>BSBK01009449.1:0-622500 GCA_027943335.1 Chamaecyparis obtusa | reverse complement strand
GACTAGAGAACCTTGCACAAGTTGTACTTGATAAAGATCACCATAGAACATGGTATCAATATTTCTGAAGTAGTCGGTGTGTGTGTGTGCATTATGTCTAATAATCACTTATCTATGTTGCACAAAAGCCTTGTGCTAACCAACAAAATTTTGTCTATCAATAGTGTGTGTAATTACTAATAATGTTTTGACATTGTGTCCAATGTTCTGACATTTTGTAGGGTGAATTATATCTTGTTGAATGTCATGTGCAATGTTGAATGTGTTCTCATGCCTCTTATATTGTGTGTTGTTTTTCTTATTAATGTAAAAATTAAGCCTTTTAGAACATTGCCAATAGTGGATTTAAATTTGTGAATAAGTGTTTCATATATTGTTCACTAGTACTATTTTAATATTTGATTGCATGTTATATTGATCTTTTTGAAATACATCATTTTCATCAAATAGTTGAATGTTGATGTCATTATTTTATGTGTCCAGTTCATTGACAACCTTGTTCAGACCGCTCCATGAACAATTTACATTGTAATTCTATCTTTTTTGATTTATTTTAATCGTTGTTCCATGATATAAATAAGCATCATGCCATGTTTTGAAACCATTTATAAGTGTCTTTTCACTGAGTGTAAATGGGAAGTAAAGAAGTAATTGATCTCTACAATGATTTTATAAGTCAACATGTTTATTGAAGTTTACAAATCATATAACACTTGTTTTGGATGGATGTAATTTCTTACAATCTTCACTAAATTCAAAGGTGAAATGTGCAAGACAAATATGTGAAATTGATGCAGAGCAAGATAGAAATCTACTAATAAGTTAGAAATTATATTTTTTGATTCATCTAGTTTTATCTCCAATAGTTTTTTTGGTTTTAAGACACGTTTCATCATCTTCTAGTCTCGTATCAATGAATACACACTTTCTTGAGCTCCAATTTAATATAAGTGATAAAACAATGTAAGAAGCTTGTTGTGAGGACTTTTTTTGTAAGTTGAGTAATGCATTACCAAGTTTACTTGTCATTTTATGGATTTTGTATTATTTTTTCATGGTCACTACAAATTCTCCAGAATGTAGATGTCATTTACTTGTCCCCTTTTTTTATGTATGAGGATAAGCATGTTTCGGGTTTCCCTAAAAATATTTACCTACTGATAAAATTGGTATTGAATTTTTTTGTAATCACCCACATGAAACTATCAACAAAGAGAGAAACACATAGATTAGTTATAATCACTATGTGGTATACATGTGAAAGAAAACTCAAGGCAAAACTTATGGAGTGGAGGAATTTTTTTCAGTAACTTTCTATTTTATGAATAGGATCCAAATTCATTATTTGTAGCATTTATATTTTGGCTTCATAATCCCTTGGAATAAATTGGGTAGTGAAAATCCTATCTATGCCATTTGTATTTGTGACAAATATCTTAGATGCATGAATGAAATATTATGGAGTGGCTACATTCAAATCTAAAATTATGGAGTTTAGTTGAGGATGTGAACATTTTCAGTCTAGTTTTGTTGCTTGGGATGTTACCAAAAGAAACAAATAGAATTAGATCTTAGGAAATCTTGTAAGATATTGAGTAAAATTTAGCTAATCTTGTATGAAATCATTCTTTCACACATTTTTAAGATATCAATGTGATTTAACAAGGGATTTTGGAAAATTCATGTGATAAGATCATTCAAATTTTCCAGAAACTATTTTTTAAACACTATGGATTCTAGAAGCATCAAATATTCAATTGATTTATACTTTTCCATATATGTGGGGCTTCTATTAATGATGAATTCACACAAACTCACAAAATTTTATAGATTTCAAGCCTAGGAAATCTTGTAGGAGATCAAGTAAAACTAAAATTTAATGTATCTTGTATGAATTCATGCTTTCACATGTTGTTGAAGGAATTGATGTGCTTACAAAAAGGATTTTGGAACTATTGTGTAGTACTCATTTTCACAAGATGAAAACTATATCAAAAGATTATTTATATTTGATGATGTTGTAGACTAATTAGTAGGATGTTTGTTCTTGAATTCTTGTTCTTCAATATTTAAAATCAAGGATTACTAATTGTCATTTAATTGCAATATATCAACATTCCATCTTGATCCCTTAAGTCCTAAACATGTTTTCACATACATTATGTATAACAATACATGGTTTATTGACATTACATATAAAATCAAAGCTTAGGATTTCATCAAAGGAAAATCTCCTAGTGCATAGATATAGATCATCAGCAGTGCTAAAAATTTGGGGTATTACACTTTAAAAAAAATAAAATTGGAAAAAGTGAAACACTTTAGATGCACAAAAATTGTAGGGAAAAAATTCCCCAACTACAAATACAATGCAACAAAAAATAAACCAAAATGGAGAGAGACAGAGACAGAGACAGAGACAAAGACAGAGAATAATGGAGAAATCTCAAGCAATTTTTTTTCTTTACTAGTGATATTTAGTTTCACAATGATCTAATATTTTATTACAAACATACATATAGTTTGAGTGTGCACTCGAAGAGGGAAACCATAGAGATCCAAATCACCAAGTTTTCACTGTAAGTCAAGGTGAACTTGTCTAATGCCTTTGAATGATCACCTCCAATAGCTCAGGAAATCTCAACAAATAGCATTAATCATGATGGAAAATAATGTAAACCTAACAATTTAAATATATGTTTTAGTTTTTCTAATGTCCCTTAAAACTAATTTCTTCTTTTTCCTCATATGTTTGAATTTTTATAATGACATAAAAATGATTTCTCCTTTTCTATTTCATCTAGTACTAAAAATACCAAAGCATCAATATATTAATCATAGAAAATGTTCTTACTCAAATACAATTAAATTAAAATAGCATAAAGAGAAAGGAAAATTGAATATGACACATGGGAAATTACACACTGGTAATTGTTACCAAAATTTAATTACTACTGCAATTTTGCCACAAAAGGTACATTTACTATAATTGACCTTGTTCATTGATATTAAAAAATCAAAGGTAAATTGCATTATGAAGGAAAAGAAGCATTTCATTTGTATTGAACATGGATATTACATTTATGTTTGTACTTTTAAAGTATTAAATACATCATGAATTGAATATCAAACAAGTTTCTCACACAATCTGTGAGGATAGCGTACTATCTTTCAATTATATTTAGAACCTCAGAAAGATAAAATATGTAAAGAGATAAGGTTAGAGGTAACCAGTCATTTCCTTTTGCTTTGACTAGTTATGTGTGCTTTGATGTTACTTCACTTTCCTCTCCTAGCTCTCCAAGCCTCTAAACAACTTCCTAAGATCCCGCATAAGAGATAAAAGGCGAGGTTAGATCCAGTGGATCCAAGAAATGATTGATTACTCATGAGTAATTACCACTACACATATGTTATCTATTGCTGCCCGGAGTCCACAAAAAAGATAAAAGATGATACCCACTGTCCCATAAAGGATTTTTATTGCTAATGAGTTTTCTCTATGTGTAGAGATAGGTGTTTCAGTTTCACAAGTAGAGTTAAAAGTGGCTCCCACGAGGGTTGAGCCCAACTTGTCAGAAGGAAGTAAAAGAATCTAGCACTAATCAACCATATAAAATTAAACATTCTAATTAAAGTGAGGAATCCAAAGTGAGTTATTGATCTTTAGTTTTTGTTAAGTATCCTTATATACTATAGGTCATAGATACCCGTGCAAGTATAAATGCAAGTATTGCAGGCATAAATGATTGCACATGTATCAAAAGACCTGTAGTATATAAACTACTATGTTCTTAAATGCTGAAGGCATGTTATAATTTTTTAATGGTAGTACAAAGGAGCATTCAAAGCTTAAATGAAGTATATAGTGCATAAAAGGGCAACCAACTATACATGATCAAAAGAGAACTGAGAAAATAAAAACAATGATATGCTAGATGTATGTGGAAGGCCAGGTGTCATAGAGATATTGGAAATAGACAACATCATATATACTAGGAACCAATAGAAAATGATAGAACCATATGTATTCTCATAGTTGTCACAACTACAGAAGTACATGAAAGATTAGAGAACTACATAAGTACATGAAATGATACAACCTATTATCAACTATATTTTCTTAAAATTACAATTACATTTATACAAATAAATTTATCCAAGAGTAAACATCTAGGATGTCATCCCTTTATATTGTTAAGTCATTATTTTGATAAACAAAATAATCCCTTAACTATTTACTAATTCTGTCTTCATATTCTATCCTGTCAGCTTGACACTGTCTTCGATAGAACTATCATAACTTCTTTCATACATGTCTTCCTGACTTGCACTCTAAGATGGGTGTTCAATAGACATCATAGAGTCTATGTTCAAGTGCATAAGCATTGAAATTACTCCAATAAACATCGTAAACAAAAATTGTGTCCAGGTGCACTGGTGAAAATACTGTCTCACACTTAGACTAATTTGCAATGCACTCTATCATACTTGCTCTCTGACTTGTGTGATCTTCGTGTGGATCATATGTTTCCATAATGACAACATCTATGTAATCAACTCAGCCAAATTGCCAACAATCTCCCCCTTTGTCATTGGTGGCAACATATGAGAAAATTAGCTAAGTGTACACCTTCAAAATCTCAAAATTGTGGCCATAGTATAAAATATATATACTATCCTTATAACTCTTCAAAAATCTTATCTCTAATACAATACTCCCCCTAAGAGTATCAATCCTTATCATATACTATCAATTTTCTGCTATATATCTCTCTCCCTTTGACAACAATGACAAAATAAAGGTAGGGAGGGTTACAAAACTGTATCACAAAAGATTATACCTTAATTCATTATTGCAAAGTTGATAGGCTTGCAACACAATCTGAAAAATCAATCTTCATAGCTTATATATCCTTCTCCCATGATTTCTTAATGGAATCTACCACATTGAGTAGTGTGCTCAGTCCATAAGATGCTATTTGACATGCTTGGAGGTTCCCAAAGTTAAACTTCTAAAAAGATGTCTTAGCTGAAAGACATTCTTCCAACTGCTCTTCAATAATGCTTAACTTCATAGAAGTATGTTCTCTCAAAAGAGTGAATCTTTTCATTTTTCTATCTCTTTCATCTTGCAAAACTCTGATTTCATCATATAGCTTCCGAATTTTCTTCTCAACATCACATACCTTCACATTGGGGCTAGAAAGAAGGTTAGATTCATTTTGAATTTCTGCTTCCTTCAATTTCATCTTCTGATCTTCTTCTGCTATCAAGGTCTCTAATTTTGTACACTGTATGTACAAAGATTTTCCTATTTCCAAATTCTTCCTCAAGTCCTTGATACAAATATCAAGATTGTTGATATCATTCTTGATATTTTGGCTGATGTTCAAAAGCATTCTAGCCTCATAGGCTGCTTGTGCTCTCACTTTTGCAATATCGGATAAGTTTGTGAATTCATTGTCAAAAGTTCTCGTTACCTTCTTTGCTTTCTCCAAAGGATCTACTTCTGCAATTTGTGTAGTGACAATGCGTTGTAACTTCTCAGTTACATGCTTCAAACATCCTTCAAGAGTTTTCACATTCTTGTTCTTGCCAATGATTTTGTTCAAAGATGTGGTCAATTCCAACTGATCAACATCATCTACTTCCTTTCCTAGATTCTCAATCATAGATCCAATCTTATTCTTCTTTGCAGTCTCAGGAGTAAGACTGATGTCTTCTTTGGTGGGAATGGGTACTTGTTTCTCTATTACTTTGGGTTCTTCAAAAATAGTTTGGGTCTTCTCTACTTCTTTAGATGTATCTGGTTCATCAAGAGCCGAATCGTCAACAATGTTCTCCAAATTCCTAAATACATTATCATTAGTATCCAAGTTGATCTTTGTTCCTTCTACACTCATGGTTTCATCTTCAATGTTAATGGCTAGAGGAGAGGGAATGTCCTCTTGTTCTGTCTCACCTGCTTGCTCTGCTACAACTGATGTTTCTCCAACATTTTCTGCCATAACCTTTATTATTGCTTGCTCTATCTCAGAATTGATTTCTTCATATCTGCCTCCCATAATCAAAATAGATCTTCTTTTGGTTCTCAGATGGGTGCTTAAAGCTTTCAAGATCTACTTAAGGTGTTCATCATTTCTCACCTCACAAAGTTTCCTCACATGATTTTCTTTGATAGATTTGTCTTCCTCAAATGCTCTCTACTTCCTATTTACAAGTTTATTATACAAATCATCAAGTATGTGACCCTGAATTGTATCAAACTTCTTATTAGCCAAAATCATATGCTTTACAACTACATTCTCTAGATTAATTATGTCTGTATAATCATAAAGATCATATAACTTGTTCATTCTTGTAAAGTCTCCATCCTCAATGATCTTCTAATTAAGCTTCTCAACTTTAGGTTTCCAAGCTTTCTTCTTAACAGTAGTGACATCGTCTTTTATTTTTGCAATTTTTCTTAGAATTGGTTGCTCTAAAGTTTTTTTCCTCTTTCCTAGTCTAGTAGCAATTTCCTTTACTCTTTTGCTAGGTGTGGAGGAAGTGGATCTAGTGGATATCTTAGCTTCTTGATCCTTCTCAATATCTTCCACTTTCACTTTCACTTGTGGTTCTTCCTGCTATACTACAATTGATGATAAAGGTGGAATAGTCAAAACTACTTTCTGTCCACTCTCTCTAATTGCTGCTGCTATTTTCTTTACTACTAAAAACTCATGCTCTGTCATCCCTATATCTTTTAGGATTTTATTTATAGTGCTCTCAACTCTCTTCTTAGACTGCTTCTCTTCAATTAAAGTCTTTGTGGAGTTGAAGTTCTCCTCAAAGGGTCCAAACCTGTTACACTGAGTGTCCAACTTACACTTAAGTAACCTGCTAACATACTCTTCTATCTCTACCTCAGAAATCTCATAGCCAAGAGGGTCTATGAACTTTGCTCTAGGTTTTAATGCTTCAATATAGGTAAAGTCAGTATCAATCATGAAACATGTGTCATCCTTATACTTCTCCACAAGAGACTGTGGGATCCTTGATCTGTTAGTTACCAAGTTTTGAAATGTCTTCATTACCAACATTACACTCTCATTCACTTTATCAATAACATGCCTCATATGCACTTTATTAATCCTTTCCATTGTAGTTTTTCCATCATTCCAGTCACTTGCAATGGTGTAAGGAAATCTTCTTAATAGATGAAAAAACATATAGGTGATTAAGGATGAGAACCTAAACTGTGTATACTTAGTTTTCTTAATCTTTCCAAATTATCAAACAATTGAATTCTCAGAATCTCACACATATCAACTTGCACTTTATCAACACACATTAAATAAGCTACATGTATCATTCCAGCTGCCATGTCATCCTCTCTTGAATTTGCACAAAACTTAGTGGTTAGGATCTTGCATAAGTATCTCACATCATCTTGTTTGATCCTACTAATCACAATTCCTCCTCCATTATAGGATGAATCTATGTTATCAATAACTATTTTCCTCATGTTTTTCTCATTTAAAGGAATAGCTCCAATTTTAGATAATCCAGTGACTTCATGAATCAAATCAACTGTAATATCTATCAGTCTATTTTCTAACCAAAACTTTCCATTATGAATTTTGCTCAAGATAATCTTAGTACATTCTTCATTATCAAATTCATACTGTAATGCATACTTAATGATCTCATTATCTTTCAAATATTCAAAAACTTGTTTCAGTGTCATATCCTGATTGTAAATCTTCTGATATTCATTTGTGAAATCACTATCACTGACTGTCTCTAGTTTGCATCTGAGATAACTTCTGACATTCTCTAGGTGTAAAACTCCATCTGGTATGGATGATAAAGCTAACCTAGGATCATCTTCCAAGGGTCCTACTAGTTTCCTTTTCAATTTAGGTCTATTCTTATCTCTAACATTGTGTAGTAAAGAAACATCCATGATTTCTTCTAATTCCTTCATTGATTTAAACATCTATAATGTAAAATACTTGATTTTGTGATTTAGGGCTTGCATAGATTTGGCACAAAATTCTTCTCCAAATCCTTGCAAAATGATTCCAATCACTTCTCTTTGATCTCCTTAACACTTGAATTCACTTTGATGATCAAATAATACCGATCATGACCTTTTATTAATTCAATCTCACTTAGATCTGATATATATACTATCCTTATAACTCTTCAAAAATATTATCTCTAATACAATACTCCCCCTAAGAGTATCAATCCTTATCATATACTATCAATTTTCTGCTATATATCTCTGTCCCTTTGACAACAATGACAAAATAAAGGTAAGGAGGGTTACACAACTATATAGAGGAGTCTAGAATAACATTATTCATTGGAACATTTCTAGTTGGATTGAAAGCTTGGAAAGTCTTCGCGTCTTAGTAATAAAATCCAACAAGTTGTTCAGAAAGATACCCTTAGAATTATCAAACTTGCAAAATCTTCAAATATTAGATGTGTCAAATAACAAAATTCTAGGAACTATACCTGGTGACTTTGTGGCAAATCAGGTAGATAACACATAAGATTTTGAAGTAGATACTTCTTCTTATTATAATGGTGTGATTTATGTAGAACATATCATCATTAGAAACAAAGCACAAGATATGGATTTCATGAGATATTTGAGATTGGTAAAATGTCTTGATTTATTAAACAATAATTTATCAGGTGAAAAACCTTGGGATATTGAATCTCTCAAAGGTTTGATAATTCTCAATGTTTCAAAAAATCATCTCAATGGCGAGATTCCAAGATCCTTGGGAAACATGGTGCAGTTACAATCACTTGACTCTTTTAGAAATGAATTTTCTAGGTTGTTTCCTTTTGAATTGCAAAATCTCACTTTTTTGTACTCTGATGTGTCATACAACTATCTATTAGGAATAATATCGTGCATGGAGGAGCAAATCTTGGAGGCAAAATTCTTCAGATTTATGGATGGCATTATTGACTCTCTTTTTCAAACATAGAAAAGTTTTCTGATCTTCATCTCATTTACGGCTGTATTATAAACATTTATATGCCAATTAAAGTTCCAAGTTTAATTTTACACAACTCCATTTCAATGATGATTTTATAATGATAAAAAAGAAAATTTAATGATTTTATAGAATAGATTAAAGCTAATTTGTACAAATCTGATGAAGTTAATCTTTATATGTCTTATGCCCAAGTTTCAATTACAATTCATTTTGGATGTTGAGATCAAGTAATAACATTCCCCAAGGGGTGCACATTTTGGGCCTCAATAAATGTAGCTTAGCCTTGCTGAGAGTAGAGAAGTACCAAAATAGAAAATCATTAGTCTCGCCTAGCCATAGGAAGAGACTTATGTTTTCATATGACTTTTCATCAATTAATAGATGCTTGGGAATTGTGCAAAATGCACTTGACCTATGGTTTGTAATAATTACATTATATTAATGACTTTTCTTGCTACATCTTTCTAATTTGTGATTGGCAATGGCTATTTTAGCTAGTGGTCGAATTCATTTTTCAGTTCACAAAATTTAGATTATTTTTGATTGGTTGAACTGGCTTGTTTGGTTTTATTTATTATTTTTTTATGAAAAATTATTTGAGAAAAAATGAACACTAGCTAGTTCATTTCCTAATCTCTAGTTGTTGATGTGTCTTGCACACTTGGTGGGAGGATTTTAACCTAGGTGTAACCAGGTAACAGTTATACATGGAAAATGGGAGAGTGAGAGCCAATAAACTAATAGATTGCATTGGATAGATAGCCCCATCCTCAATCAATCAGTAGCGATCTCTTCCCAATCGCAATAGCTTTGATCGATGCACACTGATTGGACTAAGAAGAAATCATGCTCAAAGAACTCCAACGCCTCTTCTCTAACCTTCAGTCTAAGGAGTAAGACGTGGATATCTACAATCTCTTTTTTCAAATTTGTGCCATACAAGGTCTTAGGAAATTTTGACTTTGCACCTCTTTTGGTATGGAACCAGTCATCAGATATAACCCTTGACACTTCATCTTCTTCTCATTATAAACTATGGCAGCCATGGAAAAGTCATAATCATTATATTCATCCCTGGGTGGGATCCCGAAGCCATTTGACAATCTGGAAACTCAGAATAACTTGTTATGCGATTATAGCTCAATCTCATCTAGTAGTTGACTGGTTCAGTGATTTACAAACTCAGAATGACTTGTTATGTGATTATAGTTGATTCTCATCAAACGGTTAACCGATTCAGTGATCAGGAACCTTAGAATAGCTTGTTATGATGTTTTAGTTGATTGTTATCTAATGTTTGACCAATTTGGCAATCTAGAAACTTGGAATGATTTTTGTGCTATTGTAGTTGATTCTCATCCAACGGTTAACCGATTCGATGATCTAGAAACTCAGAACAACTTGTTATGCTATTGTTCTTGAATCTCATTGAACGATTAACCAATTTGGCAATCTGGAAACTCTAAATGGCTTGTTATGCAGTTTTAGATGATTCTCATCAAACTTTTGACTGATTTGGTGATTTAGAACCTCAAAATAACTTTTTATGTGATTTAATTTGACTCTTATCAAACAATTGACTGATTCGGCGATCTAGAACCTCAGAATGACTTGTTATGTGATTGCAGCTAATTCCCATTGAACGGTTGACTCATTTAGAGATCTTAAACATCAAAACATTTAGTTATGCTATTGTATTTAATTCTCATGGAATGGTTGATTGATTTGGCGATCTAGAAACTCGGAACGTATTTTATCCAATTTTCGATGATTCTAATAGAACGGTTTAGGGATTCGGTGATTTGGAACCTCAACATAGCTTGTAATGTGATTGTAGATGATTCTAATCAAATGGTTGATCGATTCAACAATCTAGAAATTTTGAATGACTTGTTATGTGATTGTAGATGATTCTTATTGAACGGTTGACCAATTCGGTGACCTGGAACTTCATAATCTCATATGGTAAAAGAATCACTACCACTTGACTACGTGGAACCAAAAAGTCCACTCCCACCATGATGAGGAGGTAACAATAGACCTCACTTGGATATCAAACACCAAAATCAATTGCATCATAAAACCTAAGAAAAGGATCCTAAAATATCTCTATCTCAAGAGGTACTACACATACTCCAAGGATAATACATACTCAACTAAAGGTAAAAAACACATCTAGGAGACCTAAGATGCATATGGGGAAGTGTCATCACATTAGTTAACTCTAGAGCTATGTTGGTAGTCTCTTTGGACCCTAACACCCTCATGACTCTATGTGATATCCGTAATCCTCTCATACAGACAAGATACCAACTATGCTATATCCAAGTCCACTTTGGGCAGCAAGCATCATCTCACACTTCATCCTAGCATGTAGTAGTGCTCAAGGCATGAGTAAGGTACACATAAATCTTATTAATATTTCTATCCTAATAAATTTTATTAAGTTATCACTTTATTAAGTTACTTACAATAAGTTATCCTGGCAACCACTTGTGGGCCTTGACACTTATTGAAAGCCACTCCCCATCTACACACTTAGTTAACCTACCTAGGCTCATAAACCAAATAATAACTAAATGATAATAATGATCCTTAAATTAGTTCCTTAATACAATATGAACACACTGGTTCTCACAACCATAATATCAATAAAATACTCTCAAAGTGCTCTCATAATCACAAACTTCAATAGAATAAGGTTGATAGTAAAGATCGAGACCATATTTCCCCATGTGAAATATGCAACAAAAAACAACTATATAAGACAACCTTCATACCATATGATAACAAAACAAAATCACAAAGTGATCACATATCACTTAAAAGATCAACTCAAAATCAAGTTCAAAAATAATGTTCAAACAAGCAATTCATGTAGTACAAAATATCCTAAGGCCTTTGGTACTCCAGCTCCTAAAGCCAACTTAAAATTTCCCCATACAGTTAATAAGATCACCAAAATAATTGCATAATTAATCATGAAGCAAAGGTTCTAAAACTATTGGTTTAATAAACATTCATACTTGGTTCAAATTAAAATTTTATCAATGACAAAACCAACTTAACTTTAAATTCACATACACATGTAATAATCAAAACATCTATGTATATATAAGCAAATATTTTCAACAAATAAATAATACTTAGTTACCAAATATTAATACAAATTAATAATATTAATTAATTAATATTAATATTTAATTAAAAATAAACATTAATTAAAAATGTTAATATTAATACAAATTAATATTAAATAATAAATAATATTAAATTAAATTTTAATTAAAAACCAAATTTATAAATATTAATTATTAAATTAATATTTACTATTAAAAAACTTTATTAAATATTTTTAAAAAAAATTAATGAGGGGTGGCCCCCACAAGGTCATAGCCCAACAGGGTCCTATGTGGGCTCCCCTCATGGGAGTACCTCAAGTTGCAAGGCTTGCGAAGCGTGCAATTCTTGTAGGTGCCGCACAGGCTCCGCAGGCCTGTGGTCCAATCGTCGGTCGTGGGGTGTGGGGGAAGTGATGGCCCCTACACTCTTATTTTATAACATATTATTTTTTTCTTTTTATTTATTTTTAAATAAATAATTGTTTACTAGTGAGTATTTATTGAGTTTTTCCAACAAGCTCTTTTTTTATTTTAAATATTTAATAAATTCTCCAAATGAATATACATTTCTTCTTTTAATAAAAAATTTATTTTACCTTATTTCATAAATATATTTTATCATTTCTAGAATAACCAGAACCTCTTTTTTTTTAAATTTAAACTAGGGCATGAATATAATCTAATCCATGAAATTGATTTTCTAAACACATAGGTGCGCAATTCTTTTCTTATGAATATGATATTTATTATTATCTTAAAACTAAATTTCTTGAAACCCCGAAATGTAAATATACCTAATTTGAAACCCCAATAGCATATACTTTCAAGAAAACCCTTTAATCAAATTTTCTCTCAAACCAAATTCTCCAACATCTGATTAAAAAAATGAATTCTTCTTTTCCATCATTCACACCAAACAATTCAGACACGAAGAAAACAATCTTTTAAAAAGGAAATTGCAAAAAAATTCAAAACCCTTCCTTAATCCACCAAATTGCAATAACACCAATCCACAATTCAAAAACTCCAAAATCTAAGATTTCAATAATTTCTCCAAATTCCTCAAGACAAGTCCTACAAAATTTGATTGATTAATTATCCCAAATGGCCTCCTAGCCCTCTAATATAGAAATCCAGATAGCAGAGTTGAAAGAATGCAAATCCAAATCACAAAATATAGAAATTAATTGTTAAAAACAATGAAACACTTAAATCAAAATCATAGAAATAAGAACTCAACTACAGCCTCATTTTTATGAACTTTGATTTATTAAAAGAATTATTTATTTAATTTCCTTAATTTAGGTCACTTTAACTCAACTTGAATTTAAAAGGTAAAGTTTTAATTTTAAAATAAAATATTTTTAAAGCTGCATTATTTAATTTTGATTAATTTAAAATATGCAACTCAACTAATAACCACTTAACTCAAAATGCACATTGAGATTCAATTTTTATTTAATAATTATTAAATTTCTTAATTTTGACTTTGTAATTAAATTATTTTTTAAACATAGGTAATTACTTAATTCTCATTAATTAATTGACCTTATATTTAATATTTTAATATATCATAAAGTATAATTATTTAATTTTAATTAATTTCTCAAACCATTTAACACCAAAACCACATCAAACCACATGACATGCATGCAACAAGACAGAAACTGACTAAATCAAAATGTAATAATCAAGCTCAAAGAAAGGGTTCATGAATGACATTACCTTGATGAATTTGAAGGGTAGTAAATATAATAATGTGTACGATTTTAGGAGAATAAATGTCTTAGTTTGGGATTTGGACATCTCGGTTATCTCCCCTCTCTTACCATTAAGATATTACAATAGGACGCACTCATCTTGGAAATTCAGGGAAGTCGATGCCCAGTGCTTGAAATCCTACATAAAAGAGAAGCATGTACATACACACATACATACATATATAACAGACAATGGTAGGGATCGGTACACCATATGGATCTCACAAGAAAGTAACTACAACTTTGTCCCTTGAACATATCAGACACATCAAACAGAAAAGTAAAACATATAGGCCAACCATACACATGAAAGTATGAGGTCAGTAAAACCATAAACATAAATAACATTACAACATATAGATAATCAAATAATGGTAGGGGTATTACACCAATAATTAAATGACAAATGAGGTAACGGGTGACCAAGTGAAACACTCTAGAGGTGCATAAGAGTTCACCATAAAATTAAACAGGTGCTTTATACGACGTGCAAATTAATTGTTAGTGTTTTCCTTTGTGAGATAAAAAAAGATCTTTTTCTTTATTTACTTAGTAAATGCACATTCATGTAATAGAGTAAATCCAAGTCCCAAAGATACCCTCTACTATTATGAATCGTATCATATTGTAGGCTTTAGATAATGATTATCTTAACCTATCCCTACCAAAGATGGTGAAAGACTAATATACATTAAATGATTTTTTAAATCTATCCTTAGTATAAGGATAAAAAGATCTAACATTTACATGTGCATCTTCATCTATATTTAATGCATGTATATTCTAAGTTCTTTAAAAATATGTAGATTAAAAACCTATGAAACAATTTACATTATAAAAATATTAATCTACATAATTAAAATAAAAAATACTTGGAAATACAATTCCAAATCAAATAAAATTAGAAACAAAATATGTAGATAATCGAAGCTCCGTAATTCTTCTAGTGCATAAGAGTTCACCATAAAATTAAACAAAAAACTGATTGGATTATAGACAGTGGTTGTTCACATCATATGATTGAAGATAAAAGAAAGTTCATAAAGTTTAACAATTATGATGGAGGAGTTGTTAGAGTTGGTAACAATGTATGTTTGATTAAAGGTATAGGATCTATTACTCTTGATGGAAAGACTAATATTGATGATGTTTACTTTGTGGATGGATTGAAACATAATCTATTGAGTGTTGGATAGTTAGTTGATAAGGGATATCAAGTTTGGTTTGTTGAGAAAACTTGTATGATAAAGGATAAAGATGGAAATCTGATTGGAACAAGAACTAGAACTAGAGGTAATGTATTTCAGTTGAATCCTACTAAGATGACATGTTTGATGACTAAGATTGATGACAGTTGGTTGTGGCATAGAAGTTTTTGTCATATAAACTTTGATAATACTGTGAAAGTAAGTTCTACACTTGTAGTAAGAGATTTACCTAATATTATGAAGCCTACTAACATGATTTGCAAGGAATGTGTGATGGCTAAGTAGAAAAGAAGTTCGTTCCTAGCAAGAAGTTCACATCTACAAAGAAGTTGGAGATTGTTCATATAGACTTAAGTTGTCCTACTAGGACTAGAGGATTCTATGGAGAAAGGTATTTTATGATTCTTGAAAGAAAAATTTGAAGCATTTGATAATTTTAAGGTTTTTAAGAATAAAGTTGAGAATGAATCAGGAATGAGGATTAAATGTTTGAGATCTGATAGAGGAGGAGAATTTACATCTAGAGAGTTGAACACCTTATGTGAAGTGAATGGTATTAAGAGACAGTTTTCAGCCCCTAGAACACCTGAACAAAATGGTATTGCAGAAAGGAGGAACAAATCAGTGACTGTAGTAGCAAGAGCTATGTTGTTTGAAGGTGATTTGGCAAAGACATTTTGGAGAGAAGTAGTGAATACATCAGTATATACAATGAACATAGTACAAATTAAAGCAGACATAGACAAGACACCTTATGAATTGTGATTTGGACATGCACCCTCAGTTAAGTATTTTAGAATTTTTGGAAGAAAATGTTATATTAAGAGAGATGATGTGATGAAGGGTGCTCCCCTTAATACCACAAACACATAATAGAAATAGAGAAACAACAATAATTTGCAAGAACAAAAAATGGGCTTCTTATTATCTCCACAAATGTGGAATTACAAACTTTCAGAATTACAATATGCAAAGCCACATGGGCATTCCCTTACCATATTCTATAGGACAAAGCCTCGAATTATTACCCAGAGCTACTCCCCAGAACTATTCTAAACTACCTAGGACAACACTATGGGCCTTCTTTATATAGACAATTTTCACCACCCAAGAAGGTTCTAGAAAATTAGCCCTTAAGCCCGACGATCCTCAGAATTATTTTCTTTTCTTTTCTTCTTTTCCATAGGGTTGGCTAAGAAAATATACAAAATATGCTTTTAGGTAGCCCAACTTTTGGAGGCCATAAATTTTTAACCGTAGGTCCGATTTCCTATTAAAACCACTTTTCAGAAATGCCATGTCAAGATCTACAATGCCTGACTCGTGCAAGCTCTAGTCAGCCAGGGGTCGACTGCGATCCAGAGCCTCTAAGGCCTTCAAAATTGACCTGAAAGATTTTGTACCCAGAAACCTCAATAACTTCACCAATACAGATGATGTGGCAATGAAACTCAATTGGTAGGCTGATATGACTAAGATGAACCTCCACCTGTGAAATCAAAACATTCTGAGATCATATGACCAACTTACTAAAAATAGTAAGTTCCCATAAATAGCATCTCTACACAAGATAGCCCTTATTGAAAAGCAAATAGAAATATTTTTGGGTGATGCAAGATTTCTCTTACACCCAGGATGCTCCTGCATCAGACACCCGGGGTAATTTGAGAAGTTACCCTGTCACGACTCAAGTGTGCAGAGGAAAACATCTTCCTTTGCTAGCCATGATGAATCTTCAATAGGTTGTCCTTTCCATTTGACCAAATACTCTTCATATGTCCTATTCCTTGTGCTTCTACCAACACGACTGTCTAGTATATCCTCAATTTCTTTGGTATCTAAACTACTTGCTGGAATACCCCACTGAGCCGCTGTGATCTCATCTTCAACACCTCCTTCATGATACTCTGTCAAATTTAAAATGTTAAACACTGGTGAAATATTCATCTCGCTAGGCAACTCGACCTCATATGCATTTCCTGAATCATGCTTCTTCAGTATCTTACATGGCCCAAACTTCTTCATTTTCAACTTGTTATATGTACCAACTGGAAACTGCTCCTTCTGCAAATGAACCATGACTTCATCCCCAACCTAAAATTCCTTATGTCTCCTTTTCTCATCTGCCTTCACCTTATACTATGCATTCATTTTGGTAATGTGCTTCCTCACCTCCTCATGGATGTTCTTCAAGTGTTCTACAAAATCCTCAGCTTCAGCACTACTTATTTCTCCTTTATCTATCTTCCTCAACTCTGATGCATTTCTTGGACTACTCCCATATACAATTTGGAATGGTGATTTACTAGTGCTCCTGTTGACAGAATTAATGTATGCAAATTCTGCCTGTGGTAAAATCAAATCCCATCCTATTGGCTTGTCTCCAACCAAACATCTCAACAAATTTCCCAAACTCCTATTCACCATCTCTATCTATCCATCAGTCTATGGATGATGTGATGAGTTGAACTTCAAATCTATCTTCAACTTCTTCCACAATGTACGCCAGAAATATCCAGCAAACTTAGTGTCTCGATCAGAAATTATGGTCTTTGGCAAACCATGTAGTCTCACAACTTCTCTGAAAAATAATTCTGGTATATGAATAGCATCATTAGTCTTCTTGCAGGGAATGAAATGTGCCATCTTTGAAAATCTATCAACTACCACAAAAATTGAATCATGTCCCCGCTGTGTCCTTGGTAAACCAAGAACAAAGTACATGCTGATATCCTCCCAAGGCTTCTCTAGTATAGGTAATGGCTGATACAACCCTATATTCTACTTCACTCCTTTCACCATCTGACATACTTTGCAACTCTATACAAACTTCTTGACATCTTGCTACAACTGTGGCCAATAATAATTCTCACTAACCAAAGCAATGGTTTTATCACGACCAAAATGTCTAGCCAATCCTTCGCTATGCTTCTCCTTGATGAGATTCTCCCTCATAGAACTTCTTGGAATGCACAATTGACTCCCTCTGAATAGCATATCATCCTAAATGATGAAATCCAGCCATTTCATCCTATCTAAAGTAACAGGTTCTGCACAAGCTTTCCAAGCTTCACCAAAATCAGGATCCTCTAGATAAAAATTCTTGAGTTCCTTAAACCCAACCACTTCAATTTACATTTATGTGAGAAATAGTTTCCTTCTACAAAGAGCATCTGCAACTCTATTAGACTTTCCACTCCTGTGTTTCAAAACAAATGTATAACTCTGCAAAAACTCAACCCATTTCAAGTGCCTCTGATTCAACTTTCCTTGACTATTCAACTATTGCAAAGCTTGATGATCAGTACACAAAACAAACTCCTTAGGAAGAAGATAATGTCTCTACTTCTTTAATGCCTGAACTATAGCATAAAATTCCTAATCATAAACATAATACTTTCTCTTGGCATCATTTAACTTCTTGCTAAAATAAGCAACAGGTTTACCTTCTTGGCTCATAACAGCTCCTATTGCAATACCACTAGCATCACAATCTACTTGAAATACCTTATTAAAATCTAGAAGTGCTAAAATAGGTTGTTCTGTAACTTTTTGTTTCAACAATTGAAAACTCTTTTCTGCCCCATTAGTCCACTTAAACTCTTTTCTATTCCCTCTCATTGTTTCAGTCAAGGGTCGACAAATACAACTAAATTTTTTGATAAACTTTCTATAAAAGGTAGCTAGACCATGAAAAGATCTTACCTTAGTAGCACTCCTTGGAGTAGGCCATTCAAGGATAGCATGTACCTTCTCTGGGTCCATTTTTAGACCTTCTGCTGACACTACAAATCCCAAATACACTAACTCTTTCTTCACAAAACTGCACTTTTTCAAATTAATCAACAATTTTTCATCTCTTAACTTCTCAAACACCATAGGAATCTGCATCATATGCTCTTCCAATGTCTTAATAAAGATCAAAATATCATCTAGGTAAACAATGACAAACTTACCCAGAAATTCTTTCAGAACCTCATTCATCAGCCTCATGAAAGTGCTTGGTGTATTGGCTAGCCCAAAAGACATGACCAACCACTCATACAATCCTTCCCTTGTCTTGAAGGTAGTCTTCCATTCATCTCCTTTCCTAATCTAAATCTGATGATATCCACTCTTCAAATCTATCTTTGAGAAATACACAACTCCACTTAAACAGTCCATAATATCATCCATTTGTGGCAATGGAAACTTGTACTTTATTGTGATCTTGTTTATTGCTCTAGAATCTATACACATCCTCCACTCTCCATTATTTTTTGGTGCTAATACTGTTGGTAAAGCACAGGGACTCAGACTCTCATGGATCAATCCTTTTTGCAACAACTCATGTACTTGCCTATTCAACTCCTCACTTTCTATAGGTGTCATTTTGTGTGCTGCCTTATTCAGCAAACTTGCTCTTGGGATCAAGTCCATCTGATGACTGATCTTCCTAATTGGTGGTAATCCATCAGGAACATTATCGAATACAATATCTTGAAACTCATTCAACAAATTTGCAACTTCCACAGGAACATCTTCTACTTCCTCTTTACTAGCTTTTGGAATTAAAGAAAAACACACATGCTCATGCCTCATACCATCTAGGAATTTTCTTCCATCAACAAAAATTATTCTTGCACTACCACATACCTTTTCTTTTATGTCATTTAGTGGCTTTAGCTTATGTCACACTCCATCCTTTGTCAGGGAATAGGTATTCACATGACCATCATGTACAGCACATCTGTCAAACTGCCATGGTCTACCCAACAACATATGACATACATCCATAGATATGATATCACACAATACCTCATCATGGTATTTGCCAATCTTAAACTTCACTAGGCATTGTTCATTGACCATGACCTTGTGATCATCTTGTACCCAAGCAATTCGATATGGATGTGGGTGTTTCTATCTCTTGAGCTTCAATTTTATCACCATCTCTTCTGACACAAAATTATCAGTGCTACCATTGTCAATAATCACATCACAACACTTACCCTCACACTTGCACTTGGTACGAAATAGGCTCCTTTTTTGTTCAGGTTCATTTTCACTACTCAACAAAACTCTTCTATTAATCAATGTTTCCCCTCTTTCAGCATCTTCAGAATGTGAGGATCTAGCATCTTCATCTACATGTGCAACTCTGGCGTAGCCTTCATTTCTCCTATCTATCCTTCCTTGACACTGAGGATATTCAAATGCCCTATGACCTTCTTCTCCATAGTGAAAACATGTTCCACGAAAGCCTCCTCTTCCAGATCCTTGTCCTCTTCCTCTTCCTCTTTGATCTCTATTACTCTAATCTAGGAAGCTATTGGAATTACTTCCTCTCTGATTCTGGCTACTACTGGCCTCATCCTTCTTTTTCAAATCTTCATTTCAGCCACCATATGACCGTCCACCAGATCTTCCACCATGACCTCTTCCATTTTGTCTACTCTCAAACTTCTTGTTTAGCTTTTCCTCTACTTTTAGGGAAAACTGATATGCCTCCTCAATACTGTTCATTCAAACCAGATTTAACTCCTCTTGAATGCTTGGCCTTAACCCATTAAGGTATCGGGCAACTTTCTCCTTATCAGCTTCTACATGGCCTATTCTGATGAGGAGTTGATAGAACTGCTTTGTATACTCTTGAACAGATCTTCCTGCTTGCTTCAAACTTTGCATTTTCTTCAGTAGGTCAAGCTCATAATCAATAGGAATAAACTGTTGCTTTAATTTATCCACCATCTGATCCCATCTTGTGATTTTATCTTTCCCTCATCTATTTCACTCCAATTGAATCTCTTGCCACCAGATCTTTGCATGACCTTTCAGTCTGGCCTTCGTAAATTTGACCCTATCAGGATCCTCAACATCTTCATACTCAAAATATTCCTCACATTCATTGATCCAGTCGATCAATTCTTCTAGGTTAAGATTTCTAGAAAATGTAGGAACCTCAATCTTAGGTCTTTTCCCAATCTTGAAAAGGGCTTGAAAAAGTCTTTCTTCTTCTGGGTTTGGAAGTTCACCTTCCCCTTCCTGGTCAAAATTTTCTTCTGCTTCATCATCACTTTCTTCTCTTATATTAAGATTCATTCCTCTATGAATCTACTCTTGCAATGCCTGCATTTGTCTCTGGAGCTCTCTAACCTCAGGTGTCACAACACCAGCTCTTCTACCTCATTCTCTTCATGGAGGCATTCTCATGCTACTTATTGAAACCCTAACCACGGTCCTAGTGCAAACTGCCTCATAATCGACGATCTGTTTACATGGAAACCCTAACCCACAGTCCTGCTGAAAACTACCTCACAATCAGTGATCTATTTACACACTCAAGAACTCCTACTTTGATACCACTTGATGAGGGGTGCTCCCCTTACTACCAAAAACACATAACAGAAATAGAGAAATAACAATAATTTGCAAGAACGGAAAATGGGCTTCTTATTATCTCCACAAATGTGGAATTACAAACTTTCAGAATTACAGTATGCAAAGCCACATGGGCATTCCCTTACCATATTCTGTAGGACAAAGCCTCGAATTATTACCCAGATCTACTCCCTAGAACTATTCTGATCTCCTCCATAAAATCCTAACAGGGTTAGAATCTTTTAGCAGGGATTCAAAATCTCCTAAGAGGGATTCATATGTACTAAATGTATTTCATAAGACTCCTAACAGGGTCCATCCTTTCACAAGGAACTTTCATATTAGTGCATCTTTTGTGGGCATCATTCCCACCGGGGTTTACTCTCTGATCATGAGGTTCCCTAGTTAACATGTCTTGTGTTATTGTGTATGGTTATCTTTCTATGGTTGGTTATTATATTGGTTGCATGGTTTAAAGCTATTGAAGTTGATAAATGGTTTAATTATCTGATAACTGATTCACCCCCCCCCCCCCTCTCAGTTATCTCAGTGGACTTTACTTTCTAACATACCATACCTTTTACAGTTGATCAAATAAGATAAAAGTGGGAACACAACTCAGTTATGATAGAGATTTATTTTTCTCTCTCTGATGTTGAATTTAATGAATTAAGGATTGTGTTAATTCAAAAGAGATGTGGGATAGGATTACATTTATCTATGGAGGAGATCAACATGTACAAAAGGCTAAGTTTGATAGTCTGAGAGGAAAGTATGATGAAATGAGAATGAAGGATGAAGAGAACATCATGCACATTATAGCAACATAATCAAGGAAGTTGTTAGTACCATCAGAGGTGCTAGTGGACCACTGAATAATGGAGAAGTGTTAAGTAATATCTTGATAACTCTTTCTTCTAAGCATGTGATTAGAGTATCTACAATTAAAGAATTGAGATCTATACCAAATAATATTTTTAATTTTGAAGCCCTAATTGGTGAGATGACTGCATTTGAGTTAAGTAATTATGATAATAGTCTATCAACCATTGAAACTTCCTTCAAGTCATTTGTGAGCATTGGAACATCAAGAAGAGAAAGATAAAATCATATAAATTTATATGGAAATGAGTATGACAATGTCATGGCCGAAGAGAAATAATGAGAAGAATTGGAATCATTGTTGGCTAACTGACTACCTCGAGGTAAAGGAAAGTAAAAAAGAAAGTTACCATTGAAATGTTTCAGTTGTAATAAAATTGGACATATTGCATCTAAATGTCCTAATAATGACATGAATGAGAAGAATGATAAAAGAGACAACTGACACCGAAGATTCAGAGATTTTAAGGACAAAGGAAAGAAGTCTTACTACCTAGCTGAGGAAGGTGCAACTGATGATGAATCTTATGATACAAAGGAAGTATATGAGGTTGCATTTGTTGTAGTAAAGGAAGACTCAGATGAAGAAAAGTATGGATATGAGAAAGCACTTGTTTCTCATGTAAGTAAACTAGAACCTTGGATTATTAATAGTGGTTGTTCACATTATATGACTAGCAATATTGATAAGTTTGAGAACCTAGAAGAATATGATGGAGGGTCTATCAGATTTAGCAAGGATGCTCCATGTCCTATGAAAGGTAAGGGATCCATTGTATTAAATGAGAAGATAAAATTTAATGATGCATATTCGGTTAGAGGATTAAAATATAATCTATTGAGTGTTGCACAACTGAACAATACTAGTGAAAGACTTGAATTTCATAACAGAAAGGTTAAGATATATGGTGTTGATGGAGATTTAATTGGAACCAGAGGAAAAATCAAGAGGTAATCTATTTTATCTTTTTACTGACGCAAAGAGTTACTTGTTTGTTAAAATTGAAGATGTATGGTTATGACATAAGAGATTGTGCCATGTGAATTTTTATAACTTGATCAAAGTAAGTAAGAAGAGTAGAGTAAGAGGTCTATCAAGATTAAGAAAACCTGATAAAGCTATATGTAAAGAATGTCAGATTTCTAATATGACCAAGTTAAGTTTTCTAAGAAAATCATATCCTACAAATAGTATTTTGGAATTGGTTCATAATAACCTTTGTGGTCCTATGAAAGTTCAAAGCTATTATGGAGATCAGTACTTTATTTTTTTTGTTGGTGATTATTCAAGAATGTTGTCTATTATGTTTCTAAGAGAAAAAACCGATGCATTTTAATGTTTAAGTGGTATAAGGCTAGAGTTGATAAAGAAATAGGTAAAAAACTGAAGTGTTTGAGATCTGATAGAGTGGGTGAATTTATCTCTGATGAATTTACTATCTTTTGCAATGAGCATGCAATTAAAAGACAAGTGTCTGCACCAAGGACTCCACAATAAAATGGGATAGCTAAGAGAAGGAATGGATCTATTGTTGATTGTGCTAGAACTTTATTAATTGAAAAAAAGGTTGCACAAATATTTTGGAGAGAAGCCATAAGTAATCCACTTTATACTCTCAACTGAGTGTAGTTGAAGAAAGGTACCAACAAGACACCCTATGAACTATGGTTTGGACACACACTGAATGTAAGTTACTTTAAAAAATTTGGAAGTAGGTGTTATAAACTGAAAGATTCTAGAAGTGGAAAGTTTGATTCCAAAGGAGATGAAGGTATATTTCTTGGTTACTCATCAAAGAGAAAATAATATAAATTTTTGATCAAGGATACTAACAAAATTGTTGAAAGTGAAAATGTAAGAATTGATGAATTTTTAGAAAGGATTAAAGAGGATAGAAAAAAGGAACTAGAGGATTACCATAGATTTATTTATGTGCAAGATGGTAATTCAGTTGAAACAACTGAGAAGAAACAAGAAGGAACCAATGAGCCTCCACCGAGAGATGAAACTAATGATGATTAACATGTCAAGCTTGTATTAGAAAAGTATGTGAGAAGATACCACTGAATGAGCAAAATTATTGGATATAAGAATGTAGGAGTCATGACAAGAAGTAAGTTGAAAGATAACACATGTTTGATTTCTCAATTTGAGTCAAGATTAGTAAAGGATGCACTAGATAATGAAGATTGGATAAATTCTATGGAATAATAAATTGATCAAATTGAAAATAATAACACATGATCACTAGTGTCGAGAGCTAAGGATAAGAATGTGATTGGAACAAAGTGGATTTTCATAAATAAACTCGATGAAAAAGGAGATGTAATAAGAAACAAAGAAAGATTAGTATGCAAAGGGTATGCACAAGAAGAAGGTATTGACTATGGTGAAACTTTTTCCCATGTTTCTAGATTATAAGGTGTAAGAATATTGCATTCATATGTTTCTTACAAAGGATTTAAATTTTATCAAATGGATGTTAAATCTACATTTCTGAGTGGAATTCTTGAAAAAGAAGTTTATATTGAACAACCTGATATATTTGTTACAAGAGAAATAAGGATATGGTATGAAAAATGCATAAGGATTTATATGGATTGCAGTAGGCACCTTGAGCATGGTATGAAAGGATACACTCTTACTTAATTAAGATAAGATTTGAAAGGACTAGTGATAACAACAATTTGTATTTGAAATGTGATAGTTATGATGAAATTTTGATTGCTAAAATATTTGTTGACGACATTATATTTTGTGGTAATAAGATAATGTCTAAGTCATTTGCTAAGGAAATGAGAAAGGAATTTGAGATGTCTATGATTGGAGAGATTAAATTATTTATTGGACTTCAAATTTAACAAGTAAAGGATGGGATCTACATCACTCAATCAAAATATATCAAGGAGATCCTAAAAACATTCAATATGAAAGACTCAAAACTAGTTGGAACTGTTGGCAGTTTAGATAAGTAGGATATCAGATTGTTGTCATTATGGTAACATATAATCACTATGATGATTGCATTACACGTTTCTTAAATATATACAAGTTATTACAATTAATAACTTCTATTCGGCTTACAATGCATAAAATCTTAAAAGAGAAAGAGATTCTATCAGTACCACCCTTGACATCTCTTGCAAAGAAGACATCAACAATAATAAGGGATATGGGATAGAAAGAGATTCTATCAGTCCCACCCTTGACATCTCTTGCAGCCCTTGCTAAAGAAATTCAAGATTTAGAGGAAGAAATAGAAGCAGTGGAAGTGCTAGAAGTAAGGAAATCCACTAGATCCTCCTCCACACCAACTAAAAGAGTTAAGGAAATGGCAAGCAGTCCAAGAAAAAGATAGAAAAGAGTGTTAGATAACACCAAGTCATCATACAATGGTAGAGGAATTGTTATCACTAAGATTAAACAATGATGATATTTTATTATGTCAAACAAAGTATCTGAATGACTTATTAAAGAGATTTGGAAAGTCAAAGATGGTTATGATAAAAAGAGTTAATATAATCATATAATGAGCTTCAAGTGCCTGGCAATCCAAAACTAATGAATTTTAATAAGTTTCAGATGCAGAAATGGCCATTAGAATGCATGGCATAATCAAATAGAGCATGTTCGACAGTCAACTAAGGTCAATGTTTTCAACGAAATGAAGGTATGAATCAATTCTCTGAGTCACTACGAAGCCATTGGAAGAAACGGCGCATGAAATGATGAAGAAATGAGAAAGAAAATGCCAGGCAGATTCTCGAATTCCAGCTGCTCCATTGAGGTTGCAGACCTGTTTCTTCAAAACCCACTGGCCTCTATTTTCATGGTTTCAATTTGTTTTCAAAGACTGATTATATGGGTCCTTTTAGAATCACCTGAAGAAAAATTCATCTTTAGAAAGTTTTGTCTGAAAGTGCCCGGAGATAGGCAAGGTGGAAAATCCAATTTTAAGTACACCAAAGCATTTGCGCACTCACAAAGGCAGAAATCTGTAAGCTCATATCTTGAAGATTTTGAGTTATTTTCAAAAACTAAGGATCCAGGTCTTCCTAAAATTATTCAATCAACATTTTCTATTCAGATTAGATACCTTGAAAATGATTGCTAATGGTCGAGGCGAGAAATCCAGTTTTAGGTGCACAAAGCCATTTTTAATATAGTATAGTACCATGGATAAATGTAAGTGGAGCAAGGGGATAGATTGATGGGAGTGGGTTATCTTGGATAGGAGGTGGCAAAGAATTATGAGGTAGAGGAGACTAGGTAGGATCTTAATTTTGATGGGCTAGAATGGTGGGATCTTTATTGGGGATGAAGGGAATGAAAGGATCTTCATTGGGAAGGAAGGGATCTTCATTTGGATTGGAAGAAGTGATGGGATCTTTATTGGAAATGAAGGGATCTTCATTTGGATTAGAGGAAGATGCTCTAATGGTGTAGAAGATTTTTCCTAAAATGAGATGTGTGCTCAAATGATACGATGCTCAAAGCTTCATTGATGCAAGATTGGCTTCATGGATGAAAGTTAGCATTATGAAGGTTTTGTGGGTGATTTTTTCTCTCAAATTAACATTATGACTTTTCTCTCTGAATTTGGTCTCTCTTTGCTCTTGGAAAGCCCTCTATTTATAGATTTTTGAGGGAGGTGAGAGGGCTTGGGTGACGTGGCACCCATGTGGCATCCACATAGGAGCCACATAGGCCAAGTGGGCTAGTGGGCTAGTGGGATTAGTGGAGACAAAAAGGAACCGGCCTTGAAATCCAAGACATTCAGTCTCACATTCTTAAACTTGTCCCACACTGAGATTGTTTCCATGTTACAGTAGGATTGAATAAATTTCCAATTAAATCAAGGTGCAAAATCTTGATTACTGACATTCCCAACCAATAGGAAATTAGGAATTATGAAATTTCACCATTCATGGAAATTTTACAATTATTTAATGAAGATTAACTAATTGTGATATGTGAGGAAATAAATAAACTTGGTTTATTTATTTAACTAGAACATAGGGTAAATTATGGGTTATTTACCCTAATAGATGTAATTAGTCTGTTGAAGGCCAGATTGATAGTGTAGGCATGAAATTGATTTTATTTTGATGATTTCTAATCAATTTAGGAACCATTAAGATGATTTTGAAATGGTTTATGATTGATTTGATATGGCATCGATGAGCTTTGACAATGTAAACTTGGTTTATTTATTTAACTAGAACATGGGGTAAATTATGGGTTTTTTACCCTAATAAGTGAAATCAATCCATCAAAGGCCAAATTGATAGTTTTGAAATGGTTTGTGATTGATTTGAAATGGCATTGATGAGATTTGATAATGTCGAGGATTGATTCGAAGATTAGTGTGATAAATACAAGGTATTGATGAACTTTCACAACACCTTGATGACCAATATCAAGGTTGGAGACCATCACATCTCTTGGCCAAGCCTATAACTATCAACAGTTACTTTCACAGGTCTCTTTATTTCTTTCCCTAGTCTATGAAATAGTTTTCTTTACGACAAATAAATACTTAAGCATGATTAGGGAGTGATTAGTGTGGCTAGACTAGGTGTAGGTTAGGATCTAGGGTATAAGAGGGTAGGGTCTAGGTTTAAATTAGGATTAAATTAAATAACATCTAATTTAATCATGGTTTAGAAGAAATAAAGGAGATGGAGGATTTAAATAAATAAAATTTATTTAAAAGTATAGACACCTGAATTTGATTACACAACTACGTAATCTTATTTAGCTATCTCCTAGAACATCTCTAGTTAATTAATTCTTAATTAATTAATTAATGATTGTTATCCCCTATTTGATTAATTTAATTAATTAAATATAGTCTGATTAATTGAATAAAGTGACCCTTGCCATTCAATTTATCAATCCTTCTTCTTCTATTAATTAAATTAAATTTAATTAATTCCCCTTCCTAAGTCCTCTATAGTCCAATTATTAAATAAATCTAATTTATTTAATAAATGACCCTAAAATCCCCTTTTGATTAAATAATCTCATTTAATCAATTATATCACATGTCTCTCACACCCTAACCTAACCTTAACCCTTTACCCAACTACCTAACCCCAAGTTCAAACTCAACCCAACCCATTCACACATGATAACCCTCCTTATTAGCTAATTGATCCCAATTAACTAATTAAACCTCCACTCATTCTCTCTCCTCCCACTTGCATTCTCCTACATTTGCCACTTGCACCTAATCCTAATCCTAATCATCTCCCTAATCATATGCACAATCCTAACCCCTTCATTAGCCAATCCTAAACCTACCCTAAGCCTAACCTAAACCTATCCTATCTCCCTCACTATCACCTTAAGCCAATCCCTAATCCCTTCTTAGCCTCTAATCACTCCCTAATCTTGTCACATTCACTAAACCCATGCTTATGAAATCTTAAGCTACCCCAAAGTCAAACCTACTCACATCCACCCCATTCTCCAAAACCTTACTCATTGTCAACCTTAAATGCTCATACACATCTCTTACACACTCCATATTTCTTTTGACAACTTTGTCCCCTCTCCTCTTCTCAAGAGTTTCTCACACATGTGTGAGCACTTGTTGACCCTTGTAGCCATAAATGAGCCATCATTTCCTCCTTTTCCCTCCAAAAAAGCCATCCCATTTGGCTTATGTGGCTCCTATGTGGATGCCACTTGGATGCCATGTCATCCAAGCCCTCTCAGCTCCCCAAAAACTCTATAAATAGAGCCCTCTCCAAGATCAAACCATCCACTTCCATATGCATTGTTACTATACCTCATTTGAGAGAAAATTTACCCATAGAAACTTCATAATGCCAAAATCACTCTACAACTCCATATCCTCCATATCCATTTGATTACACCACATCTCCATTGAAGCATTGAGCACTATCATACATTGAGCACACATAATCTCATCCTTGGACAAATCCACTACACTATTAGAGCTTGTTGAAGGAGGAGGTTCACATTCCTTTTTCATGTTCATCTTGGTTTTAATAGTGTAGGTATTATCTATTTGTTTGCATTTTTTTGTTTATTGAATGCTTTTTTTAACTTTGTACTCCTAACACTCATTTTCTTACATACATTTTGGCATGCCCGGTGGGACCCATAATCAAGGGTCATTTTGATTTTAATCAAATATCTTACTTGCTAATGGACTAACAAACTACTAACGGGTTTTGTTGTTTCAAGTGCATTTTCAGGTTATTGTTTGTGTTTGCAGGTTAAAACAAGTATAAGAAAGACAGGGTGACATGAATCCTATGGCATTTGAAGGCCAAAAACACTCCCTCACATTCCTGCTATGGCGGGATCATGTTCGTACATTGGCAGGATCGGGGCCTACCAAAAAACTTCTAAAAAACACTTCTTTGTCTATTTTCTGCTCTCTGTCTGTGGAATTTCTCCATAGACTTGCGGGATCATGTTCCTGCCATCCCAGGATCACTCTGACAGACCGGTGGGAATGTTGTTAGTTGTGTTGAAAGCCTTTAGGAATTTATAGCACATGTTTTTACTTTCTCACGTTCCCGCTAACCCCTGAACCGATAGGATTGCATTCCTGGCCCAACAGGATCGCGACCATTTACTGGTGTGTTTATTTTTCTAAATTTTTTTCTACTCACTTTTCTGTGTTTTTAGTGACTTGTGTAGGTCAGTGAGAATGCATTCCCGCTAAGGTGAGAATGCGAGTATGGATCGACAGGAATGCTCCCTGTGTTTAAATAACTAAAAAGAACTCACATTTCAATTTGGGTCTAATTTTTTTTTTACATGTCATTTTTTACCTAAAAGTACTCAATTTTTTTTTTAAATTTTTTTTTCATGAGGCAAAAAAGAAACAAAAAAGGATGTCCTACTAGGGTATTACACCCCCCCGCCATACTAATCATTTTCATGTAGGTGGGGGAAGACTTTAGATTTATTTCATTAGATTACCTCACATAGCTTAAGCCACACTTCATTTGGTGCTTAAAAATTATCAACTTGGGTAAAAAGGACATGCATGCAAACACTTCATTTGGTGCTTAAAATATTACAAGAAAGTATTTTCCCTTTTAGCCACAAAAAACAATCTTGAATGCACTATTGGGAATGAATCAAACATTTGGTTTTGAAGCATTAAAATGAACACAAATGCAATCTTGAATGCCTTAAGGAATTAACCAAACACTTCAATTTGGGATAATCAAAGAACACACTCAATCTTGAATATCTTAATCAAAGAACAAATCTAATCTTGAATGCCTTAAGGGAAAGAGTTTTCCAAGTTGTTCAAACACTTCATTTTGGTGCACTAAACTTTACCCAACAATTCGATAGTCCAATCTTGAATGACTTAAAGCAAAAGAACTTGTTACGTTTACTTTGGGAGAAAAGAACCTTATTTGCTAAACATGTGTGTCTTTTTGTTCTAGCTAGAAAACACTTAGCTTAATTTAGGTTCAATTTGGAAATGACAACTTCTTATTGTGTTTGAAGGACTGTTTTCAACACTTCCTTGAGCTATCTTTTATTTTCAAGTAGAACCTTTTAATTAAGTGATGTTAGGGTTAGATTCACAACTTTTCTTCTCCCCTTTCCTCCTTGGGACTTGGGTGACAAAAAAAGAAAAGTTGGGGATTTTTCACTAGCTTCTAGAGAGGCCCTTTTGGTTGAGAAAAGATGCATTCCTCCCAAAGAATGGCTTCAAGCAGGTAACCCCCCATGCTGGTATATAAATAAAGTGAGAACCAAAATATCACTTTATCTCCTAATCCACAAACATTCGTGCCACATACAGTGTCTGTGTATGGTGAATATTCCCTAACCCAGCACTGTAGGCTAGGCTCTTAAGTGAGTCACAGGTGGTCAGCATAAATCAGGTATGGAGATGCCAAGGATCTAACTAAAAACCTGTTAAATAGAGGCCACCCATTCTATATTTTCCAAAAGAAATTCTATGATGTGGTACAAGTAGAATATAAGGCTTCCCTAAAGTTACCCACCATATGTGTATCCCTGGTTTGAGGTATAGGCTTTTTGGATTTCATCACCTTAAAGTCGGGTGATTCCCTTGCAAGGGGTCCCCCTACATGTTCAAATCTTGAAAACCTATTTAAGTGTATTTTTTTCCGACCAACCCTTGTATTGACTCACCTCCTAGATTGAGAGGGATGCAGTGTACTAAGGGCTTAGACACATCAAAACTCAAGTCGTTCCCTGTGGGCCTACATATTTAATTTCTAGCTTAGTTGGCCTAGGGATAAAGTGTGTGTGATTGTCTTCGATTGACCAAAACAAGTTTTGAAAACATTTTTTAACAAAACAATCCTATCGCTTGAAATTCCTTTTGCCAAAGAGATTGACACTTGTTTTTCCCTGCAAGGTTGCTTTGTCCCTTTTGGGGTTGTTTGGTCACATTTTACTCCCAAGTATAATCCAGAAAGTCATGACAAACACTTCAAACCTGGGGCATACTTAGTGTAGTCACTTCCTCAGTTGATAAATTCACTCTTATCAGTACCTTGTTATTATCATCAAAAATTGGCCATCAAAACATGTTTTGCCACGTCAGTCCCAAATCTTCCAAGCCTCCAAACTTCTTATCATGCTAGGTTCATAATCATGTTTGTGTTATCATCCTATGTCATGTTATTCTAGTACCATTATTATCATCTACCATCAAGTCCTTCTTTCCTCCACATATCCTAGACTAGCAGAGTCCTCTTTGTCATTTCCACCTTCTAGAGTTAGTCCTTCTTCCTATGCTGAGCTTAATCCAAATCCTTGTCTGAGCTTATTGTTCATCCTAATCTAAGTTTTAGTCATCCATCCATCTCCACTCCTTCATCCCTATCCAAATCATCGACAAATTACCATTTCACAAATCTATTATGATGAGTTTGATCATCCCACCTTTTCCCCCACTTTATCCTATTTTGATGATGATGAGATTATCGTTGATCATGATGAGTGCTTTGAAAACCTTAGCAAGCTTCCTCCCAAATCCATCAAAAATCTAATCATTCCTCCAAACTACCCCATCATGCCTACATGCATATCCACTAGTACCTCTTACATTCCCTTATATTCCTATTCTAGTAAAGATGAGAGTCTTGTTGATCACGACGAGTACTTTGAAAACCTTAGAAAGATTTCTCCCAACTCCATAAAAAACCCAATCATTCCTTCATGCATACTTGCTAATACTCATTACCCTACCTTTGACAAGGGAAATCCCTTTTCCATATCTCATACCTATATTGCACTTTTATATCCTCCTCATACATCATTTATGCCTCCATCTTCTTCCATAGTAATATCACAATCTCCACCTTGCCATATCCCCAATGTAAATCCATCACCATCTTATCCTCCAAACACCAAAGCTAACTTAGCGCAAGAGGAATGTCACCAGTTGTATAGCCCAAACTCTTGGCACCAACCCACCCCGCAACCATTCATAGATCCAAGTATCCATTCCACTCAGATCATCACATCTATCCCCCAAAACACCCAATCTTTTGTCACTTATCTCCCATTAGTTAATCAATCTAGATCACAAATCCCATTCACACCTACTTATGTCAACTATCTAGTCATGCCATCTTCCTCACCTACTTCCACACCATCCTTCATTCAACCAAGTTCCCAAGCCATTGCCAAATAGCCATATAGGGACTATCTTAGCTTCCCAACACCAACTAGTGCTAATCCTCCACCCCAATATCCAACACATGAGTCTCCAAGGAATTTCACAAGGAAACCATCAAACAATCCCACTCCTAAAGTTGTTGAGTCATGTCTTCTCAGTTCTCCATGGGAAAACCCTAGTGATGAGGCCTTTCCACCTCTAGCTCCAATCACTCCTCTTCCATCATCCACACCCATCATGCTTCCTCCATATGCTCCATATATTGATCTCCTTCCATCAAACCCACTTATTGTCCTTCCTCCATATACCCCACATATCAATCCTCTTCCATCCCTTGACATTACCAAAATCCCTCTATCCATTGACTGCACATGCATGTCTCTTCCTCCTAGCATCATCCAAATCCCATCAAGTGAACCTCTTGAGTCCACTCCCCTTCCTTCTATCTCTATTATAGAAGATCACATCCTTCCATCTCCTCCATCTGAAGAGAACATCCATACATCCCCTATCAAAACATCCACATCAACCCAACCATGTCAAGACCTTGTCCAAAAGCATGTTGAAATATCTAAAGTCTTGAACAAAGATCCTATCATTCCTTCCATTTTTGAGGAAGATCCCTTCATTTCCAATGATGATCCTTTCATTCCCTTCATTCCCAATGAAGATCTTTTCATCCCCTTCATTCCTAATAAAGATCCTATCATGACATCCATTCTGAATGCAAATTCCACTATCCCACCTCCTCCAAATCAAGATCCCTTACCATCTCCTCATCCAAATGAAGATCAACCTATCCCATCCAAGAAAAAGAACATCCACATGGTCAAGGTCTTGGTTGCACCTCTCAAGATGCATCATCCAAACATGTTGGTACAACTAAACCCAAACACACTTTCAATAACACCTTTGCAACTTTTCATCGTTCCTCTAGAGAATACTGTGCCATTCCCCCTCCTAAATCTTTGCAAAGGGGAATCACCTACCACATTCCTCCTTCATCATCTAAATCCATTTTGGGTCCCTACATTCCAATAGCCACCCCTACATATCCCACATCCATTTTGGGTCCTTATCTCCCAAAATATCATCCTCCATATTATCCTACTAAGTCCAAATCTCATATCCCTATCTACCAGCATAAAATTTCTACCCCCTACATTCCTAATCAGGATCAACACAGGTACATTCCCACACATCTTATCCACCAATCTCCATCTATCACCCCATCCACATTTCCTTATCCTATGCAAAATATCATATTCCTCCCTCAACTTCAGATGCTAATTCAATAATGCATAAATTTAAGTATCCACAAAAATCTAAAGATTTCCATGTCCCCTCTAAGAGACATGCCCAAGAAAATAAAAATCCAATCAAAAGATCAAAATATTTCCATGTCCCCTCTAAGAGACATGTTTGAAAGCAGTAAAATCCAATAAAAAAGTGGATCACATCCAAATGTCCGCAAAGGCCCATTGTAGCAACAACTACAGGAAAAACAAAACTTATGTGGATCCCAAAGAAAAAGGATGAAATGCATATAAAAGAAAAATCTCTCATGGCATCTGAAGTTGCTAATTGATGTGATGTGATAAGAAAACTTCTCTATTTAGAAAACTTCTTCTCTTTCCTCTGAAGAGAAGTGATGTGATAAGCAATTGTAGAAAATTTTTCCATAAAGTTATAAAAGATTTTTGTTGCCCCATCTTGTTTGTACACATCCTTCTTGGATGATCAGTTTGCTAATAACACATATGCACCTGTTGTCTCTACAGAGTTTAGTGTTACTTCATTGAAAGCTTCCAAAGATTCTTTCCAACAAGATATTCATTATCTTAGACAGCTATAGCTTCATGGGATTTCTACTTGACAAACATTATAGGTTTGTTAGTGGAGTCCTACATTGTAGGTTTGGGAGGCATCATTGTGGACATTCATCTTCTCTTTGATGAAAATAATCCTTCTTTAGTTGTTGCAAGGGCACAAGATAATCTTCATTTCTTTGAGTCTGACATGGTTGTGGATCCTTTGATACAACATTTGGAGAAGATATTTTTCACTTTAGAGAAGACATTTGAGTCTTTGGAGATTGGCATTCATGAGTCTCAAACTTCACTTGAGATGTCACATTGCATGGTTCAGGTTGTTCATAGTTATGTGTTGGAGATTCCTATTTAGTTTCCTATGACATCACATATTTTGAGGTTTCTTACTATAGATTTGGGGATGCTTCATTGATGCATCTTTGGTTTTGTTTCTTCCTAAGGGGAGGAATGTTATTCTACACTCTTGGAGCAGTTTTTACATCAAGCCTAGAGCTTCTACCATAGGTGTACATTCCACATTGGGGAGGGATTCTTGGTCTCTCTTCCACTTCTTCCTTCCTATGGGGGATTCTTGATTGTATATACATGATGTATGTCATAATGGGGGGGTCTTGGTTACTCCATCCATCTATGCATCTTGTGTGTTTTTATCTCTTTCAGAGAGGATTTTTCTCCCACTGGGTTTTTCTCCTTTTCTCCACTTTATGAGAGATTATATTTACTATATTATACATGGGTACCTAATATGGCCTTGTTTTAGGGACCCATTATCTATGGATCACCTACTTATACTCCCTAAGTTTCACTTAAGGGGTGGTTTTAGAGTAAACATGGTAGTTAATCATGTTGCTTAAGTTTACCTAAGTAAGAAGGTGAGGTGGATAATATTTAGGTGATTTAATTATGTGTATTTATTTATTCCCATAATAAGGTTGAGCCCACCTTGGACTCTCCCTTTCTCACATGGGATAATTAGGAGGCCACCTACATTTGACCATCTCATACACATGGGATAATTAGGCACCTACCAGACACCTACCATTCTGCCTATATAAATAGGCTAGTTTACTTGTATTTCATAACTTAGATATCCTAGAGATACTGAAGATCCTAGAGATCTTGTATATCTCATTTCTTGGAGCATATCATATAGTTTGGAGATATTGTAATGTTGTGAGATAGCATACATCTCTTGATGTTGTTATGCCTTTGAGCATCTACATCAAGTTTATTTTAAGTAATGTTATTCTACCTATTTTATTTCCAATTTCTTGTCTAATCCTTTCAAATTAGATTTTGGTTATCTATATTTTTCTAACAGGGTGCAAGTTTTATAGTTAACATTTTTGGCATGCCCGGTGGGATAAAAGATTAATTTTCAATCTTTCTATATTTATAATCTTGTTGCTATTAGGTTTGGATAGTAGCATTTTCTTCCTTTAGAGGCAAGTTCAAACCACATGTGGTGACTTCAAAGGAAGAATCTCTAGGTTTCAAGTAGACAAGTGCAGATATATTATTTGTTACAAGTAGCAGCTTAGAGAAAATGCTACATGTTATAATGCCATAGAAACATGGCATATCATTCCCCATTCCATGATTATTTTCCTCAAAACAATATTGTTTCATCTTATTCTTGTCATACCTAGAAAGCCCAATATGAACACCACCCTCCCACCCTTACTCAACCATCCTAGCAACATGATTATGCATACCAAAAACCTCTAAAGGAGATGGGGTGCATTGAAAGGAAACAAGCATTTGAAGTGCAATAAGAGGAGCTTGTCTATCAAGCCTGTATCTAGCTGTAGGAGGAGCGGTGCATTGAAAGGCAGCAAGAATTTAAAGTGCAACAAGAGGAGCTTATCTATCAAGCCTGTATCCAGTTGTAGGAGGAGTTGGTGTGTTAGGAGCTATACTATAAGAAATATTTGGAAGAGAAACACAGACAGTATGAGATAAACCTTGCAAAAGAGCTAGAAGCACAAAAGAAGATTCATGAAAAAGAGCTTGAAGAGTATAAAAGGATGATAAGGGTCATGTTTTCTAGAGGTGAAAAGTGTTAAGAGGATTTTTGAAAAGAGTTAGCTTCCCAAGATTATTTTCATGCTAAAGAGTTAAAGGAGAATAAAGATAAGATAAAGCTCCTGGTTGCTACAACTATGAAATATAAGGAAGCTCATTATATTCAACTTGAAGAGGCTTTGCAAAAAGAAAAGGAAGAAAGTATTAAGCAAGAGGTTGTTGAAAATCACAGTGTTTTTGAGCAGACTATTGAAATGGCAAGTGATTTATTTAAGGAGTTACATTATTTTTTGAAGAAGACAACACACTCCAATTGACACCAATATCAATTTTTGAACAATAGAATAAAGGGTATGAGCTTACACAAGTTTTGTGTTTTCAGGAGTTACAAAGCTAGGGGTGGATGAAGCTAAATTGGATGCAGGTTCACAACATTTGCTTTCGGAAGCAGATCATCAAATGAATCATTAAGATGTTAGGAGTACATCTATCATGCAAAAAATTCAAAAAGACTCAGAGGAGGATAAATTCTAGGATGATCTAGAGAGGTTTTATTTAGGAATTGAGAAAAGGCCATCATACAAAAGCTTAATAGTGTGTGAGAGGCATGATAAAATTCTAGAGCCAACTCTGTCTCAGTTGAATTTACCTAAAACAATGGATTTGGATCAGCAAGAATGTGTGCAAGAAACATACCATCAGCCTAGAGAAACCATTCAAAAACTACAGATTGGAAAACAAAGCCCCAAGTTTATTCTGTCTAGGGGCTACACTATCAGGCATTTAGCAAGGATAGAGTCCAATAAAGAAGAATGAAGTATGTATGTATCCGAGGATAGTTATTTATTAAAGGTTGTAGCTGAAGAAGAAGTGATTCAACTTGTTGATCCATGTCAAAATGACACTCCTTTCAACCAGCTTGACCAAGTAAGTGCTTTTTATGTCAACCAAGAAGCATCACACTAGTTGGTTATGTGCATGTCATTTTTTCATCTCCTTTTGGTTGTCCATAATAATATTTGTCATTCTAAGCTAAGGAGAATGGGAAACTACTTTTCTAAGTCTATTAATGGTTTTGTTTAGCTTTTCCTTTATTTGGTTAGCTTAGGATAGGGTAGTTTTATTTTCCCTAAGTTTTATTCAAGCGTGGTTAAGCTAGTTTTAGTTTTAGGTTTTCCTATTTTCAATAAATTTCCAAGAGTTTTAGCCTTTTGGATTTACAGAAAATGAGAAATTTTGATGTTGTCAACCATTACTAAATTCAATGATGGTACATATACATTTCATGATAGTGAAATTTTGTTTCACTATCATAAAGCATACATCCACTCTTAGTGAATCAAGAAGGGCTACATCATTTGAAAATGTGAGTTACAGACATGTATCCTTTAAGTTAACCAAGCACTATCTACATTTTCTAATTGATTAAGTATGCATCTATAATTCATGATAATGAAGTCTCTTACTTAACTATCATAACCCATACATCCATACTCAATCAGTGAAAAAATTTATAGTTTCTGCATTTAAAGTCTCAAGTTTCAATCATGTTTATTTGACTTACTCCATGCCCAATGGATTATGTAAGGCTACTGGTCCCAATATCTAGCAAGCAGATATTCAACAAAAATCACCAAAAATGTTACCAAATTTTACCAATAGGGAAAAATTTGGTAGACCAACTATGTTACTCATGTTGATTCCAACTCTTCACCAATCAAATGCAATAACTTTAAAGCCAAGGATGAATTATTATATTATTACATTTAATGAGGAAAAGGACATCATATAGAAATAATGCTTTGCTAAACTTTTTCTAAAAATGTGATTCTTATTCATCAAAATTGTACAAATGCTGCACACAAGCCATGAAACTAGCTAGGGAAATTAAACCATTGATTTTTCAATATGATAATGATACATGCTTATGTTTTGAATGAAATAAAGAAAATAGGTGGGATAGGAGCTAGTCATTGCCTGAGTGACTAGCAGAGCTAGAAGGAATGTTGACGAGCCTCACTTTTCCAAACCATTTCCCATTTCCCTACACCTGAAAATTTGAGAGAACAATAGGTTAGAACACTCATGTTCTAATAAATTCCTGAACCCTACATCATCTATCTACCATATAAAAATATAGCATTACCAAGCTGAAAAGACAATGATTTATTCTAACATGTTTGCATCATGTGCAGTCATAGACATTTCTTAAAAGAATGTGGATGCAAATATGGATCCCAGAAGGGTTTGAGCTCAACATGCTATTGGAAATGAGAATAAGAATAATCATCATGTTCCACATCAAAGAATAAACAATTTTAGTTTCACCAGCAAAGGAAATGAACACAAAAACAATAGCTCAATTGGTCATCATGTTTTAGGATCAGATATTGACATGTGTCAATAAGGAATGATGGTAGGGCATTATCGTAAAGATCAAAGACAACATAATACCAGTATGTGCCCATGGAATTAAAATGAACAAGTGAATTCAAAGGAATCGGTCAAATATCAAATTCAATGTGTTCACTATGACACTAGTGTTTTAAACAAGGATATTCACTATGATATTATTTTATTACTTAATAAAAAAAGGTATAAAAGGTAAATTTTAATTAATTATGTTATTATTATTATTTATTTTATACTTTTGCATTATTTTGTACATTTACTACTTAATAATCTAGTGTTTATATAAATTAGTTGTTAAATATTGAATTTAACTGCAAAAGAGTTACTTTTTTAACTTGGAATCACAAGGAGAGGTGGTGTTTCATTTTTGACAAGTGGAGGATGTGACAATCTAGGGTGGTTGAAAAAGTTTGCTAGATAAAAGGAAAGATTGTAGGGATATTTCAATCCTTATAGGGGAGTTGGAGCATGTTTTGGGGACTTTTATGGTAGAAGGGGTCATGGATAGACTTTCACTCCATTTTGGAGCATTTTTAGGGCCTAAAAAGTAGGGATTCTTATTGAATCTGACCCAAGAGGTTGTAAAATCCTTTTTTGAGGCAACTTCTTTGGAGAGGGATAAATAATTATAATCTTCTCATTTGGAAGAGAGTTCTCATTATGTATTCTTCAGTTCTTAGTGACTCATGTTGAGTGCTTTGGCTTTCTGCATTATTTTGTAACTTTAGAGGAAAATATGACTATTTGTTTCCTTGGGAGCATAATATAGAGCAGATTTTGGAGACCTTTTTCTGAATTGTTTACTATGTACAATAGGGTAATTGATGTTTATTTTTGTGATTTTATTTTGAATCCTTTAATGTATGTCTTATTCTAGTACTTGTAAATATACATGCTTTTGTAGGTTATAATTTGTGTCCATTGCACATTAGTTAGTTGTGAAGTTATTCCACCTAACTTTGTGTACAAGGCCTCCTTATGAAACATTGATATATCAAGCATGTCATTAAATTGTTTTCCATTTTTGAGCTATATTTAGGTTCATTTGTGTATGTCAAAAATGATATGAACTTCATTACAATTGGTATATCACCTCTTAGAAGTTAAGTTTTAGTTTTCTTGTAATCTTTCTAACCCCTTTCCCAGTAAGGAAAGTATATTTAGTGAGTTCAATAAGTGAAGCATCATATAGGAGCTGACCTAGAAGCTGGAGATTCATTCCATTTTTAGGAAACCCACATCCTAGAAGTGTTTCCATGTTTCTCTAAAACATCAAGTTCTTTGAAACTTGATAAGGGTGCAGTTTTTAGAGTTAACAAATATCCCTAGATCCCTTAGGATATATCAATATATTTGGATCTATCTACCATGGATCTTAGTCAAAGAGAATCTTCTTCCTTGTAATCCATTCTGAGGTATATGCCCACCATAAAATGTGAAGTGATATTCTTTCCTACTATTACATTTATTGCTTCCCATTTCACCATATATAGCATCCACATTAACTTTAAAAGGAAACAAGTCACAAACATTAAAAATGGATAATATAGGAAATCTTGGTGTGAGATCAACCTCATAAGAATTCTTCCCAAAGTTATGGATAATCTTGCAAGTGCCAATCTTCCTCATCAAGAACTTAGTAGGCTTCCATTTTTTAAGTATGTCCTTCTTCAAGTATGCAATCACCAAGTCTCCTATTTAGAACTCCACATCCCTCTTTCTCTCATGTGCTCTAGTTTTATACTTCTCTACACTTTTGAGAAACTGATTCTTGACTTGATCATGTATATCCTTTATAGTGACTGCAAATTCCTCTCCTTGTATACTCCTATTATCCACTCTTTGTAAATCTCTTAACTCCATTACACCCTTGGGATGAAGACCATATACAATCTCAAAGGGACTCTTCAATGTACTCTTATTCATGGAGTCATTATAAGAAAACTCTTCTTAACTGATAACAACATCCCAACTCTTCCCATGTTACTTTGTGAGACACCTTAACAAATTACCTAAAGACCTATTAACTACCTCTATTTGGCCATTAGTTTGAGGGTGATAGATTGAGGTGTAAGACAACTGTGTCCCTAATTTCTTCCACAAGGTACACCAAAAGTACCCTACAAACTTAGAATCCCTGTAAGGGACAATATTCAATGGAATTCCATGTATTCTAACAACTTCTCTGAGAAAGAGACCTGTAATTTGTGAAGCATCATGTGTAGACCCACATGGAATAAAATGTGTCATTTTACGAAACCTACAAAAAATCACAAAATTGCTGCCTTGCCCCTCTACAGCTAGTTGTTGTGGCAGTGTAAGTTGCCTACATGGTGGCAGCCTATATTGTCATAATAGCATTAAGCTATCAACATCATCAAGGGTAGTTGTCATGCCCATAAATTTCAACCAAAAATACACCAATTTTTATTTTTATTTTTTTAAAAAGGAAATGTGCAATCTTCATTAATGTTGAATTATCATCATGTGTTTCTATATCCTTTAGATAATTAATAGGGGTAACATTTAAATAAATCCATTAACTAGCTTCAGTTACCAAGATATATATTTGTTGTGAAAATTTATTTAATAGATAGCTCCAAATAATCCTTCACAATTAGATGACCCTTAATTTACAAGTCGCTTTATTAAATCCCCTTTCAAGTTGATAATAACTGTAGGGTTATTAATTAAACCTATTAGTGATAACCCTTAGGTTGATAACTAAAATTTATTAATAATAATTGTTAAAAGATTTTTCTCTATCTCAACCGATTACATAGATCAAACATCTAACTATAGGCAATGGGGTAATAAGACCCATTAACCCAAATTAATAATTAATCTTGTCATATCTCAAGTACTAAAGATGACTGTATCACCTAGGTCTCAATTTTATCTAATGGCTACTTTAATACTATAACCTTAAAATTTATCCCCATAACTAAATATATGATTCATTATTAATCTCATATTATGAAGAGAAGTGAGGTATTAACCCCTTTTTTCTTTTTTTTTGAGTTTAAACTAACTTTTACTTAGATATTTATAACTAAATAACAATATGTATATATACTTTACCAATTATCCAACTTATTATGCTCATGCACCCTTTTGTGATGGATTCTATCTATATGTAAAAGTAATCATACCTTCATACTTACAATTATTTTACTAATATTTCTTAAATTACTTAAGAGATTAAAAAAATAAGAAAAAGAAAGCATATGATCATATCATACTTTAACACTACTTGTTAATCCATAATGAAACTCAAAAGTTACTTGACGACTCAACCTTACAACCCTTGCATTGAAATTTTGCTATGACATATGGTAATCTCAGAACAATAAAATGACTAAGCTCCTATGGTAGGTTTAATTCTATTAAACATCTCGTGATAATCTTATTAAAAAAATTCTAAAGTTACCCCACAATGAATTAGTTATCAACTTTCAATTAATTTTACAAGAAACATTTTAAATCACCTAAGGTAAATTTGCAAGGAGCATAATCCCTTAAATAAATGATGTTTTACCGAACGCGTCACTTATCCCGATGCTCCAACCCTAAGTAGTTGTCTGGTGCACTACCCTATGTTATGCAATACTCATAAAAATCCCCTCCTATCTGTAGGCTGATAAGAAATTACTTAAATTGTGCGTAGGGGTTATGATACTTATCTTCTAAAACCACTAATATTACAATCCTCCACCTACCTTATAACATTACCAACATATATATATTTTTAACTTATAAATGAAGGGAATAATTGTTTTTTGAGCTTGTTTGAGCTAAAATATTTATTATATAGGTATCGACTATGGTTATAATCAAGGATAATTATTTCCATCATGCACACCTCCCCTAACTCTCATCCCCCAACTTCCTACAAAGGCTAGGGTTAATATTATATTCTCAACCCTAAATTTCTCTTTCTCTCTCAACTTTCGATTGATGCAATTAGATCCATCATGGTGATGGCTTGCTGATAGCAGCAGTCAAAATACTGATGGCCAATGTGCCCGAAAATGAAGATATGTGGCAGGAAGTGTCATCCTGTGAGGGTGGTGGCTAGAGGTAGTTTCTCTTTTTGCGTTAAAGCCATAGGGTGGTGACCTTGTCCTAGTTTGCATTCAACAACCTTTCATAAATATCAACAGAGACAATTGCATAATAATTCCTTGTGAAGTTTAAGATCAACGAATCAGCTACAATCATTTGATTAGAATAAGGTACAATTGGTTAACAAGTCATTGTGATGTTTTAGATTGCCAAATTAGTTAACTGCTCAATTAGAATCATCTAGAATTGCATAACAAACCATTCTAAGATTCCAGATTGTTGAAACAATCAATTGTTCAATGAGAATCAACTACAATGGTAGAACAAGTCAATCTAAGGTTCCAGAATGTCGAATCAGTCAACTATTCGATAAGAATCAGGTATAATCGCATAATCGACCATTTTGAGGTTCTAGATTTCCAAATTAGTTATTCATTCATTGAGAATTAGCTACAATCATGTAACAAGTCATTCTAAGTTTCTAGATCATCAAATCAATCAATTGTTTGATCACAATCAGGTATAATCACATAGCAGGTTGTTTTAAGGATCCAAATCACTAAATCTTTCAATGTTTTCATTAGAATATGCTACAATCTTATAAATAGTCATTGGGAGGTTCTAGATAACTGAATAAGTCTACCATTCAATGAGGACCAAGTACAATCATATAACAGGTCATTCTAAGGTTCTAGATCATTGAATCAATCAACTATTCAATGAGAATCAACTACAATCACATAAGAAGCTATTCTAAGGTTCCAGATTGCTGAATCCATCAGCCGTTCAATTAGAATAAGCTACAATGCATAACAAGCATCATGAGGTTCTAGATCCCCAAATCAGTCAACTATTCAATGAAATCAACCACAATCGCATAACAAGTTGTTCTGTGGTTCCTGATTGTAGAACCGATCATTCATTCAATGAAAATCAGCTACAATCACATAATGTGTTGTCCTAAGGTTCCAAATTGCTGAATTAGTAAACTATTTGATAAGAATTAGCTATAATCACATAACAAGCCATTCTGAGTATCTAGATTACCGATTCAAAAGTCAAGAACCTCAAAATGGTTTGTTATACAATTTAAGTTGATTCTAATGAATTGGCTGACTGATTTGGCAATTTGGAACCTCATAACAGCTTGTTATGTGATTGAACTTTATTCACATTGAATGATTGCTAGATTTAGTGATCTCGAACATTAGAACAACTTGTTATGTGATTGTAGTTGATTTGCATTGAATGATTGATCAATTTGACAATTTGGAACCTTAGAACATATTTTTCTATGATTGTAGTTGATTCTTATCAAACAGTTGACCCATATAGTGATCTGGAAAATCAGAATGACATGTTATAAGATAGTAGCTAATTCTCATCGAACGGTTGACCGATTCAATGATCTAGAACCTCAGAACAACTTGTTATGAAATTATACCCGATTCTCATCAAATGGTTGATTGATTCAAAAATATGGAACCTCAGAAGAGTGGGTTATCAACTGTAGTTTATTCCCATCAACCTGTTGACTGATTTGGTAGTTTGAAACCTTAGAACAATGTGTTATGCAATTGTATGCGATTTGGGACCTCGGGATGACTTGTTATATTATTGTAATCATTATCATTGAATGGTTGATGGATTTGGTGATTTGGAACCTCATAACATCTTTTTATGTGATTATAGAAGATTTACATCAAACGATTGACCGATTCGGTGATATGCAACTTCAGAATGGCTTGTTATGCGATTATAGATGATTCTAATCGAATTGTTGACCGATATTGTTAACGCAAACCTCATAACAACTTTTTTTGTGAATTTACATTATTCTCATCAAATGCATGATCAATTTGATGATGTGGAAGCTCATAATGATTTGTTATGGGATTGTAGCTGATTTACAACAAATGGCTGACCAATTCATAAATCTAGAACCTAAGAATGACTTAATTTGTGATTGTAGTTGATTCACATCCAATGGTTGACAAATTCATTGATTTGGAACTTCAAAATGGCTTGTTATGCGATTGTCATTGATTCTCATAGAATGGTTGACCAATTTTTTAAACTCAAACCTCATAATGACTTGTTATGTGATTGGAGTTGATTGTTATCAAACGCATGATCAATTTGACTATCTGGAACCTTAGAACAACTTGTTATGCGATTGTAGCTGATTTCCATTAAATGGTTGACCGATTTGGGGATTTGGAACCTAAGAATGAATAGGTTATTGTTATGTGATTATGATGTAAACCTTAGAAGGGTTTGTTTTGCAATTATGGCTAATTCACGTCAAAATTTTGACCGATTCAGTGATATGGAACCTTAGAATGACTTGATATGTGGTTGTAGATTATTTTCATCGAATGGTTAACAAATTTAGTGATCTAGAATCTTAGAACAACTTTTTATGTGATTGTAGTTGATTCTCAATGAGCGGTTGATCGATTTGGTGCTGTGGAATCTCAAAAAGGCTTGTTATGTAATTGTAGTTAATTCTTATTGAAGGATTAACCAATTCAACTATCTTGAACCTTAGAATAATTTTTTATGTGATTGTAGGTGATTCTCATCAAACAGTTAACCTAAGCGATGATCTAGAACCTCAAAATAGATTGTTATGTGATTGTACCTGATTCACATTGAACGGTCGACTGATTCAATGATCTAGATCCTCAAAATAGCTTGTTATATGATTGTAGCTGATTCTTATTGAATAGTTTACTGATTCAGTGATTTGGAACCTTAGGATGACATGTTATGTGATTGTAGCTTATTTTCATCGAATGGTTGACCGATTCTACAATGTGGAACTAGAGAATGACTTGTTATGTGATTTTTGTTGATTTAATTAAAAGGTTGATGGATTTGGAGATCTAGAACCTCGGGATGGCTTGTTATACCTTATAGCTGATTCTAATTGAACGATTGATGGAGTCAGTGATCTGTAACCTCAGAATGGCTTCTTATATAATTGTAGTTGAATCTCATTGAATAATTGATTTATTCCATAATCTAGAACCTCTGAACAACCTGTTATATGATTGTACTTAGTTCTCATTAAATAGTTGAGTGATTCAATGATCTAGATCCTCAAAACAACATGTTATGTGATTATACATGATTGTGATCAAATGATTGATAGATTTGATGTTTTGAAAACTTAGAACAATATTTTATGCAATTGTAGCTGATTCTCAACAAATAAATGACTAATTTGGTAATCTAGAACATCAGAACAATTGATTATGCAATTATAGATGATTCCTATCTAATGGTTTACTGATTTGGCAATTTAGAACCCCACAATGACTTTTTCTACAATTCTAGTTGATTCTCATCAAACAGTTGATCAATTCATCAATTTAGAATCTTAGAACAATGTGTTATGTGATTCTAGATGATTCTAGCTGAACAGTTAACTGATTTGGTGATCTAAAACATCACAATGACTTGTTATTTGAAGTAAAGGCCCGATTCATGTTTCAAGATTTGGTGATGTTAGCAATGGCTTATCAAATTTGAAAAATTTAGTTAGTTGTTAAACTTTATTTCTCAATTTTTTGTAGCTGGCCCACCTACTAATTGGCACCATAAATACAAAAATGGCTCTGTATTAATGCCAATTCATGAGAGATGGAAGTTATGCTCCCAAACGGATAGAAACATCCACATGTTTGAGCTTAGAACCAGGAAAAGTGCCTGAGTGGATTCTAAATGGCTCTATTCCTTTCATCAAGCATAAAATAATATTTCTGGGAAATTGCTTGATATAATGCCTATAAGAGAAGAGTAGAATGGCTCTGAAGTATCCCAGCTATGATCATTTGAATGGTCTAGTGAGTGAGTAGAAAGAGATTTCTATTACAAAGCTCACTTATTATGAGCTTAGAGATCTATACACCAGACTGAGGAGAGAGTTGATTCATCACAATAGAATCTCTAGAGATGAGATTTTTTTCAGGTTGTTTTATGATGTTTTTTGATTCATCATAGCATAATCACTAGAGATGAGATTTTTTTCAGGATGTTTTTTGATTCATCATAGTAAAATCACTAGACATGATATTTTCTTCAGGACATTTTATGATGTTTTTTGATTAATCAGAGCACAATCACTAGAGATGAGATTTTTTTCAGGACATTTTATGATGTTTTTTGATTTATCACAATAGAATTGCTAGTGATGAGATTTTTTTTTCAAGACATTTTATTATGTTTTTTGATTCATCACAGCAGTATCACTAGAGATGAGATTTTTTTCAAGATGTTTTATGATTTTTTTTATTCATCACAACATAATCGCTAGAGATGAGATTTTTTTCAGGATATTTTATGATTTTTTTTGATTCATCATAGCAGAATCTCTAGAGATGAGATTTTTTTAGGATGTTTTATGATGATTTTTGATTCATCACAGTAGAATCGCTAGTGATGAGATTTTTTTAGGACATTTTTTGATTCATCACAGCAGAATCACTTGACACGAGATTTTTTTCATGATGTTTTATGATGTTTTTTGTCAAGGATCTTGTTGAAGTATGGGAATCTGGAGTACAGTTCTGCTACAAGATGACTGACTGATGATGGGGATATGTATAACGAGAACTAAAAGAAAGCTACTATACAACTGAAGGCCTGATATGTACAATTGTATGTGCAAATCTCAAGAGTTGGGATAGATACTAACTCTGGAAGAAGATAGGGAGGATGGAAAGATAGATATGAATTTGTTGCCCTAGCCAAGATGGAAATAAACAATAGATTGAAGATGGATGAGATGTTGCTGATGTGGACATGACATAGCTTGAATCAAAACAAATTTTTTGGGAAGGAAGCCTTCTAATGATGATGATTGGATTGTTGATCACAACTTGCAACAAGGATAGGAACAGGACTAGGGATGAAATTTGTTTGGAGGAAAGACTATAGATTTTGAATAGCTGGAGGAGATGAAAGGATTTTCTGAAGATGATAGATGGCATTGGTTTACATGAGGGTAGCCTAGAGCTAGATACCAATGAAAAGGGAAATAAGAGAAGAAAGGACATGTGGATTGGATAGTTTTGTTGGGATTAAAGCTACAAGGATGGGAAGATGGTGGGATGGATGCTAAAAAGTCTCCAATGACTTTGGCACCAAGGAATGTAGTGCCCTAGTTAAGATATATCATATATGAGGAGGCACCAAGAGGAGCATGGATGGAAGATAATATAGCTATGAGGATAGGAGATGGAAGCTAGGAGGTTGGATGGGTAAGTGATGGGAGATAGGATGGAAGCTAGTAAGATGGGTAGCTTTGAGATAGGAAGATAGGATGGGATGGGGAAATAGGATAGGAATATAGGATGGGATGGGGAGGTAAGATAGGAAGATAAGATGGGATGGGGAGATAAGATAGGGAGATAAGATGAGGTGGAAGCTAGGAAGATGGGTAGTTGGAGATAGGAAAATAGGATGGAAGGTAGGAAGATAGAATGGGATGGGGAGATAAGATACGAAGATAGGATGAGATGGTGAGTTCACTAGGGAAGTGGATGCCAAGAGGTGCCCATAAGCATGTATTCATGTCAGCCTTTTCTTTCAATCAAGATCCAAAGGAAGATGGAGGAGATGGGGTATAAAAGGATATACTGAAGATAGTACCCCAAAGTATGTAGAGGAACTGGATTGAAGGATTATGCATGATACTAGTTAGCCAGGTTTTCATCACGGTACTTGTCCCAGACATTTCAATTGCCAAGTTTTTACCATAGGACGAGGATTTTAATTTTATTTTTTTTAATGGGGGTGAATGGAGGACTCAAGCATCAAGATCTATACCACAGTCATAGGAGCCCATTTGGAGTGGTCACGAGATGTTGGTACAACCAGAAGTAGAGGGCGGAAAGGTTTTATGAAAAAGATTGGATGGGAAGGTTGTGAAGGGGGAGATGCATTAAGTAAGGGTTATGTTGGTAAGTGTTTGGATAAAAAGATGGAAAGAGGGGACAATAGGGGGATATTGTTAAGATAGACATTGGCACATGTTGTGAAGTGGGTGGAATGAGTGGATAGGGAGAGGGTCTATTAGTTGATAGGATAGGTGATTTTGGGACATAGGGATTTTTTTGACTTTGATTAGGAATGTAAAAAGTGGGATTTTTATGGCAGTAGATAGGGATATGAAATTTCTAGATATTGGAATGATTAGGATAAGATGGAGGATGAGATTTTTGGAGATAAGGACCCAAAATGGAAGTGGTAAGGGGGTGATATACAATGGTAGATTTTGGGATTAGGAACCCAAAATGGATGCAGAAGATGAACGAGGAATGTTGTACATTGTTTCGGATTGTCCCATCCATATTACCTTCATCCACAATGTGTAGGATTTTTTTGCTTAGAAAAATGTTTTTCAAAAATTATTTTGGTAAATCTCGAAGACAATTCAAATGCACTTTATCACAAGGCCAACTATGTGAAGAATTATATATATAGGCCCATAGGGAGGAGCCCATTCTTGATGTATTAATCTCTAGTGCATTGTGTCCCTCTTAGTCTAAGAGGTGATCTGATGCAGAGATGAATGAAAAAATATGTACCTCATAGAGTTTTCAAGATTTTGTGTATTAGGGGGACCCTTTGTGAGGAAATTGCCTAACTTTAAGGTGATGAAATCCAAAAAGCCTATACCTACAAAACCAAGAATACACAAATGGTGAGTAACTTCAAAGAAGCCTTATATTCTCTTGCACTACATATATAATTGATTTTGAAAACAATAGAGCTAGGTGGCCTCTATCTTAGGTGTTTGGTTAGATCTGTGGTGTCTCCACAATCAGTTTGTATGCCCCTGACTCCCTTAAGAGCCTAGTTTATTGCACCGAGTTAATGGATACTCACCTATACTAGAATACAACATTGGACACATTACACGCCCAAGCTTGCAAAGATGTAAAGTGATGTTTTTGTTCTCACTTTATTTATTTACTGACCAAGGGGGGTACCAGTTTGAGGTTGTTACTTGGGAGGACACACATTTGTTCCAAGAAGGCCTCTCTAGAAGTTAGTCTAAAACCATCAATTTTACCTTCTCGTCACCCAAAACCTAAGAAGGGAAAGGTAGAGGAAAATTTGAGATCTTTGTCCCAACATCACATAATTAATGGGTTCTAATTTGAAAGAAAGAAAATAGCTTAAGAAAGTGTTGAAAATCACTCCTTCAAACATGGCAAGAATTTTGTCATTTCCAAATTGATGCTATTAGAGCAAGTGTTTTTTTACTTCTAGAGCAACAAACATGCATGTTTAAGCATGCCAAGTTCTTTCTTTGAAAGTAAACGCAACAACTTCATCCTTTTAAGTCATTCAAGATTACATTTGTGAGTCGCTTTGTTCAATTCTTAGTGCACCAATTTGAAGTGTTTTGAGATCAAATTCTATTCCTTAAGGCATTCAAGATTTGTGTAGTTTTTGTTGAAACCAAAAATGAAATGTTTGTTTTGAAAAATTTACCCTAAGGCATTCAAGATTTGTGTATGTTTGTTATTAATTCCCAAAATCAAATGTTTGATTTGAAAAATTTACCTTAAGGCATTCAATATTTGTGTATGTTCGTTATTAATTCCCAAAATCAAATGTTTGATTTGAAAAATTTACCTTAAGGCATTCAAGATTTTTGTATTCTTTGTTAAACCCAAAACAAAATATTTGAAGATTTCCTTGTCCAATTCTTAATCCCAAATTTAAGTGTGGAATTTTTCTTGTTCAATTTTAAAACCCAAATTGAAATGTGGAATTTGCTTGTTCAATTTTTTAGCCTTTGTTTCTTTTAAATCCATATTGAAATGTGAGGTTTTGTTTGATCATACAGGGTTCATTTTCAGGAACCAAAGGAAAAAGTGAGTTCATTTTATTTTTTAAAATTTAAAACCACGATCCTGTCAACTGTTAGAAAAGAAGAAGATAGGAGAATAGAAGTCAAGATAGAAAATGTCAAAGTTTGTGGGTTCATATTCTTGTGAGTCAAGATAGAGATTAAGCATGAGATTGGTGCATAAATACCTCCACTTCTACCTTTTAACCTGCAAAAATAATAATCAAAACCTTGCAACACATTCAAACAACACAAAACATTAGAATTTTGGGTTAGTTTGCAAAGAAAATAAGATGAACATGAAAACAAAAATGACCCTTGAAGTGGGTCCCACCGGGTGTGCCAAAATGTGTGAAGCAAGATAGATTGTTAGGAGCATAAACAATGTAAACACTCAACAAACTAAAATACAACATCTAGATTAGACCTACACTATCAAAGCAAAGCAAAAGAGAGAGAGAGAATGCAAACAATGGTCCTCAAGATGCTCCAATGATGTAGAAGATTTGTCCTAAGATGAGATGTGCTCTCAAATGATACCATCCTCAAAGCTTCATTGATTCAAGATTGGCTTCATGGATGAAAATTGGCATTATTAAGGTTTTGTGGGTGATTTTTTCTCTCAAATTAACATTATGACTTTCTCTCAAAATTTGGTCTCTTTTTGCTCTTGTAAATCCCTCTATTTATAGATTTTTGAGTGAGGTGAGAGGAATCGGGTGATTTGGCACCCATGTGGCATCCACATAGGAGCCACATAGGCCAAGTGGGCTAGTGGGCTAGTGGGATTAGTGGAGACAAATGTGTAAGAAGATGTAAGGTGTGTAAGGAATATGTAAGATAGTGGGGATAGTGGGATAGTGGGTGTAAGGCTTTGTAAGAGACGTGTAAGATAGTGGGGATAATGGGATAGTGGGTGTAAGAGATATGTAAGATAGTGGGGATAGTGGATGTAAGAGATGTGTAAGATGGTGGGGATAGTGGGATAGTGGATGTGTAAGAGATGTGTAAGATAGTAGGGATAGTGGGACAGTGGATATAAGAGATGTGTAATGGATTAAGGTATTATTTATTCCAATCATGTGATTATGATTGTTCAAACACTTAGGAGGGTAATTAGGGACTTAAGAATGATTAGCATGGGTGACTGGGTTGAGTTGGGTTTGAACTTGGGGTTAGGTGCTTGGGTAAGTGGTTAGGTTGGGGGTTAGTTGTAGGAAACATGTGCTTAATTAATTAAATTGGGTTTATTTAATCAAAGGGTGATTTTGGGGATTTAATTAAATAAATTAGATTTATTCAATTATCGGACTATAGATGACCTTAGGAAAGGGAGATAATTGAATTGAATTCAATTAATATAGGAATAGGGGGATTTGATTAATTAAATAATAAAACATATTTTATTTAATTAATTAACCTATATTTAATTAATATGATAAATTAAATAGGGAATAAAATTGATTAACCAATTAATTAATAAATGATGTTCTAGGAGATGGCTAAATAGGATAGTGGGTGTAAGGGATTTTTTATTATTTATTTATTTATTTATTTTTTATTTTTTTTGATGAGGGTGAATGGAGGACTCAAGCATCAAGATCTATATTGAGGTAATATGAGCTCATTTCGAGTGCTCACAAGATGTTGGTACAACTGAAAGTAGAGGGAGGAAAGGTTTTATGCAAAAGACTGGATGAGAAGGTTGTGATGGAGGAGATGCATGAAGTAAGGGTTATGACGGTAAGTGTTTCGATCAAAAGAATTATGTCTCTTAGAGGGGACATGGCAATATTTGGATTTTTCTGGATGCTTAGCTTTATGCATTCTTGAATTGGCATCCAAATTATAGGAAGGAATATTGGATGTTACATGGGATGGAGGGAATATGGATGGAGTCATAGAGGGATATTAGTGCATAAGATGTGTGGACATGTGCCTTTGTTGACTTTGATTAGGAATGTAAGAAGTGGGATTTTTATGGCGGTAGATAGGGATATGAGATTTTTGGATGTCGGAATGAGTTGGATAAGATGAAGGATGAGATTTTTGGAGATAAGGACCCAAAATGGATGTGGTAAGGGGGTGATATACAATGGTAGATTTTGGGATATAGGGACCCAAAATGGATGTGGAAGATGAAGGAGGAATGTGGTAGGTTGTTTTGGATTGTCCCATCCATATTCCCTTCATCCACGATGTGCACGATTTTTTTTCTCAGAAAAATGTTTTTCAAAAATTATTTTGGTCAATCTCGAAGACAGTTCAAACACACTTTATCCCTAGGCCAACTATGTGAAGAATTATATATATAGGCCCATAGGGAGGAGCCCATTCTTGATGTATTAAGCTCTAGTGTGTTGTGTCCCTCTCAATATAAGAGGTGATCTGATGCAGAGATGAATGACAAAATATGCACTTCATAGAGTTTTCAAGATTTTGTGTATTAGGGGGACCCTTTGCAAGGAAATTGCCCGACTTTAAGGTGATGAAATCCAAAAAGCCTACACCTCAAAACCAGGAATACACAAATGGTGAGTAACTTTAGAGAAGCCTTATATTCTCTTGCACTACATATATAATTTATTTTAAAAACAATAGAACTAGGTGGCCTCTATCTTAGGTGTTTAGTTAGATCCATGGTGTCTCCACAACCGGTTTGTATGCTCGTGACTCACTTAAGAGCCTAGTCTATCACATCGGGTTAAGGGATATTCACCTATACTAGAATACAACATTGGACACATTACACATCCAAGCTTGCAGAGATGTAAAGTGATGTTTTGGTTGTCACTTTATTTATATAGCAACCAAGGTGGGTACCGATTTCAGGTAGTTCCTTGGGAGGACATGCATTTCTCCCAAGAAGGCCTCTCTAGAAGTTAGTCTAAAACCATCAATTTTCCCTTCTCATCACCCAAAACCTAAGAAGTTAAAGGGAGAGGAAAATTTGAGATCTTTATCCCAAAGTCACGTAATTAATGGGTTCTAATTTGAAAGAAAGAAAATAGCTTAAGGAAGTGTTGAAAATCACTCCTTCAAACATGCCAAGAATTTTGTCATTTCCAAATTGATGCTATTAGAGCAAGTGTTTTTTACTTCTAGAGCAACAAACATGCATGTTTAAGCATGCCAAGTTCTTTCTTTGAAAGTAAATGCAACAAGTTCATCCTTTTAAGTCATTCAAGATTGCATTTGCGAATTACTTTGTTCAATTCTTAGTGCACCAATTTGAAATGTTTTGAGATCAAATTCTATTCCTCAAGGCATTCAAGATTTGTGTAGTTTTTGTTAAAACCAAAAACCAAATGTTTGTTTTAAAAAATTTCCCCTAAGGTATTCAAGATTTGTGTATGTTCGTTATTAATTCCCAAAATCAAATGTTTGATTTGAAAAATTTATCTTAAGGCATTCAATATTTGTGTATGTTTGTTATTAATTCCCAAGATCAAATGTTTGATTTGAAAAATTTACCTTAAGGCATTCAATATTTGTGTATGTTCGTTATTAATTCCCAAAATCAAATGTTTGATTTGAAAAATTTACCTTAAGGAATTCAAGATTTTTGTATTCTTTGTTAAACCCAAAACAAAATATTTGAAGATTTCCTTGTCCAATTCTTAATCCCAAATTTAAGTGTGGAATTTTGCTTGTTCAATTTTAAAACCCAAATTGAAATGTGGAATTTTCTTTGTTCAATTTTTTAGCCTTTATTTCTTTTAAATCCAAATCAAAATGTGAGGTTTTGTTTGATCATATAGGGTCCATTTTAAGGAACCAAAGGAAAAAGTGAGTTCATTTTGTTTTTTAAAATTTAAAACCATGACCTCATCAACTATTAGAAAAGAAGATAGGAGGATAGAAGTCAAGATAGAGAAGGTCAAAGTTTGTGGGTTCGTATTCTTCTGAGTCAAGATAGAGATTAAGCACGAGATTGGTGCATAAATACCTCCACTTCTACCTTTTAACCTGCAAAAATAATAATCAAAACCTTGCAACACATTCAAACAACACAAAACATTAGATTTTTGGGTTAGTTTGCAAAGAAAATAAGATGAAGATGAAAACATAAATGACCCTTGGAGTGGGTCCCACCAAGTGTGCCAAAATGTGTGAAGCAAGATAGATTGTTAGGAGCATAAACAATGTAAACACTCAACAAACTAAAATACAACAACATCTAGATTAGACCTACACTATCAAAGCAAAGCAAGAGAGAGAGAGAGAGAGAGAGAGAGAGAGAGAGAGAGAGAGAGAGAGATAATGCAAAAAATGATCCTTAAGATGCTCTAATGGTGTAGAAGATTTTTCCTAAGATGAGTTGTGTTCTCAAATGATACCATGCTCAAAGCTTCATTGATGCAAGATTGGCTTCATGGATGAAAATTGGCATTATGAAGGTTTTGTGGGTGATTTTTTCTCTCAAATTAACATTATGAATTTCTCTCCTAATTTGGTCTCTCTTTGCTCTTGTAAATCCCTCTATTTATAGATTTTTGAGGGAGGTGAGAGGGATTGGGTGTCCTGGCACCCATGTGGCATCCACATAGGAGCCACATAGGCCAAGTGGGCTAGTGGGCTAGTGGGATTAGTGGAGACAAATGTGTAAGAGGATGTAAGGGGTGTAAGGAATATGTAAGATAGTGGGGATAGTGGGATAGCTATTGTAAGGCTTTTTAAGAGATGTGTAAGACAGTGGGGATAGTGGGATAGTGCGTGTAAGAGATGTGTAAGATAGTGGGGATAATGGATGTAAGAGTTGTGTAAGATAGTGGGGATAGTGGGATAGTGGATGCAAGAGATGTGTAAGATAGTAGGGATAGTGGGATAGTGGATGTAAGAGATGTGTAATGGATTAAGGAATTATTTGTTCCAATCATGTGATTATGATTGTGCAAACACTTAGGAGGATAATTAGGGACTTAAGATTGATTAGCATGGGTGAATGGGTTGAGTTGGGTTTGAACTTGGGGTTAGGTGGTTGGGTAAGTGGTTAGATTGGGGGTTAGTTATAGGAGACATGTGCTTAATTAACTAAATTGGGTTTATTTAATCAAAGGGTGATTTTAGGGATTTAATTAAATAAATTAGATTTATTCAATTATTGGACTATAGACAACTTTAGGAAAGGAGGATAATTTAATTGAATTCAATTAATAGAGGAATAGGGGGATTTGATTAATTAAATAATAAAATCTATTTTATTTAATTAATTAGGCTATATTTAATTAATCTTATCAATTAAATAGGGAATAAAATGAATTAACCAATTAATTAACAATTAATTAATAAATGATGTTCTAGGAGATGGCTAAATAGGATAGTGGGTGTAAGGGATTTAATTTTTTATTTTTTTATTTTTTATTTTTTTTGATGGGGTTGAATGGAGGACTCAAGCATCAAGATCTATACTGAGGTAATAGGAGCTCATTTCGAGTGCTCGCAACATGTTGGTACAACCAGAAGTAGAGGGAGGAAAGGTTTTGTGCAAAAGACTAGATGGGAAGGTTGTGATGGGGGAGATGCATGAAGTAAGGGTTATGACGGTAAGTGTTTGGATCAAAAGATGGAAAGAGGGGACAATAGGGGGATGTTGTCAGTATGAACATTGGCATATGTTGTTAAGTGAGTGAAAAAAGTGGATAGGGAGAGGATTGATTATTTGATAGGGATGGGGAAGATAGGATAGATGATTTTGGGACATAGGGACCCAAAATAGATTTAGGAGATGGAGGAGAGGAATTCTTAGCTAGTAGATTAGAAACATGGCATGCCTTTGTGGATTTTTCTTGCAGGTGCATTGCATCCTTTTTCTTTGGGATCCACATAATTTTTATTCTTTTTTATAGTTTTTTATACAGTGGGCCTTTGCGGCATTTTGGATGTGATCCATTTTTTGATTGGATTTTGCTTTGCTTGATCATGTCTCTTTGTAATGAGTTTAGCTATCAGCACTTATCTATCATTACTTGAATTATTGCGATAGGTAAAAGGAAGAGGTTGGGAGCTTCTGAGTTACAAAGCTTACCTCTTGGAGATGGATATGTTTAGGTAGAATATGAGGGAGATAGGTACAATTTAGAACCAAGGCTACCTCAGTCAGCCAACTACTTGTCACTGCAAAAGCTAGGGGATATGGAAATATTTGGGTTTTTGTGGATACTTAGATTTAAGCTTTCTTGAATTGGCATTTGAATGATGGGAAGGAATATTGGATATTGCATGAGATGGAGGAAATGTGGATGGGGTGATAGAGGAAGGTTGGTGGATAGGATGTGTGGGTATGTGCCTTTGTTGATCCTGATCAGGAAAGTAAGAGGTGGGATTTTTATGGTGGTAGAGAGGGATATGGGATTACTCGATCTAGGAATCAGTAGGATAAGATGGAGGATGAGATTTTGGGAGATAAGGAGCCAAAATGGATGTTGTAAGGGGGGATATGAAATGGTAGAAATGGGATATAGGGACCCAAAATGGATGCGGGAGATGGAGGAGGAATGTGGTAGGTTGTTTTGGATTGTAAAGATGGGGGAGGAGGAATAACACAATATTTTTTGGAGGAATAATGGAAAGTTTCAATGGTGGGTTTGAAAGTGTTCTTGGGTTTAATTGTACCAACCTTTTTGGATGAAGTACCTTGAGAGGTGCAACCAAGACCTTGACCATACGGATGTTCTTTGTCCTGAAAGGATCTTCATTTGGATTAGAGGATGTGATGAGATCTTTAATGGGAATGAAGGGATCTTCATTTGGATCGGAGGAAGATGCTCCAATGGTGTAGAATATTTTTCCTAAGATGAGATGTGTGCTCAAATGATACCATGCTCAAAGCTTCACTGATGCAAGATTGGCTTCATGAATGAGAATTCAAATTATGAAGGTTTTGTGGGTGATTTTTTCTCTCAAATTAACATTATGACTTTTCTCTCCAAATTTTGTCTCTCTTTGCTCTTGGAAAGCCCTCTATTTATAGATTTTTGAGGGAGGTGAGAGGGCTTGGGTGATGTGGCACCCATGTGGCATCCACATAGGAGCCACATAGGCCAAGTGGACTAGTGGGATTAGTGGAGACAAATGTGTAAAAGGATGTAAGGAGTGTAAGGAATATGTAAGATAGTGGGGATAGTGGGATAGTGGGTCTAAGGCTTTGTAAGAGATGTGTAAGATAGTGGGGATAGTGGGGTAGTGGGATAGTGGATGTAAGAGATGTGTAAGGGATTAAGGTGTTAGCACCTGAAATAAATTTCATGGCTTTGCCCATCATTCCTGGTTTCTAAAAGTTTTTCTTCCTCCTGGCTAGGTGCAAACCCTCTTGGAAAATTCATAAATTCATAAATCTTGCCGTTGGTGCAAAAAAACCCTAAACCCCTTAGCCCGTTCTATTTCTTCATTACCTTTTGGCAGCCTTAAGTTATCCATTTTTCCCCGTGCACTTTTATTTCTTATGTCCCTGCTGCAGCATTTCCCTAAGTCCTTAGGTTGGCCCCCATTTAATTTTTCCCTAAGTCAAGCAGTTTAATTTTTCCTATGTTTCGGCTTGCTTTATTTCTCGGGCCCCAGTTCTGCAGACCAGATAGTCATACAGTTGGCGTGTGATCTCATAGATTTGTGTCAGAGGTATGAGATCATGCACCAGCCATTGATCTTGGTTGGTGATGTCATCTTCTTTTTTGGCGGGTCCACTTTACAGGGTCCAGGTCAGCACACTTGGCGGCATTTCATTGGTTCAACGCTTGTGACTTAGACTCCAATGGGCTTTCTTTCGATCTTCAAAGGTTAAGTTCTAATCTCATCCTGTGGCTCTCACTTTACTGTCATCTCAAGATGCAGGAGAATTAACGCAATGGTGAAGTGATGACCGTTGGATTGGTTTCTAAAGAAAAAAGGTTTTAAATAGGCCCAGGTTCCACATCAGCACAGTTGGCGGTATTTCATTGGTCAGGAGAAAAGATGTGGAAGGCTGTCAGAGTAGGCCTGATGAAGGATTGTAGATTCTAGATCGACGGGTGGCATGTGTTCGCATGGAATCTTTTGAAATTTTGAGATCATACGCCGTTCGTTCAATCTTCCAGGTGGATTTTCATACCAGCGATGGGTCTGTGTTTCTGATGTGGCATAATTTAATTGGGCCATGTTTGCTTATGTGTAGCGAGTGTCAGTGGGACGTGGTGGTAGCTTGTCAGAAGGGACCTAAAATGACAGAGATCCAATGGTCGGTGTATGATCTAAAGCAAGGTGTCAGAGTCATGAGATCATGCGCTAGCCGTTGATTTGGCCATAGGAGAAAAAGTAATGTGGGACCTGAATGGATGACGTACACTAAATTGTCAGCATCTCATTGGTCAAGAGGTTCCATGGTGTATCCAGGTGTCAGCGTGGGTCCGCAAAGGTTCTAAGGCAGGTAAAAAGGTGGATGGATCATGTAGCTATCGTAATACCGAAGGATTAAGTTGCATGAAGCATAATCATGGTGGTATCGTGATAGCCATCGATGCGACCTAAGGGAGAAAAGATGAAGTAGGTTCAGAGGCTAATGATGTGGTCTCAGTTGGCAAGATCTAATTGGTTCGAGGTGGAAATAAAGAGAGTTATCTGCAGGTCTCAGAAACCTTTTGTGGGACCGTGACATGGTAGATCTGATAGTGGGCGCGTAATCTAAAGGAAGGTTGTCAGAACTATGTGAAGATGCACCAATTGTCTTATGAAGCTTTAGTTAAAGGTGGTCCCAGAAAGGTGATTCAGCACCGAGGTGTTTTAATTTTATTGGCTAAAGTTTTGCTAAGATGGAAAAAGTAGAAGGTAAATAAAAAGGAACTTCTGAGCCTAGGAAAAGAAAAAGTATTGATGATCAGGTTTTAAAGTGAGATTGAGATTTAAATATCGACCGTCGATTGCTCTGCCAACCTTGGAGGATAGTCATTATTGTTGAATTTGAATTTTTGAAGACTTTCCATCAAGAGGAAGAACCAAAATTGATTGTTCTCCAACTGATTTTGATTAGTTTGGTGGCATCTGCTGTTGCAGTATGGTCCAGGGTGTTTCTAGGTGGATTGCAGTTATGTCTTGTACCTGGTGGAGTGTGGTTTAGGGCTCGAGAAGTCTTTGTAGGAAAGATGATCAGATTGATTCAACAGCAAGTTTATGATCTTCAGTATACTTAGTGACTTTCATAAATTAGGATCATTCTTGGATCTGATTGCTTGGGTTTTCACCCCTTGTAATAAATTTTGATTTATTTGCAGTTAGTGTAGTGGGTGAAACCCCAACCCTAACTCGCCTATACCTTGTTGCATCTCTGTTGAGATCCCAAGGCAGTTAGTGGTTTAAATAGCCAGATTTTGATGTAGTAGTGGTCCCAAAATTTTGTCAAGATTGTTTTTCTGGCACCTGGTTCCTTTTCTTTGCATTTTTGTAGTGAGAAGTGATCCATGAAGGGGCCTTTTCCTGTAGATATTTCTCCTTTTCTCTGCATATAGGGTGTTCCCTCTTTCCTCTCTAGTTCTGAGAATATGATTCATATTGTAAGTAATTTGTCTTTTGCATGAGGATTTAATGTATTCTTATTGTTATCAAGCTATCTCCATTTGAGTTCTGAATTGTTAATCATACATCAAGGGTGTTTGATTTGTTTACTTGCATTGCTTATGCGCTTGTAAGTGGATTTGTCTTCGTAGAGATGACTAATTCAGGGTTAGTATTCATGTATGTATGAGCTGAGGTATCAAGGATATGTCATGCTTGTCTTCCAGTGGATGCTGGTTATTGTATTGTCTGTTTATAGGTCTCTTCTAAGGGGAGGGTTAAAATCCTTTGAATGGGTAATAACATACTTGAATACATAGGTGGGTTATTGAAGTTGAGGTTTGGTCATGGTGTGTGATTGATGTCAGGCATCAACACATTGAATATATTACTTTCTTGTTTCATAGCTGTCTCTTGCAATAAGGTATTTGACTCTGCAGCCCATTGGATAAGGCACTAGTCTATGCAGGACTAAGGGTATCTCAAGGGTCCTTTCAACCCAACATTAATCATTGAAATGAAATACCTTTACTTTTCATGTTGGTAGTAGTAGTAAGAGTAGTCTCTGGTTTTCATACTCATTCTATCTATGCAAGTAGGGCTATTGCATAAGATATTGGTTCTATTGAGGTACAAGATACCTATAAGGGTTTGAGAACTATTCCACAATCAGTTACCTACAGGCTTGTAGTTTGATACAAGATGAATATGTGTGCAAAAGAGGCAATACCCACCTGAGTGATGTGGAGCTCAAAGAAGAAGCATGATTCTGGCCAAATCCTCATCAAGATTAGGCTCTTCTTGTGAACTTGGGGTACTTAAAACCGTGAATCCAGCCCAAACTCTCATCCAAGTTGGTCCTACAAGAAAAATCCATAACAAAATTGGTGACTCCGCTGGGGTAGAACAAGTTATAAATTAGTTAAGAATCTCTGGTTATTGCTACATCTCAAATTATCAATACCATATACTACCTAGATTTGATTTGGCCCATCCGAGTCGCACTATCAAAATTGGTGACTCTACTGGGGATAAGAACATAAAGGAGTAAAATCAGTTTTGAATCACTATTTATGTTGCAAAGTTTCAATATTCCATTGCCCAGATTGGTTCAGCTTTCCCAAGTCACCATTAGATCAGTGATTCTACTGGAGAATAAAGAAATATTGTTAAGAGCAAATAGTGTAGGTTTCAAGTTGAGCTGGACTCCTGACCTGGCTATTTCAATTTTTAGATATCTTTGGTGTTACAAATCAGTATAGATAATGCGGGTACAAGTTGAGCTTAGACTCCTAGTCGGCTTATCACTTATCCAGCGGATTTCATTCAAAACACAAGAGTCAGTATCAATAAACTTTCAAAAAATTTTGACATTCTTGTGAGTGGTGACTCTGTCTCTAGTTTTTCTAACTAGTGCTTTTGTTAACTATCATCATGAGTTTCAGAAATACAAGGTCCTATAGTAGGGAACACCCAGAATAAAGATTGCAAGACGGCATCCCTACTACTTCCAGAAAAACTCAAGCAAGGAAAGAGAAAGACACTAATGATATGTCTTTCACTTGGAAGAAGAAAGAAAATACAAAGCAAAGAAATGTTGCTCCAAGTCAAGAAGGAAATGCCTCAGAATATGAAGAAGCAGTTGATTTAGGCTTAAACCAGTATGAAGATTATGATTCACCTGAAGAAGGAGAGGGTGAGAGGTTACTCAAAGGTAATAGAAGAGTTGGCTCTAAAAAAGGAAGTGAAAGAGAAGGAAGGTCAAGAAGCAAGAGTAGAACTAATCAAGATTTTCTTCCTCCTTTCACCCTTGGCTCTTCAATACCCCAGGGTATCTTTCAATCACAAGATCAACAAGGTGACTATCAGGAACAATAGAATGAGTCTGAAACCACCTTGCCTAATTCTGAAGAAATCTTTGAAGAAGTTCATGAATTAGAAAGAAGAATTCAAGAACAAGCTGCTATTAGACAAAAAAGAGAAAAAGACAATGAGGAATGTGTTAGAAATGCCATGATAAGGGTTGATCAGTTGAAAAGGCACTCTTAGACCTGGGAGCTATAAATAATGTTCCTATACCAGAGGATTCAACTGAACAACCTGTTATTCAAAAAATTCCTAATTTGGGAAACCCTAAAGATAAAGGAAAACAAAAAGGAAAGGGGATCTCAATTAGGGAGGCTAGAAACCCTAAAGACTTTGTTAAGCAGGCTGTGAGATTGGAAGCAGACATTGAAAAGGCTAAGAAGGAACATGAATTGTTGGCTAAGGAACTTGAAAAGGATGAGCTAGAGGCTACAGCTAATGAAATGAAAAAGAAGATAGAGTTCCTAAGACAATCTTCAGCCCCTGCCAATATTACTACTACTACACCATTGTCACATGGCCAAACCATAAACCATTCTAGGCCACCCATGAATCCTCCTCCTCCCCCTTTTTCCAGGCCACCTATGATAACAAATCCTCAAACATCTACTTCATATGGTGTGGGTCCTTTTCAAGCTAGACCAGTTCATGAAAGATACAAGCAGTTGGTGTTTCATGGTATCCCTGGTTATCCTAATCAGATCCCTGAAGAAATAAGAAAAAATCTCCCTAGGTTTACTGGTAGTAATGCAATTACTTGTGAAGAGCACCTTAAACACTTTTTGGACATCATAGATGACTATAACGTAGAACTAGATGATGTGATAATGAAATTATTTGTACAGTCCCTTATAGAGGATGCAAGGGATTGGTTCAGAGGATTACCTCATGGAAGTATTGGCTCTTGGGATCAGTTCAAGCATTGTTTGAAGGAGCAGTATGGTGATAAGACAAATGAGGGCTTCATGTTGAATGAGTTCAACAATATCAAGAAGAACCATAATGAGGGTGTTGTTGAATTCAATGTCAGATTTCAGAAGGCTATGCACAAGCTTCTGCAAATAATCAGGTTAGATGATAAAGTTTGTCTTGTTAGTTATTTAAATGATTTTGATTCCAAAATGGGTTATTTATTAAGAGATAAGAACCCTATAAATCTTGTGGAGGCTTATAAGTTAGCCATTAATATTGAAAGTAATAGGAGAATATCAGGCAAGTTAGGAAAGAGAGAGGAATATAAGCCAACATTCTTAGAAAAGAAGGAGCCTACGAGGGTTGATAGTACCAAGCCAAAGGAGGAAAATAATTTGAAACAAATCCTTAGGGCCCTCAAGGATTTGAAGCCTAGAGAAAATAGAAACAATAGGAACCCTCCAAATGATAGGCCTACCTTCAATAATTTCAACAAGATCCCTAAAATGCAAAATTATCCTTACAACACTCAATGGAAGGATGGCAAGCCATTATTGCCAGAAAGAAAAGATAAGTTGGATGATAAAACCCCTGACCCACTACATAGAAGTTCAGTGAACATGACTGATGAGGTTCCTTGGTGTGTTGCTTGTCAATCACCTCATCATCCTCATTGTTGTGTTGTTGCTCAAAACATTTCTGCAGGAGAAGAGCAAGAAGTTAATAAGGAAGAGTTTTATGATGAACGAACATGTGGCATGACATCTTCATATATTTGTGAAGATATAGATTCTGCAGAAGAAGATGATACCCAAGATGCACAAGGGTCTCAGGCCAGGGGTGAATTTTATCATCAATAGGTCTTTTTTGATGATTAAGATTGCGGTCATGATCATGCTCAATGCAATAATACAGAAAGTGATGAGTCTTTTATTTTAAGAAGACCATCTGATGAAGAAATTGCTCAAATAACATCTGATTTGATAACCCAAGCCAAGAGAAATTACAATCTTAGAAACATGGTGGTGGGAACCCAAGATGGTAAGACTGCTGGTCTTTTTATTAAGAACACTGAGAAGAATGATAAGCAGGTGCAGGACAAGCCCAAGCCTCCTGAGAATGTAAATAAAAATAAGATGAAAAAGAATGTCACCTTTTCCAAGCCAACTATTTCTTATAAGGTGAAGACCAAGCCTATTGGAGAGGCAGTTCCTACAGTACCAAAAGAAATGAAGATGCCATATAAGGATGACACTAGTATACCTATGCTTGAAGAAAATAAAGAGACCATTGCCATCAAACAGGATGTCATAGATTCAAAGTACACTCCAGTTGACATGAGTAGGTTATTGTCACAAATCACAGTCAAGGTTCCTCTATTAGAAATGATGAGGATAGAGGAACATAAAGAAAAGGCTTTAAATTGGGTAAGCAGTGCCACTTTTGTGGATACCCAAAACATTGAAAAGAAAGAACATGTCAAAGTTTTTGATGATATAAATGCTGGTCATAATGGAGAAATTGTTTCAGAGATACCTCAAATCTATTTGGATACTAATGTTGTCAATGCTGTACCTAGAACAATTGATCCTTTCTTCTTGACCTTGGTTGTAAATGATAAACATCTCAAAAATTGTATGATTGACTCTGGAGCATCCAATACTATCATGCTAGTGGAGATTATGAAGTCTTTAGGCTTGGAAGTAGATACACCCCATGGAAGATGTCAAGCCATGGATTCTAGAGAGGTACCTGTTATTGGTACAATAAAAGCATTACCATATAGGTTGCAAGCCTATCCTAGTAAGTTGCTTACTATGAGTGTTTTGGTGGTGGATATTCCACCATAGTATGGCATGCTTTTGTCAAGAAAATGGAGTGCTCAGATGGGAGGTAGTATTCAATGTGATCTGTCATATGCTACTTTTAATATTGATGGTGACAGTGTCAAAATATTCAGAGAGCCCAGGACTCCTCACATGATTGAGATCAATGATGATCAACTTAATTGTTGTATAGATGTTGATATGGAAAATTTTAAAATTGAGGAAGTTCCTCAAACAACTGAGGAGGTTGATCCATTGATTGCTGAACTAAAAGAACAACAAGGTGGACTCTGGAAGATGTATCTTGATGGAGCATGCTGAAAGGAAGGATCCGGTGCTGGAATCCTGTTCATTTCACCATCAGGTACCACATTTAAATACTCTTTCTTGTTAACATTTCAATGTACCAATAACACTGCAGAGTATGAAGCATTATCTTTAGGGCTTGATATTGCTTTGAAACATGGAATCAAATGTTTAAGTGTTTTTGGTGATTCTAAACTTGTTGTGGCACAAGTTAGATCCAAATATGCAGTGAAAAATGATAACTTAAAACTGTATAAGCATGGTATTTGGGATCAGTTAGAATTTTTTGATGCTTTTAACATTAGTTGGGTTGAGAGGGCTAGAAACATAATGGCTGATTTTCTAGCAAATGTTGCCTTAAAGGGAAATTATTTAACTTTGAGTGGTATCTCAATAGTTGAAATCAAAAGTAGGCCTGTCATCCCAGATAATATTTATAACTGGCAAGTGTTTGAAGATGATCAAGACATTTTGAAGTTTATTCAATGCCTTGATTTATATGAGGGATAGCTCATTGATTGTAATAGCTTGGTAGAGTAGGAAAATGGAAAAGATATGGTTTTGGGAAACCAAGTTATTCAATTAAGTACAAACCAAATCCCAAAAGGTCTCACCGAGTTAAAAGCCATGTATACTGATCAAGATAACCAAATGTTGAAGACCAGTACTAATGACATAGATGATCTGGAAGAGATAAATTTAGGATCACTGAATACTCCACAGATGGTTTACATTGGAAAAGGTTTGCAGCCTCATGTTAGGGTAAGTTTGATAAAATTATTGAGAAGATATAAACATGTTTTTGCATGGTCATATGATGACCTCAAGGCATATAGACAAGACTTGTTTCAACATGAGATTCCTTTGAGTGGAGATGTTAAGCCTTTCAGGCAGAAGCAAAGACCCATCAATCCTCTGCTAGCCCCCAAGATGCAACAAGAACTTACTAAGTTAAGTGATGCAGGAATAATCCAACCCATAAGGCACTCAACTTGGGTTTCAAATTTGGTCCCTGTTAGAAAGAAGAATGGGGACATAAGATTATGTGTTGACTTTAGAAACTTGAATGTGGCATCTTTGAAAGATAATTATTCTCTACCTAATATGGAGGCAATGCTGCATAAATTCACTGGCTATGACTTATTGTCCATGATGGATGGATTCTCAGGGTACAATCAAGTTCTGGTCAAGGAGTCAGAACAATTTAAGACTGCTTTTACAACTCCTTGGGGAACTTATGTATATGTCAGAATGCCATTTGGATTGAGTAATGCAGGGGCAACATTCCAAAGAGCAATGGATGTTGCATTTAAAGACTTTATTGATATTTTCATGGTTGTATACCAAGATGACATGACAACTTTTTCTAAACATTCAGAAGACCATTGTCATCATCTTGAAATTTTTTTTAACAAGGCCTTGGAGTATGGTGTATCTCTAAACCCAAAGAAATGCAACTTTGCAGTAAAGGAGGGAAAACTATTGGGCTATATTGTGTCTAAGGATGGGATCAGGATTGATCCAGAGAGGGTGGAGGCAATACAAAAAGTTTTGGCTCCCAGAAACATGAAAGGTGTACAATCTTTCTTAGGAAAGATTAATTTTGTTAGGAGATTTATTGCCAATTTTGCTGAAATTGTAAAACCAATGGTAAAATTGCTTAAGAAAGATGTAAAATTTTAATGGATTGATGAAGCTTAGCAGGCTTTTGATAGAATCAAAGAAGCAGTCCAGCAAGCACCAGTCCTAAAATCACCTGATTATAGCAAGCCCTTCTCTCTCTTCTCCTTTGCTTCATTTCACACAATTGCTACTATGTTGTTGCAGAAAGATGATGATAATCATGAACACCCCATTGCCTTCTTTAGTAAGTCACTACAGGCTGTAGAGCTAAATTATGAGATAATGGAAAAACAAGCCTATTCTTTGGTAAAGGCAGTAAAGTCTTTCAGGCCTTACTTGGTTTGTGCTAAGATTGTTGCCTATGTTCCTCATGTAGCTGTAAAGGATGTGTTAACCCAGACTGAAGTCACTGGTAAAAGATGTAAATGGATCACAAGGATACAAGAGTTCAACTTAGAGATCCGAATTACCAAACTAGTTAGGGGGTTGGGATTGACAAAGTTAATGACTAAAGAGAACATGGATTTAGTCCAAGTTAACAATGAGCTGTCCTTGGACCAGACAATTACAAGTATTGAAAGGCAACCATTTTATTCTGATGTTGTCTATCTTGTGAAGAATACTAAGTGTCCTGATCATATCTCAGATAATCAAAAAAGGACTTTAAAGTTACAAGCATAGAAATATGTGTTTGTACAAGGAGACTTGTACTGGAAAAACAAAGATGGTGTCTTGTTGCTTTGTCTAGATGAGCATCAAGCAAACAAAGTCTTGAGAGAAATGCATGATGGTGTTTGTGGTGGGCATTTTTCTGCTAAGACTATAGCTCATAAAGTTTTGAGGGCTGGTTATTTTTGGCCTACTTTGTTCAAGGATGCTCACCTGTATGTTAGGAAGTGTGAGAGTTGTCAAAGATTCTCTAACAAATTGAAATTCTCAGGTGCCTTGTCATTAAACCCAGTGAATGTAGATGGACCTTTTAAGATGTGGGGAATTGATTTTATTGGTGAATTCCCTGAGAAGTCAAGTGGAGGACATGGTTACATACTTGTTGCTATAGACTATTTCACAAAATGGATAGAGGCTATTCCTACTAAAAGGGAAACAAGTAAAGTGGTCACTGATTTCTTATTAGAAAATATCTTAACCAGATTTGGTGTCCCTGCTACCTTGGTCATGGACAATGCCATATGTTTTAGATTTGAAGAATTCTCAGATTTCTGTAATGAGTATGGGATCATGATGTCTTTTTCATCCCCATGTCATCCTCAGGCAAATGGCCAAGCAGAATCTAGTAATTAAAGTATCCTGAAGATTCTGAAGAAGACATTAGAGAAGAATAAAAGAGCCTGGCATTCAAAGTTAAAGTTGGCCTTGTGGGCAGATAGGATCATAGTGAAGAAAGCTACAGGAAGATCCCCGTTTGAATTAGTATATGGTTTGCAATCAAGACTTCCTATTAATAATTTTCTCCCTGTATACAATTTTATTCAAGAACATGAGTTAGAAATATCTGATCCTATGAAAGATAGGATTCTGCAATTAACTGAGTTAGAAGAGATGAGAACAGAAAGCAACAAGAATAACCTCAAATTGCAGTAGAAAATGAAGTATTTATTTGATAAGAGAACCACTGTAAGGAAGTTTTAAGTAGATGATCTGGTTCTCCAGTGGAATGCCAGAGTAGAAGATAAAGGTAAGCATAAGAAGTTTGAGTCTTTATGGCTTGGCCATTTTGTTATATATTAGTACTTTGGTAAAGACTCTTATCTCCTGACCAACATGCATGGACAAGTTTTTGACTTGCCAGTTCATGGGCAATTTTTGAAGCCTTTCTTCTATTAGGGATTTTGGTTCCTTTGTAATTATCCTGTAGATTGCTGTATATATGTGTGTTCATGTTCTACTTGTAAATAGTTGCCTGTTTTGGTCTGCTTCCCAGAGATCAATGGTTCTTACTTGAATTTGCATTCAAATATCCTCAGTCAGAGCCACTGTTAGCACCTGAAATAAATTTCATGGCTTTGCCCATCATTCCTGGTTTCTAAAAGTTTTTCTTCCTCTCGACTAGGTGCAAACCCTCTTGGAAAATTCATAAATTCATTAATCTTGCCATTGGTGCAGAAAAACCCTAAACCCCTCAGTCTATTCTATTTCTTCATTACCTTTTGAAGGCCTTAATTTATCCAATTTTCCCCATGCGCTTTTATTTCTTATGTCCCCGCTACGGCATTTCCCTAAGTCCCTAGGTTGGCCCCCGTTTAATTTTTCCCTAAGTCAAGCGGTTTAGTTTTTCCTATGTTTCGACTTGCTTTATTTCCCGGGCCCTAGTTCTGTAGACCAGATAATCTTACAGTTGGCATGTGATCTCATAGATTTGTGTCAGAGGTATGAGATCATGTGCCAGCCATTGATCTTGGTTGGTGATGTCATCTCCTTTTTCGGTGGGTCCACTTTGCAGGGTCTAGGTCAGCACACTTGGCGGCATTTCATTGGTTCGACGCTTGTGACTTAGACTCCAGCGGGCTTTCTTTCGGTCTTCAAAGGTTAAGTTTCGATCTCATCCTATGGCTCTCACTTTACCATCATCTCAAGATGCAGGAGAATTAATGCATCGGTGAAGCGACGACCGTTGGATCGGTTTCTAAAGACAAAAGGTTTTGAATAGGCCCAGGTTCCACATCCCTAGAAAAAAAACAAAATCATCATTAAGGGAAGCAATTCCTATACACAATTTGAAAAATAGGGGCATGAATTGAAACTAGGTTAGCTTACTCTAAGTACTCTTGTTTAGAATAGTTAGAGTCTTCATCCCCTAAGCATGGGTCTTCATCAGAGGCAATATCAGGATCAGAAATAGGCAATTGGCTGCTGACTATAATTGCACAACAAATGCATGAATTATATATATAAATAACCCACAAAAATAATTAAATTACAATGATAAAAAAAATGATCTAGGATAAAGAGTTGAGGCTAGCATCACATAACTGAAATAAATATTCTAATTTCAGTCCCCAAGATATTTGAAAATAAGGGCTTGTTAGACATTTTAAATTGACTTGAACATTTAACTATGAAACTCTTTGGTTTAATTCTATGAATGTGAAGGTGGTCTCTTTATTGAACATCTAATCATATGCACATAAATAAACCTTTAACTCATGTATCTAATCTACTTGAATTTTGCTACTTGAGACTTATTTGCCTATGTATATGCACTTCAAATTTGATAAGGAAAAGGTGATGTCTAGAAACATTTTTAGCAAATTCACTAAACCATGAGGGTCACGTTCTCCTTAATTAGACACCTAGATGGACTTAATCAATAATTTTGAGGAAATCAACCAAGAGTATAATTGATTGAAGATGACATGTATACACTTTGAATTTGATAAGGACAAGGTGATGTTTAGAATTACCTTTAGGGAGTTTGTTAAACAATGAGGGTCATATTCTCCTCAATTAGACCCTTAGATGGAATCCATCAATGATTTTGAGGAAATCAAGTAAGAGTGTGATGGATTGAAGATGATGGGTATGCCCTTTGAATTGGATAAGGACAAGATGGTGTTTAATAATACCTTTAGGAAATTTTCTAAACCATGAGGGTCATGTTCTCCTCAATTAGACCCCTAGGTGGAATCCATCAATGATTTTGAGGAAATCAAGCAAGAGTGTAATGGTATGCACTTTAAATAAGGAAAATGTGGTGTTTAGAAACACCTTTAGGGAATTTGTTGAATCATGAGGGTCGTGTTCTCCTCAATTCGACCCCTAGATGGACTCAATCAATGATTTTGAGGAAATCAAACAATAATGTAATGAATTGAAGATAATATATGTTGATGTAATGCTTTGATAATTTACCATGGTGCTCTTCTAAATACTCTATTGCAAATATGTGATAATATTAATAGATGATTTCAATATGAATGAATAAATATTTGTGAATACAATAATGTCACATACAAACCACTATAAATCAACTTGCAATAAGTAATGGAAATATTAATGAAACATAAATTTGAACTTCAATTTCATACTTTCTCGGGGCAAATCACAAGCTAAATTCTCAATGGAGGGATTCCATTCCTATGCAGCAATTTTTTGGCCCCTGAAAGAAAAATATAAACTATTCATTGAAAAAAAGCAGTCTGAAAAGGAGAAAAATAGTTCACTCCTCACATGTATCTGCATGGCTGCCCATCAACTGTCCAGCTTTAATTTAATAATTGAGGTCATGGAATCAGGGGCCAAGGAAATTATAGGGAATGGCACATGGCCAACTCCTCTCCTGTCATGAGCACACATGGATGCATTTTAACTCTGCAATGATTATTCATCTTTGTCCTATCATCATCGTCCCCACTGCCAGCCATTCCATGTTAGCACATAATTAAAAACAATACAGGGAAGAAACTCAGAGTTTCTGGTGGGAGGATACTAGGCTGGCAATGGAAGCTTTGAGATCCCAATATATAGGTTGGGTAGTGGTTTGTGAGAAATTTAATTTTTTGGGCACCCTTCGAGACTTGGATTTTAAGCTATTGGAAAAATATTCCCTTTACATATCTTCCTCTTCAGCATTCACTGCCATTGCTTCTACATTAATGAGCTTCAAGGTCTCTTGTTTCTCATTCAAATCAAATGCTCCCACTGCACTTCATTCGCTTCCCGGTTGAATGAATGTAATGGCTAGGTGAGTTAGTATATATTCATTATTTGGGCCTGTGTTCTAGCCACTTCTTCTTCTTCTTTTTTCTTCTCAAGGTGCGAGCGGGTCCTGAAACCCAGTTACCTTGCAAGTTTAGGACTCCATTCAGGGTATATTACTAGCAAGGAAGTTCTAGGTGTGAAGATTTGATTTGAACTTTTACTTTTCAGATTTTTTGGGGAGTTCTAAAAATTTTCTTCATCTGGTTAGGTGGATCAAATCTCTCAACAACCATTTTGTTTTGGAGATTTCATTTTGAGTTTCCAATTCATTATTTTTGGTGAAATTCATTTCTGAACCTTTGAATTAGGTCATTGCCTATTCAGAGCTACATATCACATTGTCTGCTAGTTAGTGATTCTTCCATTGTTTGAATTCTCTGGGAAGAAGATATGCATGCTCAAATGGCCTATTTTCCTCCCAAGACCAAGAAGTGGGGTGGGTTCGATTTGTATAGGGGGTTTTCAACAGTAGGATCTTTGGGTCCTTGAGAGATTTTGATGGGAATACAGATTGATTTAAGAACAATGGGGGTAGTAGCCCCTCTTTTTATTCATTTAGTAAGAATGGAGATGGTGATAAGATGCAGCAGCCACCTATGGGAGAGACCAAAAATGTTCTGAAAGCTGAAGAGATCAATAAAATGGTAAATGCTGGTGGAGGAATTGTGGACAGTGGGAAAGAAAAGGAGATGAATTTGGAAGATGCTCGAAATGGGGATGCCAACAATGGGAATTCGAAGGGATCCATCCACAAGATTGGGGTGGATTTGGAAAGAGTCGATATGGATAGCAAGAAGCAGGATTCAGAATTATTTGATAATTCTGTGAGTTCTATGTCTAGAAGCTCTAGCCAGGGTAGAAAATCCTCTAACGCAAGCAGTTGTAGTTCCAATGGGTTTGTCAATGGTGCTTTGAACATGGTAGTGAGCCCTGGAAGGGAGATGATTAAGTTGGGGGGTAATCGTAACCATTCTGGAGAGCTGAGCAGTGGGGGAAGTTCAATGGTGTAGAGGCGCCTCATTACTCATCAAATCAATGTATAATGTGAGTTTAATAATCTAGAACGATTATGTAAAGGCATAAAATGCTAAATTAGCAATTCTAAAATGCTTGGCCACATGTACGAAAGGAATCCCAAGAGGCGTTAGTAACCGAAAAGCCTTCATTTTGTAACTGCCCGAAAAGATTATAAAAGGACACGATGTAATAGGAAAAAGAGGAGTTAGGGGATAGATAGTGGAAAAGGTTGAGAAAAGTGTAATGGCTCTCTGGTGACACTTTGATGTAATTTGTATTTAAATTTATGGAAAGTATGGATTTGAGTTTCCTAACAATTCTATTTACACTTTGATTTTGGGTCTCTCAATCTCATTTCTATTCAATGAAATGTTATTATGATTCTGATCTTGTATTGTGATTTCATTTTACTTTATCAAGATTTTGGCATGAAGTCTGCATTATCGGGTCGATGGGTTCGAAGATTTCATTTATCAAATGGTTATTGGGCTTGGTTTCAATATTGTTGGCCTCCAGTCCCATTAATAGATTCAAGATTTAACCTTTATCATCGACCATAGTAAGTTGATGTCGCATATTGAAGATTGTATTAAAGAATTGAGAATATTACGATTCCAAGAAGAAGAAACACATTAAAAAACATCCATCAAATGCAAGCATACAAGAAAAAACCTCAAAATAGGTCTAATCCACTTCTGTATTATGATCTTGAGGGAGATTAAAACATCATCTCCAATCTGAAAAGAACAGTAAGTCCATTGAGTTACAGATTTTTGCAAAAAGAAGTAAGCTTAAGGATAGAAATAATCACATTAAGCTCACACTGCATAATAAAAAATGATTACAAATGAGCCCTCAACTCATATTTATTCTTTCTCCATCTCACAACATTTTGTAGGGCACCATAAAATCTGGGTCGGATTCCACAACATTAAGAGCAGTAGTCATTGTCTTAACATGAACTTTAGCAATCAAGGGACTTGTCCTCTGAATTGGAATATCTTGAGGCTCCTTAATCTTCCTATTGTTCTTCTCTTGTAGTGGAATAACAACACTAGGTTGTGTACTTGTAGGAATAACTGGTGGAATAGATGTAGCATAAGTTGAAGCTTGACCATCTTGAGGAGAAAAAATATCCTCTACTGCTCTTATTTTACTCCTTGTGTTCTGAGAAATACTACTATTGCTATCATGATTTACATGGCAGTACTCATCTGGTTGAAAGTTCATGAAGTTGCAGTCTCCTTGTTGTTGGAAATTAGTAGTAGACTGACCTTCACTATAGCTTTTCTCTATTACCATTGGTTCTTCTTGAACTATCAAGGCTTGAGACATCACACCTTGGTGAAAAGGTTGATTAGCTGATAAGCACTCCTCTTGTCCTTAAGCATAGTTATTTTGGGGAACAAGAACCCTTTGTGTATTTGTACTTAGATTTGTGTTTGCAGGGAGAGTGTTACCCTGAAATCTACTCTGGTTCCATGAACCTTGACCTTGATTTTGGTTTTGTGGCCTATTGAACAAAGAGTTATATTGATAAGGTTGATAAGGCCTATTACCTTGTGCTTGTTGGCTTTGAAGATTCACCATTTGATTCCCCATAGTCTTTAAACTAAGATCAATATCTTTCTTTACATTTTTTAATCCATTATCAAGCCCTAACATCTTCGTGTCCACACTTTTCATCGTAGCTTGCATCATGTCTTTTAATTCACTTAGTTCATTAGAAGATGAGGAAGATGGTGGAGAAGCAATTAGAGGTAGGCTTGCAATTTTAGTAGGAATAGGAGCTACTGCAGGTTGATGTTGTGAGACAACTCTGGGAATAAGGGCATAAGAGGCCTTGGAGATAAATTTCCTCCTTGTATTAACAAATTTTCTACCCTTATGGAAATATCAAATGCATCTGGTAAAGCGTCACCACCCAATGTTTGTATGGTGTTGGATATATCACTATTGAAAGACCTAAGGTAATACAAGAAAGCATTACCACGAGTAGGCTTTACTGAAGCAGGTACTCTATCCCATGTCTTTTGAAATCTATAGTTGAAGTAAGTCATGAATTCATGGGGTGCTCTTTTTATAGTGCTTAATTTCTCTAAAAGTGATAAATGATCACTTTTGTCTTTAAAATGATTACAAAGTTTCTCTCCTAAATCATCCCAATTGTGAATAGAATTATGTGGTAACCCTCTATACCACTGCAAAGATTTTCCTTTTAATGAAGCTGCTAACAATATGATAGCAACATTATCCTCTTTTATACCATGAATGTTGTAAAAATTTGAAATTTCTTGTATATGCTATATAGGAGAAGTGGAAGTTTCACCAGTGAACTCTAGTAAACTCTTAAGTGCAGATACTGGTATATCATTTCTCTGAGCTAGGAAAAGAGGAATAGCGCCATTAAAGGTGGCAAAAACTTGATTTCTAGCCATGTGAAATAATGGCCTATTCAATTGAATGGATGAGATTATAGGTTGAGATCTATCAATGGGAGGAGTGGAAAGATTAATTCTATAAACAAGTAATGACCGAGTGACAGAAAATAGTAATCACCGAGTGCTAGTTGAAATTGAAAACTTACTGAGCGAATACAAGGAGATTGTTGTAGAGGATATTGTTGATGGTTTACCACCAATAAGAAGTATAAGTCATTGTATGGACCTAATTCCTGGAGTTAGTTTACTTAATAGAGCACCATATAGATTGACACCTACTGAGAATGAAGAGCTTAACAAAAAAGTGCATGCATTATCGAAAGGTTTGATTAGAGAAAGTTTGAGCCCGTGTGTTGTACCTATTGTGTTAGCACCTAAAAAGAATGGAGAATGGAGAATGTGTACTTATTCCAGAGCTATCAACAAGATAATAGTTTAGTATATATTTCTTATGCTGAGGATGGATAACATAATGGATTGTTTAAGTGGAGCAAAGTATTTTACCAAGATTGATTTGAAGAGTGGGTATCATCAAATCAAAATTACAAAAGGTGATGAATGGAAGACTGCTTTCAAGACAAAAGATGGTTTGTATGAGTGGTTGGTTATGCCTTTTGGTTTTACTAATGCACCTAGTAATTTCATGAGGTTTATGAATGACGTTCTCAAGAGATTTTTGGGTATGTTTGTGATTGTCTATCTGGATGATATACTGATATTCAGTAAAGCTAAGGAAGATCACCTTGAGCATATTAGACAAGTGTTGCAAAGATTGAAAGAGTAGAAGCTATTGATTAATTTGAAGAAGTGTTATTTTATGAAAGAAGAGATTGTGTATTTGGTATTTGTAATTTCAGCTAATGGTTTAAAATTGGATCTTGAGAGGGTTGAAGCAATTCTAGAGTGGTCAACACCTAAGAATGTGAATGAGGTAAGATCATTTCATGCTTTAGCTAGTTTTTATAGAAAGTTCATTAAGAATTTTAGTTCTGTTTGTAATGCTATGACTGAAACTATGAGAGGAGATACAAATGATTTTAAGTGGACACATGGAGCTGACAAGAGTTTTGAGACTTTGAAACAAAAGGTTGTTGAGTTACCTATGTTAGCTTTACCTAATTTCAATAAGGCATTTCAAGTTGAGTGTGATGCAAGTGGTAGCGCAATAGGAGCTGTGTTGAGTCAAGAAGATAAACATGTTTCTTTCTTTAGTGAAAAGTTAAATGATTCTAAAAGGAAGTATTTTGTGTATGATTAAGAGTTCTACGCTATTATTCAAGCCTTGAAAAAGTGGGGACATTATTTGATACTGAGTGAGTTTGTATTGTATACTGATCATAAAGCTTTACAGTATTTGGGAAGTCGACATAAGTAGAATTAGAGACATATCAAGTGGGTTGAATATTTACAGATTTTCACATTTGTGATCAAGCATAAGAGTGGATTCACTAACCGAGTTGTAGATGCACTAAGTAGAAGACGTTCTTTGTTGACCAAGATGAAGGTTGCAGTTATTGGTTTTGATGAGATGCAAGAGTTGTATGACACAGACCCTAATTTTCTAAGGAAAGGAGAGAGTGAAGAGCACCACATCTATCAGAACAACCAAGTACGTTTAAGGAATATTTCAATAAAAAAGGTATGTTGTTTAAAGGAATTCAATTGTGTATACCAAGAAGTTCCATGAGAATTAATTTGATTAAGGAAAAACATTGTGGTGAATTGGCTTGACATTTTGGAATTGATAAGACATTGAGTTTGCTTCAGGAAAAGTATTATTGGCCATATATGTATAAGGATGTTCATAAGTTTGTAAGGAGTTGTGGAATTTGTCAAGTTGCAAAAGGAGTAAGTCAGAATACTAGATTGCATATACCTATTTTTGTTCTTGAGAAACCTTGGAGTGACATCAATATGGATTTTGTGCTTGGGTTACCTAAGATAGAAAGAGGGTATGATTCTATATTTGTTGTTGTTGATAGATTTTCTAAGATGACACATTTCATACCATGTAAGAAGACATTAGATGTTGTGCATGTTGCTGAGATTTTCTTCAAAGAGATTGTTAGATTGCATGGATTACCTAGAAGTATTATCTCTGACCGAGATAGCAGATTTGTTGGTTATTTTTGGAGGACTTTATGGAAGAAGATGGATAATGAGTTAAGGTTTAGTTCTACATTCCATCCACAGAAAGATGGATAGATAAAGGTTGTGAATAGAAGCTTGGGTAATTTTTTGAGATGTTTAGTTGGAGATAAGCTGAGTAATTGGGATATGGTATTGGCACAAGTTGAGTTTGCATATAATAATTCTATGAATAAGAGTTTGGGAAAAACACCTTTTGAGATTGTTACTGGAATGCAACCTAGAGGAGTATCATATTTGAGGGATATTATTGGTGAAGAAAAGAGAAGTGCAGAAGGAGAAGTATTTGCTGATTTTATGAAGTCTTTACATAAGGAAGTGAAGTTGAAATTGGAACAAAACAATCAGAAGTATAAGGAAAATGTGGGCAAGTCTAGGAGACATCATGTTTTTGAAGTTGGTGATGAGGTGATGGCTCATTTGAAGAAGGGAAAATTTCCTGTTGGAACATACAGTATGCTAAAAATGAAGAATTTTGGTCCATATAGAATTTTGAAGAAGTTTGACAGTGGTAATGCTTATGAAGTTGAGTTACCTAATGACATGAATATATCTCCTATATTAAATATTATCGATTTGCATAAGTATCATGAGTCAAATAGTGAAGTTGTTGTATTAGATGATTATCCTAAGAAGCATGTTGATGAAGTTGAATAGGTATTGGATCAAAGGATTGGTAAAAGCACAAGAGGAAAGGATTATTATGAATATTTGGTGAAGTGGAAGAATAGACCAGTTGAAGATTCTACATGGATTTCTCAATCTGAGTTGGACTTAGCTTAGGCTATGACATCTCAATGGTTTAGGATAATCGTTTCTTTCAACCCTGGTTGTCTAATGCAGGAGCATAATGGGTTGCCTTGCTATCCTTCTCATTTTGTTCATTCTGCCAGTAAGTGTTGAGTTGTAGTAATTGCCGAGCACTCCTGTGTGTTGAGTTGTTTAGTGTTGGCTGAGTAATCTTATGTGTGCTGAGTTGTTTCGTATTGGCTGAGTGTTCCTTCCTGTGTCAAGTGAACCTATTATTTGTTGATGCTCGATTCTTCTTTGACTAAGTTTGTGTGTGTTTGGTTCTTAGTTGGAGCTGACTTATGTATTTAATTTGGATCATGAATTTATTGATTGGGATCTTGTCTTAGGATATGTACAGACCATTTTGTGATTGACCTTCTATTTGTAATAATCTAGAATCTTTTGTAAGTCATTTCATCAAGTATAAGTTGAGATGTTTAGATGTGGATAGGTCTAGATTCTCATAGATCTTGATGGCCGTAACCCGGGAGGCCTCATAGTTGGACATGTATGTTGATATTTGGATGAATCAATAAAGTGTTTGTATTCCTTCTCTCCTTGATGTTGTTCTCTATGTTGTGTGTTTCCATTGTATAGTACTCTGCAAGATGGTTCAATAGTGAGTGTGTGCCTTTGGCCCTAGCTATTCTCTTTCCCTCCTTGCACCAAAAACCATGAGAAGTTGCCAATTCAATCTAATGTCAACATAATAAATTTTAAATTCTCTTAACTCATTCTTTATTTTTTAATATTCTTATATGTAATCATGTATATGTACTTTTCTTTCTATTCATGATCTAAAAATTCATAGTACTTTCTATGATAACTAATGTGTGAGAAGTGATAGCCAAGCTTGGCCATCTGTAACAATGAGTGGGAGTCTCCATATCCTCTAGAAGATAACTAATAAGCTATATCGATAGAAAATGAAAGGGAGAAAAAATTTGTTTTGAAAACTTTAGATCTTCAAATACCACTCTTTCACAAAACTATGTGCGAAAAAAGAGTTTACTTACATCCTAAGCTATGAGAAAATCAATGATTGAGTACACAACTTTGTTCTTGATGGGCTGTGGGCTCATGTTAATTGAAGGCACTAATTGTAATCCTTCTCCACCCTCTAATCATGCTTATAATTTTAAAGACACGTGGGGAAATATAAATTAAAATGGCCAATGATGGAACATTAATTTAAGGTTGTACAGAGACGGTGACGGATGCTTAAGGTGAGCCCACAACCCACAACTAGGAAGAGCTGGCTATGCAGCCGACAAAATCCCCTCCTATGCATACCATCGATGGTATGGTCTGACAACCGTAGTTGTTAGTATGCAGTCATGTTTTATACAACCATACCTTAAAATTATATGCAGCCATGTTTCCATGTTTTTATTAATAATTGTTTTCTTTTTAAACACTCTACTCACATGTATTTACATTATATACATTATTGTACGACAAATCTTTATTTTATATTGTATACTTTTATATTATATTGATTATTAGTATTATATATTTGAATTTATATTTTTAAATTTAATATATAATTTTTTAATTCAATTTAATTATATTTTAATAATAATTTTATATTAATGTACACTTTTTATGATTAAGACAACGTACTCTCTATGGTATATTTTTTTATTGTTTATTTTAATACTAGAGATATATCTTTTTATAAAATAAGTTTAAATTAAATTTATATTGAAATTTTATATTTCTTATTAAATTTTTTCCTTGTATTTCAAATAGAAAAAAATAATCTAATTTAATTTTTTATATTTTAATTATAGAAATGTTATATGTGCAATGTTTACTATAAATTATTATATTGTTAAATCAAAAAAATTAATTGGAAAGTAAATCTAAATTTATATTATTAAAAATAAATTTAATCTTACACATTTGAATAATAAAATATATAACTTTATGTTAAAGTAAGTTGTTTAATTTTTTTTTAAAAATTATTTGTAATGTTGAATGACCATACATAGATTATAAAAATTCAATCTAAAGATTATATATCATAATAAATAAATATATAATTAATATTTGTACATAAAAAATATAGGATATAAAGATATTATATTTAAAAATACTGTGTATAGTCAAAATTTAATTAATGGTAAAATAAAATTAATTTTTAATTAATTACATTCTTATGTTTTAAATATTGATTTTAAATAGAATTAAAATAAAAAAATAAAGAAGTTCTAGATGTACTTTATATGTAACAAAACCTAATGGGGAAAGCCACACTTCCTCATTGAATTTAAGATAAGAAAATTGGTACTTTAATGACTAAGATGGAAAATATTATGTGGTAGAATCTACTTCCCTAAATCTATAATGTTGAGATGAGAAGAGAGTCCCCTTTAATTGTGAGCATGATGGGTACATTTAAGAATACATATAAAATTAAACAATATAAAAAGTATCTATAAAAAAAAAAGATATCACAAAAATATCAAAGTAACAAAGTTAGATTAAAAGTATACATAAATATAAAATATCTTTAAAATATAATTAAATTGATTAAAATACAAAATAAAATATAATTTTTTATGTTTACATCTAAACCAAATATAAAATTAAATATTTAAATTGAATTAAAAAATTATATAATATAAAATTATATATTTAAAAAAATTACACCATTGGCTAAATCGTAAATTAAAACGTAAAATATATAAAGAAAGTTAGAAAAAGTTTGAAAAAAAAACTAAGTGTCCCCTTGGTAAATCCCCTTGATAAGATATACTTCGTTTATATATTTTACGTTTTAATGTACGATTCTATAAAACATGGCTGTATACGATTTTAAGGTACAGTTGTATAAAACATGACTACATACTGACAAATACAATTGTCAGACCATACCATCGATGGTATGCATAGGAGGGGATTCTGTCGACTGCATAGCCGGCTCCCAACTAGGACCACTTGCTCAACTTATAATCGACAATGTAGTAACTTCAATAGTTGTCGAGACTGTGAACTTTGCTTGGTGGAAGATGAGGTCATTTCCCTTTTTTCAACATTCTTTAATAGGATGCATTTAGAGCAGAGAAGTTGCATTGCTGGAGACTGAGAGACACCCTAGGAGACATGGCCAACATTTTAGAGATAATGGTTGAAAAATTTAAGTAGTTTCAGGCTTCACAAGAGTTTGACAAGGAAGCCCTAACAGAGGCACATGATCAAAAAAATTGAAGCTAGAGAAGAAATAACAATCCCTTATTATCCCAATCTTTTTCTATTGTTCAGACAAGAATTTATATGCAGGAAAATAGGATTTAAATGTGATTGTAAGTGAGTATGTTAGAAAGATCCATTGAATCATATTATTGCAAATCGGACTAGGTATTCCATTATTGCAAGTTAGAATTGAAAGTTATGTTAGAAAGATCCGTCGAAGTATGCTATAGACTAATCAAATAAAATAGTTACTCGATTTGGTATTGCAAATTGAAATAGTTATTCCGTTATACAACATATTTGTACATTTTTAAGCATGTTATAGGCAATGTACCAGTGAAGTGACTGAAGAAAGCAATAAATTTAACTATTTTTGTACATATCTGGTGCAAAGTTTATGAAATTCTTTTCCTTTTATTGGAATTTTGGATAAAAATTCAAAAAGAAAAAAGGTCATTAATCACTCACGTATAGCAATACAAGAGGAAAGAGATATTATTTCACAATAAGGTGAGTACATTTATTTAAAAGTATTTCATTTATTTCAATAGCTCAATACTTCTTATTTTTGTTTCATATGTTGACCTTATGCCGATATATGTTTGGTTGATCAAGAAAATGCTTGATGTCGCCAATTGTCTTTCTCAATTGATCTGATCCAAATGATAACGAATGATACACAAGTAATAGATGGTAATTTATTAACTATAAACTATTTTTAGTAAGTTTATAAAAAAGTTATTTCCTATTTCTAACTATTTTTTTTTGCTTAATCAAATAAACAAGATGTGATATTTGCATTATGATTGAATTAATTATTAGTATATAACATATCATTTTGAGGTAAATATCTTATGGTTTGCATATACAATAATTAACAAGGCTATTTGTTGTTTATTTTAGAATCTTAGTATCAAATAAATTTTCATTGATTTATACATGCTTGAATTTTTAAAAGAAATGTAGTTTGACTTCAATTCAATTATGACGAGTTAAAAAATCCACACTATCTCAATTTATTATTTTTATATAAATTATACTTAGTTTCAACAAACAAGTATATCATACTTCAAGACTAAAATTATGTCTAATGGATTATGTTATTGAATCAATATTTTGAATCAGATTCCTAGAACCACTATTAAGGTAGTAATAGAAAGTTAAGTAGTTAGTTTTTTTACTAGTGAAAATATAATTTATTGAAAGGCATCTTCAATTTAAATGTCATAATTAGATATACATTCTTCTCTTATATAAGATAAATATAGAATACTTATATAATCATTTTTTTTCCTTAAAAGATAAAATGTTTTTGAAGAAGAATCAAATATATTATCTAATTGATCTTTATAATTAAAATATTCAAATATACTTTTTTCCACAAGATTATATTTTCACTATAAAAACTAAAGATACAAATATCTTTATAAGTTTTATTTTAACCTTTTACAATAAAATGTTATGAGAATAAAACAAATATAATCTCAATTATTATCATAAAATAATCTCTACTATTTAGAGGCATTAAACAATTATCAACAATATGAAAAATTATTAAGCAGCATAGGATTCCATATCAAAAAAATTATTAAGCTCCATAGGATTCCATATCAATGATGTGAAGTTTAATAATTTTATGATTTTTCTCCCTTTAATTAAAAGATGTTTTTACTGAAATATTGTTGTTGTAGGACCCTCATTTTTATGTTTTAAAAAATGTGAGGAAATAAAGGGAGCTAGCTCTATAAAATGGTGGCATGACATTCATTGATGGTGTCTTGTCTGCATAGTTGTATAAAATCTATCCAAATATACGCAATATCACATAGGCCGCTCTGATTTGACCTTGGCAGGCAAAGTACATGAGGCATGATGGTGTGGTGATGGCATCTAGCCAAGGAATTTCATGGCTGGACAGCTGTTGTCCACCTGCTCAACTTATAATCGACAATGCAGTCACTTCAATGTTTGTCTAGACTGTGAACTTTGCTTTGTGGAAGTTGAGGTCATTTCCTTTCTTCATCTTTTTTTGCTGAAGACTAAGAGAAACCCCCAGAGATATGGCCAACTTTTTAGAGATAATGGTTGAAAAATTTAAGGAGTTTCAGGCTTCACAAGAGTTTGACAAGGAAGTCCTGACAGAGGCACATAAGTATAGTCAAAACTAGTTGACATCAATAACAATACATATTGATTGATTTAATTGCCTTACATATCACTATAGTAGCTGAGAGATCTCTAATCATTGTCTTTCACTTGTCCATTTAGTTCATCAAGATATTCAATTAGTTGTAGGTTATCATTTAAGTTTACTCATCGAGAATCTATTCACCCTATTTTTGAATCTAATCATAAATAAAAAGAGTAGTGTCTATGAACACCTTGGAGGAAATTGGCAAGTCAATGTCTTTTCTCTTGTTCGAACCCCTAAGATTTGATTTAACAACTTTGTAAGAATGATTATTTATGCAATGCTTCAATGGTAATAAATTTTATGTAGCATAGCTAATTTACAATATTGAGATCCAACCTATAATGCCTTTATTTTTAGATATATGTGCATCATTTGATTTTGACTTTGTATCATTTCATTCTTGACATTGACCATTGACTCTCTATTTTTAGCTTAATTATCATAATGTATAAAATTTCTTCCAAGGAAAAACTTTTAAACTTTAATCAACACTTTTTTACTCTAAAATGAGGTGTTTATAACTATAAAGATTCATGAGAAACCTTTCCAAAATAAGAGCATATAGTGTAAAAAATTGTAGATGAAGTGCAACATAAAATCTCTCTTGTTGTACACAATATTTCCCATGCAGCACATGCTATAAAAATAACATCTTAGTCATGTCATATATATTTATTAATTATTCTTAACTACAACTAACACTAAAAACCTAGAACACATTGAATGTATCCAACACCATTCAACTTTCTTATATGTTTGGTTAGTGTTTGTCAAAAAATATATCGTTCATGTAAATATATATTTGAACTAATTATTTTACATTATAGCCAACACTAAAAACCTAGTACAAACCATTAAATGTATATAACATGGATATAATTTCTAAATGAATAATGTATAAGTAAACCATCACTTATATATGGATAAAGTTTTACTACAACATTTATTAAGACATGTCTTCTCCATTATTCCATTGAGCATTTTTTACCTATCCCCATTTCTTAGTTTTGGTCTCCTCTTGCTTAAGTCATTTCATAGCCATTTTTAGAATATCAATTATCCATACTTTTATGATTATCATTTTTTTCTTAATTGTTATTATAGATTAATTTTGACTTTTTCTTTGCAAATTTTCTTATTTTTTCTCCTAGCATCTCTTATATCATATCTAATAAAAAATAAAAAAATTAATTACTTATCTAAACACCTAATTCTAGTTTTATTTTTCAAAGAAAATTGTCCTTGATAATAAAGGGGCTTCATTCTTTACTTCTTAATATAATGTTTTAACCTTTCTATAGTTTTCTCAATAAGAAATTTAGTGATAAGATTTCGATGTATATCAATATTTAACTGCAAGGTCAATCTTAATGACACTTGATATATTAATAATTAAGTTCTTATATATAATAATAGAAATGATTCCTTTCTTAAAATTGATAACAAAATTATATTCATCTAAATTAATAATTCATAATTCTATTAAATCACTTGAAAAAAAGTAAATTACTTCTTTGATCATTAACATATAACTACAATATCATTATTGTGCAAACCATTGTACTATGAAGAAATAAATAATTTTTTTTCTAATTTAGTTCTTTATTGTTTAGCAACATATTTAAAATGAAACATTAATTTTAATTACACGGTTTTTTAAAAGTGAGAGCAATAGAAGTTCCAAGTAAATTGAGTTGCTAATAATCTTGTTTGGCTACACCAAATGACAAGATTTCATACTCAAGTTTTTTTTTGAAATAAGTTCCAATAAGAAATTTCATCAGTTATGTAACACATTTCTACAACTTTCATACTTTAATTACTAATGCCGCACATTTGCATTAGTTAAGTTTTGAGTACTAGCCTTCATTGGTCCTCTCATCTTACTTAAATATACAAATTTAAATTTTGTAATATATAATTTTAACTTGGAATTCTAATGTTAGGATTATAATAATTGGCTTGGTAGACACAGACTATCATTACTATGATTCACATAAGATCCTAGAATTTTTTGATTTTGAGAAAAAAAGATAATTATTCTCTTCAATCTTTAATTATGATATCAACTCCACACATTTTATTTTCATGTATTGAATATAATATTAAGAATCAAAGCTATTTAATTTTGTCCACACACATCTTATGACCAAAACTTACATGGTCTAACAGATTATATTTTGACACTTCCTAACTATTTTTGATATCCTGGTTGACATTTTATTATCATATAAGTATTTAAGAAATGTTAAACACTTTTTCTTAATCATGAGCATTAATACTTTTACACACACACAGTCTCATATTCCTTGTGGAGGTATAGTCAATCACTAACCAAACACATATTATGCTACTTTTAGTTAATAAAATGAACATTTAAATAGTTATATACATAATGATTTTTAAAATTTTATATATCTAAATTATTATTATATTTATGTAGAAGAATGAGTAAACACTCAAACGACACCATTCATTATTTTATTTTGATAAAGCACACAAATAACATCATTCAATATTTTATTTTTATCAAATTATGTTATGTCTTTTGATTTCCTCTATGCTTCTAGTGGGTTACAAGTTCATGAAGTCATAATGAAGACCTATGTTTTATTAAATCCTATTTTGAGTACTTAAAGAAAGAGTTTTCTAGGCACTCATATAAGTAGGTTTTTAACACCAACTTCTTTGTAGCTCACATAGGTCTATTAAATATCCCTTACTTTATGACTCATAGATCTAAGTAGACATATTATAAGGTTCTCTAGCACTTTTTCATTTCAATTGCTCCTTTTAGAGATGGTGATATTTTATTTCACATGAGGATTAGAAAAAGTTGAGAACATGTTTGTCTCTAGAAATTATTATCGCACATCATTAATCTCATCCAAAATAAGTAGCATATGTTTTTCGTTTGCACAATTTCTAACAGAGATATGCCTAGATCCACTAAAATTGTAAGCCAATGAATGTGGAAATGGTAGTTGTAAGTCAAAACACAATATAATTTTATTATCTAGCTACTATAGAATTTTATTTATTTATAATTAGTTATTATCTATTATTTATTTACTTTAAATTAATTATTATTTTTTGTTAAAGAAACAAATGCATATATTCAAAATAATAAGGCACCATATATGATAGTGTCAAGAGGAGGTTATGCTAAATTCATATAAAAGAATTTAGATACAATATTCAATGTGTGATCAAAAGGAATATAGAAAAAAGAAACCATCATAAGAAAGACCAAAGAGTGTATTGAGGAGAAAAGGGGACCAAAACTTGAGAAGCATCACTTTTAGGTGATGTTATTGTAATTTTTTTATTATTTATTATGGTCAATAGTTATGAGACTTCTTCCAAAGTGACATGAAATTTGCAATAAAATTTCCCATAGATTGTCCAAAAGCATTGGAGTTAAGAGTGATATATTTTTGTATCTTGGAATGAAAATAGATTATTTAATACTAAGTACTATTATGCCTAAGCCTAAATATGGTACTAAGTTGGGTATCAATAGAGAAAGACTAAATAAATGACATTTACATTATGATTTAATAAACATAAAATGTATTATTAAAGGTGTGAACATAATAGATTTATGTCTTGTTAAAGGTCTCTTTGGTGTTTTTTAGCTGCATTTTGGACCTCTTCTTGTCTTGGAAACATGCATCCTTTACAAGGATCTATTCTTGGTGTTGAAGGTCTATATCTTCAAAATGGATATCTCTCTTATCTTTAATATATTAATAGATAAATATGCTAACATATTAAGGGTGACATATGGTATCCTTGTTTCTTTTTGTTGTCATTGATGTGCCCCCTAAGTGGTGGTGTTGTGTTGCATAACATGCCATGAGGCATGATTATCATTCTATATGTAGTAGCTTTTATGATATGTGACTCTTCTTGATCATCTAGTATAGCATGGAAGGATAGTTTGATCCTTGTTGTGCTCTTTGAGATGTTGATGGTCTATGAATCACCCAATATTACAAAACTTGTTGGCTAATGGCATTCATATGACTCATTTAAAAAATCATCTACTATAGTGTGGATTTATTCGATTTGTACAATCTATGAAACAAATTATTGTATTGACCTTTAGGATTTAAGTGTAATCAAATCCATTTAAATACACAAACACATAATAGGAATAGAGAAATATTAACAATCTCTTATGTCATAACCATACATCTTCAATTTTAACAAACAAGTAACTCTTTGCGTCAATAAAAAGATAAAATAGATTACCTCTTGATTTTTCCTCTGGTTCCAATTAAATCTCCATCAACACCATACATCTTAACCTTTCTGTTATCAAATTCAAGTCTTTCGCTAGTATTGTTCAGTTGTGCAACACTCAATAGATTATATTTTAATCCTCTAACCGAATATGCATCATTAAATTTTATCTTCTCATTTAATACAATGGATCCCTTACCTTTCATAGGACATGGAGCATCCTTGCTAAATCTGATAGACCCTCCATCATATTCTTCTAGGTTCTCAAACTTATCAATATTGCTAGTCATATAATGTGAACAACCAGTATTAATAATCCAAGGTTCTAGTTTACTTACATGAGAAACAAGTGCTTTCTCATATCCATACTTTTCTTCATCTGAGTCTTCCTTTATGGCAACAAATGCAACTTCATGTACTTCCTTTGTATCATAAGATTCATCATCAGTTGCACCTTCCTCAGCTAGGTAGTAAGACATCTTTCCTTTGTCCTTAAAATCTTTGAATCTTCGGTGTCAGTTGTCTCTTTTATCATTCTTGTCATTCATGTCATTATTAGGATATTTAGATGCAATATGTCCAATTTTATTACAATTGAAACATTTCAATGGTAACTTTCTTTTTTACTTTCCTTTACCTTGAGGTAGTCAGTTAGCCAACAATGATTCCAATTCTTCTCATTATTTCTCTTCGGCCATGACATTGTCATACTCATTTCCATATGAATTTATATGATTTTATCTTTCTCTTCTTGATGTTCCAATGCTCACAAATGACTTGAAGGAAGTTTCAATGGTTGATAGACTATTATCATAATTACTTAACTCAAATGCAGTCATCTCACCAATTAGGGCTTCAAAATTAAAAACATTATTTGGTATAGATCTCAATTCCTTAATTGCAGATACTCTAATCACATGCTTAGAGGAAAGAGTTATCAAGATATTACTTAACACTTCTCCATTAGTTAGTGGTCCACTAGCACCTCTGATGGTACTAACAACTTCCTTGATTCTATTGCTATAATGTGCATGATGTTCTCTTCATCCTTCATTCTCATTTCATCATACTTTCCTCTCAGACTATTAAACTTAGCCTTTTGTACATGTTGATCTCCTCCATAGATAAATGTAATCCTATCCCACATCTCTTTTAAATTTACACAATCCTTAATTCATTAAATTCAACATCAGAGAGAGAAAAATAAATCTCTATCATAACTGAGTTGTGTTCCCACTTTTATCTTATTTGATCAACTATAAAAGGTATGGTATGTTAGAAAGTAAAGTCCACTGAGATAACTGAGAGGGTGGGGGGGGGTGAATCAGTTATTAGATAATTAAACCATTTATGAACTTCAACATCTTTAAACCATGTAACCAATATAATAACCAACCATCGAAAGATAACCATACACAATAACACAAGACATGTTAACTAGGGAGCCTCATGATCAGAGAGTAAACCCTGGTGGGAATGATGCCCACAAAAGATGCACTAATATGAAAGTTCCTTGTGAAAGGATGGACCCTGTTAGGAGTCTTATGAAATACATTCAGTACATATGAATCTCTGTTAGGAGATTTTGAATCCCTGCTAAAAGATTCTAACACTGTTAGGAGTTTATGGAAGATAGAAGGACCCACTGCCCAAACAGCTTCAAGGCAAGATCTCTGAACTCACTATCCAACAAATCTTAGGATTATTCAATAGAATAATATGAAATATGTTACCTCCTTCTCACTATGCCAAAACCGTACTCACTGCTACACAAGATCACAATTCTAGATCTCTGTACTTCACAAGTCTTGTTTCACCACAAAATTGGCTCTTTTCCTCACTTCATGCATACATTCGCATCACAACATCACAATACTATCTTAAAACTATATTACAATAAGGAAAACATTCCTTCCTTTATACCACACTCAAATAATTACAAATGAGTCAGCATGCAAATTCAAAATAATAATTTCCACATGTTACACCAAAATTACACAAAAACTATCAGCTTCCAGATACAATAACTTTCCACTTGTGTGACCTTGAAGTTTTCATTGTGAACCACATCACCACCAATGAGTCTCAAACTTCCCTTTAACTATGTAGAATCAGATTCCATCCCGATTAGGAGATATCCTCCAATTTCAACAAACCGCTACTCAAGAACGCTGCCAGAATACTGCTTCCACCAAAATACTCATAACTTTCATGAATAAATGAATTACTGTCTGTGCTCTTAACCATAGGCTTATAACACATCAAATAAGATAACCTCAATGTCACATTACTCCATCTACAATATAACACGTGCACAGAACAAAACTGTGCTTGCTTCTCTGCTAATCTCCAGAATAACACTGTGTTGACATCAATGACAATCATAGCCATGAATGCAACAACCACTGCTAGAAAATGACAGCCAAAGCTTAGCAAGCATTCCTAAAAATCTCTCCCATTGGCATTGATGGCAACATAGATGAAAAACATCCAATGTTCCAAAAATCTAATCACTGCTACTCAACTACTCTACTGCTCTTCATCAATCAAATCTTGCTTCATTTTCCTATTCAGTTCTCTCCAACAATCTTCTTCAATGTTTTTCATGATTCTCTCCCCCATTGACATCAATGATGGAAATTCCATCACTATGTCACCAACAACTCAATGTCAAAAGACATTATTTCAAAAATACATTCACTAGAACCCTCACGACTCAGCTTAGAAACACATACTCCCCCATAGAGGAAGTACCAACATCTAGTCCAGAAGAAAGATAAGTTCATGAGCCACTGGATGGATGCAACCAACTGCATCATTACTCAAAAGTAGGTTGGGGTATAACCCCAAGAAAACCTCTCAGATAATCAAATGTATCCTTCAACAAGGGCTTAGTAAATATGTCTGATATCTACTCCTTTGTGCTTATGTACTCCAATCTGACTTCTTTCTCTGCAACTTTCTCTTTTACAACATGATACTTGATCTCTATATGCTTTGTCTTAGAATGTAAAACAGGATTTTTTGACATACTAATTGTACTTGCATTATCACAATGTATGATAATAGGCTCATCAAACTTGATTCCAAAGTCCTCCAAAATTTGCTTCATCCAAATTATCTGATTGCAATTGTTTGTTCCTGCTATATATTTTGCTTCTGTTGTGCTTTGTGAGATACAATTCTGCTTCTTTCTCAACTAAGAAAGAAATCTTCCTCCAAGAAAAAAGGCTCCGCCACTAGTGCTTTTCTTATCATCAACATTGCCTCCCCAATCTGCATCAATATATGCACATAGGGTAAAGTCATCAAATTTTTCATACCACAATCCATAGTCCATTATGCCTCTTAGATATCTCAGTATCCTCTTTACTGCTGCATAATGTGATTCTCTAGGTTCAGCTTGAAATCTTGCTACAATTCCAACTGAATGTGCTATATCAGGTCTTGTATGTGTCAAGTACTACTATCCTCCAATCATAGATCTGTAGTTCTTTTTCTCAACTATTGGTGTCTCATTTGTACTAGATAGTTTATGTCTTGCAACCATAGGTGTTCCAACTAGTTTTCAATTCTCCATTCCAAATCTTTTCAACAAATCATTCAAGTACTTTGTCTAACTTATAAAGATACCATCATTGTTTTGTGTTATCTATAATCCCCAAAAGTATTTCATTTCTCCAATCATACTCATTTCAAATCCAGTCTTCATTTCATCAACAAATTTGTCACTAGCTTCATCTTCTCCTCCAAAAATAATGTCATCAACAAAAATAACTATAACTAACAATCCATTTTCAATTTCTTTTGTGTACAAATTACTATCAGTTTTTCATTTTGTAAATCCCAACTTTAACAAATGCTTATCCAGTCTTGCATACCAAGTTATAGGTGCTTGTTTTAGTCCATACAATGATTTCTTTAGTTTACATACCATGTCTCCTTCATGAGTCAAAGGAAAACCTTCAGGCTGCTCAATGTAGACTTCTTCTAATTCACTATTCATAAATGCTAACTTCACATCCATTCGATACACTTTGAATTTCTTAAAATCTGCATAAGCCAAAAACATTCTTACTACTTCAAGTCTTGTCACAGGGGCAAAGGTCTCTTCATAATCAATTCCTTCTTGCTATGACTATCCTTTACATACCAATATTTCTTTGTTTCTTATTACTTCTCCTTGTTCATTCATCTTATTTCTGAATACCCATTTAGTTCCAATCACATTTTTGTTTTTAGGTCTAGGGACCAATTCCCATGTCTTGTTCTTTTCAATCTGATCCAATTCTTCTTTCATAGCTTTAACCCAATGTTCATCTTCACAAGCTTCATTAGTAGGCTTAGGTTAAATTTGAGAAATCAAATATAAATGTACCTTATTTCGAGTTAGAACTCCTCTATCCAAACTTCCAATAACTTGCTCAACAGGATGATGTCTTGATATATACCTATTAGGTGTCATAGTCTCAGATCTTGTTTCAACTGTAGATTCTTCTCTAGATTCCTCTCTGGTTTCTTCAACATGACTTTCATTCAACAAATCATTGTCAGTATCATAAAATAGTTCACTAGCTTCAATGTTAGGCTGAGGATGAGTTCCTTCATCAGATTCATAAACAAGCATTCTTTCCTGAATTTAAAACTTCTCATCAACTTTAACATTTGTGCTTTCAACAATAGTCTTAGTTTTCTTATTGTAACATCTATATGCTTTTCTTTTTAAAGAATATCCAAGAAAAATTACTTCATCACTTCTAGGATCAAACTTTCCTATATCATCATGATGCAGGAGCATCCTGGGTGTAAGAGCAATCTTGCATCACCCAAAAATATTTCTATTTGCTTTTCAATAAGGGTTATCTTGTGTAGAGCTTCTATTTATGGGAACTTACTATTTTTAGTAAGTTGGTCATATGTGTATACACCTAAAAATGGCTTTACTGATTAATTAAATATTTTATTTAATTAATATTGACTTGATGAAATAATTAAATATTTATTATTTAATTAATGCCTATTTCTTCTATTTATTAAGTAAATTCTTTAATTTATTTAATAAATTCACTATAGTCTAAATCTATATCCTAAGTCTCCTAATTAGTCTATTAAAACTGATTTAAATAAATATACAATCACCTAAATATGACTAAGTCTTCTAAGTCCAACTCATCTACCTAGTCACTTGACACATTATCTTGACTAAAATAAATAATTATTAATAATTATTTATTCTCAATTATCCTCACACACACATGTCCTATCTTTAAGGGCTATGTGGCCTCATAGGACTTGGTCTCATGACCACATGTCCATTCTTGAACTAAGTCAAGAGACACACCCTATTCCTAAGGAGCTTTCAAAGCCACCTCTAAAGGTCAAAGGTGACTCATGAGACACTTGTACAAAGAGTCCTCATGAGGAAAAAGTCTCTCCCCTCTTCTCTCTTTGGTCTTTGTGAGACACTTGACATGTGTCTCTCCCTTCCACCTTGTTCTCCTCCATGTCAATGTGAGAGGAACATCATCCCTATTTTCTCTCTCACATCTCAGCTACATCCTCTTTTCTCTCAACCCTCTCAACCAAGTCAATTCTAGCCCTAGGATCTTCCACCTTTCATTCTCAACCGCAGGATCTTGCCACCTAGACTTAGGTCTCCCAAAAATCTATAAAAGGAGCTACATTTTACCTTTGCAAGCTAATAGTGAATAGTGAATAGTGAATAGTGAATAGGCAATCAAACATTCAAGAGATCAAGAATTTTTAGAGTGGTTTGCATCCATATTATCATCATAATCCATCCATAGATTTGTCTTTTGCATTCATCTAGTTTACACAATTGTTGAACAAATCTCCACACTTTGGTAACATTCTTGAGAGGAGACCTCATTTTGGAAATCTAAGAGCTCAAATCATCAAGGAAATCAAGGCTAGGAGAGCAATGGAGACAAGCTACATTGGTAAGTGGAGGTAAAAAGTTGTTTTAGCTTCATTATTATTGTAATCTTCATTGTAGTTTGCTTATTAGATAGATTTCTTTACTTTAAAGTAGTTAATTAATCATGTAGAATAAGTGTTAATCTAATTTGCATACATTTTTGGTGCCCACTGTGGGGCAACCCACGTTTTAACAAGTTTTTGTTTTGCAAAATTTCATGCACAGGTAATTTCCAATTATTTTCTACGCATCTGTCCTCGATTGCTGTGCATCCATCCAATTCTGCTGTGCATTAGTTCTTTCTGCACATCTATTTAAATTTTTTGCGCATCCATTCAATCCTGCTGCGCCTACGTTTATTCTGCGCATTCATCTAACATAACTGTGCTTTCATCTTTATCTGCTGCGCCTGAATATAATTTGAGCATATAATTAGTATTTCTGCACATCCATCTTCTGTTTCTATGCATTCATTTCTACATGTAGATCTTTAATATTTACTGTCATTATTTTCCATTTTTCTAACGTTTAACAAGTGTTTGTTTGTTTTGGTAGTTTAATAGGTTGTTTTGCAGGACGTATTTGAAGACCTCGTACTTAAAATCCTAAAAAATTTGCTTGCATATGCCTAGGGGGTTTGAAAAAGAAACCATAACTTTGTTTGGGTTTTAAAATATGACATGCTTTCATTTCATGTGTTTTCTTTAGATTAGAAATCTATTTATTGTGTCTTCTTTAGAGCAGTTTTTGTAATCCCAAAGTTATAACAACGTATCCTCTCCCCTTGCCATTCGTGGATCTTGGGTGTAAGAGAAATTGTTATAATTTTTAGAGGGCAGTCTTTGGTGGGAAAAGAGGTACTCACCCCAAGGAATGACCCAACTGGTAACAGGCTAAAGCCAAGCCCTTCCAAACCGGTATATAAAAAATGCTAGTGTGGTTAGTCCCACATTAGACAGGTGTGAATTCATTGTGGCAACCAAAATCTCCTCTAGTACCCTTGTGGTGCGTTAAAGTCTTACTTAGTAGAGGTGAAAGCCTTTCTTTGAAAGATTGGGAGAGCCCCCTTAATTGGGAAAATGACTTGATCACAACCACCTGAACGGATGTCCTGACTAAAAACTTTTATGTTAGTGGCCAAAAAACCTTTTATTTTCTAGCTCAAGGGGTCACCCAAGCCCGTGAAGACACCCCACATTACTCACGGTTTTTAGTAGAGATAGCGGTTCAGTGGGAAGTAATGACCCATTGAATTCAAAACTTGGTGTGCCAGAGAAGTGAGTGCACTGTAAGGAGAAACCCGTGCCTCCAAGTTCCTAGGCTGTCTACTTTAAATTGCGTGGCTGGATTTTATTATTCAAGTGGGGATTCAATAGATATTGTCCTTGCCATCCATAGGATTTGTACTTGTTTGTGCATTCATACTAGAATAGAGTAATCAAATCATCATTGTCTTGTGTGTGTGTGTCTGTGCATTTGAATTTTGCCAAAAAAAAAAAATCAACAAACTAAAAATAAAAAATCATCAGAAAATCCTTAACTTTTTAGTTAAAATCAAAAACTTGCGCATTTGTTCAAACTTCATGTGCATTCATCACTGTTTCGGTGCATTTGTTCTATTTTGCTGCGCATTAATCTGATCTTTCTACACATCTGTGTGACCTTACTGCACATTTGTTCTACTATCATATGCATTTGTTTCTACACATTCATAACAGAGAGTAAACCAGAGACCTTCAGTTTGTCAAAATCACTTTCTTGGTTACCCATTTGACTTCTTTTCATGACTCTAGAAAAACATTACTATTATCAAAGCTTCCAACAATATTATTGAACCATTTTCATCACTTTCATCCTTCTTGTCTACCATTTTACATCAAATTTTTCTTCTACAATATCAAATTTTAGTGTTGAAACCATCATCATAGTTATCAGATTTTTGACCTTTTTGAGCTTCATCATATCAGGGTTTCTATCCCCTCAACAAGCTTATTTTTGTCATTATCTTTTTGATTTAATCTTTTTCTTATCATAGTGAGCTCTATATCTCCTATTGACTTAGATTTTGTCAAGATAACTTGTTTATCTATCAACACTTTGTCATCATACTTTCTTCCTTCTTTTCTAAATCTATATCATTCCTTACTCTTGCTATCCTTACATTTTTATGGTTCAAACTCGATCACAAAAGTTGAAGCAAACACTCAATCCAGAATCTATAGAAACCATCATGGAAGGAGACTCTAGTCAAGGTAATCCAAGCCCTAATGAGGAACCAACTGATCAAGAATTGCGAGATGCTATGCAAGATGCTAGATTCTATAATGTTATGGAAAGGCTTCTTGGCATGGATAAAGAAATGTATTTCCTCATGCTTGCTGAACAGGGAGCAAAATTGCCTAGTGATTATGATATCTCACACATTAGGTAACCACTTACACATTCTAATGATCAAATTCCAAGTGATTCCCAAGGTGCAAATACTCAAGGAGCAAAGGATACTAACCAACAATCCAATGCTTCTCACTTCAATCAATCCAATCGTGTTCCAATATTTGATCAACAACAACATGATTCTCAAGCCAATTTGCAATTTAATTCTTCCAATGTTAATCAACAGAATCATGTGTCTCATAATTCTCAAGGTCAATCATTATCCTTGGATCTCGTACTTTAACAAATCCAGACATTACAACAATAGATTTGTGACATACAAACTGGATCATGAACCAAGAAGTACTCCTTAGATGATATATGTCCTTATCCATTTGATAAAAATCTAGCAATGATCCTGTTTCCTCCTCATTTTGAGGTTCCTAAATTTGACAAGTATAAAGGAAATACGGATCCACAAGACCATATTCGTGATTTTTATGCTTCTTGTATCAAAGTCGCTCACAATGACACTTATCTTATGTGATTATTTCCTCATAGCTTAGGAGGACAAGCTATGGAGTGGTTTTCAAAGTTGCCACTAGGCATTAGGTCCTTCAATGAACTCATTGACAAATTTGTGACCCAATACTCATACAATATCAAACATGAGGTCACAATGCTCGATCTTTGTAATGCTCATCAAAAGAATGGGGAACCATTTCTCACCTTCTTGCAAAGATGGCGTCAATTGTTTACCAAGTATCCACGGTCTATACCAGAACAAGAAAACATGGATATCTTTGTGCATAATCTCACTCCTGAAATGAGCTATAGATTGCAACTGCAATGTCCACCAAATTTCAATAAGCTCATAGAGAATGGCATAAAAATTGAGGATGCAATGGTTAGAAAGGGTGAGATCAAACTCTATTCTAAAGATAATGCTGACTCTTCTAATTCAAATTCCAACAATTCCAACAACAATAATGACAAATCCAAATATTGGAACAAAAATAAAAATGTTGTGAATGACAGAATTGTGGATAATCGCAATGTCAAATCAACCCATCCATTATTGAATCTCACTAGTCAAGCCAATGCAACTCAACCAAACAATAGCAATCAAGGTGTTGTCAAGAACAATAACAACAATAATCAATCAAGATTCCCTTTCATGCCACGATGAAGAAATTTTACTCCATTGGGGGAATCTCTTGAATCTTCTTTAAGGAAGTTAATCACAAAGAAACTCATCACACTTCCTGAAACTAGAGATTTTGAACCAAGAGTGAAACCTTCTTGGTGGAATGACAATGATTATTGTGAATTTCACAGAGGCAAAGGACATAAGATGAATGATTTCCAATGTTTAAAACATGCCATTCAAGATCTAATAGAGAGTGGGGAGATTAGTGCCGATGATCATCCTTCTAATGAGTCACATACTGCATATAAAGATCCACTTCCTGAGCATGGAAAAGGAGGTTCTTCTCAGAATCAAGGTGATAATCAAACCAATTACAATACTACAAATTACAAGTATTCGGTCATCAATAATGTTTTTGATTGTCATCCCTCTATCTATTATGCAATGTTATCACTATAAGGGAAAAGTCAGAATATAAGCCAGTCAATGCTACCACATAGTCTCAGGCTAAAGTTACTCTTCAAGGAGTTTCTTCTAAGCCTAATAGTTCTCAGCCCAAAAGTACCTATGTTCCAAAGTCAACCATGAATACTTCCAATCAATACAATATCTTGGAACAATTGAAGAAAACCCCAGCACAAATTTCCATCTTAGAGCTTTTGCGTCTGTCACCTGTCCATAAAGAAATTCTTGAAAAAGCTCTATTAGAGACTCAAGTTCCTACAAATCTAGATCAGGATCAATTCCAGGCTATGGTGGGACATTTGACAACCCCACACTATCTCTCTTTCACAAAGAATGATGATCTAGCAATAACCAAACCTCATAATGCTCCACTCCATATTGAGGTCTTTGTACAAAGCCATAAGATTAAAAAAGTCTTAATAGATGGAGGAGCTAGCTTAAATATCTGCACATTAAAGTTAGTCCTTGCATTGGGATTTTCTGAACAAGCTGTAGATCCTAAGAAAAAGATCACAATAAAAGCATATGATGAAGAAGAGAGAGCATCCAAGGGGTCAATTATTCTTCCGATTCAAGTAGGTCCTATAATTAAAGATGTCACCTGTCAGGTTCTTGATATCGATCTTGCATATAATATTCTATTGGGTCCACCATGGATCCATTTGATGCAGGCAGTTCCCTCAACTTTCCATCAATGTTTAAAGTTTCCTCATAATGGACAAGAAATCACCATCAAGGGTGATAGAAATCCTTTTCAATATTGCAGTAATGTAAAATCCACTGATTCTTTAGTTCTGCAAAATAGAACCGGATCCTCCACTATAACTATTGGTCCTGGTAATATTGCTTCAACATCTAAGGCCAATGAGATCAAGATAGAGATTCAAGATAAGGGTATGGGAGAATATACCTTAGGATAGGCTCTTTGTATCACTAAATTACCTTTGTCTCCTCGTTCATATGGAAGGTCTTTGATTAAGAAACAACAAGAGGAACCCCCTTCTATTTTGATTTATGATAAATTTATAAGTGGGGGCACTATATCCAAGGAAGCAACTGAGCGTAATGCAAATTATTTGATTAAATCCAAGCAAACTGAAACAGATATCAAGCATGAACCCATATCCCCATAGATCTATGGAAAAGGCTATGTTTTACTCCAAAAGATGGGATATCAAGGATTTGGACCTCTAGGGTTGCAGTGAGAAGATGTTATCAAACCATTATTGTAAAATCCTAATTATCAGAGAGATACAACTGGATTAGGCTATAAGGGAGAAGGCCCACAAGAGCCAAAAGGAAAAGCAAAGGTTACTCCTTTTCATGAAGTATCTAATGCCCCTGAATTGCAATATAGGAAAAATGGAATGTATACTGATCCAGAAAGGCAAAGAATAGTGCAAGGCATTATTGATAGACTTGAAGACAATAATGATTCTAAGTCTAATGATTATGAATGAGATTCATTCTCTGATTTCACTAAAGATATAGAAGTTGATGGTATTCATCATTATAGCACTTACCATGAGGGAGAGAGTTCAAAGACTAAACCAGTCGGATCGATCCCATGTGATGTTTCTCCTGTCAATTGTGAAGAAAGTGAGAGAAATCATGCATTTGAATCAGATGAGAGTATGGAAATAGACCTTGCTGATACTATCCTTAACTTTGATAACTTATCCATCAATACTCTTTCTGTCTGTGAACTTGACCCAAATGACCCAATGCTTGTCCATCCTGAACTTATTGATTGGGATTCCCCAGATTGCCTCGAGCTTGATCTTTTCCACAATGATGATGCAATTAATGATTATCTTGGTATTTGGGATCATTTACCATTAGGAGATCACAAGTCAGGATTCCCCATTGAACTCAATGACATGGCTTACTTTGGTGAGAATGCCAATCCTTTCAGTCACAAAAATATAAAAATAATAAATAGATCTAATGGTGAAAACCACTCTGTGGCAGTATTAGATCAAGAAAAAGGAAAAATAAATGACGCATTTGATAGTGAAAACCTTTCTAAGGCACTTGATGATGGAAGGATTGACAATCTTCCCAAGTATCAGTATCAAGAACAATCTGCTATTTTAATTGAACCAATAGTACCTTTGAATATTAGTACAGAGGAGTCTCCACGTATCCTCAAAGTTGCAACATCATTGACAGAACCAAAAAAGGAAGCCTTTACAAAGTTTTTCAAGGAACAAAAAATTAATTTTGCCTGGTCTTATGCCGACATGCCTGGATTAGATCCAAATCTTATCCTATATCATTTATCAATCAAACCAGGTATGAAACCAGTAAAGCGGAAGCTTCGTAAGATGCACCCGCATATTGCACTAATGGTGAAGGCTGAGCTAAAAAAGCTACTAGATGTGGGATTTATTTGAGCCATTGACTATGCAGACTCGATTTCAAACATTGTTCCTATATCTAAACCAGATAAGTCTATCCAGATTTGTATTGATTTCTGGGATCTTAACAAGGCTTGTCCAAAAGATGATTTCCCTTTACCTAACATAGACATCATTGTTGATCTTACAGCTGGACATGAAATGTTATCACTAATGGATGGTTTTTTTGGTTATAATCAGATCAAAATTGTGCCAGAGGACCAAGATAAAACTGCTTTTACTTGTCCATGGGGAGCTTATTGCTGGAATGTGATGTCGTTTGGCCTTACAAATGCAGGTGCCACATATCAACGAGCAATGACCACAATCTTTCATGACATGATGCAAAAAATCATGGAAGATTATGTTGATGATATTTAAGCAAAATCAAAAGTTAGAGAAGGTCATCTACAAGTGCTTGATAAAATCTTCACCTGAATGGAGAAATATAAAATAAGACTTAATCCAAAGAAATGTGCATCCGGGGTAACATCTGGCAAGCTATTGGGATACGTTGTTTCAGCAAAAGGCATCGAGGTAGATCCAGATAAAGTCAAAGAAATTTTAGAAATGGCTTCACCAACAAATATCAGTCAGTTGAGATCTCTCCAAGGTCGTCTTCAGTCCATTCAAAGATTCATTTCACAATTGGCTGACCGTAGCCATCCTTTTTAGCATTTACTTCATAAAAATGTTTTATTCCAGTGGGATGATAAGTGTGAAGAGGAATTTAATGAAATCAAACAATATCTAGCAAATCCTCCAATTCTAATGTCACCAATTCCAGGGAAGCCACTATTGCTTTACATCACTGCTACAGAATTCTCATTGGGTGCTCTTCTAGCTCAGGAAGATGAAGAAGGAAAAGAAAAAGCAATCTATTATATCAGTCGCACTTTGGTGGGATATGAGATGAATTACTCACCTATAGAGAAAGCATGTTTAGCTATCATTTTTGCATATCAGAAATGGTGACACTATATGTTATCACATTCCACTCATCTCATTGCAAAGATTGATCCTTTGAAGTATTTATTAAGCAACACAACTCTAACTGGCAGATTGGCTAAGTGGGTTATGCTACTTAGTGAATTTGATATAGAATATAAGGATCGAAAAGCTATCAAAGGTCAGTTAATTATAGATTAGTTAGCAGATGCACCATTGAAGGATGATCAACCAATTCATACTAAGTTTCCTGATGCACATATCTTGTCATTATCTACACAAACATGGAAACTATATTTTGATGGATCCTTTACACAACAAGGTGCTGGAGCTGGTGTCCTCATGGTTACGCCTCAAGGATATACAATCCCAAAGTCTTACAAACTACTTTTTTCTTGTACTAACAATGTTACTGAATATGAGGCCTTGTTGATTGGATTAAAGATGGCTTTGCAATGGAGAGTTATTGAGATAAATGTCTATGGAGATTCTCAGCTAGTTATAAATCAGGTTAATGATGATTACCAAACCAAGGATGAAAAGTTATTACCATATAAATGTATGGTCGATGACTTCAAGCAATATTTTTCAATCATCACATTTGAACAGATTACTAGACATGATAATAAAGTTGCTGATGTAATGGCTACTATTGCTTCATTGTTTGATACTGAAGATACCAAGGCCCATTTTGAGTTCTTGGTGGAAACACTGACCTGTCCCACTTACGATGATCCCGATACAAGCATAATCTGTCACCTTATTGGAAATGATTCTCCTATTTATGGAAAGATCTACTCTTATCTAAAAGATAATATCCTACCCCCAGACCTTTCTCAGAATAAAAAATGAACCTTCCTTCACCAAGCCTCCCGTTATGTCCTAATTTTTGATACCCTTTATCGGCGAGTTCTTGACGGTACTCTCTTACGATGTCTTGAACACGATGACACTCAACTTGCTTTACAAGATGTACATGAGGGTATCTGTGGGTCACATTCGAGTGGTCCTTCTTTGGCTAAGAAACTCATACGTATGGGTTATTATTGGCCTACTATGGAGAGAGATTCTTTTCAGTTTGCTAGAAAGTGTAAGAAGTGCCAGATCCATGGGAATCTAGTTCATGCTCCTGCTCAACAACTGTATCCATTCACGACAACGTTACCATTCAGTCAGTGGGGACTTGACCTTGTGGGCATCATAAACCCTCCTTCCTCTAATGGCCATAAATGGATTATTACTGCTATGGAGTATTTCACTAAGTGGATTGAAGTTGTTCCACTAATCACAGCCACTAGCAAGTAGATATCCATGTTCATCCTAAATTATATAATTTGCCATTATGGTATTTTGATGAATCTTATCACAGATCATGGGAAACAATTTCAAAATCAAGACATGGATGAACTATGCACTAAATTCCATATCACCCATCATTTTTCCTCCATCTACTATCTGCAAGGCAATGGTCAAGCTGAGGCATCGAATAAGACCATAGTAAAAATCCTACAAAAGACAGTCAATGATGCTAGCCATGATTGGCATATCCAATTAAACCCTGCCTTATGGGCCTATCGCACATCCATCCATACACCTACTGGAGCCACTCCATTTTCCCTTTTCTATGGATCCAAAGATGTCTTGCCCATTGAGGTTGAGTTACCATCACTCTGTGTATCCCTAACAGATTTAATTCCTAATGATGAGTATAGGGATGCACGACTGACTGAATTGGAACTGTTGGATGAACGTCGTCGATGAGCCTATGATCATTTGAAAGTCTATCAGCAACGGATGTCAAAATACTATAACAGCAAAGTGAAGCCGAGAGACTTTCAAGTAGGTGATTTGGTCCTCCGTGAAAATCCAAAGAATCAATCCCAGCGAGAGAAGAAAGGAAAGTTTGAGCCCAATTGGTCAGGACCATTTATTATCATAGTAGTATATGGATCAGGCACCTACCAGTTGTCTACACCTGAGGGAGACCCCTTGGATGAGCCTCTCAACATTATTCATCTTAAGAGGTTCTATGCTTAATACCAATGGAAGGGAGGTTGTATATATTGTATATACGTAAAATGAGAAAATACAAAAAAATTGGAAAAAAAAAAAAACAAAAAACAAAAAACATAAAAAAGAGGAAAAGTCCAATAAAAGCAAGTGGTGAAAACCTGGTCACAGGCACTATTTGTGATAAGTTAGCTCCTTTATCTATTAGGATTCTTCTATCCCTTTTCCCACATGTATATTTATCCACACTAAGCCATCATTTTGTAAATATCATAATAATCTAGCCAGTCTATCTCTATCTTGTCCATTGTATAAACCTGCAATAAAATCCCATCATAGCCTAGTTTACAGTCTTGGTCTTCATCCAGTGTGTCTTTCTCCATCCATAATAAGTTAGTCCATCACTAGATTGGGGGCATGTCCTCAACCTTGTTTGGGAGGTGGATCAAAATGAAAGTCATGACTCATTTGAGGATATAATGGAGTCCTTTTCAACGGACAGGTCAACAAGCGCAATCAATGGTTCTTCAACAATGTTGTCCTAATCATGTTTCATCATTTGTAATCAATCTTTTGATCATGTTTTGATTATCTATTCAATCAGATATATCCATCATACTGATCAGACTTACATCTAATCTTTTGGAAAAATCAATGTATATTTATGACACGTATGTTTTAGATGATTGGTTATAGATTATGCATTCATGATTGAATTTCATTGTATATCATGTTTCCTATGTTATTCTGAGATATCTTTGATATGATTTGAATTGCTCCAAATATATCATTGATTAGAATAACTAGGATGGGGCATGATATTTTTCTTTGATTTCTTTTTGCGGGATATTTACCAATGAAGTTGGTTGAACAAATTATTGGGGTGTCTATGCGTAAGTGCCTTCATCTGTTAAGACTGTATTGACAATCATGCCAAATCATGACTGTAGCTATAATACACTTGACAGTGATACGCTAGTGTATACCTCGACTCCAAATATTTGTTCCCCGATGGAGGGTCAATATTCCTTGTCTGTTTATGCAAACGAAACTCAGGTCATCTCGGTTCAATTATACCTAGATGCCTATCAAGTTTGCTATATTAAACTCCATGCAAGATGTACTCAGGTCATCCTAGTTTAATTATACCATGATGCTTATATTTCTTGCAACATAAAGAGCTCAATGATGAAAAATGTTTCCCTTATATATGAAGCTTCCAGATGTTCTGAAAAAGTTGTGGAGATATGCATTGTCATTTCATAACTATTTGCATAACTATTTGCATTACCATTTCATTATCATTATTAAACATTAGTAGTCATTGTCAAACATGTTTTGCATTAGTCTTCATTAATCATTATTTCATTGCATTACATTTCCTTATCATTACATTGCCACTTTATTATCATTGCATTATCATTATCCTATCACTTTATCATTCCATTTGTGTGCTCCTTTTATAGGTATTCTTTAGGGTGTCTTTTAGGTCTTTCTTCTAAAAAATTGTAACATGTTATTTATAAGTTGAAGACATTTGGATATACAAAATCTAATTGCATTTATTACTAGTTCATGCCATTCAATCTTAATCTCATTGGGATCCTTTCATTTTGCATTCATTTGCACATATGATTTTCAAAACATTTTTAGAGGTCATTTACTTCTCATTACAATTCATTTATATTCATTACCATTTAGTTGTTATCATCATCATTGCAAATACATATAGAAAAGAATTAAAATCTTACATCTGCATAAACATGTACATCTCATATCACATTTGAATATCAAATAAAACATATCCAATATAAATGCATATAGACTCATCCTACATATGTCAGTATATATATCAACATCATAACATCATAGAAAACAACATCATAAGTAACTGCATCAAATCATATATAGAAGCATCATGCATCAAATAACATAACAGTTCATATCCAAATGTCTCATGATATGATATAAATAATAACTTTCCATCGAGTCCATCAAGTCAAATGTATAATACAAAGTGGAGCAATACAATGGTGTAAAATATAAACAAAATCTCTGCTATGCGCCACTGCCCCTAGACTCTGTATGCCTCTATCTCCTGGATACAATCTGACCTATACCACCTGATGATCATGCTGACCCTATAGGAGGATGAGGAGGACACAATGTACCACCACTAGCCTCTGCACCTATATCCCAATGTACCACTGTCCTCACATACTAGCTCTCTCTAAAGCTCCCAATCCACTGATCTCTGGGGACTGCCTATCTATATGCATCTCTCCAATAGGCCACCTCTCTACCTACCTGCATCATCATCCTGAGACTATTCCCATGAGGTCCTAGATCCTCTGTGCGCTGTAGCTCATCTAACAACTCCTCAGAGTCACTGAGCCTCTCTATAGCATGGTCTCTCTCTCTCCGTACCCGTTGCAAGCTCATCCTCTAGAGCGATAACATGTCCCTCTAATCCAGGCACTCTATCTGCCTCTCTCTACAAAATTGATACTCTAATAAGTAGAGCATCTACATCTATCTCCTCATCCCCGCCTCCCACCACTCTCTGGAAAAATGGGTCCTCACCCTTTGCATCACCCTCACCTCTAATATCCTGTCCATCATCCTCACTGGCATCCTGTCCCTGTATGTTAGGTACATCCTAAGCATCGATGTCCCTCATCTCCTCATCCCCTCCTCCCTCACCCATCTGCACGTCCTCACCATCATGACCCTGTGCTGGAACCTATATGGGAACCTATAATGGAACCTGTGGGATGGGAACCTGTGCTGGCACATGTGCTGGAATCTATGCTTGAGGGATTTGTGCCTGCACCTATGCTGGGATTTGTGCTAGTGGTACCTATCTTTGTGTCCTCCTCGCTCTGCCTCGTCTCTCCTGAGGTCCAACCCTCACACCTCTCCCTCCATCTCCATCTCCTCTACCACCCTCATCACCACCACCATCTCCGCCGTCTCCTCCTCTCCCTCTCCTATCTCAACCTCGACGCTGACATCTCCTGTCTATTGGATCCCTCTCTGGTGGTCTCACCACTGGATTTGTGATCTGAGGGAAGGGATGGTCTTGCAAGAACCTCTCGTAGTCAGCTGACATCCCCGCATCCACCACCCTAGGTCTCATACTCCATGCTTAAAATGGCATTTGAATGAACTCCTATCTGGCAATCTGAAATGATGCCATTGGCCCCCAATCTCATCACTCCTGATGTGTGTGAGTGAACTCTGTGACTCCCATAGGTGTGCCCTGAATCCTCCTGAATTGCCTCATCACCTGGGTCACTAGTTGTCTCTCTATAATGAATGGAGTCCTACCAATCAACCGTCTAGACTCAAAACAATATTTGAGCTGATGCTCGTCATCCCATGGCTCACAGTCTATATAAGGTCTCCAGATAACTGTGTCTAGAGTATCAAAAGTGTACCTCCAAAATGCCAAGCACCCTAATCTCGAATGTGCCAAAATAGTAGAATATATATGTATATAGGGTTGTCCTGCACCCCTAAATCTCACTGCTGCTGGTCTGGTGATAGCTATGTGCTCCCACTCCCAGACGTGCAAGAGAGTAACTCCTACTGACAATGATGCCACTCTATGATATACAAACTAGTGAAGATCATGGTACAAATGAGCTAGAATATGAATGCCCCAGGCAAAATAGGTCCCATCCTCAATAATGCTCTGTAGTACACAGCCCCATCCCATGGCAAAACCATGAGACCTCCTGTCTGGACAAACAAAACCTCCAATAGCCCCTGCTAGTACAACTAGGAGAGGCTCATATAGATCAACCATATCCTCCCAGCTGATCTCGCTATCATCTATATCATCATCCTCAAAAACTTCTCTACACTCTGCAACCCCACCATATCGATTGTACTAGGCCAACTCTCCTATGATGGGAAGCCAAAGGATGCGATACACATCCTCTAGTGTAACTATCATCTCCCCTATCAGAAGATGAAATGTGCTGGTCTTGGCGTGCCATCACTCCACTAGTGCTATCAACATGCTCAGATTCACTCAAATCTCAGGTGTATAGATCACATAATATAAGCCACCGGCAGCTATCACTAGTATGTCTGTCTCCGATAGCGCCTGTCTGAGATTCTAAGTCACAGGATATCTCTCCCGCAACATCAAAATATCAGTAATGTCCTCCTATCAAAATCACATCATGGTGACTGGTCAGATTTTGATCGATCAATCTAATACTATCCTATTCTGTCAATCATTAAACTAACTTTTTCTTCTAATCAACAAATCAAATTTGATCATCCTATCCAACGTCGATCTTATGATCTCTTTATCTATCTTATCCAATCAATTTGAAATATGTTTATCACATATTTCCTATCAGGTAATTCTATCAATTATCTTTAGTTAAGATGGTTAACTAGCTATATTGCTACGATGTTGCCTATCTTACCTCTATCGATCAAAATCAACTATCGACAGATCATATTGACCTATTGCAATCCCAATGATCAAGTTTGATTTTCAAAACCTATCATTTCCTATGACCTAACACAGATGCATAGCTAGGCTCAATGAAGGTGCAACAAACCCTAGTGTATGCACAATTAGCACAAATGCGCAGCTAGTTTATACATATGCACTACAAATTTGGACATAAGCGCAACAACTATGAATGCGTAGTTTTAGGTTTCATCTGCACAGCTTCATTGAACCAATGCATAGGAAGTATGCATGCACACTTTTACGACACATTTGCAAACACATTTCTGATTTCTACTATGAATGTGCAACTTCATGGAATGCATGCGCAAAAAATAGATATTTTCTGTGCATTGGTCGCAAGTTGCTGCGCATTCGTGCACTGCAACTGTGCATCCAGTTTTGATCTGACAAAAATAAAAATTCTTCTAATCTAATCCAATCAAATTCTAATCTAAAACATGCTAAATCATTTCAAAACTACAAAAATTCACAAAGCAGATTCAGAATCCTACCGGCTCTCTGGAGTCTGGTGGCCTCTGGTACTGACGAACCCTCTCGAATCGGTGATCAGACAGTGGGAACGACATCGTGTTAGCAAGAGTCCTCTCAAGCTCAGAGCTCCAATCTCCTCAAGCCAAGTGTGCACAATGACCTTCAAGTGGACCCCTTTGACCTATATATAGCCTATGGACCTAGTCTACATGTGACAGACCTTGACATGCTCTGTGTGTGGCCCCTTTTTATTCATTTTCTTCTATTTCTACCACCATCCTTCATGTTTTCTTCTCCTTTTTTGAAAGATTGATTAAGAAAAATCTAAAATAAAAATCAATCTCTCAAGGGGGCATCACCTCATCGTTTCCTCTTCCGACATTGTCTGGGGCAGGGGCAAAAATGCTAGAAATTTTTGTTTTCTTTGAAACAATGTGACAAGCACATTATTTCAAAGAGGGGCAAAATGTATACACCTAAAAATGGCTCTACTGATTAATTAAATATTTTATTTAATTAATATTGACTTGATGAAATAATTAAATATTTATTATTTAATTAATGCCTATTTCTTCTATTTATTATAAATTCTTTAATTTATTTAATAAATTCACTATAGTCTAAATCTATATCCTAAGTCTCCTAATTAGTCTATTAAAACTGATTTAAATAAATATACAATCACCTAAATATGACTAAGTCTTCTAAGTCCAACTCATCTACCTAGTCACTTGACACATTATCTTGGCTAAAATAAATAATTATTATTAATTATTTATTCTCAATTATCCTCACACACACATGTCCTATCTTTAAGGGCTATGTGGCCTCATAGGACTTGGTCTCATGACCACATGTCCATTCTTGAACTAAGTCAAGAGACACACCCTATTCCTAAGGAGCTTTCAAAGCCACCTCTAAAGGTCAAAGGTGACTCATGGGACACTTGTACAAAGAGTCCTCATGAGGAAAAAGTCTCTCCGCTCTTCTCTCTTTGGTCTTTGTAAGACACTTGACATGTGTCTCTTCCTTCCACCTTGTTCTCCTCCATGTCAATGTGAGAGGAACATCATCCCTATTTTCTCTCTCACATCCCGACTACATCCTCTTTTCTCTCAACCCTCTCAACCAAGTCAATTCTAGCCCTAGGATCTTCCACCTTTCGTTCTCAACTATAGGATCTTGCCACCTAGGCTTAGGTCTCCCAAAAATCTATAAAAGGAGCTACATTTTACCTTTGCAAGCTAATAGTGAATAGTGAATAGTGAATAGGCAATCAAACATTCAAGAGATCAAGCATTTTTAGAGTGGTTTGCATCCATATTATCATCATAATCCATCCATAGATTTGTGTTTTGCATTCATCTAGTTTACACAATTGTTGAACAAATCTCCACACTTTGGTAACATTCTTGAGAGGAGGCCTCATTTTGGAAATCTGTGAGCTCAAATCACCAAGGAAATCAAGGCTAGGAGAGCAATGGATACAAGCTACATTGGTAAGTGGAGGTAAAAAGTTGTTTTAGCTTCATTATTATTGTAATCTTCATTGTAGTTTGCTTATTAGATAGGTTTCTTTACTTTAAAGTAGTTAATTAATCATGTAGAATAAGTGTTAATCTAATTTGCATACAATATGATCTCAGAATATTTTGATTTCATAGGTGGAGGTTCATCTTAGTCATATCAGCCTACCAATTGAGTTTCATTGCCACATCATCTGTATTGGTGAAGTTATTGAGGTTTCTAGGTATGAAATCTTTTAGGTCAATTTTGAAGGCCTTAGAGGCTCTGGATCGCAGTCGACCCTTGGCTGACTGGAGCTTGCATGAGTTAGGCATTGTAGATCTCGACATGGCATTTTTGAAAAGTGGTTATAATAGGAAATTGGAGCTACGGTTAAAAAGTTATGGCCTCTGAAAGTTGGGCTACCTAAAAGCATATTTTGTATTTTTTTTAGCCGGCCCTTTGTAAAAAAAGAAAAGAAAAGAAAATAATTCTTAGGATCGTCGGCCTTAAGGGCTAATTTTCCGAAACCTTCTTGGGTGGTGGAAATTGTCTATATAAAGAAGGCCCATAGTGTTGTCCTAGGTATTTCAGAATAGTTCTGGGGAGTAGAGCTAGGTAATAATTCGAGGCTTTGTCCTACAGAATATGGTAAGGGAATGCCCATGTGGCTTTGCATATTGTAATTTTGAAAGTTTGTAATTCCACATTTGTGGAGATAATAAGAAGCCCATTTTCTGTTCTTGCAAATTATTGTTGTTTCTCTATTTCGGTTATGTGTTTTTGGTATTAAGGGGAGCACCCCTAATCAAGTGGTATCAAAGCAAGAGTTTCTGAGTGTGTAAACAGATTGCCGATTGTGAGGCAGTTTTCATTAGGACCGTGGGTTAGGGTTTCCATGTAAATAGATCGCCGATTGTGAGGTAGTTTGCACTAGGACCGTGGTTAGGGTTTTAGTAAGTAGCATGAGAATGCCTCCATGAAGAGAATGAGGTAGAAGAGCTAGTGTTGTGACACCTAAGGTTAGAGAGCTCCAAAGACAAATGCGAGAATTGCAAGAGCAGATTCGTAGAGGAATGAATCTTAATATAAGAGAAGAAAGTGATGATGAAGCAGAAGAAAATTTTCATTAGGAAGGGGAAGGCAAACTTCTGAACCCAGAAGAAGAAAGGCTTTTTCAAGCCCTTTCCAAGATTGCAAAAAGGCCTAAGATTGAGGTTCCTACATTTTCTAGAAATCTTAACCTAGCAGAATTGATCGACTGGATCAATGAATGTGAGGAATATTTTGAGTATGAAGATGTTGAGAATCCTGATAGGGTCAAATTTGTGAAGGCCAGACTGAAAGGTCATGGAAAGATCTAGTGGCAAGAGATTCAATTGGAGTGAAATAGAAGAGGGAAAGATAAAATCACAAGATGGGATCAGATGGTGGATAAATTGAAGCAACAGTTTATTCCTATTGATTATGAGCTTGACCTACTGAAGAAAATGCAAAGTTTGAAGCAAGCAAGAAGATCTGTTCAAGAGTATAAGGAGAAGCTGATAAGGAGAAAGTTGTCTGATACCTTAATGGGTTAAGGCCAAGCATTCAAGAGGAGTTAAATCTAGTTTGAATGAATAGTATTGAGGAGGCATATCAGTTTTCCCTAAAAGTAGAGGAAAAGCTAAACAAGAAGTTTGAGAGCAGACAAAATGGAAGAGGTCGTGGTGGAAGATCTGGTGGATGGTCATATGGTGGCAGAAATGAAGATCCAAAAAAGAAGGATGAGGCCAGTAGTAGCTAGAATTAGAGAGGAAATAATTCCAATTGCTTCCAAGATCAAAGTAATAGAGATCAAAGAGGAAGAGGAAGAGGACAAGGATCTGGAAGAGGAGGCTTTCGTGGAACATGTTTTCACTGTGGAGAAGAAGGTCATAGGGCATTTGAATGTACTCAGTGTCAAGGAAGGACATACAGGAGAAATGAAGGCTAGGCCAAAGTTGCACATGTAGATGAAGATGCTACATCCTCACATTCTGAAGATGCTAAAAGAGGGGAAACGTTGATTAATAGAACAGTTCTGTTGAGTAGTGAAAATGAACCTGAACAAAGGAGGGGCCTATTTCGCACCAAGTGCAAGTGTGAGGGTAAGTGTTGTGATGTGATTATTGATAGTGGTAGCAATGATAATTTCATGTCAGAAGAGATGGTGACAAAATTGAAACTCAAGAGACAGAAACACCCACATCCATATCAAATTGCTTGGGTACAAGATGACCACAAGGTCATGGTCAATGAACAATGCCTAGTGAAGTTTAAAATTGGCAGATACCATGATGAGGTATTGTGTGATATCATATCTATGGATGTATGTCATATGTTGTTGGGTAGACCATGACAGTTTGATAGATGTGTTGTACATGATGGTCATGTGAATACCTATTCCCTGACAAAGGATGGAGTGCAACATAAGATAAAGCCACTGAATGACACAAAAGAAAAGGTATGTGGTAGTGCAAGAATAATTTTTGTTGATGGAAGAAAATTCCTAGATGGTATGAGGCATGAGCATGTGTGTTTTGCTTTAATTCCAAAGCTAGTAAAGAGGAAGTAGAAGATGTTCCTATGGAAGTTGCAAATTTGTTGAATGAGTTTCAGGATATTGTATTCGATAATGTTCCTGATAGATTACCACTAGTTAGGAAGATCAGTCATCAGATGGACTTGATCCTAGGAGCAAGTTTGCTGAATAAGGAAGCACACAAAATTACACTTACAGAAAGTGAGGAGTTGAATAGGCAAGTACATGAGTTGTTGCAAAAAAGATTGATCCATGAGAGTCTGAGTCCCTATGCTTTACTAGTAGTATTAGCACCAAAAAAGAATGGAGATTGGAGGATGTGTACAGATTCTAGAGCAATAAACAAGATCACAATCAAGTACAGGTTTCCATTGCCACAAATGGATGATATTATGGAATGTTTAAGTGGAGTTGTGTATTTCTCAAAGATAGATTTGAAGAGTGGATATCATCAGATTCAAATTAGGAAAGGAGATGAATGGAAGACTACCTTCAAGACAAGGGAAGGATTGTATGAGTGGTTGGTCATGCCTTTTGGGCTAACCAATGCACCAAAAACTTTCATGAGGCTGATGAATGAGGTTCTGAAAGAATTTTTGGGTAAGTTTGTCATTGTTTACGTAGATGATATTTTGATCTTTAGTAAGACATTGGAAGAGCATATGATGCAGATTCGTATGGTGTTTGAGAAGTTAAGAGATGAGAAATTGTTGATTAATTTGAAAAAGTGCAGCTTTTTGAAGAAAGAGTTAGTGTATTTGGGATTTGTAGTGTCAGCAGAAGGTCTAAAAATGGACCCAGAGAAGGTACATGCTATCCTTGAATGGCCTACTCCAAGGAGTGCTACTGAGGCAAGATCTTTTCATGGTCTAGCTAGCTTTTATAGAAAGTTTATCAAAAATTTTAGCAGTATTTGTGGACCCTTGACTGAAACAATGAGAGGGAATAGAAAAGAGTTTAAGTGGACTAATAGAGCAGAAAAGAGTTTTCAATTGTTGAAACAAAAAGTTACAGAACAACCTATTTTAGCACTTCTAGATTTTAATAAGGTATTTCAAGTAGATTGTGATGTTAGTGGTACTCCAATAGGAGCTATTATGAGCCAAGAAGGTAAACTTGTTGCTTATTTTAGCGAGAAGTTAAATGATGCCAAGAGAAAGTATTATGTTTATCATCAAGAATTTTATGCTATAGTTCAGGCATTAAAGAAGTAGAGACATTATCTGCTTCTTAAGGAGTTTGTTTTGTATATTGATCATCAAGCTTTGCAATAGTTGAATAGTCAAGGAAAGTTGAATCAGAGACATTTGAAATGGGTTGAGTTTTTGCAGAGTTATACATTTGTTTTGAAATACAGGAGTGGAAAGTCTAATAGGGTTGCAGATGCTCTTAGTAGAAGGAAACTATAGGTCACATAAATGTAAATTGAAGTGGTTGGGTTCAAGGAACTCAAGAATTTGTATCTAGAGGATTCTAATTTTGGTGAAGCTTCGAAAGCTTGTGTAGAACCTAAAGCTTATGTAGAGCCTGTTACTTTAGATAGGATGAAATGGCTAGATTTCATCATTTATGATTATATTCTATTCAAAGGGAGTTAGTTGTGCATTCCAAGAAGTTCTATGAGGGAGAATCTCATTAAGGAGAAGCATAGCAAAGGATTGGCTAGACATTTTGGTCGTGATAAAACCCTTGCTTTGGTTAGTGAGAATTATTATTGGCCACAATTGCAGCAAGATGTCAAGAAGTTTGTATAGAGTTGTAAAGTATGTCAAATGGTGAAAGGAGTGAAGTAGAATATAAGGTTGTATCAACCATTACTTGTACTAGAGAAGCCTTGGGAGGATATCAGCATGGACTTTGTTCTTGGTTTATCAAGGACACAGCAGGGACATGATTCAATTTTTGTGGTAGTTGATAGATTTTCAAAGATGGCACATTTCATTCCCTACAAGAACACTAATGATGATGTTCATATATTAAAATTATTTTTTAGAGAAGTTGTGAGACTACATGGTTTGCCAAAGACCATAGTTTCAGATCGAGACACTAAGTTTGTTGGATATTTCTAGCGTACATTATGGAAGAAGTTGAAGATACATTTGAAGTTTAGCTCATCACATCATCCACAGACTGATGGAGAGATAGAGATGGTGAATAGGAGTTTGGAAAATTTGTTGAGATGTTTTGTTGGAGACAAGCCAACAGGATGGGATTTGATTTTACCATAGACAGAATTTGCATACAATAATTCTATCAATAGGAGCACTAGTAAATCACCATTCTAAATTGTATATGGGAGTAGTCCAAGAAATGCATTAGAGTTGAGGAAGATAGATAAAGGAGAAATAAGTAGTACTGAAGCTGAAGATTTTGTAGAACACTTGAAGAACATCCATGAGGAGGTGAGGAAGCACATTACCAAAATGAATGCACAGTATAAGGTGAAGGCAGATGAGAAAAGGAGGCATAAGAAATTTTAGGTTGGGGATGAAGTCATGGTTCATTTGCAGAAGGAGTAGTTTCCAGTTGGTACATATAACAAGTTGAAAATGAAGAAGTTTGGGCCATGTAAGATACTGAAGAAGCATGATTAAGGAAATACATATGAGGTCGAGTTGCCTAGCGAGTTGAATATTTCACTAGTGTTTAACATTTCAGATTTGACAGAGTATCATGAAGGAGGTGTTGAAGATAAGATCACAATGGCTTAGTGGGGTATTCTAGCAAGTAGTTCAGATACCAAAGAGATTGAGGATATACTAGACAGTCATGTTGGTAGAAGCACAAGGAATAGGACATATGAAGAGTATTTGGTCAAATGGAAAGGATGACCTGTTGAAGATTCATCATGGCTAGTAAAGGAAGAGGTTTTCCTCTGCACACTTGAGTCATGACAGGTTAACTTCTCAAATTACCTTGGGTGTCTGATGCAGGAGCATCCTGGGTGTAAGAGCAATCTTGCATCACCCAAAAATATTTCTATTTTCTTTTCAATAAGGGCTATCTTGTGCAGACATGCTATTTATGGGAACTTACTATTTTTAGTAAGTTGGTCATATGATCTCAGAATATTTTGATTTCACAGGTGGAGGTTCATCTTAGTCATATTAGCCTACCAATTGAGTTTCATTGCCACATCATTTGTATTGGTGAAGTTATTGAGGGTTCAAGGTACAAAATCTTTCAGGTCAATTTTGAAGGCCTTAGAGGCTCCGAATCGCAGTCAACCCCCATCTAACTGGAGCTTGCACGAGTCAGGCACTGTAGATCCTGACATGGCATTTCTGAAAAGTAGTTTTAATAGGAAATCAGAGCTACGGTTAAAAATTTATGGCCTCCAAATGTTGGGCTACCTAAAAGCATATTTTGTATATTTTCTTAGCCGACCCTATGGAAAAGAAGAAAAGAAAAGAAAATAATTCTTAGGATCATCGGGCTTAAGGGCTAATTTTCTGGAACCTTCTTGGGTGGTGAAAATTGTCTATATAAAGAAGGCTCGTAGTGTTGTCCTAGGCAGTTTAGAATAGTTCTAGGGAGTAGATCTGGGTAATAATTCGAGGCTTTGTCCTACAGAATATGGTAAGGGAATGCCCATGTGGCTTTGCATATTGTAATTCTGAAAGTTTGTAATTCCACATTTGTGGAGATAATAGGAAGCCCATTTTCTATTCTTGCAAATTATTGTTGTTTCTCTGTTTCTATTATGTGTTTGTGGTATTAAGGGGAGCACCCTTCATCACATCATCTCTCTTAATATAACATTTTCTTCCAAAAATTCTAAAATACTTAACTGAGGGTGCATGTCCAAATCATAATTCATAAGGAGTCTTGTCTGTGTCTGCTCTAATTTGTACTCTGTTCATTGTATATACTGTTGTATTCACTACTTCTCTGCAAAATGTCTTTGCCAAATCACCTTCAAACAACATAGCTCTTGCTACTATAGTCACTGATCTGTTCCTCCTTTCTGCAATACCATTTTGTTCAGGTGTTCTAGGGGCTGAAAACTGTCTCTTAATACCATTCACTTCACAAAAGGTGTTAAACTCTCTAGATGTAAATTCTCCTCCTCTATCAGATCTCAAACATTTAATCCTTATTCCTGATTCATTCTCAACTTTATTCTTAAAAACCTTAAACTTATCAAATGCTTCAAATTTTTCTTTCAAAAATGCAATCCACAACATTCTTGTAAAATCATCAACAAGAATCATAAAATACCTATCTCCATAGAATCCTCTAGTCCTAGTAGGACCACTTAAGTCTATATGAACAATCTCTAAATTCTCTGTAGATGTGAACTTCTTGCTAGGAAATGAACTTTTTTTCTGCTTAGCCATCACACATTCCTTGCAAATCATGTTAGTAGGCTTCATAATATTAGGTAAATCTCTTACTACAAGTGTGGAACTTACTTTCACAGTATTATCAAAGTTTATATGACAAAAACTTCTATGCCACAACCAACTATCATCAATCTTAGTCATCAAACATGTCATCTCAGTAGGATTCAACTGAAATACATTACCTCTAGTTCTAGATCTTGTTCCAATCAGATTTCCATCTTTATCCTTTATCATACAAGTTTTCTCAGCAAACCAAACTTGATATCCCTTATCAACTAATTGTCCAACACTCAATAGATTATGTTTCAATCCATCCACAAAGTAAACATCATCAATATTAGTCTTTCCATCAAGAGTAATAGATCCTATACATTTAATCAAACATACATTGTTACCAACTCTAACTCCTCCATCATAATTGTTAAACTTTATGAACTTTCTTTTATCTCCAATCATATGATGTGAACAACCACTGTCTATAATCTAATCAGTTTTCTGTTTAATTTTATGGTGAACTCTTATGCACTAGAAGAATTATGGAGCTTCGATTATCTACATATTTTGTTTCTAATTTTATTTGATTTTGGATTTGTATTTCCAAGTATTTTTTATTTTAATTATGTAGATTAATATTTTTATAATGTAAATTGTTTCATAGGTTTTTAATCTACATATTTTTAAAGAACTTAGAATATACATGCATTAAGTATAGATGAAGATGCACATGTAAATGTTAGATCTTTTTATCCTTATACTAAGGATAGATTTAAAAAATCATTTAATGTATATTAGTCTTTCACCATCTTTGGTAGGGATAGGTTAAGATAATCATTATCTAAAGCCTACAATATGACATGATTCATATTAGTAGAAGGTATCTTTGGGACTTGGATTTACTCTATTACATGAATGTGCATTTACTAAGTAAATAAAGAAAAAGATCTTTTTTGATCTCACAAAGGAAAACACTAACAATTAATTTGCACGTCGTATAAAGCACCTGTTTAATTTTATGGTGAACTCTTATGCACCTCTAGAGTGTTTCACTAGGTCACCCATTACCTCATTTTTCATTTAATTATTGGTGTAATACCCCTACCATTATTTGATTATCTATATGTTGTAATGTTATTTATGTTTATGGTTTTACTGACCTCATACTTGCATGTGTATGGTTGGCCTATATGTTTTACTTTTCTGTTTGATGTGTCTGATATGTTCAAGGGACGAAGTTGTAGTTACTTGCTTGTGAGATCCATATGGTGTACCGATCCCTACCATTGTCTATTATATATGTATGTATGTGTGTATGTACATGCTTCTCTTTTATGTAGGATTTCAAGTACTGGGCATTGACTTCCCTGAATTTCCAAGATGAGTGTGTCCTATTGTAATATCTTAATGGTAAGAGAGGGGAGATAACAGAGATGTCCAAATCCCAAACTAAGACATTTATTCTCCTAAAATAGTACACATTATTATATTTACTACCCTTGAAATTCATCAAGGTAATGTCATTCATGAACCCTTTCTTTGAGCTTGATTATTACATTTTGATTTAGTTAGTTTCTGTCTTGTTGCATGCATGTCATGTGGTTTGATGTGGTTTTGGTGTTAAATGGTTTGAGAAATTAATTAAAATTAAATAATTATACTTTATGATACATTAAAATATTAAATATAAGGTCAATTAATTAATGAGAATTAAGTAATTACCTATGTTTAAAAAATAATTTAATTACAAAGTCAAAATTAAGAAATTTAATAATTATTAAATAAAAATTGAATCTCAATGTGCATTTTGAGTTAAGTGGTTATTAGTTGAGTTGCATATTTTAAATTAATCAAAATTAAATAATGCAGCTTTAAAAATATTTTATTTTAAAATTAAAAATTTTCCTTTTAAATTCAAGTTGAGTTAAAGTGACTTAAATTAAGGAAATTAAATAAATAATTCTTTTAATAAATCAAAGTTCATAAAAATGAGGCTGTAGTTGAGTTCTTATTTCTATGATTTTGATTTAAGTGTTTCATTGTTTTTAACAATTAATTTCTATATTTTGTGATTTGGATTTGCATTCTTTCAACTCTGTTATCTGGATTTCTATATTAGAGGGCTAGGAGGCCATTTGAGATAATTAATCAATCAAACTTTGTAGGACTTGTCTTGATGAATTTGGAGAAATTATTGAAATCTTAGATTTTGGAGTTTTTGAATTGTGGATTGGTGTTATTGCAATTTGGTGGATTAAGGAAGGGTTTTGAATTTTTTTGCAATTTCCTTTTTAAAAGATTGTTTTCTTCCTATCTGAATTGTTTGGTGTGAATGTTGGAAAAGAAGAATTCATTTTTTTAATCAGATGTTGGAGAATTTGGTTTGACAGAAAATTTGATTAAAGGGTTTTCTTGAAAGTATATGCTATTAGGGTTTTAATTTAGGTATATTTACATTCTGGGGTTTCAAGAAATTTAGTTTTAAGATAATAATAAATATCATATTCATGAGAAAAGAATTGCACACCTATGTGTTTAGAAAATCAATTTCATGGATTAGATTATATTCATGCCCTAGTTTAAATTAAAAAAAAAAAGAGGTTCTGGTTATTCTAGAAATGATAAAATATTTTTATGAAATAAGGTAAAATAAATTTTTTATTAAAAGAAGAAATGTATATTCATTTGGAGAATTTATTAAATATTTAAAATAAAAAAGAGCTTGTTGGAAAAACTCAATAAATACTCACTAGTAAACAATTTTTTATTTAAAAATAAATAAAAAGAAAAAAAAAATGTTATAAAATAAGAGTGTAGGGGCCATCACTTCCTCCACACCCCACGACTGACGACTGGACCACAAGCTTGCAGAGCCTTGGCGGCACCTACAAGAATTGCATGCTTCGCAAGCCTTGCAGCTTGAGGTACTCCCATGAGGGGAGCCCTCAAAGGACCCTGTTGGGCTATGACCTCGTGGGGGCCACCCCTCATTAATTTTTTTTTAAAAATATTTTAATAAAGTTTTTCAATAGTAAATATTAATTTAATAATTAATATTTATAAATTTGGTTTTTAATTAAAATTTAATTTAATATTATTTATTATTTAATATTAATTTGTACTAATATTAACTTTTTTAATTAATATTTATTTTTAATTAAATATTAATATTAATTAATTAATATTATTAATTTGTATTAATATTTGGTAACTAAGTATTATTTATTTGTTGAAAATATTTGCTTATATATACATAGATGTTTTGATTATTACATGTGTATGTGAATTTAAAGTTAAGTTGGTTTTGTCATTGATAAAATATTAATTTAAACCAAGTATGAATGTTTATTAAACCAATAGTTTTAGAACCTTTGCTTCATGATTAATTATGCAATTATTTTGGTGATCTTATTAACTGTATGGGGAAATTTTAAGCTGGCTTTAGGAGCTGGAGTACGAAAGGCCTTAGGATATTTTGTACTACATGAATTGCTTGTTTGAACATTATTTTTGAACTTGATTTTGAGTTGATCTTTTAAGTGATATGTGATCACTTCGTGATGTTGTTTTGTTATCATATGGTATGAAGGTTGTCTTATATAGTTGTTTTTTGTTACATATTTCACATGGGGAAATATGGTCTTGATCTTTACTATCAACCTTGTTCTATTGAAGTTTGTGATTATGAGAGCACTTTAAGAGTATGTTTTTGATATTATGGTTGTGAGAACTAGTGTGTTCATGTTGTATTAAGGAACTAATTTAAGGATCATTATTATCATCTAGTTATTATTTGGTATATGAGCCTAGGTAGGTTAACTAAGTGTGTAGATGGGGAGTGGCTTTCAATAAGTGTCAAGGCCCACAAGTCGTTGCCAGTATAACTTATTGTAAGTAACTTAATAAAGTGATAACTTAATTAAATTTATTAGGATAGAAATATTAATAAGATTTATGTGTACCTCACTCATGCCTTGAGCGCTACTACATGCTAGGATCAAGTGTGAGATGATGCTTGCTACCCAAAGTGGACTTGGATATAGCATAGTTGGTATCTTGTCTGTATGAGAGGATTACGGATATCGCATAGAGTCACGAGGGTGTCAGGGTCCAAAGAGACTACCAACATAGCTCTAGAGTTAACTAATGTGATGACACTTCCCCATATGCATCTTAGGTCACCTAGATGTGTTTTTTACTTTTAGTTGAGTATGTATTATCCTTGGAGTATGTGTAGTACCTCTTGAGATAGAGATATTTTAGGATCCTTTTCTTAGGTGTTATGATGCATTTGATTTTGGTGTTTGATATCCAAGTGAGGTCTATTGTTACCTCCTCATCGTGGTGGGAGTGGACTTTTTGGTTCCACGTAGTCAAGTGGTAGTGATTCTTTTACCATATGAGATTATGAAGTTCCAGGTCACCGAATTGGTCAACCGTTCAATAAGAATCAACTACAATCACATAACAAGTCATTCAAAATTTATAGATTGTTGAATCAATCAACCATTTGATTAGAATCATCTACAATCACATTACAAGCTATTTTGAGGTTCCAAATCATCGAATCCCTAAACCGCTCTATTAGAATCATCAAAAATTGAATAAAAAACATTTAGAGTTTCCAGATCACCGAATCAATCAACCATTCCATGAGAATTAAATGCAATAGCATAACTAAATGTTTTGATGTTTAAGATCTCTAAATGAGTCAACCGTTCAATGGGAATTAGCTGCAATCACATAACAAGTCATTCTGAGGTTCTAGATTGCCAAATCAGTCAATTATTTGATAAGAGTCAAATTAAATCACATAAAAAGTTATTTTGAGGTTCTAGATCACCAAATCAGTCAAAAGTTTGATGAGAATCATCTAAAACTACATAACAAGCCATTTACAGTTTCCAGATTTCTGAATTGGTTAATCGTTCAATGAGATTCAAGAACAATAGCATAACAAGTTCTTCTGAGTTTCTAGATCATCGAATCGGTTAACCGTTGGATGAGAATCAACTACAATGGCACAAAAATCATTCTAAGTTTCTAGATTGCCGAATTGGTTAGACATTCGATAACAATCAGCTAAAACATCATAACAAGCTATTCTAAGGTTGTTATATACCCATGGAGGAGCTCACACCTCAACCGATCGAGTCCGGGCACAGTTTGACCTAGACAGAAGCGCAGGCGGCTACCCAGGTGAGTCACGGCAACCCGCGACTCAGAGTCGCGTGAGTCACTGAGGTTTGACTTGATCAAGAATTTTGGGACTTCACCAAATTTTAGGATGCAACATGCCCGCGGTGGAGATCGCACCCCAACCCACCGAGTCTGAGCACAGTTTGACCTGGACAGAAGCGCGGGGGACTACCCATGCGAGTTAGTGTGACCCGTGACTCAAAGTCACTGGAGTCATCGCAGTTTGATTCGATGAGAAATACAATGCCGAGGCAAGTGCTTGTCAGAAGGAAGTTGCTAGGATTTATACAAATATAACATTTAAGTATAATATACATTTATTTAATTTATTATACTTTAAGTTATATTTGTATAAATACTTCAGGATGATTGTGATGGGTTTTGGCTTCGTACGAGTTAAGGTGCACATTCTAGATTTTGGGAGTTTTTGAGAATTTTAGGACTTAGCCAAATTTTAGGATGTAATGTGCCCGCGATGGAGCTGCTACCCTGACCCACCGAGTCTGGGCACAATTTGACCTAGACAGAAGTGCAAGGGGCTACTTAGGCGAGTCACGGTGAACCGCAACTCAGAGTCTCGTGAGTCACTGCGATTTGACTCGATAGAGAATTTGGGGCAACGTCCCCGTAGCAGAGCTCGCACCCTGACCCACCAAGTCTGGGCAGAGTTTGACCAAGACAGAATCATGGGGGGCTGCCAAGGTGAGTCACGGTGACCCGTGACTCAGAGTTGCGTGAGTCACCGTGGTTTTACTTGGCCAAGAATTTTGGGACTTAGCCAAATTTTGGGATGCAAGGTACCCGCGATGGAGCTCACACCCTAACCAAGATAGAAGCGCGAGGGGCTGCCAGGGTGAGCTGAGGCAACCCGTGACTCAAAGTCATGTGAGTCACCATGATTTTAAGTTATATTTATATAAAGACTTCAGGATGAATGGGATGGGTTTCAGCTTCGTACAAGTTAAGGTGCACATTCTAGATTTTGGAAGTTTTCAAGAATTTTGCGACTTAGCCAAATTTTGGGATGCAACGTGCCCGCGGTGGAGCTCGCACCCTGACCCGCTGAGTTCAGACATAGTTTGACCTAGATAAAAGCACAAGGACTCTCGGGTGAGTCATGGTGACCCGCGTCTCAGAGTCACGCAAGTCACCACAGTTTGACTCGGCTGAGAATTTCTGGACTTAGCCAAATTTTAGGATGCAACATCCTCGCAGCGGAGCTCGTACCCCGACCTATCGAGTCTGAGCATAGTTTGACCCAGATAGAAGTGTGGGGGGCTGCTAGGGCGAGTTGTAGCGGCCCGTGACTTAGAGTCGCGTGAGTCACTATAGTTTTACTCGGTGAGAAATGCAAGGCATGGATGAGCACTTGTCAAAGGAAAGTTGTCAGGATTTATATAAATATAACATTTAAATATAATATATGTTTATTTAATTTATTATACTTTAAGTTATATTTGTATAAATACTTCAGGATGATTGGGATGGGTTTTGGCTTCGTACGAGTTAAGGTGCACATTCTAGATTTTGGGAATTTTCACAAATTTTAGGACTTACCCAAATTTCACGATGCAATGTGCCCGCAGTGGAGCTCGCACCCTAATCCACGAAGTCTGGGCACAGTTTGACCTAGATAGAAGTGCAGGGGGCTGGCAGGGTGAGTCAAGGTGAGTCACCATGGTTTGACTCAGCGAGTAACGCGAGGTAGGGGTGAGCGCTTGTCAAAGGGAAGTTGTTAGGATTTATATAAATATAACATTTAAGTATAATATACATTTATTTAATTTATTATACTTTAAGTCATATTTGTATAAATACTTCAGGATGATTGGGATGGGTTACGGCTTCGTACAAATTAAGGTGCACATTCTAGATTTTGGGAGTTTTTGAGAATTTTAGGACTTAGCTAAATTTCAGGATGCAACGTGTTTGTGGCAGAGCTCGCACCCTGACCTGTCGAGTTTGAGCATAGTTTGACCCAGATAGAAGCGCAGGGGGCTGCTTGGGTGAGTCGTGGTGACCTGCGACTCAGAGTCACGCGAGTCATCGTGGTTTGACTCGACTAAAAATTTTGAGACTTAGCCAAATTTCAAGATGCAAAGTCCCTGTGGTGGAGCTTGCACCCAGACCTGCTAAGTTCGGGCAGAGTTTGACCCGGACATAAGCGTGGGGGGCTTCCACGGTGAGTCATGGTGACCCGCGATAAAGAGTCACACAAGTCATCACATTTTGAATCGATGAAAAACGTGAGGCAGGGGTGAGCACTTGTCAAAGGGAAGTTGCTAGGATTTATAAAAATATAACATTTAAGTATAATATATGTTTATTTAATTAATTATACTTTAAGTTATATTTTTATAAATACTTCAAGATGATTGGGATGCGTTTCAGCTTTGTACGAGTGAAGGTGCACATTCTAGATTTTGAGAGTTTTCAAGAATTTTGGGACTTAGCCAAATTTCAGGATGCAACGTGCCTGTAGTGGAGCTCGGACCCCGACTCGCTGAGTCGGGGCATAGTTTGTCCCAGACAAAAGCTTGGGGGGCTACTCGGGTGAGTCGCAGTGACCCATGACTCAGAGTCGTGTGAGTCACCATGATTTGATTCGGTGAGAAACATGAGGCAGGGGCGAGTGCTTGTCAAAGGGAAGTTGCCAGGATTTATACAAATATAACATTTAAGTATAATATACATTTATTTAATTTATTATACTTTAAGTTATATTTGTATAAATACTTCAGGATGATTGGGATGGGTTTCAGCTTTGTACGAGTTAAGGTGCACATTCTAGATTTTGGGAGTTTTTGAGAATTTCAAAACTTAGCCAAATTTCAGGATGCAATGTGCCCCCGGTGACTCACACGACTCTGAATCACGGGTCAGTGCGACTCGCCTGGGCAGCCCCCCACACTTCTAAACGGGTCAAACTATGCTCGAACTCGGGGTGTCGAGGTGCGAGCTCCACCGCGGGCATGTTGCATCCCAAAATTTGGCTAAGTACTAAAATTCTCGGTGGAGTCAAACTGTGGTGACTCGCGCGATTCCATGTCGCAGGTCACAGTGACTCGCCCTGGCAGCCCCCTACACTTCTGTCCAGGTCAGACTCTGTGCAGACTCGACGGGTTAGGGTGTGAGCTCCACCGTGGGTACATTGCATCCCAAAATTTGGCTAAATCTCAAAATTCATGAAAACTTCTAAAATTTAGAATGTGCACCTTAACTCGTACGAAGCTGAAACCCATCCCAATCATCCTTAAGTATTTATACAAATATAACTTAAAGTATAATAAATTAAATAAATGTATATTATACTTAAAAGTTATATTTGTATAAATCCTGACAACTTCCCTTTGACAAGCACTCGCGGCTGCCTCACATTTCTCACCGAGTAAAACCACGATGAATCACGAGACTCTGAGTCGGGGGTCACCGCGACTCACCCTGGCAACCCCCTGCGCTTCTGTTTGGGTCAAACTATGCCCAGACTCGGTGGGTCTGGGTGCGAGCTCTACTGTGGGGACGTTGCATCCTAAAATTTGGCCAAGTCCTAAAATTCTTGGCCGAGTCAAACCGTGGTAACTCGCATGGCTCTAAGTCGTGGGTCACCACGACTCACCCGAGCAGCCCCCTGCACTTCTGTCTAGGTCAAACTATGCCTGGACTTGGTGGGTCAGGGTGTGAGCTATGTCGTGGGTACATTGCATCCTAAAATTTGGCTAATTCCTAAAATTCTCAAAAACTCCCAAAATCTATAATGTGCACCTTAACTGGTACGAAGCTGAAACCCATCTCAATCATCCTAAAGTATTTATATAAATATAACTTAAAGTATAATAAATTAAATAAACGTATTGGTTATATTTGTATAAATCTCAGTAACTTCCCTTTGACAAGCGCTCATCCCTACCTCGCGTTTCTCGTCGAGTCAAACCTCAGTGACTCACGCAACTCTGAGTTGCAGGTCATCGTGACTCACTCGGGTAGCCCCCCATGCTTCTACCTGGGTCAAACTATGCTCGGACTCGACGGGTCGGGGTGCGAGCTCTATCACGGGCAAATTGCATCCCAAAATTTAGCTAAGTCCCGAAACTCTTGGCCGTGTCAAACCGTAGTGACTCATGCGACTCCGAGCCGCGGGTCACCGCAACTGACCCGGGCAGCCCCCCACGCTACTGTCCAGGTCAAACTATGCCCAGACTTGGCAGGTTAGGGTGTGAGCTCCACTGCGGGCACATTGCATCCTAAAATTTGGCCAAGTCTCAAAATTTATGAAAACTCCCAAAATCTAGAATGTGCACCTTAACTCGTATGAAGCTGAAACCCATCCCAATCATCCCAAAGTATTTATACAAATATAACCTAAGGTATAATAAATGTATATTATACTTAAATGTTATATTTGTATAAATTTTGACAACTTCCCTTGGACAAGCGCTCGTCCCTACCTCACGTTTCTCACCGAGTCAGACCGTGGTGACCCATGCGAGTCTGAGTCACGGGTCACTGCAACTCGGCTTAGCAGCCCCCCGAGCTTTTGTCTGGGTCAAATTGTACCTTGACTCGACGGGTCAGGGTGTGAGCTCCACCGTGGGCACGTTGTATCCAAAAATTTGGCTAAGTCTCAAAATTCTTGGCCAAGTCAAACTATGGTGACTCGCGCGACTCCAAGTCGTGGGTCACTGTAACTCACCCTGGCAGCCTCCCGCGCTTCTGTCTAGGTCAGACTGTTCCCAGACTCAGCGGGTCGGGGTGTGAGCTCCGTCGCGAGCACGTTACATCCTAAAAATTAGCTAAGTCTCAAAACTCTTAGTCAAGTCAAACCACGATGACTCATGCGACTCTGAATCGTGGGTCACCGTGAGTTGCCCAGGTAGCCCCCCGCACTTTTGTCTGGGTCAAACTATGCCCGGACTTGGCAGGTCAGGGTGCGAAGTCCACCACGGGCACATTGCATCTTAAAATTTGGCTAATTCTTAAAATTTGAGAAAACTCACAAAATCTAGAATGTGGATGTTAACTCGTACAAAGCCGAAAGTCATCCCAATCATCCCGGTGTATTTATATAAATATAACTGTAAGTATAATAAATTAAATAAATGTATATTATACTTACATATTATATTTGTATAAATCCAAGCAACTTCCCTTTGACAAGCGCTCGCCCCTGCCTCACGTTTCTCACCTAGTCAAACCGTGGTGATTCACATGACTCCGAGTCGCGGGTCATCGCGACTCACCCGGGCAGCCCCCGACGCTTCTCTCTGGGTCAAAGTATGCTCGGACTTGGTGGGTCAGGGTGCAAGCTCCACCGCAAGCATGTTACATCCAAAAATTTGTCTTAGTCCTAAAATTTTGGGTTGACTCAAACCACGGTGACTCACACAACTCTGAGTCCCGGGTTGCTACAACTCACCCTAGCAGCTCCCCGTGCTTCTGTCCAAGTCAAACTGTGCCTGGACTCGGCGGGTCAAGGTACGAGCTCCGCCACGGGCACGTTGCATCCTGAAATTTGGCTAAGTCCCAAAATCTTTGAAAACTCCCAAAATCTAGGATGTGCACCTTAACTCGTATGAGTCCGAAACCCATACCAATCATCCTAAAGTATTTATACAAATATAACTTTAAGTATAATAAATTAAATAAATGTATATTATAGTTAAATGTTATATTTTTATAAATCCTAGCAACTTCCCTCTGACAAGCGCTCGCCCTGGCGTCGCATTTCTTACCAAATCAAACCATTGTGACTCACACAACTCTGAGTCACGGGTCATCGCGACTCGCCCAGGCAACCCCCCACGCTTCTGTCCGATTCAAACTATGCCTAGACTCGGCGGGTCAGGGTACAAGCTCCACCGCTGGCACGTTGCATCTAGAAATTTGGCTAAGTCCTTAAATTCTTGGCCAAGTCAAACCGCGGTCACTCGCGTGACTCCAAGTCGCGGGTCACTGCAACTCACCCTAGCAGGCCCCTGCGCTTCTATCCAGGTCAAATTGTGCCCGGACTCGACAGATTGGGGTGCGAGCTCCACCATGAGCACGTTGCATCCTAAAATTTGGCTAAGTCCCAAAATTCTCAGCCAAGTCAAACCCCGGTGACTCACGCGACTCTAAGTCACGAGTCACCGCGACTTGCCCAAACACCCCCCCACGCTTCTGTCTGGGTAAAACTGTGCCCGGACTCAATGTGTTAGGGTACGAGTTCCGTCGCGGGCACGTTGCATCCTAAAATTTGGGTAAGTTCCAAAATTCTCAGCCTAGTCAAACCGCGGTGACTCACGTGACTTTGAGCCATAGGTCGCAACAAGTCACCCAGGAAGCCCCCCGTGCTTCTGTCTGGGTCAAACTATGCCTGGACTCGGTGGGTCAGGGTGCGAGCTCCACCATGGTGACTCACGTGACTCTGAGTCACAGGTCACCGTGACTCACCCTAGTAGCCCCCCGCGATTCTATCCGTGTCAAACTGTGCCCAGACTCGGTGGGTCAGGGTGCGAGCTACGCTGCGAGGTTGTTACATCCTGAAATTTGGCTAAGTCCCAAAATTTTTGGCTGAGTCAAACCGCGGTGACTCACGTGACTCTGATTCGCAGGTCACCGCGACTCGCCTGAGCAGCCCCCTGCGCTTCTGTTCAAGTGAAACTGTGCCCGGACTTAGCGGGTCAGGGTGTGAGCTCCACCACGGGCATGTTGCATCCCAAAATTTGGCCAAGTCTCAAAATTTTCAAAAACTCCCAAAATCTAGAATGTGCACCTTAACTCGTACGAAGTCAAAACCCATCTCAATCATCTCGAAGTATTTATACAAATATAACTTTAAGTATAATAAATTAAATAAACGTATTTGTTATATTTGTATAAATCCTGACAACTTCTCTTTGACAAGTGCTCACCCTTGCCTCATGTTTCTCGCTGAGTCAAACCACGGTGACTCGCGCAACTCCAAGTCGCGGGTCACCGCGACTCGCCCGTGCAGCCCCCTGTGCTTCTGTTTGGGTCAAACTGTGCCCAGACTCGGTGGGTCGGGGTGCAAGCTCTGCCGCGAGCAAATTACATCATGAAATTTTACTTCTGTCTGGGTCAAACTGTGCTCGGACTCGGAGGGTCGGGGTGCAAGCTCCGTCGCGGGCACATTGCATCCCAAAATTTGGCTAAGTCTCAAAATTCATGAAAACTTTCAAAATCTAGAATGTGCACCTTAACTTGTATGAAGCTGAAACCCATCCCAATCATCCCGAAGTATTTATACAAATATAACCTAAAGAATAATAAATTAAATAAATGTATATTATACTTAAATGTTATATTTGTATAAATCCTGGCAACTTCCCTTTAACAAGTGCTCGCCCCTACCTCACATTTCTCATTGAGTCAAACCACGGTGACCTGCATGAGTCTGAGTTGCGGGTCACTGCGACTCGCCCTAACAGCTCCCCGTGTTTTTGTTTGGTTCAAACTATGCCCGGACTCAGTGGGTCAGGGTGCAAGCTCCATCGTGGGAATGTTGCATCCTAAAATTTGGCTAAGTCCTGAAATTTTCGACCAAGTCAAACCACAGTGACTCGCCTGACTCCGAGTCGCGGGTCATCATGACTCACCCTGGTAGCCTCCTACGCTTCTATCCGAGTCAAACTATTCCTAGACTCAGTGGGTTGGGGTGCAAGCTCTGTCGTGGGCATGTTGCATCCTAAAATTTGGCTATGTCCCGAAACTCTCGGCTGAGTGAAACTATGGTGACTTGCGTGACTCCGAGTCGCGGGTCACCGGGACTCGCCTGGCCAGCCCCCCACGCTTCTGTCTTGGTCAAACTGCACTCAGACTTGGCAGGTCAGGGTGCGAGCTCCACTGCGGGCACTTTAGATCTTTAAATTTGGCTAATTCCTGAAATTCAAGAAAACTCCCAAAATCTGGAATCTACACCTTAACTCGTACGAAGCCAAAAGCCATCCCAATCATCCCAAAGTATTTATACAAATATAACTTAAAGTATAATAAATTAAATAAACAAATATCATACTTAAATGTTATATTTGTATAAATCCTGGTGACTTCCCTTTAACAAGCGCTCGCCCCTGCCTCGCATTTCTCGCCGAATCAAACTGCGGTGACTCATGCAACTCCGAGTCGCATGTCATCGCGACTCGCCTAGATAGCCTCCCGCGCTTCTCTCTGGGTAAAATTGTGCCTGGACTTGGTGGGTTAGGGTGCGAGCTCCACCGCTGACGCGTTGCATCACAAAATTTGGCTAAGTCACAAAATTCTTGGCCGAGTAAAACCACAGTGACTCACTGACTCCGAGTCGTGGGTCACCATGACTCGCCCTGGTAGCCCCTCGTGCTTCTATCTGGGTAAAACTATGCTTGGAATTAGTGGGTCCAGGTGTGAGCTCCATTGCAGGGACGTTGCATCTTGAAATTTGGCTAAGTCCTAAAATTCTCGGCTGAGTCAAACTGCGGTGACTCGCGTGACTCTAAGTCATGGGTCACAGCGAATTGCCTGAGCAGCCCCCTGTGCTTCTATTCAGGTCAAACTATGCCGACACTCAGTAGGTTGGGGTGCGAGCTCCGTCATGGACATGTTACATTTTAAAATTTGGCTAAGTCCCAAAATTCTCAAAAACTCCCAAAATCTAGAATATGCACCTTAACTTGTACGAAGTCGAAACCCATCCCAATCATCCCAAAGTATTTATACAAATATAACTTAAAGTATAATAAATTAAATAAACATATATTATTATTATATATTAGTATGTTATATTTGTATAAATTCTGACAACTTCCCTTTGACAAGCGCTCACCCCTGCCTCGCATTTCTCGTCGAGTCAAACTGTGCTGACTCGCAAGACTTTGAGTTGCGGGTCACTACGAGTTGCCCGGGTAGCCCGCCACGCTTCTATCCAGGTCAAACTATGCCTAGACTTGGTGGGTCAGGGTGGGAGCTCCGCCACGGGCACATTACATCCCAAAATTTGGCTAAGTCTTGAAACTCTCAGCCGAGTCAAACCACGGTGACTCGCTCGACTCCGAGTCGCGGGTCACCGTGACTCACCCGTGCAGCCCCTGAAATTATACAAATTTTGGGACTTAGCCAAATTTTGGGATGCAATGTGCTTATGGTGGAGTTCGCACCCCGACCCGCTGAGTCCAGGTATAGTTTGACCTATACTTAGCCAAAACCCATCCCAATCATCTGAGTCGAGGTGACCCATGACTCAGAGTCATGTGAGTCACCGTGGTTTGACTCGACCGAGAATTTTGGGACTTAGCCAAATTTCGAGATGCAATGTGCTCGCGGTCCAAAAATCTAGAATGTGCACCTTAACTCGTACAAAGCCAAAACCCATCCCAATCATCTGAATTGCGATGACCCATGACTCGAAGTTGCATGAGTCACCACAGTTTGACTCAACCAAAAATTTTGGAACTTAGCCAAATTTTGAGATGCAACGTGCCCGCGGTCCCAAACTCTAGAATGTGCACATTAAATCGTACGAAGCCGAAACCCATCCCAATCATCTGATTCATGGTGACCCATGACTCGGAGTCGCGTGTGTCACCGCAGTTTGACTCGGCCAAGAATTTCAGGACGTAGCCAAATTTCAGGATGCAACGTGCCCACGGTCCCAAAATTTAGAATGTGCACCTTAACTTGTACAAAGCCGAAACTCATCCCAATCATCTGATTCGCAGTGACTCGGAGTCACGCGAGTCACTGCGATTTGACTCAACCAAGAATTTTGAGACTTAGCCAAATTTTAGGATGCAATGTACCCGCGCTCCCAAAATCTAGAATGTGCACCTTAACTCGTACGAAGCCGAAACCCATCCCAATCATCCAAGTCATGGCAACCCATGACTTAGAGTCGCATGAGTCACCGTGGTTGGACTCGATCGAGAATTTTGGATCTTAGCCAAATTTTGGGGTGCAACGTGCCCACGGCGGATGATTGGGATTGGTTTCAGCTTCATACGAGTTAAGGTGCACATTCTAGATTTTGAGAGTTTTCGAGAATTTTGGGACTTATGCAAATTTCAAGATGCAACATGCCCACGGGGGAGCTCGCACCTCGACCGACCGAGTCTGGGCATAGTTTGACTCGGGCAGAAGTGTAGGGGGCTGCTCAGGCGAGTCACGATGACCCATGACTCAGAGTCACACGAGTCATCGAGGTTTGACTCGGCAGAGAATTTTGGGATTTAGCCAAATTTCAGGATGCAACATGCCCGCGGTGGAGCTCGCACCCTGACCCACCATGTCCGGTTATAGTTTGACACGGATAGAAGTGCGGGGGGCTGCCCAGGCGAGTCAGGGTGACCAGCGACTCGGAGTCGCAGGAGTCAACACAGTTTGACTTGGCTGAGAATTTCAGGACTTAGCCAAATTTTGGTATAATATACATTTATTTAATTTATTATACTTTAAGTTATATTTGTATAAATACTTCAGGATGATTGTGATGGGTTTCGGCTTCGTACAAGTTAAGGTGCACATTCTAGATTTTGGGAGTTTTCTCAAATTTTGACACTTAGCCAAATTTTAGGATGCAATGTGACCGTGGTGGAGCTCGCACCCCGACCGATCGAGTGTGACCATGGTAGAGCTCGTACCCTGACCAACTGAGCCCGGGTGAGTCATGGTGACACGTGACTCAGAGTCACACGAGTCACCGCAGTTTGACTGGGTCGAGAGTTTCAAGACTTAGCCAAATTTTTGGATGCAACGTGCCTGAGATGGAGCTCGCACCCTGACCCACTAAGTCAGGGCACAGTTTGACTGGGATAGACATGCGGGAGGCTGCCAGGGGGAGTCGCGGTGACCCGTGACTCAAAGTCGCATGAGTCACCATGGTTTGACTTGGCCCAAAATTTTAGGACTTAGCCAATTTTTCAGATGCAACATGCCTGCAGTGGAGCTCGCACCCTGACCCGGCAAGTCTGGGCACTGTTTGTCCAGGAGAGAAGCACGGGGGGCTTCTCGGGCAAGTCATGGTGACCCATGACTCAGAGTCGCACGAGTCACCATGTTTTGACTCGACGAGAAACGTGAGGCAGGGGGTGAGCGTTTGTCAAAGGGAAGTTGCCACAATTTATACAAATATAACATTTAAGTATAATATATATTTATTTAATTTATTATACTTTAAGTTATATTTGTATAAATACTTCGTGATGATTGGGATGGGTTTCAGCTTCGTATGAGTTAAGGTGCACATTCTAGATTTTGGAAGTTTTCACGAATTTTAGGACTTAGCCAAATTTCAGGATGCAATGTGCCCACGGTCAAGCTCGCACCCTGATTCGCCGAGTCTAGGCATAGTTTGACCTAGGCAAAAGTGCGGGGGGCTACCTGGGTGAGTCGCGACGACCCGTGACTCAGAGTCGCCCAAGTCATCGCAGTTTAACTCAGTCGAGAGTTTCAGGACTTAGCCAAATTTTGGGATGTAATGTGCTCGCGTTGGAGCTTGCACCCTGACCTGCAGAGTCTGAGCATAGTTTGACCTGGGTAGAAGCGCGGTGGGCTGCCTGAGCGAGTCATGGTGACCTCTGACTCAGAGTCACGCGAGTCATCGTGGTTTGACTCAGTGAGAAACGCGAGGCAGGGGCGAGCGCTTGTCAGAGGGAAGTTGTCAGGATTTATACAAATATAAAATTTAAGTATAATATATGTTTATTTAATTTATTATACTTTAAGTTATATTTGTATAAATACTTCAGGATGATTGGGATCGGTTTCGGCTTCGTACGAGTTAAGGTGCACATTCTAGATTTTGGGAGTTTTTGAAAATTTTGAGACTTAGCCAAATTTTGGGATGCAACGTGCCCACGGTGAAGCTCGCACCCTAACCCGCTGAGTCCGGGCACAGTTTGACTTGGACAGAAGCGCAGGGAGTTGCCAAGGCAAGTCATGGCGACCCATGACTCAGAGTCACGTGAGTCACCATAGTTTGACTTGGCTGAAAATTTTGGGTCTTATCAAAATTTTGAGATACAACGTACCCACGGTGGAGCTCGCACCCCGACCCGCCGAGTCCTAGCAAAATTTTCCCTAGACAGAAGCGTGGGGTGCTGGCTGGGTGAGTCACGGTGACCCGCGACTCAGAGTCGCACAAGTCACCGCTATTTGACTTGGCCGAGAATTTTGAGACTTAGCCAAATTTTAGGATGCAACGTGCTCCCGATGGAGCTCGCACCTCGACCCATTGAGTCTGGGTAGAGTTTAACTCAGATAGAAGTGCGGGGGGCTGCCAGAGCGAGTTGTAGTAACCCGCGACTTGGAGTCGCATGAGTCACCGTAGTTTGACTTGGCCAAGAATTTTAAGACTTTACCAAATTTTAAGATGCAACATACTCGTAGCTGAGCTCGCACCCCAAGCCACCGAGTCCAACACAGTTTTACACGGACAGAAGCACGGGGGGCTGCCAGGGTGAGTCGCGGGGGGCTACCAGGGTGACTTAGAGTCCCGTGAGTCACTGTAGTTTGACTTGGCTATGAATTTTGGGACTTAGCCAAATTTCAAGATGCAACGTGCCCGCAGTGGAGCTTGCACCCCAACCTACCAAGTCTGGGCATAGTTTGACATGGACAGAAGTGTGGCAGGCTGCCTCGGCCAGTCGCGGTGACCCATGAGTTGGAGTCATGCGAGTCCCCATGGTTTGACTCAGCCAAGAATTTTAGGACTTAGCTAAATTTTGGGATGCAACGTGCCCATGGTGGAGCTCTCACCCCGACCCACCGAGTCTCGACACAGTTTGACCCAGACAGAAGCAGAGGGGGCTGCCAGGGCAAGTCGCAGTGACCTGAGACTCAGAGTCATGTGAGTCACCGTGGTTTGACTCGGTTAAGAATTTTGGGACTTAGCCAAATTTAAGGATGCAACATCCCCATGGTGGAGTGACAGTTATATTTGTATAAATACTTCGGGATGATTGGGATGGGTTTCGGCTTCATACGAATTAAGTTGCACATTCTAGATTTTGGGAGTTTTTGAGAATTTCAAGACTTAGCCAAATTTTGGGACGCAACGTGCCCACGGTGGAGCTCACACCCTGACCCACCAAGTCTAGGCACAGTTTGACCCATATAGAAGCATAAGGGGTTGCTCGAGTGAGTCGCGGTGACCCGCAACTCACAGTTGCGTGAGTCATTATGGTTTGACTCGGTCAAAAATTTTGAGATTTAGTCAAATTTAGGGATGCGACGTCCCCATGGTGGAGCTCGCACCCTGACCCACCAAGTCCAGGTACAATTCTACCTGGATAGAAGCACGGGGGGTTGCCAGGGCGAGTCGAGGTGACCCATGACATGGAGTCGCGTGAGTCATCATGGTTTTACTCGGCTGAGAATTTTATGACTTAGCCAAATTTTAGGATGCAACATGCCCGCGGTGAAGCTTACACCCTGACCCACCGAGTCTAGGCATAGTTTGACCCGGACAGAAGTGCGGGGGGCTACCCGGGTGAGTTGCGATGATCCACGACTCATAGTCACGCGAGTCACCATGGTTTGACTCGGTAAGAAATGCGAGGTAGGGGCAAGTGCTTGTCAAAGGGAAGTTGCCGAGATTTATACAAATATAAAATTTAATTATAATATACATTTATTTCATTTATTACACTTTAAGTTATATTTATATAAATACTTCAGGATGATTGAGATGGCTTTCGGCTTTGTACAAGTTAAGGTGCACATTCTAGGTTTTTGAGGTTTTCTCAAATTTTAAGAATTAGCAAAATTTTAGGATGCAATGTGCCCACGGTGGAGCTCGCACCCTGACCCGCCGAGTTCAGGTATAATTTGACCCCGACAGAAGTGCAGGGGGCTACCTGGGTGAGTCACGGTGACCCGTGACTTAGAGTCACGTGAGTCATCGCGGTTTCACTTGGCTGAGAGTTTTTGAACTTAGCCAAATTTTGGAATGCAACATGCCCGCGACGGACCTCACAACCCGACCCGCTAAGTTCGGGCATAGTTTGACTCAGACAGAAGCGTGACAGGCTACTAGGGCAAGTCACAGTGACCCACGACACAGAGTCATGCAAGTCACTAGGGTTTGACTTGGCTAAGAATTTTAGGACTTAGCCAAATTTTGGGATGCAACATGCCCGCGGTGGAGCTCGTACCCTAACCCACTGAGTTCAGGCATAGTTTGACCCAGATAGAAGCATGGGGGGCTGCCAGGGTGAGTCACGGTGACCCACAACTCAGAGTCACACCCGAAGTGGAGCTTGCACCGTAACCCTCTAAGTCTGGGCATAGTTTGACCCCAACAGAACTGTGGAGGGCTGCTTGGGTGATTCACGGTGACCCTCAACTCAGAGTCGCATGAGTTCCCGTGGTTTGACTCGATCGAGAATTTCAGGACTTAGCCAAATTTTTGGATGCAACGTGCCCACGGTGGAGCTTGCACCCCAACCCACTGAGTCTAGGCACAGTTTGACCCCAAGAGAAGCACGGGAGGCTACCAGGGTGAATCACGGTGACTCGCAACTCAGAGTCACGCGAGTCACCATAGTTTGACTTGGCTCAGAATTTTGGGACTTAGCCAAATTTTGGGATGCAATGTCCCCGCGGTGGAGCTCACACCCCGACCCACCGAGTCCGGGTAGAGTTTGACCCATACGGAAGCGCAGGGGGCTACCAGGGTGAGTCGCGGTGACCCGCGACTTGGAGTCGCATGAGTTACCACAATTTTACTCGATCGAGAATTTTTAGACTTAGCCAAATTTTGGGATGCAACGTGCCCATGGGGGGTAGCCCGGGTGAGTCGCGGTGACCCGCAACTTGGAGTTGCATGAGTCACCATGGTTTTACTCGATGAGAAACGTGGGGCAGGGGCAAGCTTTTGTCAAAGGGAGGTTGCTGGGATTCATACAAATATAACATTTAAGTATAATATACATTTATTTAATTTATTATACTTTAAGTTATATTTGTATAAATACTTCAGGATGATTTGAATGGGTCTCAGTTTCGTACGAGTTAAAGTGCACATTCTAAATTTTGGGAGTTTTCACAAATTTTGAAACTTAGCCAAATTTTGAGATGCAATGTGCCCGTGGTGGAGCTCACAACCTAACCCGCCGAGTCTGGGCACAACTTGACCCAGACAGAAGCATGGGGGGCTGCCAGGCGAGTCGTGGCAACCCGTGACTCAGAGTCGCACGAGTCACCATGGTTTGACTCGGCCAAGAGTTTCAGGACTTAACCAAATTTCAGGATGTAATGTGCCCGCGGTGAAGCTTGCACCCTGACCCACCATGTCCAGGCATAGTTTGAGATGGACAGAAGCGCGGGGGGCTTCTCGGGTGAGTTGCGATGACTCGTGACTCAGAGTCGCGTGAGTCACCGCGGTTTGACTAGGCTGAAAATTTTGAGACTTAGCCAAATTTTGTGATGCAATGTGCCCGTGGTGGAGCTCACACCCCGACCCACCGAGTCTGGGCACAATTTAACCCAGACAGAAGTGCGGGGGGTTGCCTGGGTGAGTCGCGGTGATGCACAACTTAGAGTTGCGCGAGTCACCATGGTTTTACTCGGTGAGGAATGCGAGGCAAGGGAAAGTGCTTGTTCAAGGGAAGTTGCTAGGATTTATATGAATATAACATTTAGGTATAATATACGTTTATTTAATTTATTATAATTTAAGTTATATTTGTATAAATACTTTGGGATGATTTGGATGGGTTTCAGCTTCGTACGAGTTAAGGTGCACATTCTAGATTTTGAAATTTTTAACAAATTTTGGGACTTAGCTAAATTTTGGGATGCAATGAGCCCACGGTGGAGCTCGCACCCTGACCCACCGAGTCTGGGTACAGCTTGACCCGGACAGAAGCGCAGGGGTCTACCGGGTGAGTCGCGACAACCTGCGACTCAGAGTCGCACGAGTCACTGCAGTTTGACTCAGCTAAGAGTTTCGAGACTTAGCCAAATTTTGAGATGTAATGTGCCCGCGGTAGAGCTCGCACCCTGACCCGCTGAGTCCAGGCACAATTTGACCCGGATAGAAGCACGGGGGGCTGCCCGGGTGAGTCATGGTGACACATGACTCAGAGTCGCATGAGTCACCACGGTTTAACTCGATGAGAAATGTGAGGCAGTGGCGAGCGCTTGTCAAAGGGAAGTTGTCAAGATTTATAAAAATATAAAATTTAAGTATAATATACATTTATTTAATTTATTTTACTTTAAGTTATATTTTTATAAATACTTTGGGATGATTGGGATGCGTTTTGGCTTCGTATGAGTTAAGGTACACATTCTAGATTTTGAGAGTTTTTGCAAATTTCAAGACTTAGCTAAATTTTGGGATGTAATGTACCTACGGCAGAGCCCACACCCTGACCCGCCAAGTCTGAGCACAATTTGACCCAGATAAAAGTGTGGGGGATGCAAGGGTGAGTCACGGTGACCCGTGACTTGAAGTCGTGCGAGTCACTACGGTTTTACTCGGCCCACTGAGTCTGGGCATAGTTTGACCCTAATAGAAGTGTAGGGGGCTGTTAGAGAGAGTTGCGGTGACCCGCGACTCAAAGTCGCGTGAGTCATCACGGTTCTACTCGGTTGAGAATTTCAAGACTTAGCCAAAATTTAGGATGCAACATGCCCGCGGTGGAGCTCACACCCCGACCCACTAAGTCCAAGAATAGTTTGACCCAGACAAAAGCACGGGGGGCTACCCGGGTGAGTTGCGGTGACCCGCGACTCGGAGTCGCGTGAGTCACCGCAGTTTGACTTAGTGAGAAAAGCGAGGTAGGGGTGAGCACTTATCAAAGGGAAGTTGGTAAGATTTATACAAATATAACATTTAAGTCTAATATATGTTTACTTAATTTATTATACTTAAAGTTATATTTGTATAAATACTTCAGGATGATTGTGATAGGTTTCGACTTCGTATGAGTTAAGGTGCACATTCTAAATTTTGGGAGTTTTCATGAATTTCAGGACTTAGCCAAATTTTAGGATGCAATGTGCCCACGGTGGAGCTCGCAGCCCAACCCGTCGAGTCCAAGCATAGTTTGACCCAGACAAAAGCGCGGGGGGCTACCCAAGTGAGTCGCGGTGACCTATGACTTGAAGTCGCACGAGTCACCGTAGTTTTTCTTAGCTGAGAGTTTCAGGACTTAGCCAAATTTTGGGATGCAATGTGCCCGCGGTGGAGCTCGCACACCGACCCACCGAGTACGGGCACAATTTGACCCAGACAGAAGCGCGGGGGGCTGCTTGGGTGAGTCGCGGTGACCCCCGACTTAGAGTTGCGCGAGTCATCACAGTTTGACTCGGTGAGAAACGTGAGGCACGGGCAAGCCCTAATCAAAGGGAAGTTGTTGGGATTTATACAAATATAATATTTAAGTATAATATACATTTATTTAATTTATTATACTTTAAGTTATATTTGTATAAATACTTCAAGCTGATTGGGATGGGTTTTGACTTCGTACGAGTTAAGGTGGACATTCTAGATTTTGGTAGTTTTTGAGAATTTTTGGACTTAGCCAAATTTTTTGATGCAACATGCCCACGGCAGAGCTCACACTCTGACCCGTCAAGTTGGGGCATAGTTTGACGTGGACAGAAGCGTAGGGGGCTACTCGGGTGAGTCACGGTGACCCGCGACTCAAAGTCGCATGATTCACCGTGGTTTGACTCAGCTGAAAATTTTGGGACTTAGCCAAATTTTGGGATGCAATGTCCCTGCAACAAAGCTCGTACACTGACCCGTCGAGTCTGAGCACAGTTTGACCTGGAAAGAAGTGTGGGCGGCTGCCAGGGCGAGTCACAGTGACCCGCAACTCGGAGTCGCGTGAGTAACCACAGTTTTACTCTGTCAAGAATTTTGGGACTTAGCCAAATTTCAAAATGCAACATGCCGACCCGCTGAGTCTGGGCACAGTTTGACACGGACAGAAGCGCAAGGGGCTACTCGTGTGAGTTGCGGTGACCCGTGACTCAGAGTCGCGCGAGTCATCATGGTTGGACTTGGCCGAGAATTTTAAGACATGGCCAAATTTTGGGATGCAACATCCTCGTGGCGTAGCTCACACCCTAACCCACCGAGTCCAAGCACAGTTCGACTCAGACAAAAGCACGGAGGGCTGCCAGGGCGAGTCATGGTGACCCGTGACTCAAAGTCACGTGAGTCACCGTAGTTTTACTCAACTAAAAATTTTGAGACATAGCCAAATTTTTGGACGCAACGTGCCTGCAGTGGAGCTCGCAACCTGACCCACCGAGTCTAGGCACAGTTTGACTCGGATAGAAGTGCGGGGGGATGCCCGGGTGAGTCGCGGTGACCCTTGACATAGAGTCATGTGAGTCACTACTGTTTGACTCAGCGAGAAATGCAAGGCTGAGGCGAGCACTTGTTAAAGGGAAGTTACCAAGATTTATACAAATATAATATTTAAGTATAATATATTATTATACTTGAAGTTATATTTGTATAAATACTTCAGGATGATTGGGATGGGTTTCGGCTTCGTAAGAGTTAAGGTTCACATTCTAGATTTTGGAAGTTTTTGAGAATTTTGGGACTCAGCCAAATTTCAGGATGCAACATGCCCGTGGTGGAGCTTGCACTCTGACCCATCGAGTCGGGGCATAATTTGACCCAGACAGAAGCACAGGGGGCTGCTCGGGTGAGTCATGGTGACCCGCTACACAGAGTCACATGATTCACCGCGCTTTGACTCAACTGAGAATTTTTGGACTTAGCCAAATTTTGAGATGCAATGTCCTCGTGACGGAGCTCGCACCCTGACCCGCTGAGTCTGGGCATAGTTTGACATAGAAAGAAGCACAGGGGGCTACTAGGGTGAGTCTAAGGTGAGCGCTTGTCAAAGGGAAGTTACCGAGATTTATACAAATATAACATTTAAGTATAATATATATTTATTTAATTTATTATACTTTAAGTTATATTTATATAAATACTTCAGGATGATTGGAATGGGTTTCAGCTTTGTACGAGTTAAGGTTCACATTCTAGATTTTGAGAGTTTTCACAAATTTTAAGACTTAGCCAAATTTTAGGATGCAACGTGCCCACGGTGGAGTTTGCACCCCAACCCGCTGAGTCCGGGCATAGTTTGACCTGTACAAAAGTGCGGGGGGCTACTCGGGTGAGTCGCAGCGACCCGCTACTTAGAGTCGCGTGAGTCATCATGATTTGACTCAGTAAGAAACGCGAGGCAGGGGTGAGCGCTTGTCAAAGGGAAGTTGTCAAGATTTATACAAATATAACATTTAAGTATAACATACATTTATTTAATTTATTAAACTTTAAGTTATATTTGTATAAACACTTCAGGATGATTGGGATGGGTTTCAGCTTCGTACGAGTTAAGGTGCACATTCTAGATTTTGTGAGTTTTCACGAATTTCAGGACCTAGCCAAATTTTGTGATGCAATGTGCCCACGGTGGAGCTCGCACACCGACCTGTTGAGTCCGGGGATAGTTTGACCTAAACAAAAGTGCATGGGACTGCTTGGGTGAGTCGCGGTGACTCGCGACTCAGAGTCGCACGAGGTACCATTGTTTGACTCAACTAAGAGTTTCAGGACTTAGCCAAATTTTAGGATACAATGTACCTGTGGTGGAGCTCGCACCCCGACCCGCTGAATCCAGGCACTGTTTGACCCAGAGAGAAGCGCAGGGGGCTTCCTAGGTGAGTCGCAGTGACTTGCGACTCAGAGTCGCACGAGTCACCATAGTTTGACTCGGTGAGAAACGCGAGGCAGGGGCGAGCGCTTGTCAAAGGGAATTTGTCAAGATTTATACAAATATAACATTTAAGTATAATATATATTTATTTAATTTATTATACTTTAAGTTATATTTGTATAAATACTTTAGGAAGATTAGGATGGGTTTTGGCTTCGTACGAGTTAAGGTGCACATTCTAGAGTTTGGGAGTTTTCGATAATTTCAGGACTTAGCCAAATTTTGAGATGCAACGTGCCCACGATAGAGCTGACACCTTGACCTGCTGAGTCTGGGCATAGTTTGACCCAGAAAGAAGTGCAAGGGCCTGCCAGGGTGAGTCACAGTAACCCGCAACTCAGAGTCACGCGAGTCATCGCGGTTTGACTCGGTCAAGAATTTTGGGACTTAGCCAAATTTTTGGATGCAATGTGCCCGCAGTGGAGCTCGCACCCTAACCCACCGAGTCTAGGCACAGTTTGACCCAAAAAGAAGCGTGGGGGGCTTCTTGGGTGAGTCACGATGACCCATGACTTAGAGTCACGTGAATCACCATGGTTTGACTCAGTGAGAAACGTGAGGCAGGGCAAGTGCTTCTAAAAGGAAAGTTGCCAGGATTTATAGAAATATAACATTTAAGTATAATATATGTTTATTTAATTTATTATACTTTAAGTTATATTTGTATAAATACTTCGCGATGATTGAGATGGCTTTCGACTTCGTACGAGTTAAGGTGCACATTCTAGATTTTGGGAGTTTTCTCAAATTTTAGGAATTAGCCAAATTTTAGGATGCAATGTGCCCACGGTGGAGCTCGCACCCTGACCCGATGAGTCCGAGCACAGTTTGACTCAGACAGAAGTGCAGGGGGCTACCCGGGCAAGTCGTGGTGACATGTGACTCAGAGTCGCGTGAGTCATCATGGTTTGACTTGGCTAAGAATTTGGGGACTTATCCAAATTTTGGGATACAACGTGCCCACGGTGGAGCTCACACCCCGACCCACCTAGTCCCAGCACAGTTTGACCTAGACGGAAGCGCGGGGGGCTGCCTAGACGAGTCGCGGTGACCCGTGACTCGGAGTCACGTGAGTCATCGCTATTTGACTTGGCTGAGATTTTTGGGACTTAGCCAAATTTATGGATGCAATGCACCCGCGGTGGAGCTCGCACCCCAACCCACTGAGTCCGAGCAGAGTTTGACCCAGACAGAAGCGCGGTGGGCTGCCAGGGCCAGTCGTGGTGACCCACGACTCAGACTAGTGTGAGTCACAGTGGTTTGACTTGGCCAAGAATTTTAGGACTTAGCCAAATTTTAGGATGCAACATACAAGCGATAGAGCTCGCACCTCGACCCACCGAGTCCAGGCATAGTTTGACCTAGACACAAGTGCGGGGGGCTACCAGGGTGAGTCGCGGTGACCCGCGACTAAGAGTCATGTGTGTCACCGCAGTTTGACTCAGCTGAGAATTTTAGGACTTAGCCAAATTTTGAGATGCAACATGCCCGTAGTGGAGCTCACACCCTGACCCACCGAGTCCAGGCATAGTTTGACCCAGACAGAAGTGCGGCGGGCTGCCTCGGTGAGTCGCGATGACCAGCGACTCGGATTCTTATGAGTCCCCGTGGTTTCACTCAGTTGAGAATCTCAGGACTAAGATAAATTTTGGGATGCAACATGCCCATGGTGGAGCTCACACCCTGACCTACCAAGTCTGGGCATAGTTTGACCTGGACAGAAGTGCAGGGGGCTGCTAGGGCGAGTCACGGTGACCTGAGACTCAGAGTCACGCGAGTCAGCACGGTTTGACTTGACTGAGAATTTCGTGACTTAGCAAAATTTAGGGATGCAATATCCCTACGATAGAGCGATAATTATATTTATATAAATACTTCGGGATGATTGCGATGGCTTTCAGCTTCGCACGAGTTAAGGTGCACATTCTAAATTTTGGGAGTTTTTGAGAATTTTAAGACTTAGCCAAATTTTGGGATGCAACGTACCCGTAGGGGAACTCACACCCTGACCTACCAAGTTTGAGCATAGTTTGACCCGTAAAAAAGTGCAAGGGGTTGCTCGGATGAGTCACGATGACTCGTGACTTAGAGTCACGTGAGTCACCGCGGTTTGACTCCACTGAGAATTTTGGGATTTAGCAAAATTTTAGGATGCGACGTCCCCGCGGTGGAGCTCGTACCATGACCCACCGAGTCTGGGCATAATTTGACCTAGATAGAAGCACGGAGGGTTGCCAGGGGAGTCGCGGTGACCCACGACTCAGAGTTGCGCGAGTCACCGTAGTTTTACTCATCTGAGAATTTTGGGACTTAGCTAAATTTTAAGATGCAATGTGCCCGCGGTGGAGCCTGCACCCCGACGTGCTGAGTCTAGGCACAGTTTTACCTGGACAGAGACGCGGGGGGCTGCCCGAGTGAGTCGTGATGACCCACGACTCAGAGTCACATGAGTCATCATGGTTTGACTCGGTGAGAAACGCGAGGCAGGCATGAGTGCTTGTCAAAGGGAAGTTGCCAAGATTTATACAAATATAACATTTAATTATAATATACATTTATTTAATTTATTATACTTTAAGTTACATTTGTATAAATACTTCAGGATGATTGAGATGGTTTTTAGCTTCGTACAAGTTATGGTGCACATTCTAGGTTTTGGGAGTTTTCTCAAATTTCATGAATTAGCAAAATTTTAGGATGCAATGTGCCCGCAGTGGAGCTTACACCCTGACCTGCCGAGTCTGGGAATACTTTGACCTGAATAGAAGCGCAGGGGGCTACCTAGGTGAGTCACGGTGACCCATGACTCAGAGTCACGTGAGTCACCGCGGTTTGATTCGGTCAAGAATTTTAGGATTTAGCCAAATGTCAAGATGCAACATCCCTACGATGGAGCTCACACCTCGACCCACCTAGTCTGGGCAAAGTTTGACCCAGACAGAAGTGCGGGGGGCTGGCAGGGAGAGTCACAGCGACCCGCGACTCTGAGTCATGCGAGTCACCACGGTTTGACTCAGTGAGAAACGCGAGGCACGGGTGAGCGCTTGTCAAAGGGAAGTTGTCGGAATTTATATAAATATAACATTTAAGTATAATATATATTTATTTAATTTATTATAATTTAAATTATATTTGTATAAATACTTTGGGATGATTGTGATGAGTTTCGACTTCGTATGAGTTAAGGTGCACATTCAAGATTTTTAGAGTTTTCACAAATTTTAAGACTTAGCTAAATTTTGGGATGAAATGTACCCATGGTGGAGCTCACACCCCAACCCGCTGGGTCCAGGCATAGTTTGACCCAGACAAAAGCGCGGGGGGCTGCCTGGGCTAGTCACAGCGACCCACGACTCAGAGTCGCACGAGTCATCCCAGTTTGTCTCAGCTAAGAGTTTCAGGACTTAGCCAAATTTCAGGATATAATGTGCCAATGGCAGAGCTCGCACCTTGACCTACTGAGTCCTGGCACAGTTTTACCTAGATAAAAGCATGGAGGGCTACCTGGTGAGTCACGGTGACCCGCGACTCAAAGTTGGGCGAGTCATCGTAGTTTGACTCGGTGAGAAATGCGAGGCAGAGGTGAGCGCTTATCAAAGGGAAGTTGCCAGGATTTATACAAATATAACATTTAAGTATAATATACATTTATTTAATTTATTATACTTTAAGTTATATTTATATAAATACTTCAGGCTGATTGGCATGGGTTTCGGCTTCGTACGAGTTAAGGTGCACATTCTAGATTTTGGGAGTTTTCGATAATTTCGAGACTTAGCCAAATTTCAGAATGCAACATGCCCACAATGGAGCTTGCACTCTGACCCGTTGAGTCAGGGCACAGTTTGACCTGGACAGAAGTGTAGGGGGCTACTCAGGTGAGTCGCGGTGACCCGCGACTCAGAGTCACATGATTCACTGTGGTTTGACTCAACTAAGAATTTTGGGACTTAGCCAAATTTTGGGATGCAACGTCCCTGCGACAGAGCTCCCACCCTGACCCACTGAGTTTGGGCATAGTTTGACCTAGAAAGAAGCGTGGGGGGATGCAAAGGTGAGTCACGGTCACCCGCGACTCAGAGTCGCGCGACTCACCATAGTTTTACTTGGCTGAGAATTTCAAGACTTAGAAAAATTTCTGCATACAACATGCCCACAGTGGAGCTCGCACCCCAACCTGCTAAGTCCGGGCATAGTTTGATCTGGACAGAAGCGCGGGGGCTGCCCTGATGAGTGGCGGTAACCCACGATGCAGAGTCACATGATTCACTACTGTTTGACTCGGTGAGAAATGTGAGGCAGGGGCGAGCGCTTGTCAAAGCGAAGTTATCAGGATTTACACAAATATAACATTTCAGTATAATATACGTTTATTTAATTTACTATACTTTAAGTTATATTTGTATAAATACTTCAGGATGATTGGAATAGGTTTCGTCTTCGTACAAGTTAAGGTGCACATTTTAGATTTTGGGAGTTTTCAAGAATTTTGAGACATAGCCAAATTTTGGGATGCAACATGCCCGCAATGGAGCTCGCAACCTGACCCGTCGAGTCTGAGCACAGTTTGACTCGGACAGAAGCGCAGGGGGCTACTCAGGTGAGTCACGGTGACCCAAGACTCAGAGTCACGCGAGTCACCACGGTTTGACTCAGCTGAGATTTTTGGGATGCAACATCCTCATGGCGGAGCTCGTACCCTGACCCGCTGGCTCCGGGCATAGTTTGACCCAGACAGAAGCGCGGGGGGCTACCAAGGTGAGTCGCGATGAACCATGACTCAGAGTCGTGCGAGTCAACACAGTTTTACTCGGTTGAGAATTTTGGGACTTAGCCAAATTTTAGGATGCAACATGCCCATGGTGGAGTTCGCACACTGACCCACTGAGTCCAGGCATAGTTTGGCCTGGACAAAAGCGTAGGGCGCTGCTCGGGTGAGTCGCATGGACCCGCGACTCAGAGTCGCATGAGTCACCACGGTTTGACTCGACCAAGAGTTTTAAGACTTAGCCAAATTTTGGGATGCAATGTGCCCATGGCAGAGCTCGCACCCTGACCCACCGAGTTTGGACACAGTTTGACCTAGACAGAAGCGCGGGGGGCTGCTCAGGTGACTCGCAGTGACCCGTGACTCAGAGTCGTGTGAATCACCACGGTTTGACTCAGCGAGAAATGTGAGGCAGTTGCGAGTGCTTGTCAAAGGGAAGTTGCGAGTCACGATGACCCGTGACTCAGAGTCGCGCGAGTCACCGCAGTTTGACTCGATAAGAAACGTGAGGCAGGGGCAAGCACTTCTCAAAGGAAAGTTGTCAAGATTTATACAAATATAACATTTAAGTATAATATACATTTATTTAATTTATTATACTTTAAGTTATATTTGTATAAATACTTCAGGATGATTGGGATGGGTTTCGGCTTCGTACGAGTTAAGGTGCACATTCTAGATTTTGGGAGTTTTTGAGAATTTTGGGACTTAGCAAAATTTGGGGATGCAATGTGCCCGTGGTGGAGCACACACCCTGACCCGCCAAGTCCGGGCACAGTTTGACTTGGACAGAAGCGCAAGGGGCTGCTCGGGTGAGTCACGGCGACCTGTGACTCAGAGTCGCGCAACTCACCGTGGTTTGACTCGGCTGAGAATTTTGGGACTTAGCCAAATTTTAGGATGCAACATCCTCGCGTCGTTGCTCACACCCTGACCTACCGAGTTTGGGCATAGTTTGACCCAGATAGAAGCATGGGGGGCTGCCAGGGTGAGTCATGGTGACTCGTGATTCAAAGTCATGCGAGTCACTGTGGTTTTACTCGGCTGAGAATTTTAGGACATAGCCAAATTTTGGGATGCAACGTGCCCGCAGTGGAGCTCGCACCCCAACCCACTGAGTCTGAGCATAGTTTGAGCTAGACAGAAGTGCGGGGGCATGCCCAGGTGAGTCACGACGACCTGCGACATGGAGTCACACGAGTCACCGTTGTTTGACTCAGTGAGAAATGCAAGGCTGAGGCAAGCACTTGTTAAAGGGAAGTTACCAGGATTTATACAAAGATAACATTTAAGTATAATATATTATTATACTTTAAGTTATATTTGTATAAATACTTCAGAATGATTGGGATGGGTTTTGGCTTCGTATGAGTTAAGGTGCACATTCTAGATTTTGGGAGTTTTTGAGAATTTTGGGACTTAGCCAAATTTCGGGATGCAACATGCCTGCGGCGGAGCTCACACTCCCACCCGTCGAGTTGGGGCATAGTTTGACCTAGACAAAAGTGCAGGAGGCTACTCAAGTGAGTCGTAGTGACCCGCTACTCAGAGTCGCATGAGTCACCACGGTTTGACTCAGCTGAGAATTTTGGGACAGCCAAATTTTGGGATGCAACATCCCCGCGGCAGAGCTTGCACCCTGACCCACCGAGTCTGGGTATAGTTTAACCTGGAAAGAAGCATAGGGGGCTTCTAGGGTGAGTCACGGTGACCCGTGACTTAGAGTCACGTGAGTCACCACAGTTTTACTCGATTGAAAATTTTAGGACTTAGCAAAATTTTGGGATGCGACATGCCTACGGTGGAGCTCACACCCTGACCCACCGAGTCTAAGCACAGTTTGACCAAGACGAAAGGGAGGGGGGCTGCCAGGGTGAGTCGCAGCGACCCACAACTCAGAGTCACGTGAGTCACAGCAATTTGACTCAGCCAAGAATTTCAAGACTAAGCCAAATTTTGGGATGCAAAATCTCTACAACAGAGCTCACACCCTGACCCACCGAGTCTGGGCACAGTTTGACCCAGACAAAAGCGCAGGGGGCTGCCAGGGTGAGTTGCGGTGACCCATGACTCAGAGTCGTGCGAGTCACTATGGTTCTACTCAGCCGAGAATTTTGGGACTTAGCCAAATTTTAGGATGCAACGTGCTCGAGTCTAGGTACAGTTTGACCTGGACAGAAGTGCGGGGGTCTGTTCATGCGAGTCGTGATGATCCACGACTTGGAGTCGCATGAATCACCGCAGGTTCACTCAGTGAGAAATGCGAGGCAGGGGCGAGTGCTTCTCAAAGGGAGGTTGCCAGGATTTATACAAATATAACATTTAAGTATAATATATATTTATTTAATTTATTATACTTTATGTTGTATTTGTATAAATACTTCATGATGATTGGGATGCAACATACCCGTGGTAGAGCTCGCACCTAGACCCGCCGAGTCTAGGCACAGTTTGACCCGAACAAAAGCGTAGGGCGCCACTAAGGTGAGTCATGGTGACCCGTGACTCAGAGTCGCATGAGTCATCGTACTTTGATTTGACTGAGAATTTTGGGACTTAGCCAAATTTTAGGATGCAACATGCCCACAGTGGAGCTCGCACCCCAACCCATCAAGTTTGGGCATAGTTCGACCAGGACAAAAGTGCGGGGGGGTATTTGGACGAGTCGCAACAACCCACGACTCAGAGTCACATGAGTCCCCGTGGTTTGACTCAGCTGAGAATTTTGAGACTTAGCCAAATTTTGGGATGCAACGTGCCCACGGTGGAGCTTGCACTCTGACCTGCCAAGTCTGGGCATAGTTTGACCCAGACAAAAGCACGGGGGGCTGCCAAGGTGAGTCGCGGTGACCCGCAACTCAAAGTCACACTAGTCACTGTAATTTTACTCGACCGAGAATTTTGGGATTTAGCTAAATTTTGGGATGGAACGTCCCTGTGGCGGAGCTCACACCCTAACCCACCGAGTTTGGGCACAGTTTAACCCAAACAGAAGCACGGGGGAGTGCCAGGGCGAGTCGCGATGACCCGCGACTCAGAGTCATGTGAGTCACCGCGGTTTGACTAGGTGAGAAATCTGAGGCAGGGGTGAGCGCTTGTCAAAGGAAACTTGGTAGGATTTATACAAATATAACATTTAAGTATAATATACAGTTATTTAATTTATTAGACTTTAAGTTATATTTGTATAAATACTTCGAGATGATCGGGATGGGTTTCGGCTTCGTACGAGTTAAGGTGCACATTCTAGATTTTGAGAGTTTTCAAAAATTTTAGGACTTAGCCAAATTTAAATATACAATGTGCCCACGGCGGAGCTCACACCCCGACCCACCGAGTCCGGGCACAGTTTGACCCAAATAGAAGCGCAAGGGGCTGCTCGGGCAAGTCACGGTGACCTGTGACTTAGATTCGCACGAGTCACCACAGTTTGAATCAGCCGAGAATTTTGGGACTTAGCCAAATTTTGGGATGTAACATCCTCATAGCGTAGCTTGCACCCTGACCCACCGAGTCTGGGCACAGTTTGACAAGGATAGAAGCACGGGGGGCTGCTAAGGCGAGTTGCGGTGATCGATGACTTGAAGTCGCACGAGTCATCGTGGTTTTACTCGACTGTGAATTTTGGGACAACCAAATTTTTAGATGCAACGTGCCCGCGGTGGAGCTCACACCCTGACCCATCAAGTCTGGGCATAGTTTGACCCAAACAGAAGCACGAGGGGCTGCCTGTGCGAGTCATGATGACCCGTGACCTAGAGTCATGTGAGTTACCACGGTTTTACTCAGCAGAGAATTTTAGGACTTAGCCAAATTTTAGGATGCAACGTGCCCGCGATGGATCTCCCACCCTGACCCGCTGAGTCCGGGCATAGTTTGACGCAGACAGAAGTGTGGGGAGATGTCGGGGTGAGTCGCGGGGACCCGTGAGTTAGATTCTTGTGAGTCACTGCTGTTTGACTCAGGGAGAAATGCAAGGCCGAGGAGAGCACTTTTTAAAGGGAAGTTACCAGGATTAACACAAATATAACATTTAAGTATAATATATTATTATACTTTAAATTATGTTTGTATAAATACTTCGGGATGATTGGGATGGGTTTCGGCTTCATACGAGTTAAGGTGCACATTCTAGATTTTGGGAGTTTTCATGAATTTCTAGACTTAGCCAAACTTTGAGATTCAACGTGCCCGCGGTGGAGCTCGCACCCCGACCCGCCGAGTCTGGGCATAGTTTGACCCCGACAGAAGCGCGGGGGCAGCCCGGGTGAGTCGCGGTGACCCGCCACTCAAAGTCACGCGAGTCACCACAGTTTGACTCGGTGAGAAACGCGAGACAGGGGTGAGCGCTTCTCGAAGGGAAGTTGCTAAGATTTATACAAATATAACAATTAAGTATAATATATTATTATACTTTAAGTTATATTTGTATAAATACTTTAAGATGATTGGGATGGGTTTTGGCTTCGTATGAGTTAAGGTGCACATTCTAGATTTTGGGAGTTTTTGAGAATTTACGGGACTTCACCAAATTTTAGGATGCAATGTCCCCATGGTGGAGCTCGCACCTTGACCCGCCGAGTTCGGGTACAGTTTGACCTGGATAGAAATGCAAGGGACTGCTTGGACGAGTCATGGTGACCCGCGAGTCAAAGTCGCACGAGTCACCGTGTTTTGACTCAGTCGAGAATTTTGGGACTTAGCCAAATTTTAGGATGCAATGTGCCCGTGGTGTAGCTCGCATCTAAACCCATCGAGTTCAGGCATAGTTTAACCCCCGACTCAGAGTCACGTGAGTCACCATAGTTTGACTCGGTGAGAAACGCGAGGCAGGGGTGAGCTCTTGTTAAAGGGAAGTTGTCAGGATTTATACAAATATAACATTTAAGTATAATATATGTTTATTTAATTTATTATACTTTAAGTTATATTTGTATAAATACTTCAAGATGATTGGGATGGGTTTCAGCTTCGTACAAGTTAAGGTGCACATTCTAGATTTTGTAAGTTTTTGAGAATTTCAAGACCTAGCCAAATTTTGGGATACAATGTACCCGTGGCGGAGCTCGCACCCCGACCCGTCGAGTCTGGGCATAGTTTAACCCGAATAGAAGTGCTTGGGGCTGCTCAGGTGAGTCACGGTGACCCATGACTCGGAGTCACGCAAGTCACCACGGTTTGACTCAGCTAAGAATTTTAGGACCTAGCCAAATTTTGGGATGCAATATCCTCGCAGCGTAACTCGCACCCTAACCCGCCAAGTCTGGGCATAGTTTGACCCTGATAGAAGCACGGGGGGCTGCCAGGGTGAGTCACGGTGACCCGCGACTCGAAGTCACGTGAGTCATCACAGTTTTACTCAGCCAAGAGTTTTGGGACATAGCCAAATTTTAGGATGCAACGTGCCCACAGTGGAGCTCACACCACGACCCGCCGAGTCTGAGCACAGTTTGACCAGGATAGAAACACATGGGGCTACCCAGGTGAGTCACAGCGACCCGTGACTCAGAGTTGCGAGAGTCACCACGGTTTTACTCGGCCGAAAATTTTAGAACTTAGCCAAATTTTGGGATGCAACATGCCCGCAGTGGAGCTCGCACCCTAACCCACCAAGTCTGGGCATACTTTGACCAAGACAGAAGTGTGGGGGGTTGCCTGGGTGAGTCACGGTGACCCGCCACTCAGAGTCACGTGAGTCACCGCTGTTTGACTCGATGAAAAATGCGAGGCAGAGGTGAGTGCTTGTTAAAGGGAAGTTGTCGAGATTTATACAAATATAACATTTAAGTATAATATATTATTATACTTTAAGTTATATTTGTATAAATACTTCAAGATGATTGGGACGGGTTTCGGCTTCATAGGAGTTAAGGTGCACATTCTAGATTTTGAAAGTTTTCATGAATTTTGAGACTTAGCCAAACTTCAAGATGCAACGTCCCTATGATGGAGCTCACACCCCGACCCGCCGAGTTCGGGCATAGTTTGACGCTGACAGAAGCGTGGGGGTAGCCTGGGTGAGTCACAGGGACCCGCGACTCAAAGTCGTGCGAGTCACTGCAGTTTGACTCGGTGAGAAACGTGAGGCAGGGGCAAGCACTTGTCAAAGGGAAGTTGCAGAGATTTTTAAAAATATAACATTTAAGTATAATATATTATTATACTTTAAGTTATATTTGTATAAATACTTCAGGATGATTGAGATGGGTTTTGACTTCGGATGAGTTAAGGTGCACATTCTAGATTTTGGGAGTTTTCAAGAATTTTGGGACTTAGCTAAATTTCAGGATGCAACATACCCGCGTCAAAGCTCGCACCCTGACCCATTGTGTCCGGGCACAGTTTGACCCGGACAGAAGTGCAAGGGGCTACTTGGGAGAGTCACGGTGACCCGCGAGTCAGAGTTGCATGAGTCACCACATTTTGACTCGACTGAGAATTTCAGGACTTAGCCAAAATTTAGGATGCAACATCCCCGCGGTGGATCTTGCACCCTGACCCACCGAGTTTGGGCATAGTTTGACCCAGACAGAAGCTCGGGGAGCTGCTTGGGTGAGTCGCGGTAACCTGCGACTCTGAGTCGCGTGACTCACAGCGGTTTTACTCGACCGAGAATTTCATGACTTAGCCAAATTTCAAGTTGCAACATGCCCTCGGTGGAGCTTGCACCCTGACCTGTTAAGTTCAGGCACAGTTTGACTCGGACAAAAGCACGGGCGGCTGCCTGGGTGAGTCACGGTGACCCGTGACTTGGAGTCGCACGAGTCACCACTGTTTGACTCAGTGAGAAACGCGAGGCAGGGGCAAGCTCTTATCAAAAGGAAGTTGTCAAGATTTATACAAATATAACATTTGAGTATAATATAAGTTTATTATACTTTAAGTTATATTTGTATAAATACTTTGAGATGATTGGGAGGGGTTTCGGCTTCGTACGAGTTAAGGTGCACATTTTAGATTTTGGGAATTTTTAAAAATTTTGGGACTTAACCAAATTTTAGGATAAAATGTGCTCGTGGTGGAGTTCCTACCCCGACCCGTCGAGTTCGGGCACAGTTTGACCTGGACAGAAGCACAAGGGGCTGCTTGGGTGAGTCGCGGTGATTCGTGACTCAGAGTCACACGAGTCACAGTGGTTTGACTCGGTTGAGAATTTTGAGACTTAGCCAAATTTTGGGATGCAATATCCCTGTGGCAGAGCTCCCACCCCGACCCGCCGAGTCTAGGCACAGTTTGAGCTAGATAGAAGCACGGGGGGCTGCCAGGGCGAGTCGCGGTGACCCGCGTCTCAGAGTCGCGCAAGTCACCATGATTTTACTCAGTTGAGAATTTTGAGACATAGCCAAATTTCAGGATGCAACGTGCTCGCGATGGAGCTCGCACCCCGACCCGCCGAGTTCGGGCACAGTTTGACCCAGACAGAAGCACGGGGGGCTGCCCCGGCAAGTCACGCAGGGGTGAGCTCTTGTCAAAGGGAAGTTGTCAAGATTTATAAAAATAAAACATTTAAGTATAATATAAGTTTATTTAATTTATTATACTTTAAGTTATATTTGTATAAATACTTCGGGATGATTGGGATGGCTTTCGGCTTCGCACGAGTTAAGGTGCACATTCTAGATTTTGAGAGTTTTCTTAAATTTTAAAAATTAGCCAAATTTTGGGATGCAATGTGCCCACGGTGGAGCTCCCACCCTGACCAGCTGACTCTAGGCACATTTTGACCAAAAAAAAGTGCAGGGGGCTGCTTGGGTGAGTCACAGCGACCCGTGACTCAGAGTCGTATGAGTCACCATGGTTTGACTCGACTGAGAGTTTCAAGACTTAGCTAAATTTTTGGATGCAACATGTCCATGACAGAGCTCCCACCCTGACCCGCTGAGTTTGGGCATAATTTGACGTGGATAGAAGCGTGGGAGGCTGTCAGGGTGAGTCGTGGTGACCCACGACTCAGAATCGCGTGAGTCACCACTATTTGACTTGGTTGAGAATTTTAGGACTTAACCAAATTTTGGGATGCAACGTGCCCGTGGTGGAGCTCGCACCCTGACCCGCTAAGTCTGAGCACAATTTGACCTAGACAGAAGTGCGAGGGGCTGCCCGGGCGAGTTGCGGTGACCCGCGACTCAGAGTCATGCGAGTCACCGCAGTTTGACTCATCGAGTTCAGGCATCTTTTGGGATGGAATGTTTGACTCGCATAGTTCGGGCATATTTTGGGATGCAACGTTTGACCCGTGTGAGTTTGGGCATATTTTGGGATGCAACGGGTGAGTCGCAGTGACCCAGACAGAACCGCGGGGAGCTGCCAGGGTGAGTTTAGGTGACCTGTGACTTAGAGTCACGTGAGTTACCATGATTTGATTCAACGAGAAACATGACATCGGGGTGAGTGCTTGTCAAAGGGATGTTGCTAGGATTTATACAAATATAACATTGAAGTATAATATATGTTTATTTAATTTATTATACTTTAAGTTATATTTGTATAAATACTTCAGGATGATTGGGTTGAGTTTTAGCTTCGTACAAGTTAAGGTGCACATTCTAGATTTTGGAAGTTTTTGAAAATTTTGGGACTTAGCCAAATTTTTTGATGCAACATGCCCACGGCAGAGCTCGCACCCCGACCCGCTAAGTCCGGGCATAGTTTGACCCAGACAGAAGCGTGGGGGACTACACAGATGAGTCGCGGTGACCCGCGACTCAGAGTCGCGTGACTCACCGTAGTTTGATTTGGTTAAGAATTTTGGGACTTAGCTAAATTTTAGGATGCAATGTGCCAGCGACAGAGCTCGCACCCTAACCCGCTGAGTCTGGGCATACTTTGACCCGGACACAAGCACGGGGGGCGGTTCGGGTGAGTTGCAGTGACCCACGACTCGGAGTCGCACGTGTCACCGCGGTTTGACTCGGTGAGAAACATGAGGCAGGGGCAAGCACTTGTATAATATATAATTATTTAATTTATTATACTTTAAGTTGTATTTGTATAAATACTTCGGGATAATTGGGATGGGTTTCAGCTTCGTACGAGTTAAAGTGCACATTCTAGATTTTGAAAATTTTTGAGAATTTCAGGAATTAGCCAAATTTTGAGATGCAACGTGCCCGCGGCTGAGCTCGCACACTGACCCGCCGAGTCTGAGCACAGTTTGACCCAGATAGAAGTTAAAGAGGCTACCCGGGTGAGTCCTGTGACCTGCGACTCGGAGTCGCGTGAGTCACCGCGGTTTGACTCGGTCGAGAATTTTAGGACTTAGCCAAATTTTGGGATGCAACATGCCCACGGTGGAGCTCGCACCCTGACCCGTCGAGTCCAGGCATAGTTTGACCCAGACAGAAGCGGGGAGGCTACCTGGGTGAGTCGCAGTGACTCGTGACTTGAAATCGTGTGAGTCACCGTGATTTGACTCGGTGAGAAACGCGAGGCAGGGGCGAGTGGTTGTCAAAGGGAAGTTGTTGGAAATTATACAAATATAACATTTAAGTATAATATACATTTATTTATTTTATTATACTTTAAGTTATATTTGTATAAATACTTCAAGATGATTAGGATGGCTTTCAGCTTCGTATGAGTTAAGGTGCACATTCTAGATTTTGGGAGTTTTTACAAATTTTGAGACTTAGCCAAATTTTGGGATGCAACGTACCCGCGGGGGAGCTCGTACCCTGACCCACCGAGCTCGGGCATAGTTTGACCCGAACAGAAGCGCGAGGGGCTGCCAAGGTGAGTCACGATGACCTACTACTCAGAGTTGCATGAGTCACCACTGTTTTACTTGGTCGATAATTTTAGGACTTCGCCAAATTTCAAGATGCAATGTGCTTGCAGTGGAGCTCACACCCCGACCCACGGAGTTTGACATAGTTTGACCCAAACAAAAGCGCGGGGGGCTACCCGGGTGAGTCACAGTGACCCGTGACTCAGAGTCACGTGAGTCACCGCAATTTATCTCGGTGACAAACACGAGGCAGGGACAAGCGCTTGTCAAAGGGAAGATGTAAGGATTTATACAAATATAACATTTAAGTATAATATAAGTTTATTTAATTTATTATACTTTAAGTTATATTTGTATAAATACTTCAGGATGATTGGGATGGCTTTTGGCTTCGTATGAGTTAAGGTGCACATTCTAGATTTTGAGAGTTTTTACAAATTTCAAAATTTAGCCAAATTTTAGGATGCAACATACCTGCGGTGGAGCTCGCACCCTGACACGCCGAGTCCGGGCATAGTTTGACCCAAACAGAAGAGGGTAGGGATGCCAGGCTGAGTCACAGGGAACTGCGACTTGGAGTCGCGCGGACCTGCGACTCGGAGTCGCGCAAGTCACCACAGTTTGACTCGGTTGCAAATTTTAGGACTTAGCCAAATTTTGGGATGTAACGTGCCCGTAGTGGAATTCGCACCCTGACCTGCCAAGTCTGGCCACAGTTTGACCCAGACAGAAGCGCGGAGGGCTGCTTGGGTGAGTCACAGTGACCCGCGACTTAGAGTCACGTAGGTCACCGTGATTTGACTCGACGAGAAATGCGAGGCAGGGGCGAACGCTTGTCAAAGGGAAGTTGTCAGGATTTATACAAATATAATATTTAAGTATAATATAAGTTTATTTAATTTATTATACTTTAAGTTATATTTGTATAAATACTTTGGGATGATTGGGATGGGTTTCACCTTTGTGCACGCGGGGGATTTCACACCCCAACCGGCTGAGTCTGGGCACAGTTTCTCCTAGACAAAAGCACGGGGGGCTGCCCCGGTGAGTTGTGACAACTAGCAACTCAGAGTCACCGAGGTTTGACTTGGTCAAAAATTTTGGGACTTAGCCAAATTTAAGGATGCAATGTGCCCGCATTGGAGCTCGCACCCTGACCCACCACGTCCGATCACAGTTTGACCCACACAGAAGTGCGGGGGCTGCTCGGGCGAGTTGGGGTGACCCGCGACTCGGAGTCACGGGAGTCACCATGGTTTCATTCGGTGAGAAACGTGATGCCAAGGTGAGCGCTTGTCAAAAGGAAGTTGTCGTGATAAGTATAATATACATTTAATTAATTTAGTATACTTTAAGTTATATTTGTATAAATACTTCAGGATGATTGGCATGGGTTTCAGCTTCGTACGAGTTAAGGTGCACATTCTAGATTTTGGAAGTTTTCAAAATTTTGGGACTTAGCCAAATTTTGGGATGCAACGTGCCCGCAGTAGAGCTCGCACACCGACCCGCCGAGTCTGGGCATAGTTTGACCTGGATAGAAATGCAAGGTGCTCCCCGGGCGAGTTGCGGTGACCTACGACTCAGAGTCACATGAGTCACTGCGCTTTGACTCAACCGAGAATTTTGGGAGTTAGCCAAATTTTAGGATGCAACGTGCCCACGGTGGAGTTCGCACACTGACCCATCAAGTCTCAACTAAGTTTGACCTGGACAAAAGCACTGGGGGCTACCCCGGTGAGTTGCGACAACCAGCAACTCAGAGTCATGCGAGTCACCGAGGTTTGACTCAACTAAAAATTTTGGGACTTAGCCAAATTTCAGGATGCAACATGCCTGCACTGGAGCTTGCACCCTGACCTGCCAACTCTGGGCACAATTTGACCTGCACAGAAGCACGGGGGGCTGCCCGGGCGAGTCGGGGCAACCCGCGACTCGGAGTCGCGGAAGTAACCATGGTTTGATTCAGTGAGAAACGCGATGCCGGGGCGAGCGCTTGTCAAAGGGAAGTTGCTAGGATAAGTACAATATACATTTATTTAATTTATTATACTTTAAGTTATATTTGTATAAATACTTCAGGATCATTGAGATGGGTTTCAGCTTCGTACGAGTTAAGGTGCACATTCTAGATTTTGGGAGTTTTTAGAATTTCAAGACTTAGCCAAATTTTGGGATGCAACGTGCTCGCGACGGAGTTCACACACCCACCCGCCGAGTCCGGGCATAGTATGACCCAGATAGAAGTGCAAGGGGCTACCCGGGGTGAGTCGCGGTGACCTGCGACTCAGAGTCACGCGAGTCACTACAGTTTGACTCGACCAAAAATTTTAGACCTTGGCCAAATTTTAGGATGCAACGTGCCCGCGGTGGAGTTCGCACACTGACCCGCCGAGTCTGGGCTAAGTTTGACCTAGATAGAAGCACGGGGGGTTGCCTAGGTGAGTCACGATGACCCGCGACTCTGAGTCCCGTGAGTTATCGCAGTTTGATTCGGTGAGAAATGCAATGCGGAGGGAGCGCTTGTCAGAAGGAAGTTGCCAGGATTTACACAAATATAACATTTAAGTATAATATATGTTTATTTAATTTATTATACTTTAAGTTATATTTGTATAAATACTTCAGGGTGATTGGGATGGGTTTTGGCTTCGTACGAGTTAAGGTGCACATGCTAAATTTTGGCTTTTCCCTTTGACAAGCGCTTACCCCTACCTCGTGTTTCTTACCGAGTCAAAACGTGGTGACTCACCTAACTCCAAGTCACGGGTCACCACGACTCACCCGGGTAGTCTGTTGTGCTTCTGTTTGGGTCAAACTGTGCCCGTACTCAGCGGGTCAGGGTGCGAGCTCCGTTGCGGGCACATTACATCCCAAAATTTGGCTAAGTCCAGAAACTCTCAACCGAGTCAAACTGTGGTGACTCGTGCGACTCTGAGTCATGGGTCACCATGACTCACCTGAGTAGCCTCCAAAATTATACAAATTTTTGGACTTAACCAAATTTTGGGATGCAATGTGCCTGCGGTGGAGCTCGTACCCTAACTCACTGAGTCTGAGTACAATTTGACCCATACAAAACTAAAACCTATCCCAATCATCTGAGTCACGGTGACCCATGACTCAGAGTCACGCGAGTCACCACAGTTTGACTCAGCTGAGAATTTTGGGACTTAACCAAATTTTGGGATGCAATGTGCCCGCGGTCCCAAAATCTACAATGTGCACCTTAACTCATACGAAGCCAACACCCATCCCAATCATCGGAGTCGCGGTGACCCACGACTCAAAGTCACAGTGACCCATGACTCAGAGTCGCATGAGTCACCACGGTTTGACTCGGTCGAGAATTTGGGGACTTAGCCAAATTTTGGGATGCAACTTGGCCGCGGTCCCAAAATCTAGAATGTGCACCTTAACACGTATGAAGCTGAAACCCATCCCAATCATCCAAGTCACAGTGACCCACGACTTAGAGTCACGTGAGTCATCACGGTTTGACTCATCTGAGAATTTTGGGCCTTAGCCAAATTTTGAGATGCAACGTGCCCGCTGTCCCAAATTCTAGAATGTGCACCTTAACTCGTACGAAGCTGAAACCCATCCCAATCATCTAAGTTGTGGTGACCCATGACTCGGAGTCGCGTGAGTCACCACGGTTTGACTCGGCCAAAAATTTTGGGACTTAGCCAAATTTCAGGATGCAATGTACTCGTGGTCCCAAAATCTAGAATGTGCACCTTAACTCGTACGAAGCTGAAACCCATCCCATTCATCTGAGTCACGGTGACTCAGAGTCGCGTGAGTCACCACGATTTGACTCAACTGAGAATTTCAAGACTTAGCCACATTTTGGGATGAACCGTGCATGCGGTCCCAAAATCTAGAATGTGCACCTTAACTCATACGAAGCTGAAACCCATCCCAATCATCTGAGTTGCGATGACTCAGAGTTGCGCGAGTCACCACAGTTTCACTCGGCCGAGAATTTTAGGACTTAGCCAAATTTTGGGATGCAACGTGCCTGCGGTCCCAAAATCTAGAATGTGTACCTTAACTCATACGATGCTAAAACCCATCCCAATCATCCGAGTCGCGGCAACCCACGACTCAGAGTCGCGCGAGTCACCATGATTTCACTCGACCAAGAATTTTGAGACTTAGCCAAATTGCGCGATGCAACGTGCCCGCGAGTCCCAAAATCTACAATGTGCACCTTAACTCATACAAAGTTGAAACCCATCCCAATCATCCGAGTCACGATGACCCACGACTCGAAGTCATACGAGTCACCGTAGTTTGACTCAAATGAGAATTTTAGGACTTAGCCAAATTTTTGGATGCAACATGCCCACGACGGATGATTGGGATGGGTTTCGACTTCATATGAGTTAAGGTGCACATGTCAGAGGCAACTTCCCTTTGACAAGCGCTCGCCCCAGCGTCCCATTTCTCGCCAAATCAAACTACAGTGACTCGCGTGACTCCAACTCGCGGGTCACAGTGACTCACCCAGGCAACCCCCTAGGCTTCTGTCTGGGTCAAACTATGCCCAGACTCGGTGGGTCGGGGTGCGAGCTCCACTGCAGGCACATTGCATCCCAAAATTTGGCTAAGTCCTAAAATTTGTGAAAAATCCCAAAATCTAGAATGTGCACCTTAACTCGTATGAAGCTGAAACCCATCCCAATCATCCCGAAGTATTTATATAAATATAACTTAAAGTATAATAAATTAAATAAACATATATTATACTTAAATTTTATATTTGTATAAATCTCAGCAACTTTCCTTTGACAAGCGCTCGCCCCTGCCTCGCATTTCTCATTGAGTCAAACCACGATGACTCGCGCGACTCTGAGTCACGAGTCATTGCGACTCACCCGGGTGGCCCCCCGTGCTTCTGTCTGGGTCAAACTATGCCCGGACTTAGTGGGTCAGGGTGTGAACTCTGCCGCGGGCACATTACATCCCAAAATTTGGCTAAGTCTCGAAACTCTCAGCCAAGTCAAACCGTGGTGACTCATGTGACTCTGAGTCACAAGTCGTCGTGACTCACCTAGGCAGCCCCTGAAATTATACAAATTTTGGGACTTAGCTAAATTTTGGGATGTCATGTGCCCGCGGTGGAGCCCGTACCCTGACCCGCTGAGTCTGGGTACAGTTTGACCCATACAAAGCTGAAACCCATCCCAATCATCTGAGTCACAGTGACCCATGACTCAGAGTCACGTGAGTCATGGGTCAAGTTTAACTCGTACGAAGCCATACCCCATCCGAATCATCTTGAAGTATTTATACAAATATAACTTAAAGTTTAATAAATTAAATAAATGTATATTATACTTAAATGTTATATTTGTATAAATCCTAACAACTTCCCTTTAACAAGCACTCATCCTTACCTCGCATTTCTCACTGAGTAAAACTATGGTGACTCACACGACTCTAAGTCGCAGGTCACCACAACTCACCCAGGCAGCCCCCCACACTTCTGTCTGGGTCATACTGTGCCCAGACTCGGCGGGTCTGAGTCTGAGCTCTACCGCGGAGATGTTGCATCCTAAAATTTGGCCAAGTCCCAAAATTCTCAATCGAGTCAAACCATGATGACTCGCGTGACTCTGAGTCACGGGTCACCGCGATTCATGCAAGTAGCCCCTTGTGCTTCAGTCCAGGTCAAACTGTGCCCGAACTTGGCAGGTCGAGGTGCGAGCTCCACCGCAGGCACGTTGCATCCTGAAATTTGGCTAAGTCTTGAAATTCTTAAAAACTTCCAAAATCTAGAATGTGCACCTTAACTCGTACAAAGCCGAAACCCATCCCAATCATCTTGAAGTATTTATACAAATATAACTTAAAGTATAATAAATTAAATAAACGTATATTATACTTAAATGTTATATTTGTATAAATCCCCACAACTTCCCTTTGACAAGCGCTCGCCCCTGCCTCACGTTTCTCACCGAGTCAGACAGTAGTGACTTGCATGACTCTGAGTCATGGGTCGGTGCGACTCACCCGAGTAGCTCACCGCGCTTCTGTCTGGGTCAAACTATGCCCGAACTCAGCGGGTCGGGGTGCAAGCTCCACCGCGAGCACATTACATTTCAAAATTTGGCTAAGTCCCGAAACTCTCAGTCGAGTCAAACCATGGGGACTCATCCGACTCTAAGTCATTGGTCACCACGACTCACCCTGGGAGCCCTCAAAATTATACAAATTTTGGGACTTAGCCAAATTTTGGGATGCAATGTGCCTGCAGTGGAGCTCGTACCCCAGCCCACCGAGTCTAGGTATAGTTTGACCTGTATGAAGCCAATACCCATCCCAATCATCTGAGTCACGGTGACCCATGACTCAGAGAAGCGTGAGTCACCAGGGTTTGACTCAGCCAAGAATTCTGGGATGCAACGTGCCCTTGGTCCCAGAATCTAGAATGTGCACCTTAACTCGTACAAAGCCGAAACCCATCTCAATCATCTGAGTCATGGTGACCCATGACTCAGAGTCGCGCGAGTCACCGTGGTTTGACTCGGTTGAGAATTTCGAGGATTAGCCAAATTTCAGGATGCAACGTGCTCGCGGTCCCAAAATCTAGAATGTGCATCTTAACTCATACAAAGCCAAAACCCATCCCAATCATCCGAGTCATGGCAACCCATGACTCAGAGTCACGTGAGTCACCATGATTTGACTCGGCTGAGAATTTGAGAGCTTAGCCAAATTTTGGGATGCAACGTGCCCGCGGTCCCAAAATCTAGAATGTGCACCTTAACTCGTACGAAGTTGAAACCCATTCTAATCATATGAGTCATGGTGACTCAGAGTCATGTGAGTCACTGTGATTTCGCTCTACCGAGAATTTTGGGACTTAGCCAAATTTCTAGATGCAACATGCCCACGGTCCCAAAATCTAGAATGTGCACCTGAACTTGCACGAAGCTGAAACCCATCCCAATCATCTGAGTCATGGTGACACATGACTCAGAGTCACGTGAGTCACTGTGGTTTCACTCGGCTAAGAATTTTGGGACTTAGCCAAATTGTGGGATGCAATGTGCCTGCGAGTCCCAAAATCTACAATGTGCACCTTAACTCATACGAAGTTGAAACTCATTCCAATCATCTAAGTCATGATGACCCATGACTCAGAGTTGCACGAGTCACCGTGGTTTGACTCAGTTGAGAATTTTAGGACTTAGCCAAATTTTGGGATGCAACGTACCCACGGTGGATGATTGGGATGGCTTTCAGCTTCATATGATTTAAGGTGCACATGTCAGAGGCAACTTCCCTCTGACAAGCGCACACCCCAGTGTCACGTTTCTCATCAAATCAAACCATGTTAACTCATGTGACTCTGACTTACAGGTCACCGTGACTCACCCGGGCAGCCCCCTGGGCTTTTGTTGAGGTCAAACTGTGCCTAGACTCAGCGGGTCGGGGTGTGAGCTCCACTGCGGGCACATTGCATCCCAAAATTTGGATAAGTCCCAAAATTTGTGAAAACTCCAAAAATCTAGAATTTGCACTTTAACTCGTACAAAGCTAAAACCCATCCCAATCATCCTGAAGTATTTATACAAATATAACTTAAAGTATAATAAATTAAATAAACATATATTATACTTAAATGTTATATTTGTATAAATCTTGACAACTTCCCTTTGACAAGCGCTCGTAGCTACCTCACATTTCTCACTGAGTAAAACCGTGGTGACTCATGCGACTCCGAGTTGTCGGTCACCATGACTCACCCTGGCAGCCCCACGGGCTTCTGTTTGGGTCAAACTATGCACAAACTCGGCGGGTCTGGGTGTGAGCTCCATCGCAGGGATGTTGCATCCTGAAATTTGGCCAAGTCCTAAAATTCTTGGCTGAGTCAAACCATGGTGACTCACGCGACTCTGATTTTTGAGTCAATGTGACTCGCGTGAGCAGCCCCTTACGCTTCAGTCTGGGTCAAACTATGCTCAGACTCGACGAGTCGAGGTGCGAGCTACACCGCGGCATGTTGCATCCTAAAATTTGGCTAAGTCCCAAAATTCTCAAAAACTCCCAAAATCTAGAATGTGCACCTTAACTTGTACAAAGCTAAAACCCATCCCAATCATCTGAGTCACGGTGACCCATGACTCGGAGTCACGCGAGTCATTGTGGCTTCACTCCACTGAAAATTTGAGGACTTACCCCTACCTCACGTTTCTTGCTAAGTCAAACCGCGGTGACTCATGCAACTCTGAGTCACCACGACTCGCCATGGCAGCCCCCCACGCTTCTGTCTAGGTCAAACTCTACCCAGACTCAGCAGGTTGGGGTGTGAGCTCCACTGCGGGCATGTTGCATCTTAAAATTTGTCTAAGTCCTAAAATTCTCAGCCAAGTCAAATCGTAGTGACTCGCGTGACTTTGAGTTGCGGGTCACCGCGACTCACCCTAGCAGCCTCCCGTGCTTCTATCCAGGTCAAACTATGCCCAGACTCAATGGGTTAGGGTGCGAGCTCCATCAGTCATGTTGCATCCCAAAATTTGGCTAAGTCCCAAAATTTTTGGCCAAGTCAAACCACGATGCCTCGCGTGACTCCAAGTCGTGGGTCGTCGTGACTTGCCTGAGCAGCCCCTCAAGCTTTTGTCTGGGTCAAACTGTGCCTGCACTCGGCGGGTCGGGGTGCGAGCTCCATCGTGGGCACATTGCATCCTGAAATTTGGCCAATTCCTAAAATTTGAGAAAACTCCCAAAATATAGAATGTGCACCTTAACTTAAGTATAAACATATATTATACTTAAATGTTATATTTGTATAAATCTTGGCAACTTCCCTTTGACAAGCACTTGCCCCTGCCTCACATTTCTCGCCGAGTCAAGCCATGGTGACTCATGCGACTCTGACTCACGAGTCATCGTGACTCGCCCGAGCAGCCCCCCGCGCTTCTGTCCGGGTCAAACTGTGCTCGGACTCAGCGGGTCGGGGTGCGAGCTCTACCACGGGCACGTTGCATCCAAAAATTTGGCTAAGTCCTGAAACTTTTGGCCGAGTCAAACCGTGGTGACTCACATGACTCTGAGGGGCGGGTCTACGCGACTCACCCTGGCAGCTCCCCGCGCTTCTGTACGGGCAAACTGTGCCTAGACTCGGCGGGTCAGGGTTTGACTCCATCGCAAGCATGTTGCATCCTAAAATTTGGCTAAGTCCCAAAATTCTCGACTGAATCAAACTACAGTGACTCGTGTGACTCTGAGTCGCGGGTCATCGCGACTCGCCCAAGCAGCCCCCCGCGCTTCTATCTGGGTCAAACTGTGCCCAGACTCAGCGCATCAGGGTGTGAGCTCCACCGTGGGCATGTTGCATCTTGAAATTTGGCTAAGTCTCGAAATTCTAACCTTAGTTATTTTTAGATGCTCTCCACATTATAAGGTTAGGGTTTTTGTTTTTTTCATTTTAGAGATTTGTTTGATTCTTTTTAAACATCCATAACGTAGCAAAACTAGAGACATTTTGATCTCTTCTTGTTAGAGATGTTTGACCTTTGCCAATAAATTTCAAAATTGTTGACCAATTAATCGGTGAACTAGAAACTTACAATGGCTTGTTATGTGATTGTAACTAATTCTCATTGAATGGTTCATTGATTCGGTAATCTAGGACTTCACAATGGCTTATTATGCAATTGTAACTGATTGTCATCGAACAGTTGATCGATTTGACTATCTAGAACCTCAAAATGACTTGTTATGTGATTATAGATGATTCTAATCAAACAGATGACTGATTTAGCCATCTAGAACCTCAGAATGACTTGTTATGTGATTATAGTTGATTTTAATCGAATAGTTGACCGATTCAGCAATCTAGAAACTTAGAATGCCTTATTATGCAATTGTAACTAAATCTCATTGAACAGTTGTCCAATTTGGTGATTTAGAACATCAAAATAACTTATTATGCAATTCTAGTTGATTCTCATCAAACGGTTAATCGATTCGTCGATCTAGAAACTCAAAATAGTTTTTTATGCGATTGTAGCTGATTCTCATCAAATGGTTGACCGATTTAGCGATCTAAAAACTTAAAACAACTTGTTATGCGATTATAGTTGATTCTCATCGAATAGTTGACCGATTTAGTGATCTAGAAACTCAAAATAGTTGATGTTGGTTAACATGACATGGACATTGTCAAACAAGCACTTTTATCAAAACATTAATCACATAACACATAATTCTAAGGTTCCAGATCATCGAAACAACCAACCATTTGATTAGAATAAGCTACTATCACATAACAAGTCATTCTAAGTTTTTAGAAGCTATTATGAGGTTATAAGTTGCTCAATCAGTCATATGCTCAATTAAAATCAACTACAATGGCATAACAAGCCATTCAAAGTTTGAAAATAGCTGAATCAATTAATCATTCAACAAGAATTAATTGCAATTGCATAACATGTAATTTTGACATCTGAGGTCACCAAGTGTATAAATGTTTCCACAAGAACTAGCTAAAATCATATAACAAGCTATTATGGAGTTCCAAATCTCTAAAATGGTCAACCATTCATTAAGATTCAACTAGAATAGCATAACAAGTCATTTAGAATTTCTAGAAGCTATTCTAAGGTTACATGTCATTGAATAAATTGAAATCACATAAAAAATTATTTTGACGTTTCATGTTGACAAATAGCTAAATTGGTTAATCATTCAATAAGAATTAACTAAAATTGCATAACTTGTAATTTTGATGATCTAGGTCACCGAGTCTATATATTGTTCCACAAGAACTAGCTAAAATCGTATAACAAATTATTATGGAGTTTGAGATCCCTAAAATGGTCAACCAATCATTAATATTCAACTAGAATTGCATAAAAAGTTATTTAGAATTTCTAGAAGCTATTCTAAGGTTACATGTCATTGAATAAATTGAAATCACATAAAAAATAATTTTGGTGTTCCACGTCGACAAATCAATCAACCATTCCATAAGAATCAACTAAAATCACATAACAAGCTATTTTAAGGTTTCAGATCACCGAAGTAGTCAACTACTTCATGACAACCATCTAAAAATACATAACAAGTCATTCTGAGTTTCCAAAATGTTGAAGTGATTAGCCATTTGCTAAGAATTAGCTATAATCACATTACATATTATTTTAAGGTTCTAGATCACCAAAACAGTCAACCATTTGATGAGAATCATCTACAATCACATACCAAGTTGTTTTATGTTTGTTGAAGCTATTATGAGGTTACAGGTTAAGGAAATAATCATCTATTTGATGAGAATCAACTACAATTGCATAACAAGTCATTTTGAGTTTCCAAATCACTAAAACTGTTAATCATTCAACAAGAATTAACCATAATTGCATAACATGTAATTTTTATTTTCTAAGTCACTGAGTTTATAAATTGTTCGATAAGAACCAACTAAAATCATATTGTCAACCTATTTTAAAGTTCCAGATCCCTGAAATGGTCAACCATTCATTGATAATTAGCTACAATTGCATAACAAGTCATTTTGAATTTCTATAAGCTATTATGAGGTTATAGGTCACTGAATAAATTAAAATCGCATAAAAGGTTATTATGAGGATCTAGCTCATGAAATCACTCAACCATTCAAGAAGAATCAACTAAAATTATATAAAAAGTTATTTAAAGGTTTTAGATTGTTAAATTCGTCAACCACTTCATGAGAACCATCTAAAAAGACATAAGAAGTCATTCTGAGTTTCCAAAATATGAAAATGGTTAACCATTCTATAAGAATTAGTAACAATTGCATAACATACAATTTTGATATTCCATGTCACTGAGTTTATAAATTGTTCAATAAGAACTAACTAAAACCATATAACAAGCTATTTTGAAGTTCTAGATCGCTAAAATTGTTAAAAATTCATTGAGAATCAGCTACAATCACATAACAAATCATTTTGAATTTTTAGAAGCTATTCTAAGGTTATAGGTCATTGAATAAATTGAAATCCCATAATAAGTTATTTTCAAGTTCTAAATCAACAAATCAGTCAACCATTCAAGAAGAACAACTCAAATCACATAATAAGCTATTTAAAGATTTTTTATTGTCAAATTTGTCAACCACTTCATAAAAACCATATAAAAAGACATAAGAAGTCATTCTAAGTTTCCAAAATATTGAAATGGTTAACCAGATAAAATTGTATAATAAGCCATTTTGAAGTTCTAGATCCCTGAAATGGTCAACCATTCATTAAGATTCAACTAGAACTTCACAACAAGTCATTTTAAATTTCTAGAAACTATTATGAGGTTATAGGGTTTTGAATAAATTGAAATCACAAAAAAATTTATTTTGAAGCTCTAGATCATCGAAGTCGTGAACTACTTCATGAGAACCATCTAAAAACACATAACAAGTCATTATGAGTTTCCAAAACCCTGAAATGATTAACCATTTGATAAGAATTAGCTACAATCACATTACACACCATTTTAAGGTTCTAAATCACTGAAACGGTCAACCATTTGATGAGAATAAGCAACAATCTTATAACAAGTCATTTTACATATGTTGAAGTTATTCTAAGGTAACAGGTCAAGGAAATAGCCATCTGTTTGATGAGAATCAACTATAATGGCATTACACACCATTTTGAGTTTCCAAATCACTGAATCAGTTAATCATTCAATAAGAATTAACTACAATTGCATAACATGTAAATTTTATGTTCTGGGTCATTGGTTTTATAAACTGTTCTATAAGAACCAACTAAAATCATTGAACAAGCTATTTTGAAGTTCTAGATCCCTAAAATGGTCAACCATTCATTGAGAATTAGCTACAATCTCATATCAAGTCATTTTGAATTTTTAGAAGCTATTAGGAGGTCACTAAATAAATTAAAATTGTATAAAAGATTATTTTAAGGTTCAAGATCAAGAAATATGTCAACCATTCAAGAAGAATCAATGAAAATAACATAACAAGCTATTTAAAGGTTTTAGATTGTCAAATTGGTCAATCACCTCATGAAAACCATCTAAAAAGACATAAGAAGTCATTCTAAGTTTCCAAAATACTGAAATGGTTAACTATTCAATAAGAATTAGCTACAATTGCATAACATGGAATTTTTATATTTTAGGTAACTAAGTTTATAAATTGTTCAATAAGAACCAAGTAAAATCATATAACAAGCTATTTTGAAGTTTTAGATCACTGAAATTGTCAACCATTCACTAAGAATCAGCTACAATCACATAACAAGTCATTTTGAATTTCTAGAATCTATTCTATGGTTATAGGTAATTGAATAAATTGAATCCAATAATAAGTGATTTTCAAGTTCCAGATCAACAAATCAGTCAACCATTTGAGAAAAATAAACTAAAACCAAATAACAAGCTAATATAAGGTTCCATAATGCCGAGGTTGTTAACCACTTCATGAAAACCATCTAAAAAGACATAAGAAGTCATTCTAAGTTTCCAAAACACTAAAATGGTTAACCATTTAATAAGAATTACCTACAGTCACATAAAACACAATTATAAGGTTCTAAATCATTGAAACAGTCAACTATTTGATGAGAATAAGCTACAATTGCATTAACAAGTCATTCTAAATTTTTAGAAGCTATTATGAAGTTATAATTCACCGCATCGGTCATTTGTTCGATGGGAGTCAACTAGAATGGCATAGCCATTCTTGGTTTGTAAATGACTAAATCTGTTAATCATTGAACAAGAATGAACTACAATTTTATAACATGTAATTTTTACGTTCCAGGTCACCAAATCTATAAATTGCTCCATATGAACCAACTAAACTCATATAACAAGCCATTTTGAAGTTCCAGATTCCTGAAATGGTCAACCATTAATTAGGATTCAACTAGAATCATATAACGAGTCATTTGAAATTTATAAAAACTATTCTAAAGTTATAGGTCATTGAATAAATTGAAATCACATAAAAAATAATTTTGAAGCTCTAGATCAACAAATCAGTCAAGCATTCAAGAAGAATCAACTAAAATCACATAACAAGCTATTGTAAGGTTCTAGATTGCCGAAGTCATAAACCACTTCATGAGAACCATCTAAAAAAATATAAGAAGTCGTTCTCATCAAACCACCTCAAAATGACTAGTTATGCAACTATAGATGATTCTCATCGAACGGTTGATTGATTCGATGATCTAGAACCTCAAAATGAATTTCAGCGATCTAGAACCTCTAAATGAATTGTTATGTGACTATAGGTTATTCTCATCGAATAGTTGACAAATTCATCAACCTAGAAACTCAAAACAACTTGTTATGTGATTGTAGTCAATTATAATCGAACAGTTGACCAATTCAGCATTTTAGAACCTCCGAATGAATTGTTATGCGATTGTAGCTCATTCTCATTGAACAGTTGACCGATTCGGTGATCTAGAACCTTAGAATGACTTGTTATGTGATTCTAGTTGATTCTCATCAAATAGTTGACCGATTCGACGATCTAGAACCTCATAATGACTTATTGTGAGATTATAGTTAATAATTGAATGGTTGAGCGATTCAACAATCTAGAAACTCAAAATAGCTTGTTATGCAATTGTAGTCCATTGTCATCGAACGGTTGACTGATTCAGTGATCTAGACAGTTAGAATTTCTTTTTATGTGATTGTAATTAATTCTCATTGAACGGCTGACTGATACAATGATCTAGAACCTCAAAATGACTTGTTATGTGATTATAGCTCATTCTCATCAAACGGTTGACTGATTCGACAATCTGAAACATTAGAATGACTTATTATATGATTGCAATTGATTCTCATCGAACGGTTGACCGATTCGGTTATCTCAAACCTTAGAATGACTTATTATGCAATTCTAGTTAATTCTCATCGAACGGTTGATTGATTCAACTATCTAGAACCTCAGAATGACTTGTTGTGTGATTATAGCTAATTATCATCGAATAGTTGACCGATTCGACGATCTAGAACCTCAGGATGACTTGTTGTGCAATTGTAGTAGATTTTCATTGAATGGTTGACCAAATCAATAATATAGAAACTCAAAATAGCTTGTTATACAATTGTAGTCAATTCTCATCGAACGGTTGATCGATTCAGAAATCTAGAAACTTAGAATGGCTTTTTATGCGATTGTAGATGATTCTCATCAAAAAGTTGAATGATTCAGTGATCAAGAACCCTAGAATGACTTGTTAAGAAATTCTAGTTGATTCTCATCGAATAGTTGACTAATTCAACAATCTAGAACCTCAGAATGACTTGTTCTACGATTGTTGTTGATTCTCATTGAACGGTTGATCGATTCGGCTTTCTAGAAACTAAGAATGACTTATTATGCAATTGTAATTGATTCTCATTGAACGGTTGACCAATTTAGCGATCTAGAACCTCAAAATGAATTGTTATGTGATTATAGTTGATTCTCATTGGGCAGTTGACCGATTCGGCGATCTAGAAAATTAAAACAACTTGTTTTGTGATTGTAGTCAATTATGATCGAATGATTGACCGATTTAGTCATCTAGAAACTTAGAATGGCTTGTTATGTGATTGTAACTAATTCTCATCGAATGGTTGACTGATTTGGTGATCTAGAACTTCACAATGGCTTGTTATGTGATTTTAACTAATTCTCATTGAACGGTTGACTGATTCGGCGATCTAGAACTTCACAATGGCTTATTATGCGATTCTAGTTGATTCTCATCAAGTGGTTGACCGATTTCATGATCTAGAACTTCACAATGGCTAATTGTGTGATTGTAACTAATTCTCATTTAACGGTTGAATGATTTGACTATCTGGAATCTTAGAATGACTTGTAATGTGATTTTAGTTTATTCTCATCAAACAGATGACTGATTCGGCAATCTAAAACCTCAGAATGACTTGTTATGAGATTCTAAGTTATTCTAAGAGAATAGTTGACTTATTCAAGAATCTAGAAACTTAGAATGGCTTGTTATACGATTGTAACTGATTCTCTGATGCAGGAGCATCCAATGGTGTTAGGGCAATCCTGCATCACCCAAAAACATTAGCTAGTTACTCTGAAGGAAGCAATGCTTGATAATAGCTATTCTGGTCAGTTTCCTATCTCATAAGAAGAAAACACTATTTGGTCACTATTCATTAGGAGTTACTATTCATCAGGGAAAAGCATTAATGTTGTATGAGGGCTTGATTATAAATTGTCAAGGGAAGTGGTTGCTAGTGTAGCTTGCAATTGTAAAGATACACGGTCTGGAGAAAGAATCAGGTCAACAACATTTGCCATTCAAAAGTTATTCCAAATTTAAGTTTCTAAAAAATCTCCTAAAAAATCTTCCGAGCCAATTTTGAGGCACTAAATGGCCTCGTAGAGATTTTGTTCCAATTTTGAGGCACTAAACGATGCAAAGTTTTCGTCGATCGGAGTCCTGGTTAGGAAGTTATGGCCCCCGAAAGTTGGACTTGCTGTTGGGGAATTGACTAAATTTCATTCGAATGAAATTTGAGTTCAAGAGCATCTCTTTTGGTGCCAAATCGTCGAAAGTAGAAAGAGACGTAATTTTGACATGTTTTGAACACCAAATCTATTTTGGTGCCAAATCGACAGATGGCTATTTGAAGACGCATACTAGGAGAGAAGGCAAGTTTTGGGTTAGAGATAGAATTTTGAGAGATTAGGAACTTCCAGAACTCAAGTAGATTGTAGCCTGTGGGCATGTAGGTTGTCTTCTGTTAGTTATATGCATGTATGAAGATCATATTTATTCGTCAGATAGTTTGAAAATATATTTTTGGGTTGTGCTCTTCTATGGTTTCATATCTGTATTTCTTTTTTATGTCTTTTGTCATAGAGTCGGTCCTCATCATTCTCATTTAACAGTTGAACGATTTGACTATCTGGAACCTTAGAATGACTTGTTATGTGATTATAGATGATTCTGATCAAACAGATGATCGATTCGGCAATCTAGAATCTCAGAATGACTTTTTATGAGATTGTAGTTGATTCTAATCGAATAGTTGATTGATTCAGCAATCTAGAAACTTAGAATGGCTTGTTATGTGATTGTAACTGATTATCATCGAATAGTTGACCAATTCAGTGATCTAGCACCTCAGAATGACTTATTATTCAATTCTAGTTGATTCTCATAGAACGGTTGACCGATTCAACGATCTAGAAACTCAAAACAACTTGTTATGTGATTGTAGTAGATTCTCATCAAACGGTTGACCAATTTAGTGATTTAGAAACTTACAATGACTTGTTATGCAATTATAGCTAATTCTCATCAAACTATTGACTGATTCTGTGATCTAGAAACTCAAAATAGCTTGTTATGTGATTGTAGTTGATTCTCATCAAATGGTTGACTGATTTAGTGATCTAGAAACATAGAATGGCTTGTTATGTGATTGTAGCTAACTCTCATCAAATGGTTGACTGATTTGGTGATGTAGAACCTCAGAATGACTTGTTATGCTATTCTAGTTGATTCTCATCGAATGGTTAACCAATTTGACATTCTAGAACCTCAAAATGACTTGTTGTGCCACTCTAGCTGATTCTTATCGAACAGTTGACCAATTCGGAAATCTAGAAACTTAAAATGGCTTGTTATGCGATTGTAGATGATTATTATCAAACGCTTGACTGATTCGGCTATCTAGAACCTCAGAATGAATTCTTATGTGATTGTAGCTAATTCTCATCGAACAGTTGACTAATTTGATGATCTAGAACCTCATAATGACTTGTTATGCGATTCTAGTTGATTCTCATTGAACGGTCAACCATTTGAGAAAAATCAACTAAAACCAAATAACAAGCTATTATAAGGTTCCATAATGCTGAGGTTGTTAACCACTTCATGAAACCCATGTAAAAAGACATAAGAAGTCATTCTAAGTTTCTAAAACACTAAAATGGTTAACCATTTAATAAGAATTACCTACAATCACATAAAACACAATTCTAGGATTCTAAATCATTGAAACAATCAACCATTTGATGAGAATAAGCTACAATTGCATTAACAAGTCATTCTAAATTTCCAGAAGCTATTATGAAGTTATAATTCACTGCATCAGTCATTTGTTCGATGGGAATCAACTAGAATGGCATAGCCATTCTTGGTTTGTAAATGACTAAATTTGTTAATCATTGAACAAGAATGAACTACAATTGCATAACATGTAATTTTTATGTTCCAGGTCACCATATCTATAAACTGCTCCATATGAACCAGCTAAACTCATATAACAAGCCATTTTGAAGTTCCAGAATCCTGAAATGGTCAACCATTAATTGGGATTCAACTAGAATCACATAACAAGTCATTTGAAATTTCTAAAAACTATTCTAAGGTTATAGGTCATTGAATAAATTGAAATCACATAAAAAATAATTTTTAGTCGCAAGAAGCTGTCTTGAATCTGATCCTCTTCCACCATACCCTCTTTGTCCTCTTCCTTCTCTACCTCTACCTCTTCCTCTGAAGTTTGATTCTGATTTATTTTTGTTCTTCTCTTCTACTTTCAATGCAAGTTGGAAACATTTATGGATTGTTGTAGGAGTCCACAAACTAATTTCCTCTTGGATATTCCATTTTAGGCCTCCAAGATACATAGCCACTTTGATAGTCTCGTCCTCTTTTACTCCTAACCTTAAGCACAACCTTTGAAATTCTTCAGTGTATGTAGCCACATCCAAATCTTTTGGTTTCAAATTATGCCTCTTCTTGTGCATTTGGATTTCATAATCCTCAGGTAGGTATTGCTCTTTTACTTTGTTTAACATAAATTTCCAATTTGAGATTGGATTCTTACCCATCTTCTCCCTCTCTTCTTGGAAGTATTTCCACCATGTTAGTGTTGAACCTTTCAACCTTGATTTTGTAACTCTCACCTTTTGTGCTTCAGTTATGCCCTCGCATTTGAAATGATTCTATATGCCTTCTATCCATTCGATCGCCAGTTCACTGTCCATTTTTCCATCAAACCATGGAACTCCTTGAAGACTTTTTCCTCCTATGGCTTTGAGAGCTTTCAGGAATGGCTCTTTATTCACTGGAGGGTCTGGTTCAAGTATGATGTCTTCCTCATCAACCTTTTGCTTCCCTTTGTTGTAGCCGGTTTCGTCTCCATCTCTATTTCTATTTGCATCTGTAACTTCTTGGAGTTTTTCCTTCATCTCATCCAGTGCTTCTTCAAGGAGTCTACTCCTTTCCATTTGATCCTCTATTACCTTTTTCTTCTCAACTACTTCTTTTGCAAGCTCTACATTAGTGACCATCTTGTTTTCACCTAATGATTCTTTTGGTTGCAGCATCTACCACAAGCCTAATCAATTTGAGCTCTGATACTAATTTGATGTACTCGAGAATGGGGTTGCTCTGGTGTCCTTGCTAGCTATAAGGACTTTCTTAGGCTTTCTCCTAGCCTATGAGAGTTCACATTGATACCCTGCCCTGTATAGGATTACAATCCTATCCTTCCAACTACCCCACCAAGTTACACTAACTTAATTGCTTGTTGAACCACTATTCCTATCTTGCTTCTTGTTGGCATTTTCACATGTCATGAAATTTCCTTGCTTCTCAGTGAATGAGGGATGCATTTTGGGTGTCTACTAACCCCATTCAACCTTTTGACTTCAATTCAATTTGGTTTAGTGAACCTATCTTGTTGAATTGTCCCCACTCTGCAAACTATCCATGCATAGAAAAACTCCAAATCAGTCATGAACTTGAGGGTTTTTGGCTTGTTTAGAGTATCCTCCTTAAGGTCACTTCAACCTATATCCCAATATGCACTTGGGGACTTCTCCTTCTAGTTCTTAGCTCTTCACACATCCCTCTAACTTCATCCACACTTGGATTGAAGCTCTTAATGCATTCAACTCGCTGTACCTTCTTCTCAATTCTGATGCTGCCTAAGCGGGTACTCTATACTCACTTAGGGCATCATGGCAATGCATGCAAATCCTATTTATAGAGCTCCTCCTCCTCAACATGACATACTATACAAATCCACTCCCATGTCCCAAAGACCCATAACATTTCTATGGTGGGAAAGGGAGTGGTAAACATTTTTTGTGGACTAATTAAGGTACTGGCAGCAGATTGCCTAAATACAAAAAGGTTTTCAAACTAAACAAAATAACCTTCCCTAACTTATTCAATAAATGGAAGATGACTGTGCATGCATACTAAACAACAATCTAAGGTTAGAACAAGGATTTCAGTCCATTGACCTGTGCATGAAAGCAAAAACCAAGACTGTGAAACTGTAATAGCAGAATGAGGAAATGTCTTTTCACAACATACAAAAAAAAAATTGACTTCCTTTTCAACTTGTAGTATGAGTGGAAAGGGCTTAGAAGATCATGGATAACAGTAATCCATCCTGATAGCAAAGATCCTAGCTTCTAACTTATTGAACTTTGCATGTAAGCAAAACCAGTTGGCTGTAATCCACAACAGCAAATAAGAGGAAGTCTTCACAACATAATAGTAAAATGACCTTCCCAAAACATACAGACTGAATAAAAATAGTAAACCCCGGGGACGCGTCCCACCCCCAAAACCCAGCTGCACCCGGTGGGGGATGTCCTCGAGACAGGGACTTCATGCTCCGACGCACCCCCCTGCCGCCCAACCCTGGCTGCACCCATGCCGTCTCCCTGGGGTACCCAAGACTCAGGGACGTCCTTGATACTTGGGGACCAGGGTGTGGTCCCTGACACAACCAAAAAAACATAAAAAAATAAAGTGCATTTTTAAATTTTTTTATTTTGATTATTTGATACAATGATGTGGTCATGATATTCAGATATTTGATATATCATATTTCATAATTTCATATTATCTGATATCATATTGATACATTGAAGATTGTTTGAGTTTCACTTTCATTTCAATATGAATATTTATTATTTCAATGTTCATTTCTTTGTTTAATGTTTTAGTTTCAATGAATTTCATTACTGATAGTGATTACTGATTGTGAGATTCATGACTTATGGTTCATGTTGCAATTTGCTATATTGAGGTAGTATATTCAAGTATTTGGTATGTTATATTGGAGCATCACTTCAGATTTAGCATTTCAAGTTATATATGTATAGTATGTGGCTCCCCCCCCCCTCCACACCCCATCGTCATCCCCTCGCCTTCCCCTCGCCATCCCCAAATTGAGGACATTTTTTCCCGCACCCGAAACTCATCCCGCCGCACTGCCGTCCCCCCGCGCCAGTGGAACACTAAATAAAAATGACTTGGAAGATCCTCTAGGACAGTAATCTGCCACTACAGTATATATCCAAACTCATTATCCCTTACATGCAAACCTGCAACAGTAATAATATCAAACTGTGATAAAACACGGCAGTCATGAAAGAGATCTTTTAAAACACATTAGCAATGACATTAACTCTACCACTGGTGTGAGGGGAGAGACGTATCTCAGTCATAAAAATAGGGTCATAGATAGAAAACGAGCTCTTCCTTTTCACCTTCACATGCATATAAACACAAAAGAAGCAAAAATGACAGCCACTCTCATGCAAATATACATTCACATAGAAAATTTTTTCATTCAATCTTTTCAAGAGCTCATACAATGCTTGCTCTATGTTTTTGATAGGTTCTTCATGTTCTAGGTAACCTTCCTCATGGATTGAGGCGTTACAGAACATCATGGCTACACCAAACAAATCTACCATGCTGTTGCAGACCATTTGATTAGAATTAATTACAATCACATAACAAACCATTCAACATTTCTAGATCACTAAATCAGTCAACCCTTCAATAAAAATCAATTATAATCATATAACAAGCTATTTTAAGTTTCTAGATCACTGAAAAGGTTAATTGTTTGATGAAAATTAGCTACAATCACACAATAAGTAATTTTTAGGTTCTAAATTGTCGAATCTATCAACCATTCAGTGAGAATCAACTAGAATCACATAACAAGTCATTATGAAATTTTAGATAGTCAAATCAATCAACTGCTTGATGAGAATTAGTTACAATCGCATAATAAGCCATTGTGAAGTTCTAGATCACTGAATCGGTCAACCGTTTGATGAGAATCAGTTACAATCACATAACAAATCATTCTAAGTTACTAGATCACTAAATCGGTCAATCGTTGGATCATAATTGACTATAATTGTAGCTAGTTCAGATTGTAGCTAGTTTAAATACAACACTCTAAAACACAACTTAATAAGTTTTACATTTAATTTTTAACTAACAAAAGTACTTAGATAGAGTTTTCTCAAGTCAATAATTTCATAACAATTTGATAAGTATAGTTATTTTTAACCATTTGATTGAACATGCATAAAAGATAGGGATACAAATTTGAATGACAAAAATGAGTGTCACGATAAGAAATTTTAGTGTAAATGATAGTAGGAGATGTAACCATGAATATTGTAATAGAAATTGAAACAATATTAACAATCTCAACTCTAATATAATATTCAAACTCCCTCATTTGATCTATTGCCTCGCTTACATTGACACATAGATTGAAACCTCCTTTTTCGCTATAAAGGATGCTTTTCAATTGAAGAATTAAACATTTGCATGTTTTTATCTAAAATAAATAATAAATCCTCTTTTATTATTAAATTATCTCTAAGAGTTACTAAATTTAGTTTTCTATTCTTATAATAGCATTTAAGATTTCCACCTTTATGCACCCTATAGAATTAAAACCTTGTTATCAGATTTGTACCTATTTACTTAAGCTCTCCATAATTGAAGATTGGATTTTTAGGTACATTTTTGAAAGGGGATATAACATGCTTCTTTAAATACAACACTCTAAAACACAACTTAATAAGTTTTACATTTAATTTTTTACTAACAAAAGTACTTAGATAGAGTCAACTCAAGTCAATAATTTCATAACAAATTGATAAGTATAATTTATTTTTGCACAATTTAATTGACATAGATTAATAATTTTGTATTTATGTTATGCTTATTTTTTATTTTAATTTTTTTTAAAAGAAAATTGATTGCATATAATTGTGTTTTTGTTATAGTAGTTTTTTTCATAACTGTACATATTGAATTTAATCTTTTATTGATTTTAATTGTTGATAGTTCGTGTTGCTCATCATTTTGATTTCAATTTTCGGTCGATTAAAATTAGATGTATTAGAAATAAAAGAACAAAAGTTGAATCAATTTATCTTTAGAATTATATATACAAATGCATTGCATGTGGTTCTATCCCTTCTAAGGTGATGATTTTAGTATGACTACAATTATGTTCTTTAATTGCAAGTGCATCCTAGTTATGAGTACTCTTCCAAACTTGCAATAAAACTTTTGATATTCTAGATAGGATGCTATTGCAAGAACCTTGGGGGGATTGTGGTGAGAAAGGGTGAATTTTGATACTTTTTCATTGACAATAAAAACCCACGAAGGATTTGGATTCTTTTGGAATGGGTCCTTGGAAAATGTGCAAAGTGGCTAAACAACTAGGTTGTAGTATCTATGTGAGTATGTGAGCATGTGTACTATCAAGGAGGTATAGTAATGAAGTTATGTTCTTTTCTTATAATTATTAGTCCTATTGTATCATTGGCTTAGTTATATCTAGGTTTCACCCATTTATGCAAATTTACTTTTTTTTCTCGAAATAATTTTATGTAATTTTTTTTTTACCACTTGATTGAACATGCATAAAAGATAGGGATACAAATTTGAATGACAAAAATGTATTGTTGCGATAATAAATTTTAGTTTAAATGATAGTAGGAGATGTAACCATGAATATTGTAATGAAAGTTGAAACAATATTAATAATCTCTAGTCGAATATAATAATCAAACTCCCTCATTTGATCTATTAGCTATGGTTGACCATCCTAGTCACCATACATGTGGAGTGACACCTCAGCATGTCCACTCCAACTTAGTACATTATTTGCAAAAATATAAATTACAAAACAAATAATAATGAAGGAATTAACCAAGGTTGAGACACCTTATTCCTAACATTCTCCCACTTGTCGAACACCTTGTAAGAGCCAAAGGAAATAATAGGATTTAACTGCTATAGGCCGAGAGGCCCATAGACTCCGAACACCATCTAAACTTTTATGTGTCCACTGGTTTCATCAATGCATCTGTAACATTCTTCACAGTATCTACTTTCTCCAAACTTACCTTTCCATCTTCCACCATATCTCTCACAAAGTGAAACTGCACATCAATATGCTTTGTTCTGGCATGGAAAGTTGGATTCTTCGCAAGGCAAATAGCACTCTAACTGTCACACCAAATAGTAATTTGCCCTGCATCAACACCAGCATCAGAACACAATCTCCTAAGCCAAATGGCTTCTTTACAAGCATGAGTAGCTGCCATGTACTCAGCTTCTGTAGTGGACAAAGCAACCATAGGTTTTCGCTTACTCATCCAACTAATGGCACCACCAAACATAGTGAACACATAAGCACTGGTGGATCTCCTACTATCAATATCACCTACCCAATCTGAATCCACAAACCCATGAATACAAACTGAATGCAGAGCTCCATAAGAGTTACCATGATAGCATATGGAGTAATCTGATGTACCCCTCAAATATCTGAATACTTGCTTAACTGCATCCCAATGTACCCGTCCAAGGAATGTTCTACATATACATATATATGTGCATACACATATATGTTTATAAGTAAAGATTGATCATGTTACCTATCATATAATAGCTTTCTTTTTCTGTTATTTATCCCAGATCCAATCCTAGTAGTTCTGACAATTATTCTACATTATCTTGATTAAACATTTCTACCTCCTTTGTGGAATCTAAGATGATTTCTAATTGAGATGGTACCAAATTTGTCTGTTCTAGGGGTTTATTTCAAATCCTTGCCTTATCAACCATAATTGAATTCTCTACAGACCTCTTTTCCTCACTGAGATGTCCATGGGGAATGATGCAAACTATTTCCTTGCCATGATCTAAAATTAACTTATTAGTGAATGATTTCCTATTTTCTGCCTCAACAATAATTTCATCATCCCTTATCTATCTTTGAATGTTCTCAATGAGAATTCTCTATTGTAACTCCCATTATTTTTCATCAAAAATTTCATTCATAAAGGAATCCAAAAGTTCATCTATACGAGATTCACCAATAAAATTTGCTATAGTCTCTACTTCCATTTCCTTGATCTTCTGGTCTACATTATTCTCCTTTTTTGTCAAGGTGTTTGTTGTTTCCAGGATAGGAAAGGGGTGATCTCAGGAGCGGGTAGGGGGGGAGTTTATTCTCTGCCCTCACCATCAACTGAGTTTGTCAAAGAAGGAAAATATGGTGTTGAAACCCAAAATCCCCCAATGTTTTGAAAAAGTGAACCTTAGAATTATAGTGGGGAATCGATGCAGGAACGCATCGAGTCTTAAAACTAGGGGGCTTACAAAAGCGTGGTTTGAGAAGGATATCTCCATTTTCTAATTGCAGTTTATGAGGTTGGATATCTGATAGGGAAATTAAAACCCTAACTCCCAGTTTGACATTAGAGTTGTCCAAGAAATTGTGTAAAATCTCCACCAGGGTACCTATGCTATTCACTATATCTGTTGTTAAGACTAAATTGTGAATGAGTTCTACTAGAAGATTTGGAAGGATAATCTATTTCGTAACATCCAAGTTACCATGTTGGGTCAGATCGAAATTAGGGAACTAATCTATGAATAAGAAATCATGGGATTTAAAAATAGGGCAGCTTCCTTTAATCAATGATGATTTAAGATTTTTATCCTTGCAATCTATAAACAAAAAAACATTGGCTAAGGAGGTGATACTTATCTTGTCCCCATAGAAAGATATGAACCATGAAATAGTTGCATGGAGGGCTTCTCCAGAACCCTTCCACTTAGCAAAGATATCATATTATTTGTAGTAATTCTTCATCCCCTTCTCCATAATGGGATTAATTTTGATTGAAGCAAACACAAGGGATTCATCTAGTTGAGATGGAGGAGGAATGCTCTCTGAATTCGCCTGCTCCATAAAAAAATCCCTCTTATGAGGAGGGGTATAAGATTTTGGAGATCTATGGAGGGAAGAGGATGGAGGTAGGGTACCTTCCAATGCAGACGCATCAACAATTTCAGCCTCCTTGAACCCTTCTCTTATGTGCGTTGGAGAGTATAATTGGGGACAATCTAGATCTTGGGAAAGGGCTTGGAGGGGGGGAAATATATTTGTCATAGATATTTCATGCATTGTAGAATGTGAGGGCTTCTCATAGGAATAACCCCAAACCACTTTTTTCTTCCTATAAACAGTTGGCCATCGCAAGTGATCCTTGCCAGAAAGAGAGCCATGATTTTGGTGAAAAGGAGTGTCTGAGAGATTCGTTAGATGCTTCCCCCATGTGAAAACCCTAGATGAAAGTCTGGTGGAAGAAGACATTTGACCATTAGAAGGTAACAACATGTAGGTGGAATGCCTGGCCAAGTGCCTTGCAGAGCTAAAATACTTCATTTTCTAGAAGATCAAGAATTGCTTATCCAGTGAGTCCACACTGCATATTCGTGGGCGATCTTAAAATAGTAGAGCCATTTTTTAATAATAATAATATAATAATAATAATAATAATAATAATAATAATAATAATGATAATAATAATAATAAATGTTATATTAATATTGAATAAGTAGGTAAATTATTATATTTATCATATAGTTTTGATTAGGTAAAATCAGGTTTTGAAGGGGCCCCGAAACCCTGTACAAGCATATTTTGAGGTGATCTAGAACCCCACCTAGATGAAACTTCTACTAGAGATAAGGCAATACAATACAACATAATAGAGACAACAAAAGGTCATTAGAAAGACAACAACTAAAAGAGATAAAAGAATAAACTAAGCGGCACAGAATGGGGTGCAACAACTATACACCTAGAAGGCCGAAACCTTACATCACAACTCTATCCTCCTAACCAAGACGGTCCTAGGGTTTATAGGGACACCCCAACCCAAAAGCCAACTTGCTGGAAGTAACCATCTGGTCCACACTTGTAATCTCAAACCAACACATCTTCAAATCTGGAATTCTCCCATCTAACAAAAATCCCACTCTTCCACATAAAAGATCACCACCTCAATAGGAGATGAATTGGAAATAGAAGAAAGTAAAGAGGGAAGACTCACCAAACACCAGAGGTTTTGAAAGGCTCCTCTAACCTTCTTGGCCATCACCTTGTTAATCTCCATATCCATACCATCAGCCACAAAGATCAAATTGAAGCACTCATCCCACCAACCAATCAAACAACACTTCACCTCTAGAGGAGCCATTCCCACCTCTAAAGGGACAAAAAGAGTGGAGAATAAGAGCCACAAGAATAAAACAACCAACATGATCCCCACCTCAATAAGAGGAAGCCTCACCTCTAGAGAAGCTTCATGGAGAGAAAGCCAAGAGAGCACAAACCTATAAAGAAAATATGCACTAAAGCACATAGCTCTAATCAAACCCACAAGGGTCTCAGAACCCCAAAAAATCTCAATCAGCACAAAGAAAAGGTAGAGGAGGATCATTTCAACAATCTCTTCCAGCTACCACCAGAGCTACCCAAAAGCCTCCTTTAGCTAGATCGGGGTGTAAAAACATCTAATCTTAGAAATATCATCATGCCCACTAAGAAAATCCTTGGCCATACCAATGAAAGCCTGAAAGAGGGCATACGTCACAATAAGGAGGCCACAAAACTAGGTTAAACTATGAACAAGGGCAGAACAAACCCCCCAAAAATAGCCCACCCAAATCCAAAAGCCATTGAAGGCCATCTTGCTAGCATCAGAGAAGGAGGTCAAAGGAGACAGAATCTCCCAACTAAGACCCTCCTTACAACAAGTCCCACCAATGCAACCAACTGCCACATCTAAAACTCTAGAGGCATTAATAATCGTTGTGGCACCCAAAGACAAAAATACTCAAGATTTGCATTTGCCATCATAGTCCAAAGAAAAAAATCCCCTCCATGAAGGGATCCAAAAAAATCCCACAACCAAAGAGCAGAGGGAGTCCAAGATAATTTCATGAAGAGTGCATCCATCCAACTCCCTGTCATTGTGGGCATTTCCACCCCCAAAGTAGAAATACAGGTCATCCCACCAAGAGATGAAGCAGTCCTACATCCCCCGTCCAAATTAGCCCATGACTAGCAAACATGGGCCAATAGAATACTCTACAGATTCTCCTTCACCCTAGTCCTTGACAGCCATGATCCTGCAAATGCTTGAGAAGCCATCTGGTGGCTCATCCTCTTCAAATCCATCACCCTCGGCAACAAGCATCTGAGATCTACAACTTGCAAAAACCCTCCCATTTGAAATCGCTTGCTTCTTGCCCGCTCCGCTCATCCTCTATACATTTATCATATTGTACACTATAAATTATATTATGTAATTATATGCTATAAATTATATTATATATTTTAAATTTAACTCTCTACTATAAGTCTAATCATAGGCAGCCGTATTTCTCTCTCAAATGGTTACTTTTTAATATTATTTTTATCAATCAAACAGTGATTTGATGTGGGTTAGACTGGTGGAGCTAGGAGGAGGGCACGGTGGAGGTGCAATTATTTTGGACCCCATAGCCAAGTGCTCTCCAAAGGAGGAGGGCGCGGTGGAGCTGGCCTCATTTTGGCCCTCATAGCCCTTCCAAAGTTGTCTCCTTGGCTCTCGAAACGTTTAGGTAAACTCTTTTTTAACTTTTTCAACTTTCACCTAAGGGATTCATTCATTCGATTGCTTCCCTATAAATCTCAGCAAATTGTATCCAGAATATTACATTGCAAATTGTATCAGGGAGATTACATTAAAAAGAGCGAAAATGAGCACAAAGGCGAGAAACCTCAGGAAGACGAGAATGGAAGAGGACGCGGCTTTGGAGAAACATTGGAAGAGGAGTTGTGAGATGAGAGAAAAGTTTGTTGAGGACCTTGTGAAGAAGATGGATGATGATTTGAGGAAGAATATGGAGGAGGAAGACAGGAAGAAGGAGCAGGAACGTCAAAAGAAAGAGAGGAAGGAAATCGATAAAATGGCGAAGGAGGTCAGGAAGGAGGAGGAAGAGGAATTCCTCAAGCATCTTTTTATGTCTGATAGAGAATGAGAGCTACATAAGATGGTTTGGCAATGGATTCTTGAGGGATTCATGCAACTCTCTCTCAAATTTTGTCACTTAATCTAGGTAACATCAATTAACCTTCTGCATTTTTCATTTCTTCAATTTTCTTCTACCATGTTCCTAAAATCAAAACCACATATGAGCATTCAGTGCCAATGATAGTCGTTAACCCAACTGTTACACAAGACATGAAGAAATTACAACAATGATATTGTATGATGTTCGATGTGCTTAGATCACAAAAACATTAAAAATCAAATAGAATGTCATTAAATTAAAATCATTTTGCAAGAAGAAACAGATTGCGGGGCACAATTCAGAAATTGATAAAGAAATTCACCATAAGGAATGTTGAGGCAAGCTCTTACAGCAATGATAAGGGGGATCAATCAGAGAATCAATCAAAAAATCAAAATCTAAAGCAATCCACAATATTTAGGTTTTAATGAGAAAGTGCGTTTGTAATTCTGATTAAATAAAGTCTGTAAGCCTAGGGATTATGTGAATTATTTTCGTGCTCATTTAACTGGCAAATATGTCCCATTCACAATTTATATAAATATTATCCATATAAGTAGAAAATTCATTGTGTATGAATCATAGTTTTGAGACTGGAGGGACTCATTAAAAATTGCTTGTTGAGTCCTCACTCAGTCATTTCAACTAGTAAGGTCATCAATAGTGAGGCATGCTGATGCAGGGGCATCCCTCATGCAAACCAAAGGACAACATGAAGTTAAGAGACCATTACATCATATTAAGACCAGCATTTGTTTTTCCAAGGATGATCCTTTCATCATGAAGTCTTGTGATGGACAAGGATAGATAGTTTAATGGTTTTATGATGTTTCAAGGTGTTCTCAAAAGTGTTGTGTTTAGTTTATTTTGTTTGTAATAAATAATCACCCATGTGAATGGACTAAGACCCCTTGGTGCAATTATAAACCTTGGGTATCCAATTAGTCCTTGGGTGAAAATTGGCATAATAAGGGTCTATTAGATGTTTTTAGATGGGTTTAGGAGTTTTAGAGGTTTTAGTGGTTTTTGATGTCTTAACATTAGTATTTGATTAGTCATATCAAACTTTCATACTTCTCGGAAAAACTTGTACAAAAGTTGTAAGGCAACTTTGTAAAGTTGCTAACAAATATTGGTTTTGATATGGTTGAACGGGTATAACCATACAAATGGTTATGAAACTATTGTGAGAGCCTTTTTAGGCCTGTATTGATCGAAGAAGAGCAGAAAAAGACTTATGTATGAAGTTTGCTATTGAAACCAATAAAATAAGACTATTTTCAAGCCATTTTCAGCACTTTTCCTGTTTGTCCGTACAGTGTACGGAAGCATATGGGCATGGAATCAGAGTGGGAGATAAATCAGTGTCAATACAAGCTTTGAGATTTGGTTTGACTGTCTAATCTCATTTCATTTCAAAGTTATTGCATTTTCATTGTACATTGCTTCTAAAACCCTCATTTTCATGGTTATGACTGTGTTAATGGCTATAACCTGATTTGTAACTGTAGACACCGAAAAATCCTTCAGAAAATAAATTATTTTTGTTTTCTGAAAATCCTTGATGACATCATCATTTATTAATTAATTAATTATTTAATTAATTAATTTATTTTTATGGCATTAAATCCCTCTCTCTTAATTAAAAATCTTTAATTAAGGAATCTAGCCTAAAAATGTCATTTGGACATTATCCCTAATTTATTAATTATTTAATTAATAAATTGACCAAAAAACTTCAAAAATAAATTAATTTATTTTTAATTTATTTTTTATCCCAAATTTGGCCAATTTCCTTAAGACCACTAACCTCTTCCAAAATCTTCTAATCCCTTCTTAATTTTGATTAAAAGGCTAATCCCATCTTTTCTAACCCTAATCCCAAGGTTAAATATTTAATTAAGGTTAAATATTTAATTTTCATATTTATTGAAAATATTTTAATAAATATTCCTAAAACTTAAGCTTTTGGAATGAATAACTTTTATTCCATGAAACTAAGGAGAAATCTAGACTCTTCTAGAATCTTCTCAAATCCACCCTCTTCACCCATCCTAATCCTTTTTCTAATCCTAATCCTACCCTTAAACCTTTGTGCAATCCTAACCAAGTTTAAGACTTTCCTAAACCAAAGCAAAGTCTTTCCTTCCAAATATCTCAACCACAAAGCATTTATTGCTTCCCCAAAGTCTTCAAAGCCTCTTAAAGCCCATTCATTTCTCTTACAAGCATTTATTTGGAGAGTTATGAGCTTGGAGCCCCCTTTGTTGACTCCTCTTTGCCCTTCCCTTCATCCACTCACCTTGTGACATGTGTCACCTCCTGATTGGCTGAGAACTAGCACAATCCATGTGCTTCCCTTTGAGTGAATCTTGGCCTCTCTTAAGGATTTCAATCCTGGCCATTCATTCCTCCTACCCCAAGCCTTTAGAAATCCTATAAATACCCTCACTTCCTAAGGCAAATCATCTTTCAACTCTCAAACTCAATAGCAAAGTTATAATGCCATTTTCATTCTAGCATAAGCATAAATTCATCATTTTAGATCATTTCCAAGCTTAAATCACATCTAAATTAGCTTAATTGGATTAACATAGATTCATTTCTTGTTTAATCAATCTTAGTTCATCATTTAGCTTTGCATATTTGTGTGTTCTTGAGGCCTTTGAGGCAAAATAGGTTCCTCATACCTATTTTGTGTCATTTTGGGTCTTCTTGATCCTCAAATCATCCTAATTTGCATGCTCCAAGTGCTTGAGTTTGCACACCCACATCCATTTGTATCCAAGCATATCAAACGGTGCATGGGCGCATCTGTTTTAGGCTTAAACTGAGGTGGCTTTGGTTTTAGTTTGTTTGCCATTAAATTTGATTTGATTATATGCTATGACGTTTGTTTGTCTTTGGCCTTCAAAACAGGTTTAGGTGCACGCTCAAATCCTAGTCTACATTCTGGCACGCCCGGTGGGACTCAAACCACAATCATTTTGATGAAATTATACTTTATATGCTTGTATTTTGCAGGAAATAAAAGAAATGTCGCCTTCATGAAAAGAAATGATGCCTACAGCAATTAAATGTCACCTTCAAACAAAGAAATGTCACCTTCATCAAAAGAAATGTCGCCTACAAAGAATCTAGTCACGCCTTCATGCAATTAAATCACGCCTTTGAGGAAAGAAATGACGCCTATGAGCTTTGTTTTCACGCCTGCATAACTGAGATTTTTCTATGATCGATAACTTCTGTTACGTCCCAGAATTCTCTTCTATCGCCTTCTTGTAATGAAATCACGCCTGTGACGAAAGAAATCACACCTCTGCATTTTTATCTGTCGCCTTTTGAGGTACAGAATGTCACCTGTAAAAATGAAGTGTCACCTCTGCACTTTCCAGCGTCGCTTATAAGCTGGACAGTGTCGCTTTTTGTTTTTGCTTAGGACTAGTTTTTCATTTCTTTTATTACAGCAAAGGTCAAAAACAAAATCTTGAATGACATTAAGGAAATGAACTTAGGTCTTAGAATGTCATTGTCATTTTGAAAAGCTAACTCAATCTCGAATGCACTAAAGGAATGAATAACTCTGTTCCCTATCTCATTTTGAATTCCAAAGCAAGCAAACAAATTCAATCTTGAGTGATCTAAGGGATAAAACAAAGCTTTTTCAAAGTTCTTAAATCAACTCGCTAATCAAATCTTGAATGCACAAAAGGAAAAAACTTGCAAACATTCAATTCATTTACATTTTGAGGAAAAGAACAAATCAAAATCTAATCACGAGTGTCTTCATTTCAAAGTTCAAACATCACTTAATCAAATTTGGGAAAATGAACAAAATCTGCTTGATGTGCATGTAGGAGTTTTTCAATTCTTGCATAATCCTTGTTAGAGTAAGCAACGTGGAACATTTGAACTTGGACAAGTTCACTTGTTCTTCTTTTAGCAAGGCCTGTCCAAGGAGAAGCGCTTCCTCCTTGGAGAACGACCTCAAACCGGTATCCCCTCCGGCCGGTATATAAATAAGCGAATACCAAAAGAATCGCTTACATCTCCTAATCGCCGGGCGTTCGTGCCAAACACGTGTCTGGGGATGGTAAACATTCCTCTCCCCCAGCATAATTGGCAAGGCTCTTAAGTGAGTCACGGATGATCAGCAAAATCGGGTATGGAGACACCACGGAACTATTAAAAACCTGATAAAATAGAGGCTACCCTATCTACATCCGAAAGTATCAAAATCCTTGTGCAAGGACCGATTCCAAGGGGTTTACCAGGTCGTCTCAAGATTACTCACCATTTGTATTCCCTTCTAGGGGATACCAAGCTGTGGGCAAGTGATTTTGATACTCACCTTCCTTAGGTAGATCTGTTTGAAGTGCTTGACAGTCAAAGACTCCGTGAAAACACTTGTTGAAACATACACTTTCAAAGCTTTGTCAGAGTCAGTTGTCTTTGTTTGTATCCCGCAGGGTTGCTTTGTCCCTTGCGGAGATTGCTTTGACTTTAAACTTTTGCCATTGGAAACCTTTGCCTCAAAATCAGAAGCCTCTTTTCCAAGTGATGCCCAGCAAGAACAAACATCCTAAAGCAAAGTTGCCCAAATCCCAAGCCTATCAAGAGCAAAAAGTTATCAAGAAGAACACCAAGACCTATCAATCCATTATCCATGCAACCCAAGCAGAGGAGAAGTCCCAAACCAGACTTGAGAACATTGCCCATAACGCCCGCATCAAACAGTTCGCCTTCCGTTTCCAAGTTAACCATCACTTTGTCAACCTTGAGCCAGAAGATTAGCCAAATCCTTATTCATGTCTTGTTCCATCTTCAGATCTTGAAATCTTGTCTCAAACAGCCTTGCATCTTGGTTTCATCCTAGTTTCACCCTTTGCATCAGCATCAAAACATTAGTTGCATTTCAAAATATCATAAAGTGCATTTATCTTCCTACCAGCATTCTAGAATCAATCGTTGTCATCTGCATTGTCCCTTTAGATAGAGCATTTGTCCCTTCACCCTTCAATACCTTTTCCACCAGCATCCCCCCATCAGCTTTCCATATCTTTCCAGCAGATCCATCATCTTTTGCTCCAAATCCAGAGATCCATCAGCACTTAGTGTTTACCCTTTTGGATTGTTCCTATCCCATATCCAAGATCAGAGACCATCATCCTCTTTTTGACACAACGTGTTGTCATAAAGAAATCAAACCTTGTCCTTGCATAGCCATCATCTCGAGCAAGAGATTGGAGTGTATTGATAAGAAACTAGTTGACCGAAGATCATCAGTCTATCTTAGGTTGACCCCATCATATCTCTGATCCTCCATTTGGGAAAAATAGCAGCTCATTTGTTGACCACTCAGTAATCTTTCACCAGCTTTCTGCCAGCAACCTATCTTTCCTCCACCATCTTGATCCATATCCGTTCCATCCAGCTTCCATCATCGCCATCTTGATCCCTATCTTTGCATTTGCATCTTAGAAGTCATCATCTTTAGAAGTTCATCAACTTTGCATCCATTAACATCTTTTAGCCAAACATCTTGCATACATTTAGCACTTGCATCTCCATGCCTGTTGAGACCAGATCTCGGAAAAGAAGAAGCATGAATCCTTATCCACCAACAACCTCATCCGATCCCAACCTTTTCACCAACACCATGATGACCTACAATCCCCAGATCCAAGCCAGTAACCCATGTGAAGATCCAAACATCCCTTCATCCCCGTTGGCAATCCAAGCATTTGCAAATCCTCTAGAAAGCCCACCAGTGACCAAAGCCCTTGTACCACAACATCAACAAAGCACGTTTGCCCACTATCTACCAGAAAGTATCTCCATCCCACCATCTCTCTATCCATGCATCCCCATCAAAACTATCCAAGTTCCAGCACAAGCGTATTCTCCATTTGTCCAATCATTTCCCGATCCTATCATGCAAAAACCCCAAAAGCTTTCCACCATTCCTCTTTTCTTGCAAGGAAGCCTCGCCAGTCCCGCAACACAAGCTGCAGCACCATCCGCTCCATCTCATACCCCTTTTGCTTCATCATCTGCTATGGCTGCCCAAGCTCAAATCCAACACTTAACCCAAAGTCAGCTTCCACCTCTCACGCAAGCTTTTACACCAAAAGCTTTGCCACCATCCGCAAGTCAAGCAACGCCTTTCACCATCAAAGGAGCACCGTCACCCTTCACCCCCTAAGCACCCGTACCTTCTTCTTTGGGGTTAGCACAATCGCTCCCCATTCCAACCTCATCTTTCTCTTGGGTGTTTCCTTCATTTTCCTCCTCACAAGCATCCGCTCAACCACAACCTCAACAAGCTCCTTTCTCACAACCATCATTCATGTCCCAAGCTCCCGTTGCTCCTACCATTCCATCATCCGCTGCAGTGCACCCTAACACAAGCTCTCAGTGGGGCCTTACACAAGAAGAAATGAAGGCATGGGGGATCCCATCTCAATCCCCTACATCTATGGTTGCAAGTCAACAAACCGCCTTCGACCAAGCAACACAGCAGCAACTACCCCAACCACCGTTGGCTTCAAGCTATTCGTCCCAAATCCCAAATACCTTCCAGCAAGTTCCACCACCTCAACAGCCAACTTTCCCCAGCTATCTTACCCCATCACCCTTTGCTTCTAGCTTCCCCACATCTATTCCACCTCTAAGTAACGCAGGCATGCACCCAGCTTATATCAGCCAAACCCAAAGCCAACCTCAGCAACTACCACCATCATACCCGCAAGCAGCATCATTCCAACAGCCTCCCCCATAGCAACCACATGTCCCCTTTCAGCAAACACCCATCATTCCTCCACAACAGCAAGTCCCTTGCTATCAGCCCCAGCAACAAATCCCTATCATCCCCCAGCAACAACAAGTTCCCACCCATCAGTTACAACAACAAGTTCCAAATGTCCAATATCAGCAAGCAGTCCCACAACAACCGCCAGTTCAACAACAGCAAGTAGCCCAACAACATCAAGCGGTCCCATATCAATATCCCCCTATGCCACACCAGCAATATCCCCAACAACCATTGCCCCAAAATCAGTTCCAACCCATTTATCCACAGCAAGCGCAATATCCAGTTCCACAGCTTCCATCACAAGCAGAAGTCCCAGTTCCCTCGCCACTCAATGCTGAGTGGGAAGCAATGAAAAACACTCTAAAGGAGCTACAAAGTGGAATAGAGAATAAAACATACAAGTTCGAAGAGGTGTGCTCATATCCCTTCTATTGGTCCATAGCAACTATCCCTTTTCCCAAGCATTTTGAGATGCCCAAGTTCGACAAGTATTGGGGGAAAGGAGATCCAGTAAACCATATCAAAGACTTCTACATGGCGTGCCAAGAAGTGGCTTACAGTGATAACTATCTCCTGCGCCTGTTTCCCAAAAGCTTGGGAGGAACTGCTGTTGAGTGATTTTACAAAATACCACATGGGACAATAAAAACCTTTGCTGAACTCTCTGAGAAGTTCATCACACACTATGCCCATAATGTGGAGAATGAGTTGTCCTTGCTAGACCTATGCAACTCAAAGCAGAAAGACGGAGAAAGCCTTGCGGAATACTTGCAAAGATGGCAGAATCTTACAACCAGGTTATCATATCAGCCGCCAGAGAAGCATCTAACAAAGATCTTCATTGATAACCTGCATCCAAAGCTATCCCATCACATGGAAATGAACTGTCTCCAGACATACCAAGACATCAAGAGCAAGGGCATAGGCATCGAGAAAGCTCTCCTAGACGAAGGCACTATTCATCACTTCAAGGATGATTCCAAGAACAAACCCAACAATGATAAATCCTGTTACTGGAATCGTAACAAGAATGTTGTTACAGACGGAGCCACTGACACTAAGAATGTACAATTCATTGTAGCTAGTCCTACACCAGCTCAAACATACCAACCGCCACAAGCACCCATCTATCAGCAACTACCAGCTCCCGCATATCAAGCACTTATTTATCAGCAGCCTCCTCAAGCTCATCAACCACCTGTGCAACAGTATCAGCAGCAATACCAACAGCAGCAGCCAGCACGTCAAGGCAATCCTGTTAACGCAGTTAACGTTGCCCCAAGGCAAAACAAACCCAATAATCAGAACAATCCAAAGAGGACTTTCACACCTTTGGGTGAGCCTCTGGATCAGATCTTTTATCGGCTAGCCAAGGCAAATATGATCACATATCCGCCCATCCCACAGAAGGATGACAACGCACCAAAGTCTGATTGGTATAAAGAAAATGAATACTGTGATTACCATCGTGTGAAGGGGCACACAACATTGAAGTGCATGCGGCTTAAGAACTACATCCAGGATCTCATTGATCACAAGGAGATCCAGGTCGATGCACCAGCTCAAGCTTCACCCAACGCCGGTTTGCAAATATATCAAAATGTGTTCCCTCAACACGATACCGAGAAGAATCAAGCCAACGCCAATCAGCCCCAAAATCGTGGCAAAGGCAAGCAAGAAGATCACACAGCGGCCTACATCAACTATGACAAGTATGTCGGATGCATAACTCAAGTTGAGCCCATCCAAGATGAGCCCACCATCAATACCATCCACGTAAGAGGGCCGGATCGACAATGTGCTGCAACTACCCGCAGTGGTAGGATAACTGTTGCCGGTGCTCCTCCGAGGTCAGCTGCTCCTCCAAGGCCAACATCTACTGCATCCACAGCACAGTCTAACACCAGGCCAGTATCAAATGCACGTGCAACACAGCATAATGCACCAAGAGCACAATACAATATCATAGAGCATCTTGGGAACATGCCAGCCCAAATATCTATCTTGGATTTGCTCCGCACATCACCCATCCATCAAGAGATCCTGGACAAAGCTCTAAAAGAAGGTCATGTCCCCATGAACATTAACAAAACTCAGTTTGAAACTCTTGTGGGACACCTATCAGCAGCATGTGCCTTATCCTTCAAATAATTTGATATACCAGATGTCGCTCCTGACCATACTCTCCCTCTCCGCATTGCTTTCATGGTCAGAGATTTCACCATCAAACGAGTTCTGGTGGATAATGGCTCAGCCCTCAACTTGTGCACATTAAAATTCATCAAGAAGATCGGGTTCACGGAGGCTGACATACAACATGAGATGATCACTATCAAAGCATATGACAACTTGGAGCGTACCTCTAAAGGTACTATAACTTTGCCTATCCAGCTAGGCCCAGCAACGCAAGATACTCTCTGCCACGTTGTTGATCTTGACCTACCGTTCAATATCCTCCTCGGTCGTCCATGGATCCATTCCATTAAGGCCGTACCATCTACTTACCATCAGTGCATCAAGTTTCCACATCAAGGCACTGAGGTTACCATCCACGCTGATCCAAACCCCTTCGCATACTGCCTTGCGATGGAAGCATCTTTCCCTCATTCTACTCATTGTCTTGGAACCGATATTGGTACTTCTATTGCTAGCTCATCCCGATCCCATCGCGATCCAGAGACCATCCTCTCTTCCACCTTATCATCCGTCAAGATCAACAACCAAGGTTGTGGCGAATACAGCCTCAGTGATGCATTTGCTGTAGGAGCTCTTCCACGTGATCCACATACCCAAGGGCGCCCAAGTTGTCAAAACAAGCCTGTTGAAGAACATTATAAGCTCAAGCAAATCGGAAACATGACTTTTGAGTCTCATGGTACCATCAACAGCAAAGAAATGGATCCAGATATTAACAAATGGTTATACAAAGATCCCCCATCCCGTGACACGCAACTGCTTGAGTACTTCAAAGAGAAATATCCAATTCCCTACAAAAATGTCACAGAACACTATAACTATCAAGGTGGTGGTCTAGGACCACAAGAGGATGGAAATTTGTTTCCTATCATACCATCCCAGAATCTAGAACAGAAAGGACTTGGCTTTAATACCTCTTGCCTGCTTGAACAAGAGCCCAATACCGCAACTGCGGGCACTAACATGACCAACGTGAACTTTTCGAATAGCCAGGATGACCTTGTGGAAATCGAAGACATCTCCGAAGAGAAAGACATCCGATCCTATGATGATATCTTTGCCGATGACACCCTCCTGGGGACTTCTGTTCTCCAACAACTATCCATCAACCTCATAGATCTTCCCCTCACAAACCCCGACCTCATAGATTGGGACCAACCAAGCATCGCACACATCGATGAGTTCCAAAGCGCACAAGCACTCCTGGAATTCATGGGGGCATTAGGTCCAGCAAGCAATCAGGATCCAACATCAACCTCTGTCTATCAGCTTCACCCAGAAGGATATTTTGGGGAAGAGGCAAGCTTTAGTCGCAAAAAAGAAATAGCAAAAGAACATCATAAGTCTTTATGTGAAAACCCCCTTGGGGCACATTTTGATTCTAAAATAGTAAAAATAAAGGGCGTATCTTCTAGTGAAAACCTGGTAATTTAGGCGCTAGAAGATGAAGCCTTGCCTCTTCCTCCTATTCAAGATTATAGACCAGAGCAGTCGCCAATCATCATAGAGGAAACCAAGCCAATCAACTTGGGAATAGAAGAATGTCCAAGGATCACCTACATTGCAGTCAACCTAACAGAAGGAGAAGAATCGCTCTCAGTGCCTTGCTCAAGGAATCAGTTATCAACTTTGCATGGTCATACGCCCACATGCCTGGGCTCGATCCAAACCTTGTTGTTCATCATCTATCAGTAGATCCAAACGTCAAGCCAGTGAAGCAGAAGCTAAGAAAAATGCATCCAAAGGTAGCATTGCTCATAAAAGTAGAGCTTGAGAAGCTCCTCCAAGCTAAGATCATCAGAGCAATAGATTATTCAGAGTGGATCTCTAACATGGTGCCAGTCACAAATCCTTCTGGCGACATCAGAATCTATACTGATTTCAGGGACTTGAACAAGGCATGTCCTAAGGATGACTTCCCATTGCCAAACATAGACATGCTTGTAGACCTCACAACGGGTCACGAAATGCTATCACTCATGGATGGATTTTCATGCTACAATCAGATTCATATAGCAGAAGCAGATCAACATAAAATAGCATTCACAACCCCATGGGGTACCTTCTGCTACAACATGATGCCATTTGGGCTAAAGAATGCAGGGGCCACATATTAGAGAGCAATGACAGCAATCTTCCATGACATGATCCACAAGATCCTTGAAGACTATGTGGATGATATCCTTGCAAAATCCAAAACAAGGGATGAACACCTCAACATCCTAGAACGTGTGTTTGATCGTCTGAATCATTATGGCTTAAAGCTTAATCCTAAGAAATGTGTCTTTGGTGTTACATCTGGCAAGCTTCTAGGCTTCATCGTCTCTAGACGAGGCATAGAGATCGATCCTAAAAAGGTAAAAGCAATAACAGAGATGCCTCCACCAAGAAATCTCAAACAGCTCAGAAGCCTACAGGGCAAGCTTCAATCAGTACGGCGGTTCATCTCACAACTAGCGAACAAGTACCAACCATTCTCACATCTCTTATGCAAAGACACCAACTTCAAGTGGGATCCCATATGTCAAAGAAGCTTTGATAAGCTCAAGGAGTATCTAGATAATGCTCCAATCCTAGTACCACCGGTTTCAGGATGCCCACTCATCCTTTACATCTCAACAACAGCTACAGCACTAGGGGCACTCCTAGCACAGCATGATGATGAAAACAGAGAATGAGCTGTCTACTACATCAGTCGCACTCTTGTGGGCTATGAGCTTAACTATTCACCCATGGAGAAAGCATGCCTAGCAGTGGTCTTTGCCACTCAAAAACTTAGACATTACATGCTTAGCCACACAATCAAGCTCATATCAAAGGTGGACCCTCTTAAGTATCTGTTATCAAGGACAACCCTCACAGGCCGTATGGCAAAATGGGTCATGTTACTCAGCGAATTTGACATTCAGTATGTAGATCGCAAAGCAATCAAAGGGCAAGTCATTGCCGATCAACTAGCAGAAGCACCACTGGTGGATGCCTATCCACTAATCATGGAATTCCCCGATGAACACTTATGCATGATTGAAGAGCAGCCCATGTAGAAACTATACTTTGATGGTTCCAACACATCCCATAGCTCTGGTGCAGGAATCCTATTCGTCACACCTCAAGGTGACTATATTCCAAAATCATTCAAGTTGGGATTCCCCTGTACCAACAACATTGCAGAATATGAGGCACTCATCTTAGGTCTCAAAACAGCTATCCAATGGAACATCACAGAAATACAAGTATTTGGAGATTCACAGTTGATTATCAAACAAGTCCTAGATGAATATCAGACAAAGGATGACAAATTGCTACCCTACAAGCAACTGGTGGATAAACTGAAAGAGCATTTCCTACATCTACAATTCAATCAGATCCCAAGGCTTCAGAACAAAGCAGCAGATGCAATGGCAACCATCAGATCCTTATTGGAAATACCACGAGATGCATCACAGTATGAATTTCTAGTCGAGCAGCTACATTCACCAGCTTATGAGAACGCCGATGCAGACATGGTGTGTGTCTTGGTTGGTCCTCAATCCCCATGGTACCACGACATCCATGCATATCTAAAAAATGGTATCATATCTCCCCATCTCACCAATAACCAACACCAAAACCTTATTCGCAGAGCTTCCTGCTACACTCTTGTAGCCAACACCCTATATCATCGCGGGTATCACAATGTCCTATCTAGATGTTTAGACTCAAACGAGGCCATCCTGGCCTTACAAGAAGTTCACACTAGAATTTGCGGTGCCCACATGAGTGGCATGGTTCTAGCAAAGCAGCTGCTTAGAGTTGGATATTATTGGCCAACAATGGAACATGATGCATGTGAATTTGTCAAGAAATGTCTCCCATGTCAACAGCATGCCAATTTGATACATGCACCAGCACAGGATCTACAGCCTATTGCACCACCGTGGCCTTTTTCATGTTGGGGCCTCGACCTCGTTGGCTTGATCACCCCCTATCTTTGGATGGGCACAAGTATATCATAACAGCCACAGAGTACTTTACCAAATGGGTTGAAGCGATTCCGCTCATGCTAACTACTGGCATCCAAATATCCAAGTTCATCCTCTACCATATCATTTGCCGCTTCGGCATACCATCTACCATTTTCACAGACCATGGCACACCTTTTGAAAACCAACATGTGGATGATCTGTGTGCCAGACTCCACATCCATCACCGTTTCTCCAGTCCATATTTCCCTCAAGGAAATGGCCAAGCTGAGGCAACCAACAAAACTATCTTGAAAATCCTCAAGAAGGTTGTCAATGATTCTGGTCGTGACTGGCACCTCCAAATCAATCCTGCCCTTTGGGCCTATCGCACTTCTTATCGCACTCCCACAGGCACCACCCCATACTCCCTTGTATATGGTGCCAAAGCTGTTCTACCGATCGAGGTCGAGCTTCCATCCTTGCGCGTCTCCATGAAGAACTATACAACTGATGAGGACTATCGTGTGGCCCGGCTCACACAGCTAGATCTGCTAGATGAAAAGAGACAACAAGCTTATGATCATTTGGTGGCATACTAAAATTGACTTAAAAAGAGTTATAACAAAAAGGTCCATCCTAGACAATTCCAGGTCGGTGACATGGTCCTTAAAGAAAACCAGAAGGTCCTAGAAAATAGAGAAAAGAAAGGCAAGTTTGAGCCTACTTGGTTGGGCCCCTATGTTGTCACCGCATCCTTTGGCTCGGGAGCCTATCAGCTATCTACACCAGAAGGCGACCCCTTGAATGATCCTATCAACATCATCCATCTGAAGAGGTTCTATGCCTGAACCTGATCCTACATATATCAGAAAATCCAAAAACATTCAAAAAAGCAAAAAAAAAAGAAAAAAGAAAAAAAGTAAAAAAAGAAGAAAAGAGAAAGAGAAAATAATCGTCCAACGGTGAAAACTTGGCAATTCAAGTGCCTTGGACAAGTATGTTGGCGAAAACCTGGCAAACAGGTGCCAACATAGTAAACTGAGCTTTTTATCTATTCAGTAGTCCTTTCAGTTACCGTCCTCTTCCTCCATCCATAACAGATCTCCCAGCAGTTCCATCTCCCCTATTTTCCAAGCATTCAGCTTCCATCTTCCTCCAACCCATCTGCAATCCATATCCTATTCCAAAGCTTTGTACCATATCTTGTACCATATCCTTATCCCTTTCCTGTATAGCGCAATCCTCCCTGTATTTATCCTTCTTGTCTCCGTCCTAGTGAGAGTCCCGCTGAGTGTGATCTTCCTATCCCCAATCTTGAGCTTCTGTACATATCCCTTGTGCATATCATTCCTCCTTGTTGTACATAACCTTTGTCCGTCCTGCAGCAGCATTTGATCAAATATCTTGTCCCATCCCCAGCCTCAGAAAACTTTTAGTCCCACTCGGGCCTTGTGCTTCAGCAACATCAATTGTCAACTTATCCTTGCTCATCCTGATTATTCCTTGACCTTCATCTTTTGCCAGTGAACAACTACACTTATTCTCTCACCAACCCATGGGTCCTTGAGGATATATCGTTCCTCCTATCCGACCTAATCTTCCATCCTGGTCCTTGAGGATATATCGTTCCTCCTGTCCGACCAATCTTCCCACCATCAATCAAACCTAATCTCTCTCCTTGGCAAAGGATGTCTTTTTGGAGTTATCATTTTGATCTTGGATTTTTTGTCCTTTGGGTCTTGTTAATCTTTTTGGCTTCTCATTATCCCACCAGGGTCACCACGATTCATTATATCACGGTGTGCTGCGTGTGCGGATAATCTGGGGCAAGGTCTTTTGATCTTTCACTTCTGCCTGTGAGTCAGTTGTGTGTTTGTGGTTCCTTCAGCATCGGATCCGCCATGTCACCTCTGCGCTTCATGTGTGATGTTGGGGAAACCCTGTGTGTTTGTTTAGCGTCAGTCCTCTGTGACGTTATTGACAGACCTCGTGATCCCAGTATCCTTGGCAAGTCTCTAACATAGCTATATTAAATCTAGGTTGTGCACTCCCGTTTGCACTTGGAGCTATCCGGTCCCTTGCATTTATCATATAGATTAATCTTGCATCTTTGCATATAGCTGCATCTTACATCTTGCATTTCCATCTCATCTTGCATTTCATCCATATTTGCTTATAGAAGTGAGGTTATTTATCTCCCCTTTCTTCCTAGGCCCTTCCTTCCTCGTCCCGCCAGGCACACTCTGTCCCAGGGCGTAATCTCTCTTTCTCCTTGTCCCACTGGGTGCATCTTCCATGATTTTGTCCCACCGGGGCATGTATCTCCTATTTCTTCTAGTCCACCCAGGCGTCATACCCTCTTCTTCTGATTCTAGCCTCGGCATCTTGTTTTCTTGTCTTTGACGCCATGCCACTTGCGGCATCGCATCAAAGAGGGGCAAAATGTAGACACTGAAAAATCCTTCAGAAAATAAATTATTTTTGTTTTCTGAAAATCCTTGATGACATCATCATTTATTAATTAATTAATTATTTAATTAATTAATTTATTTTTATGGCATTAAATCCCTCTCTCTTAATTAAAAATCTTTAATTAAGGAATCTAGCCTAAAAATGTCATTTGGACATTATCCCTAATTTATTAATTATTTAATTAATAAATTGACCAAAAAACTTCAAAAATAAATTAATTTATTTTTAATTTATTTTTTATCCCAAATTTGGCCAATTTCCTTAAGACCACTAACCTCTTCCAAAATCTTCTAATCCCTTCTTAATTTCGATTAAAAGGCTAATCCCATCTTTTCTAACCCTAATCCCAAGGTTAAATATTTAATTTTCATATTTATTGAAAATATTTTAATAAATATTCCTAAAACTTAAGCTTTTGGAATGAATAACTTTTATTCCATGAAACTAAGGAGAAATCTAGACTCTTCTAGAATCTTCTCAAATCCACCCTCTTCACCCATCCTAATCCTTTTTCTAATCCTAATCCTACCCTTAAACCTTTGTGCAATCCTAACCAAGCTTAAGACTTTCCTAAACCAAAGCAAAGTCTTTCCTTCCAAATATCTCAACCACAAAGCATTTATTGCTTCCCCAAAGTCTTCAAAGCCTCTTAAAGCCCATTCATTGCTCTTACAAGAATTTATTTGGAGAGTTATGAGCTTGGAGCCCCCTTTGTTGACTCCTCTTTGCCCTTCCCTTCATCCACTCACCTTGTGACATGTGTCACCTCCTGATTGGCTGAGAACTAGCACAATCCATGTGCTTCCCTTTGAGTGAATCTTGGCCTCTCTTAAGGATTTCAATCCTGGCCATTCATTCCTCCTACCCCAAGCCTTTAGAAATCCTATAAATACCCTCACTTCCTAAGGCAAATCATCTTTCAACTCTCAAACTCAATAGCAAAGTTATAATGCCATTTTCATTCTAGCATAAGCATAAATTCATCATTTTAGATCATTTCCAAGCTTAAATCACATCTAAATTAGCTTAATTGGATTAACATAGATTCATTTCTTGTTTAATCAATCTTAGTTCATCATTTAGCTTTGCATATTTGTGTGTTCTTGAGGCCTTTGAGGCAAAATAGGTTCCTCATACCTATTTTGTGTCATTTTGGGTCTTCTTGATCCTCAAATCATCCTAATTTGCATGCTCCAAGTGCTTGAGTTTGCACACCCACATCCATTTGTATCCAAGCATATCAAACGGTGCATGGGCGCATCCGTTTTAGGCTTAAACTGAGGTGGCTTTGGTTTTAGTTTGTTTGCCATTAAATTTGATTTGATTATATGCTATGACGTTTGTTTGTCTTTGGCCTTCAAAACAGGTTTAGGTGCACGCTCAAATCCTAGTCTACAGTAACCCTTGGAATTCCTTAATTTTTTGTATATAGTGAGTTCAAATGATGTACATTAATAATCCAAAAGCTTGGAAGCAGGTTCTTAGATCCATGAATTTTATGAGCAAGCCCTAGCCCAAGAAACCTTGTCATTCTTGGCTAGAAATTGATAAACTGTGGAAAATCAGCAGGTTGCGGCCAGTGTTGGATCCAAAAAGTTGTTGAAGTCTGATCTAAGGAGCATGGCGGACAACTCCAAACTTTTGTTTTGATCCCATGAGCCCATTTTCCATCACTTTGTTAAGAACCCCATGCCTAAAGCATGCATTAGGCCTACAGGACTTAGTGAAGAGTTGGATATGCTGGAGTGAGATCAGAAGTTGAGTTTTGGGGGTCAAGTAGAACACCATAAAGGGTATCTGAAAATCATATAATGTCACTGGGTCATTTGACAAGTTTCAAAGTTATTGCTGGAAAACAGGGTTACTAGACCTACAAGGGTCACTAGGCCATTTAGCAAATCTGATGCCAAGGGTTGTTAAAACCATAATCAATGCTTGTTTCATGTTGTTTGAATGATGTTAAGGTGATCCACAAGTTTTGTTTCTGGCAGTAAGGTCTAGAACCTTAAAATCACCATTTGGACAAATTCAGGGCACTTGTCCCTAAAGGATGAAATTGGTCTAGATTGGATTGGAGAGTTAAGGTGTTGTCTAACCTTTGAAACCTTTTAAATCCATGATATATCAGAGTTTACACTTATCCACATTGGAATCTGAACCTAAATGAATGATTGAACCTATTTTGTGTCTTGTAATTGGGTTGGGCTAAAAACCAAGTTTCTTGCTGACCACTCTGCATCACATGCTACTAGGACAATTAAAATGAAGAGGAACCATCATCCAATTAATCTTGCAATCACTAATTGCCCTAGCAAAATCTGGGAAGAAATGCAAGAAGACAATTAGATTCCAAAAAAAATAAAAATTAGTAATACACAAATTGGGTCAATCAATAGCATCTTAAAATTACTTATTCCCTTGTTCCGACCTCTGTTCAACTCCTTCATGCAATCCTTGAGTATGGTGTTGCCTTATTCACAACAAGTAATCCATGGGAATGGTGTTGCCTTAATAGCTGTTTCCATTTGGGCTTCCTTCATCTCACATATCCGTCTACAACTTTGGTCCCTTCTTTTTGTAATTTACAACTTTAGCTTTTGAAAAAGTCTTCATATAAATTGTAGGTTGGAAGCTGCTCAGTTTATCAGATAGTAAAAGTTTGTCGAATGTGATACATACTTTTTTCCTTGCAATAAATACTTAAAGGCATTTGTGTGGCTCTGATTTAAGCAGTAGTAGTCTAGATTATATAGATTTCTGAATTTGGTTTCAAACAAAAGCTGCAAGGCAGCATAGTTCCTGCCAAGTGCAGGCAAAGAAAGTTGGTCATAACTAGTGTTAGAATAGTTATAAATGTTGTAGGTAGCAGTAACTACGGAAGTTGATATTTCCATACTACCTAGGCAAGGTGCAAATTTAATTAGGGTGGTATGAAGGTTAAGTATCTTTAATGTGCTGGAGTAGAGCTCGTAATCATGAAAATGTGTAATTTTTACCTTCAATGTTACAAGGACCTACAAAACAAATGTAGTAAATATGCATTGCATGAAGTTAAAGAGTTGGATGTAACTTGAAATACTAAATGAAATGTAGGAGAAGACAATTTTATGTGCTTTCTTTGATGTTGCATCTAACAAACTTGTGCAAGTCTAGTTTCATACGCCTGTCATTAAGCTTTTCTAGGGAGTAACCCTACAAAAACACTAGCTTGTCACACTGAAAACACTAGTAACTTAGCAAATAGCTCTCTTTATCTTTGATAATTCATAGAATGGATAGGGTCAACAAAAGGCCTTCATCTTAAAAGCCAAACTTCTAAATTTTGCACAAAAAAATATGCCTTCAAATATATTAAAACTATCAAAGTTCTTTTTTCGTCTTGTATGTATATTTTTTTGTATGTGCATAGTGATAATCACATGGAACGAAAGCACAGAGATATACAGAAATAGATTGATATATCTACACTTGAGAAGCTCACTAAAATCATGGTTTAGTGATAGAACAATTGTCCTAAGATCAACATATCTGTACTTTCATTGGCATGAGCACAATAACAATAGTTCAAAATATAAAGAATGTAGATGAAGTTCTATGAGATCTAATAACAAATAATTTAGAGATTCCTTGTCATAGCTAGTAGTGAATACAATCTTCCTATTAGAGTAGATGAGTCCAAGTGACCTTCTCTGCTTTCTCTCTTCCTTTGCACTAGTTGACACTTTCTAGGATTCATTTGACTTTATTGAAACTGACAAGATTTAATTTTTTCACAAACAAATACAGGAAAGAAATATGGGAAAGTTTGTAAATCATCACAAGATGGAGATGGGAGATTGTTTAGGTGGTTAACACACATAGCTTGGCCTTGCAACATTGTTCCTTAATCTAGGTTGTTTATAAATTGTAAAAAAAATGCACAAGTATGCATTGTGGTAAACACCATAATTGTATGTTTCATTTTTACAAAATCTATGTCTTGCAACACCATTCATTCAATTTGTTCAACTTCATTTCTTTTGATTTTTCAAGCGCAATTACCTGTCAATCTCCAAATGCCCAACAACTATTCATAATGTAAACCAAATTTGAAGCCAACGGAAAAGGGCTGCACAAAGAAATTTCAAATTGTAATACATGGAAGAAAAAGTTAGTCATCATGTGTATTCAATATTGTCATACACTACAAAATGGCAGAATAGTGATTATTCACAGGCTTGTTATTGGATGTTGAAAGTTCTACCTGTAAGATTCGTTGCTTTGAATTTTGAGTATTGGTTTGAACTACACTCTATTAGTCTTTTACAAGATTTACAATGGGTCACTTATGCTGGAAAAATAAGATCCTGAATAGGAGGGTGTCCCTGATTAGTTTTTAAATGGCTAAAGTTGTGCTCATAGGTATAGTATAGCAGCTGCTGAACAACAAAAAATTTAAATGCCTGGAACAATGCAAAGAGGCTTTACGATGCATTTTCATGCATTTTATTCTTTGGTAAAGATACTGAATCATATTATGCATTTAATTTAGTAGAAGAAACTCCAATGGAACATAAGGAAGTATGGAAAACTAAGAATCCTAATTTTAGGGAAAATGGGTTGAGTTGGTTGCTATACAGCTAAAATTTCCCTAATGTTCAACTGGTCCTTGATTGTCTACCTTATTCTTCATTTGGAACTTGTCCAGGTGGTATGGGGCAGTTGATTTCAGAATCCTTATGTTGCATGTCATATAACCCATAATGTTTATGCACAACAACATGGTCTTGACAACATGTCATACAACCCATAATGTTTGGTCACAACGAGATGGTACTATGGATATGCTATGAAGCTACCTTCTTACTTCAATCTTGTTGTCTTCTTTAATGAAGGTCTGCAATAAATCTGTATAAGTTTGCACTTAATCAGACTTCTAGATCTGATCTTTAGGTCTGCTCCAAGGTGTTGAAATTGTTCATAAAATTAGAGGTATTTCCAAGTTTTGTGATCTGTGGGCAGCATTTTTCTGAGTCCTTTCATTGTCTTCTTTGGTCTGGTAGTCAGACTTATCCAATCACTCTTTTCAGTTTACTTAAATGATTTTGGTCTTTGCTCAAAGTTGTAGCAATTTCTCCACTATTTTTGGTCATAGCCAAATGTTTATTTATGCTGGGTTCTTTATCTGGTTTGGTGGCTCAATTTGTACTTCTCTACATTTCTTCAGACATCAGTTGTGATCTTCGGCTTGACATCAGTTTTGGAATTTGGTTTGTTGCAGCATTGTGTTTTCTTTGTGGGATTTGTAGCTGGTTCCCCACTTTGAACAGATTTTTGTTTCTTTTGGTGCTATTGATCTGCCTGTTTCCTTTTTGTTCACCAGACAAGTTTCTAATTGTCAGTTGCTTAATTTCTTGGCTTGCTTCTGGTAATGTATTGTTAGCATCACATTTGGCCACTTTGTTGCCTAAGTTACCTGTTTTTACCTCTGGACTATTTTTGTCAAGGATCTCCAATTTTATTTAGCTATATTGCTTGACCGTGGTCAGGATCCTCTAAGTTTGTCTATGGGTTTCGCTCCCCTGTTTTGGTTTCTTTACTAATTCAATTTATAGGCTTTGCCTTTTGCCTCAAAACAATAATTATGCAACTTCAATCCCTTGTTCTTGTAATTTATAGCTTTATCTTTTGAAAAAGTCTTCATATGAAAAACATGTTGGAAGCTGCTCAGTTTATTAGATAGTAGAAGTTTGTCAAATGTGATACATACTATGTTCCTAGTGTTCACAATAAATACACTGTGAGCCCTCATTTACAATAAGGGGCCTTCCATATAGATTGTTGACTTTGGTTTCGAATAAACAACATAAGTCATTGTATCTATTTTGGGGCTTAAATTTGTTGAGCTATATGTGAATAGTGAAACTAATATCTTATTATTGAAATACAAGAAGTGTTGAAGTGTGATGATGCAGTTAAACGCGGGGAATTAGCAGAATCAAAAAGTTTAGCGGGATTACTTAACAATCAGAATCTTACCAATATTATATCCAAATTAAAAGATTGCTAATGCTCTGCTGCTGGTATTATTTTTTCACTTCCGTTTCTTCTTACTGTCATGTAATCAAGAATTCAACGTTAAAATTTTGTGTCTTAAAATTATTTATATGTTGCTTTTTATTTATGCTCAATAAGAAGAATATATGGCAACTCTTTCATCAGAAAGACGTGAAACTTTCTGATTCTGATGAAATGAATGCAGAGTCGGTTCATCCTTGGATTGCGATAATCTGTAAATAAGTTAATGTCGGTCCTTGTATGTTCTATTAAGTTGTTCTTATTTTTAGAACAAAGTTGCCATGTAAGCAAAAAAGATGAACAACAAGAAGCAATACGAGAAATTCAAATGAGACCAAGATGCCCTAGAGAAATACACTCACATAGCGGTAAAACTAGTTTAAATACACGATCTTCATCATATAGTCTTGCATCTTAAGACTCTTAAGGCTGAAATGCTTTCTCCAAAGACCGAATTCAAATCTCCCAACAATTTTCCCTGTCCTTACTTCTTTGGCAGTCATAAACTCTAAGAAATTCAATGAAAATTTTAACTATCCAGCTCAAAATGAAGAGATTTAAGAATCGAGCATACTAAATTTGACCATTATTATGGTAAAAATAGACTCCATAACTCCACATAGTTGTAGGACAAATATGTGGGCGGTATATCATTTTCATGGTGTTCTTTCTACGGTTATGTGAATCACATTTTTTTTATGCATGTATGTATAGTTTATATATGTCAATGAACTAATTCATAGGTTTGGCCTGGGAAGCCCTCCGCACTTCTGTCTAGGTCAAACTATGCCCAGACTCGGCGGGTTGGGGTACGAGCTCCGCCACGTGCACGTTGCATCCTGAAATTTGGCTAAGTCCCAAAATTCTTGAAAACTCCCAAAATCTAGAATGTGCACCTTAACTCGTACGAAGCCGAAACCCATCCCAATCATCCTGAAGTATTTATAAAAATGTAACTTAAAGTATAATAAATTAAATAAATGTATATTATACTTAAATGTTATATTTGTATAAATTGTGACAACTTCCCTTTGACAAGCACTCACCTCTGCCTCACATTTCTCGCCGAGTCAAACTGCGGTGACTCGCATGACTCTGAGTCGTAGGTCATCGCGACTCACTTGGGTAGCCCCTCGCACTTTTGTCTGGGTCAAACTGTGCCTGGACTCGGTGGGTCGGGGTGCGAGCTCCACTGCTGGCACGTTGCATCCCGAAATTTGGCTAAGTCTTAAAATTTTCAAAAACTCCCAAAATCTAGAATGTGCACCTTAATTCGTATGAAGTCAAAACCCATCCCAATCATCCTGAAGTATTCATACAAATATAACTTAAAGTATAATAAATTAAATAAACATATATTATACTTAAATGTTATATTTGTATAAATCCTGGTAACTTCCCTTTGACAAGCGCTCGCCCCTGCCTCGCGTTTCTCACTGAGTCAAACCATGCGGACTCGCGTGACTCCAAGTCAAGGGTTGTTGTGACTCGCCCAGGTAGCCCCCCGCGCTTTTGTCCGGGTCAAACTATGCTCGAACTTAGTGGGTTGGGGTGCGAGCTCCGCCGCGGGCACGTTGCATCCCGAAATTTGGCTAAGTCCCAAAATTCTTGGCCGAGTCAAACCGTGGTGACTCGTGTGACTCTGAGTCGGGGGTCACTGCGACTCACCTGGGTAGCCCCCCATGCTTCTATCTAGGTCAAACTGTGCCCAGACTCAGTGGGTCAGGGTACGAACTCCACCGCGGGCACGTTGCATCCCAAAATTTGGCTAAGTCTCAAAATTCTTGAAAACTCCCAAAATCTAGAATGTGCACCTTAACTCGTACAAAGCTGAAACCCATCCCAATCATCCCGAAGTATTTATACAAATATAACTTAAAGTATAATAAATTAAATAAATCTATATTATACTTAAATGTTATATTTGTATAAATCCCGGCAACTTCCCTTTGACAAGCACTCACCTTAGCCGCACGTTTCTCACTAAGTCAAACCACAGTGACTCACATGACCCTGAGTCCTGGGTCACCATGACTCGCCCGAGCAGCCCCCCGCGCTTCTATCTGGGTCAAACTGTTCCCAGACTCGGCAGGTCATGGTGCGAGCTCCACCGCGGGCACGTTGCATTCTAAAATTTAGCTATGTCCCAAAATTCTTTGAGGATTAAAACCACGGTGACTCGCATGACTCTGAGTCGTGAGTCACTGTGACTCACCCTGGTAGCCCCCCACACTTTTGTCTGGGTTCAACTGTGCCCAGATTCGGTGGGTCGGGGTGAGAGCTCCGTCGCGGGGATGTTGTATTCCAAAATTTGGCTAAGTCCCAAAATTCTCAGCTAAGTCAAAATGTGATGACTCGCATGACTCTGAGTCGCGGGTCACCACGACTTGCCCGAGCAGCCCCCTGCGCTTCTGTCTGGGTCAAACTGTGCCCGGACTCGGCGGGTTGGGGTGCGAGCTCCACCGTGGGCACGTTGCATCCCAAAATTTGGCTAAGTCCCATATTTCTTGAAAACTCCTAAAATCAAGAATGTGCACCTTAACCGGTACGAAGCCGAAACCCATCCCAATCATCCTGAAGTATTTATACAAATAGAACTTAAAGTATAATAAATTAAATAAATGTATATTATACTTAAATGCTGTATTTGTATAAATAAATCCCAACAACTTCCCTTTGACAAGCGCTCGCCCCTGCCTCACGTTTCTCGTCGAGTCAAACCACGGTGACTCACGCGACTCCGAGTCACGGGTCACCGCGACTCGCTCGGGCAGCCCTGCACGCTTCTGTCTGGGTCAAACTGTGCCGGGACTCAACGGGTCAGGGTGCAAGCTCCACCATAGGCACGTTGAATCCTAAAATTTGGCTAAGTCCCAAAATTCTTGGCTGAGTCAAACTGTGGTGACTCATGGGACTCTGAGTCGTGGGTCACCAGGACTTGCCTAGGTAGCCCCTCGTGCTTCTGTCTGGGTCAAACTATGCTCGGACTTGGTCGGTTGGGGTGTGAGCTCAACCGCGGGCACGTTGCATCCTGAAATTTGGCTCAATCCCAAAAATTTTGAAAACTCCCAAAATCTAGAATGTGCATCTTAACTCGTACGAAGCTGAAACCCATCCCAATCATCCTGAAGTATTTATACAAATATAACTTAAAGTATAATAAATTAAATAAACATATATTATACTTAAATGTTATATTTGTATAAATCCTGGCAACTTCCCTTTGACAAGCGCTCACCCCTGCCTCGCGTTTCTCCCTGAGTCAAACCGCACAGACTCGCATGACTCTAAGTCAAGGGTCATCGCGACTCACCCAGGTAGCCCCCGCACTTCTATCCGGGTCAAACTGTTCTAAGACTCAGCGGGTTGGGGTGCATACTCTGTCGCGGGCACATTGAATCCTGAAATTTAGCTAAGTCCCAAAATTCTCTACCGAGTCAAAGCGCGGTGACTCACGCGACTCCAAATCACGGGTCGTCATGACTTGCCCAGGCAGCCCCCCGCACTTCTATTTGGGTCAAACTATTCTCAGACTTGGCAGGTCGGGGTGCAAGCTCCGCCGCGGGCATGTTGCATCCTAAAATTTGGCTCAGTCCCGAAATTCTTGAAAACTCCCAAAATCTAGAATGTGCACCTTAACTCGTACGAAGCTGAAACCCATCCCAATCATCCTATAGTATTTATACAAATATAACTTAAAATATAATAAATTAAATAAATGTATATTATACTTAAATATTATATTTGTATAAATCTCAGCAACTTCCCTTTGACAAGTGCTCGCCCCTGGCTCATGTTTCTCCCTGAGTCAAACTGTAGTGACTTGCGGGACTTTGAGCTAGGGTCACCATGACTTGCCCAGGTAGCCCCCTGTGCTTCTATCTGGGTCAAACTATGCCTAGACTCAGCAGGTCAGGGTACGAGCTCCACTGTGGGCACGTTGCATCCTAAAATTTGGCTAAGTCCCAAAATTCTTGGCCGAGCCAAACTACAGTGGCTCGCGTGACTCTGAGTTGCGAGTTGGTGCAACTCACCCTCGTAGCCCCCCATGCTTTTGTCCGGGTCAAACTATGTCTGGAATCAACAGGTCAGGGTGCGAGCTCCGCTACAGGTACATTGCATCATGAAATTTGGCTAAGTCTCAAAATTGATGAAAACTTTCAAAATCTAGAATGTGCACCTTAACTCGTACGAAGCCGAAACCCATCCCAATCATCCTAAAGTATTTATACAAATATAACTTAAAGTATAATAAAGTATAATAAATTAAATAAACGTATATTATACTTAAATGTTATATTTGTATAAATCTCGGCAACTTCCCTTTGACAAGCGCTCGCCCCTGCCTCGCATTTCTCACCGAGTCAAACCACGGTGACTTGTGCGACTCTGAGTCACGGGTCGCCATGACTCGCCTAGGCAGACCCTCGCGCTTCTGTCTGGGTCAAACTATGCCCGGACTTAGTGGGTCGGGGTGGGAGCTCCGATGTGGGCACATTGAATCCCAAAATTTGGCTAAGTCATGAAACTCTTCGCTGAGTCAAACCGTGATGACTCATGCGACTCTGAGTCCCGGGTTGCCATGACTCACTCGGGCAGCCCCCCACGCTTCTGTCTAGGTCAAACTATGCCTAGACTCGACGGTTCGGGGTGCGAGCTCCACCGTGGGCACATTGCATCCTGAAATTTGGCTAAGTCCTAAAATTCATGAAAACTCCAAAAATCTAGAATGTGCACCTTAACTTGTACGAAGCTGAAACCCATCCCAATCATCCTGAAGTATTTATACAAATATAACTTAAAGTATAATAAATTAAATAAATGTATATAATACTTAAATGTTATATTTGTATAAATCCTGGCAACTTCCATTTGATAAACGCTCGCCCCTACCTCACATTTCTCAATGAGTCAAACTGTAGTGACTCGAGCGACTCCAAGTCAGGGGTCGGCACGACTCACTCGGGCAGCCCCCCGCTCTTCTGTCTGGGTCAAACTGTGCCCAGACTCAGCAGGTTCAGGTGCGAGCTCCACCGCAGGCATGTTGCATCCCAAAATTTGGCTAAGTCTCAAAATTCTCAGCCAAGTCAAACCACAGTGACTCACGTGACTTTGAGTCGTGGGTTGCCGTGACTCGCTCAGGAAGCCCTCGCTATTCTGTCCAGGTCAAGCTGTGCTCGGACTTAGCGGGTCGGGGTGCAAGCTCCACCGCAGGCATGTTGCATCCTAAAATTTGGCTAAGTCCTAAAATTCTTGAAAACTCTCAAATTCTAGAATGTGCACCTTAACTCGTACGAAGCTGAAACCCATCCCAATCATCCTGAACTATTTATACAAATATAACTTAAAGTATAATAAATTAAATAAATGTTTATTATACTTAAATGTTATATTTGTATCAATACTGGAAACTTCCCTTTGACAAGCGCTCACCCCCGCCTCATATTTCTCATCGATTCAAACCACGATGACTCGCGTGACTCTGAGTCGCAGGTCACCATGAGTCACCCGGGCAACCCCCCGTGCTTCTGTCCGGGTCAAACTACACCCGAAATCAGTGGGTCAGGGTGCGAGCTCCATCGCGGGCACGTTGCATCCCAAAACTTGGCTAAGTCCCAAAATTCTCAGTCGAGTAAAACTGCGGTGACTCGCACGACTCTGAGTCCCGGGTCACCGCAACTCACCCTGGCAACCCCCCGCGCTTCTGTCTGGGTCAAACTGTGCCTTGACTCGATGGGTCAGGGTGTGAGCTCCGTCGTGGGGACATTGCATCCTAAAATTTGGCTAAGTCCTAAAATTCTCGACCAAGTCAAACCGCGGTGACTCGCGTGACTCTGATTCGTAGGTCACCGTGACTTGCCCGAGCAGCCCCCTGCACTTCTGTCCAGGTCAAACTGTGCCTGGACTTGGCGGGTCAGGGTGCGAGCTCCACCACGAGCATGTTGCATCTTGAAATTTTTCTAAGTCTTAAAATTCTTGAAAACTCCTAAAATTTATAATGTGCACCTTAACTCGTATGAAGCTGAAACCCATCTCAATCATCTCGAAGTATTTATACAAATATAACTTAAAGTATAATAAATTAAATAAATGTATATCGCCCCTGCCTCACGTTTCTCGCCAAGCCAAACCACAATGACTCATGCGACTCCAAGTCGTAGGTCACTGTGACTCACCTGGGTAGCCCCTCGCGCTTCTATTCGGGTCAAACTATGCCTAGACTCAATGGGTCAGGGTGCGAGCTCCATCGCGGGCACGTTGCATCCTAAAATTTAGCTAAGTCTCAAATTTCTTAGTCGAGTCAAACTGCGGTGACTCACGTGACTCTAAGTCGTGGGTCACCACGACTCACCCGGGTAGCCCCCCACACTTCTGTCTGGGTCAAACTGTGCCCAGACTCGATGGGTCGGGGTGTGAGCTCTGCCACGGGCACGTTGCATCCCAAAATTTGACTAAGTCCCAAAATTCTCAAAAACTCTCAAAATCTAGAATTTGCACCTTAACTCATATGAAGCTGAAACCCATCCCAATCATCCCGAAGTATTTATACAAATATAACTTAAAGTATAATAAATTAAATAACCGGCAACTTTCCTTTGACAAGCGCTTGCCCCTACCTCACATTTCTTACCAAGTCAAACCGTGGTGACTTGCACAACTCTGAGTCATGGGTTGTCCCAACTCCCCCAGGCAGCCCCCCGCACTTCTGTCTGGGTCAAACTATGCCCAAACTCAGCGGGTCGGTGTGCAAGCTCCACCATGGGCATGTTGCATCCCAAAATTTGGCTAAGTCTCAAAATTCTTGGCTGAGTCAAACCATGGTGACTCGCATCACTCTGAGTCGCAGGTCGCTATGACTCGTCTTGGCAGCCCCCCGCACTTCTGTCTTGGTCAAATTGTGCCCAGACTCGACGGGTCAGGGTGTGAGCTCCGTTGCCGGCATGTTGCATCCCAAAATTTGGCTAAGTCCCAAAATTCTTGAAAACTCTCAAAATCTAGCATGTGCACCTTAACTCATATGAAGCTGAAACCCATCCCAATCATCCTGAAGTATTTATACAAATATAACTTAAAGTATAATTAATTTAATAAATATATATTATACTTAAATGTTATATTTGTATAAATCTCGGCAACTTCCCTCTGACAAGTGCTCGCCCTGGCGTCACGTTTCTCACTGAATCAACCTGCGCTGACTCACATGACCCCGAGTCGTAGGTCACCACGACTCGCCTGGGCAACACCCAGCGCTTCTGTCTAGGTCAAACTATTCCCAGACTCGGTGGGTTAGGGTGGGAGCTCCACCGCGGGAACGTTGCATCCTCAAATTTGGCTGAGTCCCAAAATTATCAACTGAGTCAAACCACTATGACTCACGCGACTCCAAGTCGTGGGTCGTCGTGACTCACCCTGGTAGCCCCCCATGCTTCTGTCCATGTCAAACTATGCCCAGAATTGGTGGGTCAGGGTGCAAGCTCTGCTGCGAGCACGTTGCATCCAAAAATTTGGCCAAGTCCTGAAATTTTCAAAAACTCCCAAAATCTAGCATGTGCACCTTAACTCGTATAAAGCCGAAACCCATCCCAATAATCCTGAAGTATTTATACAAATATAACTTAAAGTATAATAAATTAAATAAAGGTATATTATACTTAAATGTTATGTTTTGATAATTCCCAGCAACTTCCCTCTGACAAGCGTTTGCCCCAGCTTCGCATTTCTCACTGAATCAAACTGAGTGACTCACGTGACTTAGAGTTGCGGGTTACTGTGACTCACCCGGGCAGCACCCCGCGCTTCTGTCTGGGTCAACCTATGCCCAGACTCAGTAGGTTAGAGTGCAAACTCCACCGTGGGCACATTGCATCCCAAAATTTGGTTAAGTCCCAAAATTTGTGGCTGAGTCAAACTGCGGTGACTCATGTGACTCTGAGTCGCGGGTCACCGCGTCTCACCTAGGCAACCCCCTGCACTTCTCTCCATGTCAAACTGTGCCTGGACACGGTGGGTCGGGGTGCGAGCTCAGCCGCGGGCACCTTGCATTTTGAAATTTGGCTAAGTCTTAAAATTCTCAAAAATTTTCAAAATCTAGAATGTGCACCTTAACTCGTACGAAGCCAAAAGCCATCCCAATCATCCTGAAGTATTTATACAAATATAACTTAAAGTATAATAAATTAAATAAATGTATATTATAATTAAATGTTATATTTGTATAAATCTTGACAACTTTACTTTGACAAGCGCTCGCCCTTACCTCGCGTTTCTCGCTAAGTCAAACCACGGTGACTCGCGTGACTCTGAGTCACGGGTCACCGTGACTCACCCAGGTAGCACTCCGCACTTCTATCCAGGTCAAACTGTGCCTAGACTTGGCGGGTCAGGGTGCAAGCTCCACCGCGGGCACGTTGCATCCCAAAATTTGGCTAAGTCTTGAAATTCTCAGCCGAGTCAAACTGCGGTGACTCGCGTGACTCCAATTCGTGGGTCACCGTGACTCACCTGGGTAGCTCCCCGCATTTCTATCTGGGTCAAACTATGTCCAGACTCGGCGGGTTGGGGTGCGAGCTCCGCCGCGGGCATGTTACATCATGAAATTTGGCTAAGTCCCAAAATTCTCAAAAACTCCCAAAATCTAGAATGTGCACCTTAACTCGTACGAAGCTGAAACCCATCCCAATCATCCTGAAATATTTATACAAATATAACTTAAAGTATAATAAAGTATAATAAATTAAATAAACATATATTATACTTAAATGTTATATTTGTATAAATCTCAGCAACTTCCCTTTGACAAGCGCTCGCCCCTGCCTCGCGTTTCTTGCCGAGTCTGACCATGGTGACTTATGTAACTCTGAGTCGCGGGTCCCTATGACTCACCCTGCTAGCCTCCCGCGGTTCTGTTTGGGTCAAACTATGCCTAAACTCAGTGAGTTAGGGTGTGAGATCCGTCACGGGCATGTTGTATCCCAAAATTTGGCTAAGTCCTGAAACTCTTGGCCGAGTCAAACTGCGGTGACTCTCGCGACTTTGAGTCACGGGTCACCGTGACTCGCCCGGGTAGCCCCCCGCGCTTCTGTCTGGGTCAAATTGTGCCCAGACTTGGCGGGTCAGGGTGCGAGGTCCATTGCGGGCACATTGCATCCCAAAATTTGGTTGTCTCAAAATTCGAGAAAACTCTCAAAATCTAGAATGTGCACCTTAACTCGTATGAAGCCGGAAGCCATCCCAATCATCTTGAAGTATTTATACAAATATAACTTAAAGTATAATAAATTAAATAAACGTATATTATACTTAAATGTTATATTTGTATAAATCTGGACAACTTTCCTTTGACAAGGGCTTGCCTCGATGATGCATTTCTCGTCGAATCAAATCGTGGTGACTCACGGGACTCTAAGTCGTGAGTCACCACGACTCACCCGGGTAGCCCTCGCGCTTCTGTCTGGGTCAAACTGTGCCCGGAATCAGCGGGTCGAGGTGTGAGCTCTACCGCGGGCATGTTGCATCCTTAAATTTGGCTAAGTCCCAAAATTTTTGGCCAAGTCAAACTGCAGTGACTCGCGCGAGTCTGAGTCACAGGTCACCGCGACTCACCCTGGCAGCCTCCTATACTTTTGTCTGGGTCAAACTGTGCCCAGACTCAACGGGTTGGGGTGCGAGCTCCATCGCGGGCACGTTGCATCCTAAAATTTGGCTAAGTCCTGAAACTCTCAGCAGATTCAAAGCGCGGTGACTCACGTGACTACGAGTCGCGGATCGCCGTGACTCGTCCGGCCAGCCCAATGCGATTCTATCTAGGTCAAACTATGCTCGGACTCGGCGGGTGGGGGTGCGAGCTCCACCATGGGCACATTGCATCCTGAAATTTGGTTAATTCTCAAAATTTGAGAAAACTCCCAAAATCTAGAATGTACACCTCAATTCGTACAAAGCCGAAAGCCATCTCAATCATCCTGAAGTATTCCCTTTGACAAGCGCTCACCCCTGCTTCATGTTTCTCACCGAGTCAAACCGCAATGACTCACATGACTCTGAGTTGCGGGTCATCGCGACTTGCTTGGGCAGCCGCCCGCGCTTCTATCTGGGTCAAACTGTGCCCGGACTCGACAGGTCGGGGTGCGAGCTACACCATGGGCATGTTGCATCCTGAAATTTGGCTAAGTTCCAAAATTCTTAGCCGAGTAAAACTGCAAGGACTCACGTGACTCTGAGTCACGGGTCAGAACGACTCACCCTGGCAGCCCCTCGTGCTTTTGTCAGGGTCAAACTATGGCCAGAATCAGTAGGTTGGGGTGCGAGCTCCGTCATGGGGACATTGCACCCCAAAATTTGGCTAAGTCCCAAAATTCTCAGCTGAGTCAAACTGCGGTGACTCACATGACTCTGAGTCGTGGGTCACCGCAACTCGCCTGAGCAACCCCCTGCGCTTCTATCTGGGTCAAACTATGCCCGGACTCGATGGGTCAGGGTGCGAGCTCCACTGCAGGCACGTTGCATCCCAAAATTTGGCTAAGTCTCAAAATTCTCAAAAACTTTCAAAATCTAGAATGTGCACATTAACTCATACCTTTGATAAGTGCTCAACCCTACCTCGTGTTTCTCACTTAGTCAAACCGCGGTGACTCGCACGACTCTGAGTCGCGGGTCGTTGTGACTTGCCCGGGCAGCCCACTGCGCTTCTGTCTAGGTCAAACTATGCCCGGACTCGATGGGTTGGGGTGCGAGCTCCATCGCGGGCACGTTGTATTCTGAAATTTGGCTAAGTTCTAAAATTCTCGGCCAAGTCAAACTGTGGTGAGTCGCGCGACTCTGAGTCGCGGGTCATCGTGACTCACCGTGGCAGTCTCTCGCGCTTCTGTCGAGGTCAAATTGTGCCCAGACTCAGTAGGTTAGGGTGCGAGCTCCGTCGCGGGCACGTTGCATCCCAAAATTTGGTTAAGTCCTGAAACTCTCAGCTGAGTCAAATGACGGTGACTCACGCGACTCTGAGTCATGGGTCACCGTGACTAGCCCGGGCAGCCCCCCACGCTTCTATCTGGGTCAAACTATGCCCAGACTTAGCGGGTCGGGGTGCGAGCTCCATCGCGGGCACATTGCATCCCAAAATTTGGCTAATTCCTAAAATTCAAGAAAACTCTCAAAATTTAGAATGTGCACCTTAACTCGTACGAAGCTGAAAGCTATCCCAATCATCCCAAAGTATATATACAAATATAACTTAAAGTATAATAAATTAAATAAATATATATTATACTTAAATGTTATATTTGTATAAATCTCAGCAACTTCCCTTTGACAAGCACTCGCCCCTGCCTCGCATTTGTCACCGAGTCAAACTGCAGTGACTCGCGCAACTCTGAGTCACCGGTCGTCGCGACTCGCTCGCACAGCCCCCTACGCTTCTGTCCAGGTCAAACTATGCCCAGACTCAGTGGGTTGGGGTGCGAGCTCCACCGCGGGCACGTTGCATCCCAAAATTTGGCTAAGTCCTAAAATTCTTGGCCGAGTAAAACTGCGGTGACTCATGCGACTCTGAGTCGCTGGTCACCGCGACTCACCCTGGCAGCCCCCGCGCTTCTGTCCGGGTCAAACTATGCCCGGACTTGGTGTGTCGGGGTGCAAACTCCACCACGGGCACGTTGCATCTTAAAATTTGGCTAAGTCTTGAAATTCTCAAAAACTTCCAAAATCTAGCATGTGCACCTTAACTCGTATGAAGCCGAAACCCATCCCAATCATCCTGAAGTATTTATACAAATATAACTTAAAGTATAATAAATTAAATAAATATATGGGTAAAAGCACAATTAGGTGTCACCTTTTAAGCTAACTTATCAGCACAGCTAAATTTTAGTATTTCTACCTAAAAATTAATTTTGGTTAAACATATGGTTTAGTTAGATTCATTCTAGCTAAGTTAGATAAGTTCTTTAACTTTTTCAATTGAAAATATCTATTAAATACATGTTTTATACCACTTTGGGTCCAATTACCATAAAAAATTTTTTTTTAGAAAAGTGACGTTTTAATAACTCCTAATCTTTTTAATGATATTTTTTTAAAAATAAAAAAATACCCTTTTGTAGAGATTAGAGTCAAGAATATCCTCTAGATTTTATAGTGTTTTTATTAGACATAGTTTATCGTAATTAAAAAATATTGCAAGTATGTATTTTAACAGTCAACGAGATGTTGATTCAGAGAAAGAAAAAAGTAGTAAATCATATTGAATAAATTTGAAAAACATACGGTGCACTAGAAGAGAGAGTCCTCTTCAAGAATATATATTTCTTTTTTTGATTGGGATATATTTGTTATGAAAAATATGTTGCGAGATGAAAACTGTCGATTTCAGTGAGTTTGAATTTGATTTGTTATAAAAGAGAAAATATAGGTCACAAACCAATTTTTATTTCTTCATGCACTAGCTATATATGTCATCTATGACATATTTAAAAATTAGGGGAAAAATGTTTATTTACATATAATTTTTTGGTGGGAACTAGACCCCTAATTTTCAGCATTTTTCAACAACTGAAAAATCATTTTTAAAAATTAAAAAAACATGTCAATTCTTATTAAAAAAATTTATTACAAATATTAATCATAAACTTCATATATTTTATCACATTTAATTAGTTTACATCATCTTCAAATTCTAAACATTAATGTCATTTTTATACTATTGAAGTTTAACAGCTTTGATTTTGTTAGCCTCTTCCTTTGTAAAAGGGTGACAGCTTATTGTGCTTTTACCCATATATTATACTTAAATGTTATATTTGTATAAATCTTAGCAACTTCCCTTTGACAAGTGCTTACCCCTGCCTCGTGTTTCTTGCTGAGTCAAACTGCGGTGACTCACGCAACACTAAGTCATGGGTCACCGTGACTCACCCAGGCAGCCCTCCGCGCTTCTGTCCGGGTCAAACTATGTCCAGACTCGGTGGATCAGGGTGCGAGCTCTGCCGCGGGCACATTGCATCCCAAAATTTGGCTAACTCATAAAACTCTCAGCCGAGTCAAACCGCGGTGACTCGTGCGACTTCCCTCTGACAAGCTCTCACCCTGGTGTCACATTTCTCGCTGAATCAAACTACGGTGACTCACGCAACTCTAAGTCACGGGTCACCGCGACTCACCCGGGCAGCCCCCCACACTTCTGTCTGGGACAAACTATGCCCAGACTCGGTGGGTTAGGATGTGAGCTCCACCAGGGGCACTTTGCATCCTAAAATTTGGCTAAGTCCTAAAATTTTCGGGCGAGTCGAACTTCGGTGACTCATGTGACTCCAACTCATAGGTCACCGCAACTCACCCTGGTAGCCCCCCGCACTTCTGTCTGGGTCAAACTATGCTCAGACTCGGTAGGTTGGGGTGCGAGCTCCACCGCGGGGATGTTGCATCCTAAAATTTGGCTAAGTCCCAAAATTCTCGGTCGAGTCAAACCATAGTGACTCACGCAACTCTTAATCGTGGGTCGTCGTGACTCGCCCAAGCAGCCCCCTGTGCTTCTGTCCCGATCAAATTGTGCTCGGACTCGGCAGGTTAGGGTGCGAGCTCCGCCATGGGCATGTTGCATCCTGAAATTTGGCTAAGTCCTAAAATTCTTGAAGACTTCCAAAATCTAGAATGTGCACCTTAACTCGTACGAAGCTGAAACCCATCCCAAACATCCTGAAGTATTTATACAAATATAACTTAAAGTATATTAAATTAAATAAATATATATTATACTTAAATGTTATATTTGTATAAATCTCAGCAACTTCCCTTTGACAAGCGCCTGCCCCTGCCTCACATTTTTCACTGAGTCAAACTGCGGTGACTCACACAACACTGAGTCACGGGTCACCGTGACTCACCCGAGCAGCCCCCGCGCTACTGTCTGGGTCAAACTATGCCTAAACTCGGTAGGTCCGGGTGCAATTTCCACTGCGGGCACGTTGCATCCCAAAATTTGGCTAAGTCCTAAAATTTGTGAAAACTCCCAAAATCTAGAATGTGCACCTTAACTCGTACGAAGCTGAAACCCATCCCAATCATCTTGAAGTATTATACAAATATAACTTAAAGTATAATAAATTAAGTAAATGTATATTATACTTAAATGTTATATTTGTATAAATCCCAGCAACTTCCGTTTGACAAGCGCTCAACCCTGCCTCGCGTTTCTCGTCGAGTCAAACCGTGATGACTCGCACGACTCCGTGTCGCGGATCGCTACGAGTTGCCCAGGCAGCCAACCGCATTTCTATCTAGGTCAAACTATGCTCGGACTCGGCGGGTCGGGGTGCGAGATCCACCACGGGCACGTTGCATCCTAAAATTTGGATAAGTCCTGAAATTCTTGACCGAATAAAACTGCGGTGACTCATGCGACTCTGAGTCACGGTTGGCCGCGACTCACCCTGGCACCCCCTCGCACTTCTGGCTAGGTCAAACTGTGCTCGGACTCAGTGGGTCAGGGTGCGAGCTCCACTGCGGGAACATTACATCCCAAAATTTGGCTAAGTCCCAAAATTTGTATAATTTCAGGGGCTTCCCAGGCGAGTCGCGACGACCGGTGACTCGGAGTCGCAGGAGTCACCGCGGTTTGACTTGGTTAAGAGTTTCAAGGTTTATCCAAATTTTGGGATGTAATGTGCTTGTGATGGAGCTCACACCCTGACCCGTCGAGTGTGGGCATAGTTTGACCCTGACAGAAGCGCAGCGGGCTGCCTGGGTGAGTCGCGGTGACCTATAACTCAGAGTCGCGCAAGTCACTGCTATTTGACCTGGTGAGAAACACGAGGTAGGGGCGACCGCTTGTTAAAGAGAAGTTGTAGGGATTTATACAAATATAACATTTAAGTATAATATACATTTATTTAATTTATTATACTTTAAGTTATATTTGTATAAATACTTCAAGATTATTGGGATGGGTTTCAGCTTCGTAAAAGTTAAGGTGCACATTGTAGATTTTGGGACCGCGGGTACATTGCATCCCAAAATTTGGCTAAGTTCCAAAATTCTCAACCGAGTCAAACCGCTATGACTCGTGCGACTTTGAGTCATGGGTCATCAGGACTTGGATGATTGGAATGGGTTTCGACTTTGTACGAGTTAAGGTGCACATTCTAGATTTTGGGAGTTTTTGAGAATTTTAGGACTTAGCTAAATTTCAGGATGCAACGTGCCCGCTATGGAGCTCGCACCTCGACACGCTGAGTTCGGGCACAGTTTGACCTGGACGGCAGCACGGGGGGCTACCAGGGCAAGTCGCAGTGACCCATGACTCGGAGTTGCATAAGTCACTGCAGTTTTACTCGGTGAGAAACGTGAGGCAGCAGCGAGCGCTTGTCAAAGGAAAGTTGTCAGGATTTATACAAATATAAAATTTTAGTATAATATACATTTATTTAGTTTATTATAATTTAAGTTATATTTGTATAAATACTTCAGGATGATTGGGATGGGTTTCGACTTCGTACGAGTTAAGGTCCACATTCTAGATTTTGGGAGATTTCAATAATTTTAGGACTTAGACAAATTTTAGGATGCAACGTGCCCGCGGCGTAGCTCGCACCTCGACCCACCGAGTCTGGGTTTAGTTTGACCTGGACTGAAGCACAAGGGGCTGCTCCCATGAGTCGTAGTGACCCATGACTCAGAGTCGCGCAAGTCACCATGGTTTGACTTGGCCAAGAATTTTAGGACTTGGCCAAATTTCAGGATGCAACATCCGCGTGACGGAGCTCGCACCTAGACCTGCCAAGTTTGGGCACAGTTTAACTCGGACAAAAGTGCGGGGGGCTGCCAGGGCAAGTCATGATGACCCACGACTCAGAGTCGCGTGAGTCACCGCAGTTTTACTCGGTGAGAAATGCGAGGCATCGGCGAGTGCTTGTCAAAGGGAAGTTGTCAGGATTTATACAAATATAACATTCAAATATAATATATGTTAATTTAATTTATTATACTTTAAGTTATATTTGTATAAATACTTCGGGATGATTGGGATGGGTTTCGGCTTCGTACGAGTTAAGATGCACATTCTAGATTTTGGGAGTTTTCGTGAATTTCAGGACTTAGCCAAATTTTGGGATGCAATGTGCCCGTGGCGGAGCTCGCACCTCGACCCGCTGAGTCCAGGCATAGTTTGACTCAGACCAAAGAGCAAGGGGCTGCTCGTGCGAGTTGCGATGACCCATGACTCAGAGTCACGTGAGTCACCACAGTTTGATTCGGCGAGAAAGGTGAAGCCGGGGTGAGCGCTTGTCAAAGAGAAGTTTCCTCTGACATGTGCACCTTAACTCGTATGAAGCCGAAACCCATTCCAATCATCCGTCATGGGCACGTTGCATCCCAAAATTTAGCTAAGTCTCAAAATTCTCAACTGAGTCAAACCGCGATGACTCGTGCGACTCTGAGTCGTGGGTTGTCACAACATAGATGATTGGGATGGGTTTTGGCTTCGTATAAGTTAAGGTGCACATTGTAGATTTTGAGACTTGCGGGCACGTTGCATCGAACAATTTGGCTAAGTCTCAAAATTCTCAACCGAGTGAAACCTAGGTGAGTCGCGTGACTCTGAGTCATCGATCGTCGTGACTCAGATGATTGGGATGGGTTTCAGCTTCATACGAGTTAAGGTGCACATTCTAAATTTTGGGACCACGGGCACGTTGCATCCTGAAATTTGGCTAAGTCTTAAAATTTTTGATCGAGTCAAACTGCGATGACTCGTGCGACTCTGAGTCGTGGGTCACCATGACTCGGATGATTGGGATGGGTTTCAGCTTCGTACAAGTTAAGGTGCACATTCTAGATTTTGGGACCGCGGGCACGTTGCATCCCAAAATTTGGCTAAGTCCCAAAATTCTCAACCGAGTCAAACCACGGTGACTCACGCAGCTCTGAGTCGTGGGTCACCGTGGCTCGGATGATTGGGATGGGTTTCGGCTTCGTATGAGTTAAGGTGCACATTCCAGATTTTGGGAACACAGGCACGTTGCATCCTAAAATTTGGCTAAGTCCTAAAAATCTCAGCCGAGTCAAACCACGGTGACTCGCGTGACTCTGAATCATGGGTCACCGTGACTCGGATGATTGGGATGGGTTTCGGCTTCGTATGAGTTAAGGTGCACATTCTAGATTTTGGGACCGCGGGCATGTTGCATCCCAAAATTTGGTGAAATCCAAAAATTCTCGCCCGAGTCAAACCGCGGTGACTCACACGACTTCGATTCGTGGGTTGCCGTGACTTGGATGATTGGGATGGGTTTCGGCTTTGTATGGGTCAAACTATACCCAAACTTAGCGGGTCAGGGTACAAGCTCCACCACGGGCACATTGCATCCCAAAATTTGGTTAAGTCTCAAAATTTGTATAATTTCAGGGGTTTCTCGGGCGAGTCACGCCGATCGGTGACTCGGAGTCACACGAGTCACCGCGGTTTCACTCGGCTAAGAGTTTTGGGACTTAGCCAAATTTTGGGATGCAATGTGCCTGCGGCGGAGCTCACACCCCGACCAGCCGAGTTCGGACATAGTTTGACCCGGATAGAAGTGCAGAGGGCTACCCGGGTGAGTCGCGACAATCCGTGACTCAAACTCGCATAAGTCACTACTGTTTGACTTGGTGAGAAACGCGAGGCAGGGGCGAACACTTGTAAAAGGGAAGTTACGGGAATTTATACAAATATAACATTTAAGTATAATATATATTTATTTAATTTATTATACTTTAAGTTATATTTGTATAAATACTTCAGGATGATTGGGATGGGTTTCGGCTTCGTACGAGTTAAAGTGCACATTCTAGATTTTGGGACCGCGGGCACAGTGCATCCCCAAATTTGGCTAAGTCCCAAAATTTTTGGCCGAGTCAAACCGCGGTGACTCGCGTGACTCTGAGTCATCGATCGCTGCGACTCAGATGATTGGGATGGGTTTCGGCTTCGTACGGGTCAAATTATACCTGGACTCGGTGGGTCAGGGTACGAGCTCCACCTCGGGCACATTGCATCCCAAAATTTGGCAAAGTTTCAAAATTTATATAATTTTGGAGGCTGCCTGGGCGAGTCACGGTGACCTGCGACTCGGAGTCGCATGAGTCACCGCGGTTTGACTCGGCTGAGAGTTTTGGGACTTAGCCAAATTTTGGGATGTAATGTGCCCACAACGGAGCTCGCATCTCGACCTGCTGAGTCTGGGTACAGTTTGACCCGAACAGAAGCGCGGCGGGCTGCTCGGGTGAGTCACGGTGACCCGTGACTCGAAGTCATTCGAGTCACTACGGTTTGACTCGGCTAAGAATTTTGGGATTTGGCCAAATTTCAAGATGCAATATCCCCACGGCGGAGCTCGCACCTAGACCCGCTGAGTTTGGGCACAGTTTGACCCGTACAGAAGCATGGGAGACTGCCAAGGCAAGTCGCGACGACCCACAAATCAGAGTCACACGAGTCACCGTGGTTTTACTCAGTGAGAAACGTGAGGTAGCGGCGAGCGCTTGTCAAAGGGAAGTTGTCAAGATTTATACAAATATAAAATTTAAATATAATATACATTTATTTAATTTATTATACTTTAAGTTATAATTGTATAAATACTTCGGGATGATTGGGATGGGTTTCAACTTCGTACGAGTTAAGGTGCACATTCTAGATTTTGGGAGTTTTCATGAATTTCATGACTTAGCCAAATTTTTGGATGCAATGTGCCAACGGTGGAGCTCACACCCTGACCTGCAGAGTCCGGGCATAGTTTGACCCAGACAGAAGCTCAGGGGGCTGCCTGGGTGAGTCGCGAGGACCTGTGAGTCGAAGTCACGCGAGTCACCACAGTTTGATTCAGCGATAAATGCGACGCCGAGGTGAGCGCTTGTCAGAGGGAAGTTTCCTCTGACATGTGCACCTTAACTCGTATGAAGTCGAAACTCATCTGAATCATCTGTCGTGAGCACGTTGCATCCCAAAATTTGGCTAAGTCCTAAAATTCTCAACCGAGTCAAATTGCGGTGACTCGTGCGACTCCGAGTTGTGGGTCATCGCAACTCACATGATTGGGATAGGTTTCGACTTTGTATGAATTAAGGTGCACTTTGTAGATTTTTGGACTTGAGGGCATGTTGTATCCCACAATAAGGCTAAGTCCCAAAATTCTTGGCCGAGTGAAACCTAGGTGAGTCGTGTGACTCTGAGTCGTCGTTCGCCATGACTCGGATGATTGGGATGGGTTTCAGCTTCGTACGAGTTAAGGTGCACATTCTAGATTTTGGGACCACGGGCACGTTGCATCCAAAAATTTGGCTAAGTCCCAAAATTCTCGGCTGAGTGAAACCACGGTGACTCGCGCGAGTCTGAGTCACCGTGACTCGAATGATTGGGATGGGTTTCGGCTTCATACGAGTTAAGGTGCACATTCTAGATTTTGGGACTGTAGGCACGTTGCATCCCAAGATTTGGCTAAGTCCCAAAATTCTCGGCCGAGGTAAACCATAGTGACTCGCACGACTCCGAGTCGTGGGTCACCACAACTCAAATGATTGGGATGGGTTTCAGCTTCGTACAAGTTAAGGTGCAAATTCTAGATTTTGGGACCGCGGGCACGTTGCATCCTGAAATTTGGCAAAGTCTAAAAATTCTCGGCCGAGTCCAATTACGGTGACTCGCGTGACTCCGAGTCATGGGTCACCACGACTCAGATGATTGGAATGGGTTTCGGCTTCGTACAAGTTAAGGTGCACATTCTAGATTTTGGGACCACGGGCACGTTGCATCTCGAAATTTGGCTAAGTCCAAAAATTCTCGACCGAGTCAAACCGTGGTGACCTGCGTGACTCCGAGTTGTGGATTGTCATGACTCAAATGATTCGGATGGGTTTCGGCTTCGTACGAGTTAAGGTGCACATTCTATATTTTGGGACCGCAGGCACGTTGCATCCTGAAATTTGGCTAAGTCCCAAAATTCTTGGCCAAGTCAAACCGCGGTGACTTGCATGACTCCAAGTCATGGGTCACTGCGACTCAGATGATTGGAATGGGTTTTGGCTTTGTACAGGTCAAACTATACCCAAACTTGGAAGGTCAGGGTACGAGCTCCACCCTAGGCACATTGCATCCCAAAATTTGGCTAAGTCCCAAAATTTATATAATTTTGGGGGCTGCTCGGGCGAGTCACGGCGACCGATGACTCGGAGTCGCACGAGTCACCGCGGTTTGACTCAGCTGAGAGTTTTGGGACTTAGCCAAATTTTGGGATGCAATGTGCAATGGTGGAGCTCGCACCCTGACCCGTCGAGTCAGGGCATAGTTTGACCCGAATAAAAGCGTTGCGGACTGCCCGGGTGAAACACGATGACCCGTGACTTACAGTCGCACAAGTCACTGCTGTTTGACTTAGTGAGAAACGCAAGGCAGGGGCGAGCGCTTGTCAAAATAAAGTTGTGGAGATTTATACAAATATAACATTTTAGTATAATATACGTTTATTTAATTTATTATACTTTAAGTTATATTTGTATAAATACTTTGGCATGATTGGAATGGGTTTCAGCTTCATACGAGTTAAGGTGCACATTCTAGATTTGGGACCGCGAGCACGTTGCATCCTAAAATTTGGCTAAGTCCTAAAATTCTCGACCGAGTCAAATGGTGGTGACTCACGTGACTCAAAGTCATCGGTCACTGCGACTCAGATGATTGGGATGGGTTTCAGCTTCGTACGGGTAAAACTATACTCGGACTCGGCGGGTCAGGGTACGAGCTCCATTGCGGGCACATTGAATCCCAAAATTTGGCAAAGTTTCAAAATTTGTATAATTTTGGGGGCTACCCGGATGAGTCGCAGTGACCCACGACTCGGAGTCGCACGAGTCACTGCGGTTTGACTTGGCCAAGAGTTTTAGGACTTAGCCAAATTTTGGAATGCAATGTGCCTGCAGCGGAGCTTGCACCTCGACTCACTGAGTCTATGCACAGTTTGACCCAGATAGAAGCGCGGCGGGCTACTCGGGTGAGTCGCTGTGACCCATGACTCCGAGTCGCGCGAGTTCCCATGGTTTGACTCGGCGAGCAATGTGAGGCAGGAGCGAGCACTTGTCAAAGGGAAGTTGCGAAGATTTATACAAATATAACAATTAAATATAATATACATTTATTTAATTTATTATACTTTAATTTATATTTGTATAAATACTTCAGGATGATTGGGATGGGTTTCAACTTCGTACAAGTTAAGGTGCACATTCTAGATTTTGGGAGTTTTTGAAAATTTCGAGACTTAGCCAAATTTCAGGATGCAACGTGCCCGAGGTGGAGCTTGCACCTCGACACACCGAGTCTGGGCACAGTTTGACCTAGACTAAAGCACAAGGGGCTGCTCGCGCGAGTTGCGGTGACTTGCGACTCAGAGTCATGCGAGTCACTACGTTTTGAATCGGCTGAGAATTTTGAGACTTGGCCAAATTTTAGGATGCAATGTCCCCGCGATGGAGCTTGCACCCAGACCCACTGAGTCTGGGCATAGTTTGATCCATACAAAAGCGTGGGAGACTGCTAGGGCGAGTCACAATGAACCGCGACTCAGAGTCGCATGAGTCACCGTGGTTTTACTCAGCGAGAAACATGAGGCAGTGCCAAGCGCTTGTCAAAGGGAAGTTGTCAGGATTTATACAAATATAACATTTAAATATAATTTACATTTATTTAATTTATTATATTTTAAGTTATATTTGTATAAATACTTTCGGATGATTGGGATGGGTTTCGGCTTCGTACGAGTTAAGGTGCACATTCTAAATTTTGAGAGTTTTCATGAATTTCGAGACTTAGCCAAATTTAGGGATGCAATGTGCCCGCGGTGGAGCTCACACCCTGACCTGTCGAGTCCGGGCATAGTTTAACCTAGACAGAAGCCCGAGGGGCTGCCTGGGTGACCCACGACTCGGAGTCCCGTGAGTCACCATAGTTTGATTTGGCAAGAAATGCGACACCGGGGCGAGCTCTTGTCAGAGGGTAGTTTGCTCTGACATGTGCACCTTAACTCGTATGAAGCCAAAACCCATCCCAATCATTCGTCGTGAGCACGTTGCATTTTAAAATTTGGCTAAGTCCTAAAATTTTCAACCGAGTCAAACCGCGGTGACTCGTGCGACTCCGAGTCATGGGTCGTTGCAACTCAGATGATTGGGATGGGTTTCGGCTTTGTATGAGTTAAGGTGCACATTGTAGATTTTGGGACTTGCAGGCATGTTGCATCCCATAATTTGGCTAAGTCCCAAAATTCTTGGCCTAGTGAAACCTAGGTGACTCGCGCGACTCTGAGTCGTCGATCACCTTGACTCGGATGATTGGGATGGGTTTCGGCTTCGTATGAGTTAAGTCACACATTCTAGATTTTTGGACCGCGGACATGTTGCATTCAAAAATTTGGCTAAGTCATAAAATTCTTGACAGAGTCAAACCGCGGTGACCCGCGCGGGTCCGAGTCACCGTGACTCAAATGATTGGGATGGGTTTCGGCTTTGTACGAGTTAAGGTGCACATTCTAGATTTTAGGACCGCGGGCACGTTGCATCCTAAAATTTGGCTAAGTCCTAAAATTTTCGACCAATGTAAACCGCAGTGACTCGTACGAATCCGAGTCATGGGTCACCACGACTCAGATGATTGGGATGGGTTTCGGCTTCGTACAAGTTAAGGTGCACATTCTAGATTTTGGGACGGCGGGCATGTTGCATCCCGAAATTTGGCTAAGTCTAAAAATTCTCGACCGTGTCAAACTGCAATGACTCACGTGACTCTGAGTCATGGGTCACCATAACTCGGATGATTCGGATGGGTTTCAGCTTCGTAGGAGTTAAGGTGCACATTCTAGATTTTGCGACCACGGGCACGTTGCATCACGAAATTTGGCTAAGTCCCAAAATTCTTGACCAAGTCAAACCGCGGTGACCCGCGCGACTCCGAGTCGTGGGTCGCCATGACTCGGATGATTGGGATGGGTTTTGGCTTCGTACAAGTTAAAGTGCACATTCTAGATTTTGGGACCACGGGCACATTACATCTTGAATTTTTTTGAGTCCCAAAATTCTCGGTCGAGTCAAACCGTGGTGACTTGCGCGACTCTGAGTTGTGGGTCAACGTGACTTGGATGATTGGGATGGGTTTCGCATTCATACAGGTCAAACTATACCTGGACTTGGTGGGTCAGGGTATGAGCTCCATCGTGGGCACATTGCATCTCAAAATTTGGCTAAGTCCCAAAATTTTTATAATTTCGGGGGCTGCACGGGCGAGTCGCGATGACCGGCGACTCGGAGTGGCACAAGTCACCGCGGTTTGACTCGGCTGAGAGTTTCGAGACTTAGCCAAATTTTAGGATGCAATGTGCCTGCGGTGGAGCTCACACCCTGACCCGCCGAGTTCGGGCATAGTTTGACCCAGACAGAAGCGCTGCGGGCTACCCGAGTGAGTCACGGTGACCTGTGACTTAGAGTCGCACAAGTCAATGCTGTTTAACTCAGTGAGAAATACGAGGCAGGGGCAAGCGCTTGTCAAAGGGAAGTTGCAGGGATTTATACAAATATAACATTTAAGTATAATATACATTTATTTAATTTATTATACTTTAAGTTATATTTGAATAAATACTTCGAGATCATTGGGATGGGTTTCGGCCTCGTACGAGTTAAGGTGAACATTCTAGATTTTGGGACCGCGGGCACGTTGCATCCCAAAATTTGGCTAAGTCCTAAAATTCTCAGCTGATTCAAACTGTGGTGACTCGTGCGACTTTGAGTCGTGGGTCACTGTGACTCGGATGATTGGGATGGGTTTCGGCTTTGTACGAGTTAAGGTGCACTTTCTAGATTTTGGGACCACGGGCACGTTGCATCCCAAAATTTGGCTAAGTCCCAAAATTCTCGACCAAGTCAAACCGTGGTGACTCGTGCGACTCCAAGTCATGGGTCACCTCAACTCGGATGATTGGGATGGGTTTCGGCTTCGTACATGTCAAAATATACCTAGACTCAGCAGGTCAGAGTATGAGCTCCACCGTGGGCACATTGCATCCCAAAATTTGGTTAAGTCCCAAAATTTGGGTGAGTCGCGGTGACCAGTGACTCAGAGTCGCATGAGTCACCACGGTTTGACTCAGTTGAGAGTTTTGGGACTTAGCTAAATTTTGAGATGCAATGTACCCATAGTGGAGCTCGCACCCCGATCCGCCAAGTCCTGGCACAGTTTGACCCAGACAAAAGTGCGGCGGGCTGCCCGGGTGAGTCGTGGTGACCTGCAATTCAGAGTCGCACGAGTCAACACGGTTTGAATCGGTGAGAAACGTGAGGCAAGGGCAAGCACTTGTCAAAGGGAAGTTGTGGAGATTTATACAAATATAACATTTAAGTATAATATACATATATTTAATTTATTCTACTTTAAGTTATATTTGTATAAATACTTCGGGATGATTGGGATGGGTTTCAGCTTCGTACGTATTAAGGTACACATTCTAAATTTTGGGAGTTTTTGAAAATTTTGGGACTTAGCCAAATTTCAAGATGCAACGTGCCCACGGTGGAGCTTGCACCTCGACCCGCAGAGTTTAGGCACAGTTTGAACTAGACTAAAGTGCAAGGGGCTGCTTGCGTGAGTTGCGATGACCTAGACTCAGAGTCGCGCTAGTCACCGCGGTTTGACTCAGCCAAGAATTTCAGGACTTGGCCAAATTTCTAGATGCAACGTCCCCGCGGTGGAGCTCGCACCTAGACCCACCGATTCTGGGCACAGTTTGACCCAGATAGAAGCACAAGGGTCTGCCAGGGTGAGTGACGGTGACCCGCGACTCAGAGTCGAGCGAGTCACCATGGCTTTACTCAGTGAGAAATATGAGGCAACGGCGAGCACTTGTCACCATGGTTTTACTCGGTAAGAAACGTGACCCGTGACTCAGAGCCGCATGAGTCACCACAGTTTGACTCAGTTGAGAGTTTCAGGACTTAGCCAAGTTTTAAGATGCAATGTGCCCACGGTGGAGCTCGCACCCCGACCCGCTGAGTCCGAGCACAGTTTGACCCAGATAGAAGCGTGGTGGGCTACACGAGTGAGTCGCAATCACTCAACATTCAGAGTCACACGAGTCAACACGGTTTGACTCGATGAGAAATGTGAGGCAGGGGCGAGCGCTTGTCAAAGGGAAGTTGTGGGGATTTATACAAATATAACATTTTAGTATAATATACATTTATTTAATTTATTATACTTTAAGTTATATTTGTATAAATACTTTGAGATGATTGGGATGGGTTTTGGCTTCGTACGAGTTAAGGTGCACATATTAGATTTTAGGAGTTTTTGAGAATTTTGGGACTTAGCTAAATTTCAGGATGCAATGTGCCCGTGGCAGAGCTCGCACCTCAACCCGTGAAGTTCGAGCATAGTTTGACCTCGACTGAAGTGCAAGGGGCTACTCGCGCGAGTCACGATAACCCGCGACTCAGAGTCGCGCGAGTCACCGCGGTGACCCGTGACTTAGAGTCGTGTGAGTCACCGCGATTTGACTCGATCAAGAATTTCAGAACATGGCCAAATTTATGGATGCAACATCCCTGCGGCGGAGCTTGCACCTAGACCCACCGTGTCTGGGCACAGTTTGACCCGAACAGAAGCGCGGGGGGCTACTAGGGTGAGTCGCGGTGACCCATGACTCAGAGTCATGCAAGTCACCATGATTTTACTTGGCGAGAAATATGAGGCAGCGGTAAGTGCTTGTCAAAGGGAAGTCAGGATTTATACAAATATAACATTTAAGTATAATATAAGTTTATTTAATTTATTATACTTTAAATTATATTTGTATAAATACTTCGAGATGATTGGGATGGGTTTCGGCTTCATACAAGTTAAGGTGCACATTCTAGATTTCGAGAGTTTTTGAGAATTTTGGAACTTAGCCAAATTTTAGGATGCAACGTGCCCGCAGTGGAGCTCACACCTCGACCCGTCGAGTTCGGGCATAGTTTGACCTTGACTCAAAGTCGCGCAAGTCACCGTGGTTTGACTCGGCTGAGAATTTTGTGACTTGGCCAAATTTTAGGATGCAACGTCCCCATGGTAGAGCTCGCACCGAGACCCATCGAGTCTGGACATAATTTGACCTATATAGAAGCGCTGGGGGCTGCCAACGCGAGCAGTGGTGACCTGCGACTCAGAGTCGCGCGAGTCACCGCAGTTTTACTTGGTGAGAAACGTGAGGCAACGACGAGTGCTTGTCAAAGGGAAGTTGTCAGGATTTATACAAATATAACATTTAAGTATAATATACGTTTATTTAATTAATTATACTTTAAGTTATATTTGTATAAATGCTTATGGATGATTGGGATGGGTTTTGGCTTCGTACGAGTTAAGATGCACATTCTAGATTTTTAAAGTTTTTATGAATTTTGAGACTTAGCCAAATTTTAGGATGCAACGTACCCGCAGCGGAGCTCACACCCTCACCCGTCGAGTCTGGTCACAGTTTGAGCTAGACAGAATATTTAAGTATAATATACATTTATTTAATATATTATACTTTAAGTTATATTTGTATAAATACTTTGCGATGATTGGGATGAGTTTTGGCTTCATACGAGTTAAGGTGCACATTCTAGATTTTGGGAGTTTTCCTGAATTTCAAGACTTAGCCAAATTTCAGGATGCAACGTACCCGCAGCGGAGCTCACACCCCAACCCGCCAAGTCTGGGCATAGTTTGACCCAGACAGAAGCGTAGGGGGCTGCCAGGGTGAGTCGCAGTGACCCATGACTTGGAGTCGCACGAGTCACCGCAGTTTGACTCAGCCAAAAATTTCAGGACTTAGCCAAATTTTGGGATGCAACGTGCCTGCGGTGGAACTCGCACCATGACCCGCTGAGTCTGGGTACAGTTTGACCCAGACAGAAGCACTGGGGGCTACCCGGGCGAGTTACAGTGACCCATGACTTGGAGTCATGCGAGTCACCGCAGTTTGGCTCAGCCAGAAACGTGAGGTAGGGGTGAGCGCTTGTCAAAGGGAAGTTATTAGGATTTATACAAATATAACATTTAAGTATAATATATGTTTGTTAAGTTTAATTTATTATACTTTAAATTATATTTATATAAATACTTCAGGATGATTGGGATGGGTTTCGGCTTCGTACGAGTTAAGGTGCACATTATAGATTTTGGGAATTTTCATGAATTTTGGGACTTAGCCAAATTTCAGGATGCAATGTGCCCGCGGTGGAGCTCGCACCCTGACCCAATGAGTCTGGGTTTAGTTTGACCAAGACAGAAGCTTGGGGGCTGCACCGCGACTCAAAGTCACGCGAGTCACCGTGGTTTGATTCGGTGAGAAACGCGACATCGTGGCGAGCGCTTGTTAGAGGGAAGTTGCCTCTGACATGTGCATCTTAACTCGTATGAAGCTGAAACCCATCCCAATCATCTGTCGTGGGCACGTTGCATCCCAAAATTTGGCTAAGTCTTGATATTCTCAACCATTTTACCCGAACAAAAGCGTGGGGGGGGTGTTTGGGTGAGTCACGGTGACTCGTGACTCAGAGTCGCGTGAGTCACTGCGGTTTGACTTGGCCGAGAATTTTGGGACATAGCCAAATTTCAGGATGCAACATGGTCATGGTGGAGCTCGCACCCCAATCTGCCGAGTCTGGGCATAATTTGACATGGATACAAGCACGGGGGGTTGCTAGGGCGAGTTGCGACGACCCGTGACTTGGAGTCATGCGAGTCACCGCGGTTTGACTCGACCAAAAATTTTGGGACTTAGCCAAATTTTTGGATGCAACGTGCCAGCGGTGGAGCTCGCACCCTGACCCGTTGAGTCTGGGCATAGTTTGAACCGGACAGAAGCGCGAGGGGCTGCACGGGTGAGTCGCGGTGACCCGTGACTCAGAGTCGTACGAGTCACCATGGTTTGATTTGGCAAGAAATGCGACGCCAAGGTGAGCGCTTGTCAGAGGGAAGTTGCTAGGATTTATAAAAATATAACATTTAAGTATAATATATATTTATTTAATTTATTATACTTTAAGTTATATTTGTATAAATACTTCAGGATGATTGGGATGGGTTTTAGCTTCATATGAGTTAAGGTGCACATGCTAGATTTTGGAAGTTTTTGAAGATTTCGAGACTTACCCAAATTTTGAGATGCAACGTGCCCGCGGCGGAGCTCGCACCCTGACCCGTCGAGTCCGGGCATAGTTTGACCTAGACAGAAGCGTGGGGAGCTACCAAGGGGAGTTGTAGCAACCCGTGACTCAGAGTCATGTGAGTCACCGCAGTTTGAGTCAACCCAAAATTTTAGGACTAAGCCAAATTTTTGGATGTAACGTGCCCGCGGTGGAGCTCGCACCCCAACCCACCAAGTCCGGGCATAGTTTGACCCGAAGAGAAGCACTAGGGGCTACCCGAGTGAGTCATAATGACCCGCGACTCGGAGTCATGCGAGTCACCACGGTTTGACTCGATGAAAAACATGAGGCAGGGGCGAGCACTTGTCAAAGGAAAGTTGTCGGGATTTATACAAATATAACATTTATGTATAATATACGTTTATTTAATTTATTATACTTTAAGTTATATTTATATAAATACTTCAGGATGATTGGGATGGCTTTCAGCTTCGTACGAGTTAAGATCTACATTCTAGATTTTGTGAGTTTTCTCAAATTTTAGGAATTAGCCAAATTTCAAGATGTAATGTGCCCGCGGTGGAGCTCACACCCTAACCTACTGAGTCCGAGCACAGTTTGACCCAGACAGAAGTGCGTGGGGCTACCCGGGCGAGTCACGGTGACCCACGATTCGGAGTTGCGTGAGTCACCGTGGTTTGACTCAGCTGAAAGTTTTGGGACTTAGCCAATTTTCATGATGCAACATGCCCGCGACGGACCTTGCACCCGGACCCACTGAGTTTGGGAATAGTCTAACCTAGACAGAAGCGCGGGAGGCTGCCAGAGTGAGTCACGGTGACCCGCAACTTGGAGTCGTGCGAGTCACCATGGTTTGACTTGGCTGAGAATTTCAAGACTTAGCCAAATTTTAAGATGCAACGTGCCCGTGGTGGAGCTCACACCCTGACCTGTCAAGTCGAGGTACAATTTGACCTAGACAGAAGCCTAGGGGGCTGCAAAGGTGAGTTGCAGTGACCCGTGACTCAGACTCGTGTGGGTCATCGTGGTCTGACTCGGTGAGAAATGCGAGGTAGGGGTGAGTGCTTGTCAAAGAGAAGTTGCTAGGATTTATACAAATATAATATTTAAGTATAATATACATTTATTATACCTTAGGTTTTATTTGTATAAATACTTTGGGATGATTGGGATGGGTTTCAGCTTCATACGAGTTAAGGTGCACATTCTAGATTTTGGGAGTTTTCATGAATTTCGAGACTTAGCCAAATTTTAGGATGCAATGTGCCTGCAGTGGAGCTCGTACCCTGACCCACCAAGTCTGGGCATAGTTTGACCCAGACAGTAGCATGGGGGGCTGCCCGGGTCGTTCACAGTGACCCATGACTCAGAGTCGCACGAGTCACTACGGTTTGACTCGGCCAAGAGTTTTGGGACTTAGCCAAATTTTGGGATGCAATGTGCCCGTGGCAGAGCTCACACCCTGACCCATTGAATCTGGGCACAGTTTGACCTAGATAGAAGTGCAGGGGGCTACCCGGGTGAGTCACGATGACCCACAACTCAGAGTTGCGTGAGTCACCGAGGTTTGACTCGGTGAGAAACGCGAGGCAGGGATGAGCACTTATCAAAAGGAAGTTGCTGAGATTTATACAAATATAACCAATACGTTTATTTAATTTATTATACATTAAGTTATATTTGTATAAATACTTTAGGATGATTGGGATGGGTTTCGACTTCTTACGAGTTAAGATGCACATTCTAGATTTTGGGAGTTTTTAAGAATTTTAAGAATTAACCAAATTTCAGGATGCAACGTACCCGTGACGTAGCTCACACCCTGACCCACCGAGTTCAGGCATAGTTTGACCCAGATAGAAGCGCAGGGGGCTACTCGAGTGAGTCGCAGTGACCCGTGACTTAGAGTCATGTGAGTCACCACGGTTTGACTCGGCCAAGAATTTTGGGACGGCCAAATTTTAGGATGCAACATCCCCACAGCAAAGCTCGCACCTAGACCCACCGAGTCTAGGCATAGTTTGACCCAGACAGAAGCGTGGGGGGCTGCCAAGGCGAGTCGCGGGGACCTGCGACTCAGAGTCCCGCGATTCACCATGGTTTTACTCGGTGAGAAACGCGAGGCAGCGGTGAGCGCTTGTCAAAGGGATGTTGTCAGGATTTATACAAATATAACATTTATGTATAATATAAATTTATTTAATTTATTATACTTTAAGTTATATTTTTATAAATACTTCAGGATGATTGGGATGGGTTTCAGCTTCGTACGAGTTAAGGTGCACATTCTAGATTTTGGGAGTTTTCATGAATTTTGAGATTTAGCCAAATTTTTGGATGCAATGTACCCGCGATGGAGCTCACACCCCGACCTGCCGAGTCTGGACAGAGTCTGACCTGGACAGAAGTATAGGGGGCTGCCAGGGTGAGTCACGGTGACCCACGACATGGAGTCGCGCGAGTCACCGCAGTTTGACTCAGTCAAGAATTTCAGGCCTTAGCCAAATTTTGGGATGCAACATGCCCGCGGTGGAGCTCGCACTTATTTAGACGTGTGAGGGGCTACCCAGGTGAGTTGCGGTGACCCGCGATTCAGAGTCGCACGAGTCACCAGGGTTTGACTCAGCAAGAAACATGAGGCAGGGGCGAGCGTTTGTCAAAAGGAAGTTTTCAAGATTTATATAAATATAACATTTGAGTATAATATACATTTATTTAATTTATTATACTTTAAGTTATATTTGTATAAAAACTTTCAGATGATTGGGATGGGTTTCATCTTCGTACGAGTTAAGGTGTACATTCTAGATTTTGGAAGTTTTCACAAATTTTAGGACTTAGCCAAATTTTGGGATGCAATGTGTCTGCGGTGGAGCTTGCACCCCAATCTATTGAGTCTGAGCAGAGTTGTAACCAGACAGAAGCACAAGGGCTACCCGGGTGAGTCATGGCGATCCACAACTCAGAGTCACGCGAGTCACCGCAGTTTGATTCAGCGAGAAACGTGACACCGGGGCAAGTGCTTGTCAGAGGGAAGTTACCTGGATTTATACAAATATAACATTTAAGTATAATATATGTTTATTTAATTTATTATACTTTAAGTTATTTTTGTATAAATACTTCAGGATGATTGGGATGGGTTTCAGCTTCGTACGAGTTAAGGTGCACATGCTAGATTTTGGGAGTTTTTAAGAATTTCAGGACTTAGCCAAATTACGGGATGCAATGTGCCCACAGTGGAGCTCGCACCCTGACCCATCGAGTCTGGGCATAGTTTGACTCAGACAGAAGTGCGGGGGGCTACCAGGGTGAGTCACAGTGACCCGTGACTCAGTGTTGCGTGAGTCACTACGGTTTGACTCGATCAAAAATTTTGAAACTTAGCCAAATTTTGGAATGCAATGTGCCCGCGGTGGAGCTCGTACCCTGACCCACTAAGTCTAGGAATAGTTTGACTCAGATAGAAGCACAGGGGGCTGCCCAGGTAGTCGCGGTGACCTATGACTCAGAGTCACCTGAGTTACCGCGATTTGACTCGATGAGAAATGCGAGGCAGGGGTGAGCGCTTGTCAAAGGGAAGTTGTTAGGATTTATAAAAATATAACATTTAAGTATAATATGCATTTATTTAATTTATTATACTTTAAGTTATCTTTGTATAAATACATCAGGATGATTGGGATTGGTCAGGGTCTGAGCTCCACTGCGGGCACGTTGCATCCTGAAATTTGGCTAAGTCTCAAAATTTGAGAAAACTCCCAAAATCTAGAATGTGCACCTTAACTCGTACAAAGCTGAAACCCATCCCAATCATCCTGAAGTATTTGTACAAATATAACTTAAAGTATAATAAATTAAATAAACATTTATTATATTTAAATGTTATATTCGTATAAATCATGGCAACTTCCCTTTGACAAGTGCTCGCCCCTGCCTCGCATTTCTCACCGAGTCAAATCGTGGTGACTCACACGACTCTTAGTCACGGGTCACCGCGACTCACCCGAGCAGCCCCCCACGCTTCTGTCTAGGACCAACTATGCCCGAACTCGGCAGGTCAGGGTTTGAGCTCCACTGCAGGCACGTTGCATTCTAAAATTTGGCTAAGTCCCAAAATTTTTAGCCGAGTAAAATAGCGGTGACTCATGTGACTCCGAGTTGTGGGTCACCGCGACTCGCTCGAGTAGCCCCTGCGCTTCTGTCTGGGTTAAACTATTCCTAGACTCGATGGGTCAGGGTGCGAGCTCCACTGCAGGCCAAGTTAAACCACAGTGACTCATGTGACTCTGAGTCATGGGTCACCGCGACTCACCTTGGAAGCCCCCCACACTTCTATCCAGGTCAAACTATGTCTGGACTCGGTGGGTTAGGGTGCGAGCTCCACCGCAGGTATGTTGCATCCCAAAATTTGGCTAAGTCGTAAAATTCTCAAAAACTCCCAAAATCTAGCATGTGCACCTTAACTCGTACGAAGCTGAAACCCATCCCAATCATCCCGAAGTATTTATGCAAATATAACTTAAAGTATAATAAATTAAATAAATATATATTATACTTAAATGTTATATTTATATAAATCCCAACAACTTCCCTTTGACAAGTGCTTGCACCTGCCTCGCATTTCTCACCGAGTCAAACCATGGTGACTCATGCGACTCTTTGTCGCGAGTCATCATGACTCGCCCTGGTAGCCCCCCACGTTTATGTCCGGGTCAAACTCTACCCAAACTCGGTGGGTCAGGGTGCAAGCTCCACCGCGGGGACTTTGCATCCTGAAATTTGGCTAAGTCCCAAAATTCTTAGTCGAGTTAAACCGTAGTGACTCGTGTGACTCTGAGTCACGGGTCACCACGACTCACCCAATCAGCCCCCTGTGCTTCTATCTGGGACAAACTGTGCCTGAACTCGACGGATCAGGGTGTGAGCTCCGTCACGGACATGTTGCATCTTGAAATTTGGCTAAGTCCCGAAATTCTTAAAAACTCCCAAAATCTAGAATGTGCACCTTAAGTCGTACAAAGCTGAAACCCATCCCAATCATCCTAAAGTATTTATACAAATATAACTTAAAGTATAATAAATTAAATAAATGTATATTATACTTAAATGTTATATTTATATAAATCCTGACAACTTCCTTCTGACAAGCACTCGCTGCTATCTCGAGTTACTCGCTGAGTCAAACCGTGGTGACTCGCGAGACGGTGAGTTGCGGCTCATTGTGACTCACTCAAGCAGCTTGCCGTGCTTCTATCTAGGTCAAACTATGCCCAGACTCTATAGGTCGAGGTGCGAGCTCCATCGCAGGCACATTGCATCCCAAAATTTAGCTAAGTCTTGAAACTCTCAGCTGAGTCAAACTGTGGTGACTCGCTCGACTCTGAGTCGCGGGTCACCTCGACTCACCCTGGCAGTCTCCCGCACTTCTGTCTGGGTCAAACTGTGCCTAGACTTGGTGGATCAAGGTGCGAACTCCACTGCGGGCACATTGCATCCAAAAATTTGGGTAAGTCCTAAAGTTCATAAAAACTTTCAAAATCTAGAATGTGCACCTTAACTCATACGAAGCCAAAACCCATCCCAATCATCCTGAAGTATTTATACAAATATAACTTAAAGTATAATAAATTAAATAAATATATATTATACTTAAATGTTATATTTTTATAAATCCTAACAACTTTCCTTTGACAAGTGCTCGCCCCTGCCTTACGTTTCTCACCGAGTAAAATCGCAGTGACTCACGCGACTCTAAGTCAAACTATGCCTGGACTTGATAGGTCAGGGTATGAGCTCCGCTGCAGGGATGTTGCATCTTGAAATTTGGTTAAGTCCAAAAATTCTCAACCGAGTCAAACTGTGGTGATTTGCATGACTCTAAGTCGTGGGTCACCATGACTGGCCTGAGAGTCCTTGCACTTCTGTCTGGGTCAAACTATCCCCAAACTTGGCGGGTCAGGGTGTGAGCTCCACCGCGGGCACATTGCATCCTAAAATTTGGATAAGTCCTAAAATTTTTGAAAACTCCTAAAGTCTAGAATGTGCACCTTAACTCGTACGAAGCTGAAACCCATCCCATTCATCCCGAAGTCTTTATACAAATATAACTTAAAGTATAATAAATTAAATAAATATATATTATACTTAAATGTTATATTTGTATAAATCCCAAAAACTTCCCTTTGATAAGCGCTCTCCCCTACCTCACGTTTCTCGCTGAGTCAAACCGTGGTAGCTCACACGACTCTGAGTCGTAGCTCATCGGGACTCCCTCGGGCAGCCTACCACGCTTCTGTCAGGGTCAAACTATGCCCAGACTCGGTGGGTCAAGGTGCAAGCTCCACTGCGGGCACATTGCATCCCAAAATTTGGCTAAGTCCCAAAACTCTCGACCGAGTCAAACCATGGTGACTCATGCAACTCTGAGTCGGGGGTCACCGCAACTCCCCTGGGTAGCCCCCCACACTTTTGTGTAGCTCAAACTGTGCACAGACTCGACGGATCGGGGTGCGAGCTCCACCGCAAGATCTTTGCATCTTGAAATTTGGCTAAGCCCCAAAATTCATGAAAATTTCCAAAATCTAGAATGTGCACCTTAACTCGTACGAAGCTGAAACCCATCCTAATCATCCCGAAGTATTTATACAAATATAACTTAAAGTATAATAAATTAAATAAATATATATTATACTTTAATGTTATATTTGTATAAATCCTGGCAACTTTCCTTTGACAAACACTCGCCCCTGCCTCGCATTTCTTGTCAAGTCAAACTGTGGTGACTCACGCAACTCTAAGTCACGGGTCACCGCGACTCACACGAGCAGCCGCACGCGCTTCTATCTGGGATAAACTATGCCCAAATTCAGTAGGTCGGGGTGCGAGCTCCACCATGGGCACCTTGCATCCAAAAATTTGGCTAATTTCCAAAATTCTCAACAGAGTAAAATCACGGTGACTCACACGACTTTGTGTCACGGGTTGCCTCAACTCACCCTGGCAGCCCCTCGTGCTTCTATCTGGGTCAGGGTGCGAGCTCCACCGCGGGCACCTTACATCCCAAAATTTGGCTGAGTCCCAAAATTCTTGGCCAAGTAAAACCGCAGTGATTCATGCAACTCTGAGTCACGGGTCACAGCGACTCACCCTGGCAGCTCCTCATGATGCTGTCTGGGTCAAACTCTACCCAGACTTGGTGGGTCAGGGTGCGAGCTTCGCTGCGGGGACGTTGCCCCAAATTCTTGGCTGAGTCAAATCATGGTGACTCGCGGGACTATGAGTCGCGGTTCACCGTGACTCGCCCGAGCAACCCCTTGCACTTCTGTCTAGGTCAAACTGTGCCTAGACTCGGTGGGTCAGCGTAGCAGCTCCATCGTGGGCACATTACATCTCAAAATTTGGCTAAGTCTTAAAATTTGTGAAAACTCACAAAATCTAAAATGTGCACCTTAACTCGTACGAAGCTGAAACCTATCACAATCATCTCGAAGTATTTATCCAAATATAACTTAATGTATAATAAATTAAATAAATGTATATTATACTTAAATGTTATATTTGTATAAATCCCAATAACTTCCCTCTAACAAGCACTTGCCCCGGCATCGCATTTCTCACTGAATCAAACAGCGATGACTCTAGTGACTCCGAGTCACGGGTCACCCTGACTCACACGGGCACCCCCCGTGCTTCTGTCTAGGTCAAACTATGCCCAAACTCAGTGGGTTGGGGTGCGAGCTCCACCGCGGGTATGTTGCATCCTAAAATTTGCTGAAGTCTCAAAATTCTCGTTCGAGTCAAACATCGGTGACTCACGTGACTCCAAGTCCAAGTCGCGGGTTGCCGTGACTCACCTGGGTAGCCCCCCGCGCTTTTATCCAGGTCAAACTGTGCCTTGACTCGGTCGATCGAGGTGTGTGCTCCCCCGTGGGCATATTGCATCCTAAAATTTGCATAAGTCTCAAAATTCTCAAAAACTCCCAAAATCTAGAATGTGCACCTTAACTATTATGAAGCCAAAACCCATCCCAATCATCCGCCGTGGGCATGTTGCATCCCAAAATTTGGCTAAGTCTTAAAATTCTCAGCCGAGTCAAACCATGGTGACTCGCATGACTCCAAGTTATGGGTCATCGTGACTCGGATGATTGGGATGGGTTTCGCCTTCCTACGAATTAAGGCGCACATTCTAGATTTTGGGACTCACGGGCACTTTGCATACTACAATTTGGCTAAGTCCTAAAATTCTCAGCCAAGTTAAACCACGGTGACTTGTGCGACTCTGAATCACAAGTCACTGTGACACAGATGATTGGGATGGGTTTTTGCTTCGTACGAGTTAAGGTGCACATTCTAGATTTTGGGACCGCGAACACGTTGCATCCTGAAATTTGGCTAAGTCCAAAATTCTCAACTGAGTCAAACCGCAGTGACTCGCGTGACTCCAAGTCACCATAAATCAGATGATTGGGATGAGTTTCAGTTTTGTACGAGTTAAGGTGCACATTTTAGATTTTAGGACCGTGGGCACATTGCAACTTCGAGTTGTGGGTCACCACGACTCGGATGATTAGGATGGGTTTCGACTTTGTACGAGTTAAGGTGCACATTCTAGATTTTGGGACCGCAGGCACGTTGCATCTCAAAATTTGGCTAAGTCCCGAAATGCTCGGCCGAGTCAAACCATAGTGACTCATGTGACTCTGAGTTGCATGTCACCGTGACTCACCTAGGCAGCCCCCTGCGCTTTTGTCGAGGTCAAACTATGCCCAGACTCAGTGGGTTAGGGTGCGAGCTCGACGACAGGCATGTTGCATCCCAAAATTTGGCTAAATCCCAAAATTCTAGATTGAGTCAAACTACGGTGACTCGCATGACTCTGAGTCAAACTATGCCTGGACTCGGCAGGTCAGGGTGCGAGCTCCACCGCGGGCACGTTGCATCCCAAAATTCTCAATCGAGTAAAACAGCGGTGACTCGCGCGACTCCGAGTGGTGGGTCACCGTGACTCACCCCCCCCCTGCTTCTGTCCGGGTCAAACTGTGCCCGGACTTGGTGGGTCAGGGTGCAAGCTCTGCTTTGGGGATGTTGCATCCCAAAATTTGGCTAAGTCCGTAAATTATCGGTGGAGTCAAACCGTGGTGACTTGCGTGACTCTGAGTCACGGGTCACCATGACTCCCTCAACCAACCCCCTGCACTTCTGTTCAGGTCAAACTGTGCCCAGACTTGATAGGTCGGGGTGCAAGCTCCGCCGCGAGCATGTTGCATCTCAAAATTTGGCTAAGTCCCAAAATTCTCAAAAACTTCCAAAATCTAGAATGTGCACCTTAAGTCGTACGACGGCAAAACCCATCCCAATCATCCTGAAGTATTTATACAAATATAACTTAAAGTATAATATATTAAATAAATGTTTATTATACTTAAATGTTATATTTTTATAAATCCTGGCAACTTCCCTGTGACAAGCACTCACCCCTACCTCGTGTTTCTCACCGAGTCAAACTACGGTGACTCACATGATTCTGAGTCGTGAGTCACCATGACTCTAAGTCACCGGTCACTGCCACTCACCTAGACAAACCCCCACTCTTCTATCTGGGTCACACTGTGCCCGAACTCGTCAGGTCAGGGTGCGAGCTCTGCCGCAGCCACATTGCATCCTAAAATTTGGCTAAGACCTGAAACTCTTGGCCGACTCAAGCGATGATGACTCATGCGACTCTAAGTCACGGGTCACCTTGACTCACCCGGGTAGCCCCCTGTGCTTTTGTCCAAGTCAAACTGTGCCCGGACTCACCAGGTCAAAGTACGAGCTCCACCACGGGGACGTTGCATCCCGAAATTTGGCTAAGTCCCAAAATTTGTGAAAACTTCCAAAATCTAGAATGTGCACCTTAACTCGTACAAAGCTGAAACCCATCACAATCATCCTGAAGTATTTATATAAATATAACTTAAAGTATAATAAATTAAATAAATGTATATTATACTTAAATGTTATATTTGTATAAATCCTAGCAACTTCCCTCTGGCAAGCGCTCACCCCTGCCTCGCATTTCTCACCGAGTCAAACTACGGTGACTCACGCAACTCTGAGTCACAGGTCACCGTGACTCACCCTAGTAGCCCCACGCACTTTTATCTGGGTCAAACTGTGCCCAGACTCAGCGGGTCATGATGCGAGTTCCACCGTGGGGACGTTTCATCCCAAAATTTTCTAAGTCCCAAAATTCTTGGCCGAGTCAAATTGTGGTGACTTGCGTGACTCTGAGTCGTGGGTCACCACGACTCACTTGAGTAGCCCCTTACGCTTCTATCATGGTCAAACTGTGCTCAAACTCGGCGAGTCAGGGTACAAGCTTAACTTGTATGAAGTCGAAACCCATCTCAATCATCCTGAAGTATTTATACAAATATAACTTAAAGTATAATAAATTAAATAAATGTATATTATACTTAAATGTTATATTTGTATAAATCTTGACATCTTCCATTTGACAAGTGCTCGCCCCTCCCTCGTGTTTCTCGTCGAGTCAAACTGCGATGACTCATATGACTCTGAGTCATGGGTTGCTGCGACTCACCTAGGCAGCCCCCCGCACTTTTGTCTAAGTCAAACTGTGCCTGGACTCGACGGGTCAGGGTGCGAGCTCTGTCACGGGCACATTGCATCCTGAAATTTGGCTCAGTCCTGAAACTCTCAGCTGAGTCAAACCACGGTGACTTGTGTGACTCCAAGTTGTAGGTCACCGTGACTCACCCGAGCAACCCCCTGCGCTTCTGTCCAGGTCAAACTATGTCCAGACTTGGTGGGTCAGTGTGCGAGCTCCACCGCAGGCACATTGCATCCCAAAATTTGGCTAAGTCTCGAAATCTGTAAAAACTTCCAAAATCTAAAAAGTGCACCTTAACTCGTACAAAGTCAAAACCCATCCCAATCATCCCAAAGTATTTATACAAATATAACTTAAAATATAATAAATTAAATAAATGTATATTATACTTAAATGTTATATTTGTATAAATCCCAGTAACATCCCTTTGATAAGCACTCGCCTCAGCCTCGCATTTCTCGTCGAGTCAAACTGCGGTGACTCTGAGTCATGGGTCACCACGACTCACCCTAGCAGCCCCGGTGCTTCTGTCCAGGATCAAACTGTGCCCAGACTCGGTGGGTCAGGGTGCGAGCTCCACTGTGAGCACGTTGCATCCTAAAATTTGTCTAAGTCCCAAAATTCTCAACCAAGTCAAATTGCGGTGACTCGCATGACTCTGAGTCATGGGTTGTTGTGACTCACCTTGCCAGCCCCCTGCGCTTCTATCCGGGTCAAACTATACCCATACTCGGTGCGTCAGGGTGCGAGCTCCACCGTGGGCACGTTGCATCCCAAAATTTGGCTAGGTCCCAAAATTCTTAGTCGATTCAAACTACAAAGACTTACGTGACTCTGAGTCACTAGTCATTGCTACTCACCCAAGTAGCCCCCCACACTTCTGTCTGGGTCAAACTATGCCTAGACTTGGTGGGTCAGGGTGCGAGCTCCACTGCAGGCATGTTGCATCCCAAAATTTGGCTAAGTCCCAAAATTCTCGGTCGAGTAAAACCACGGCGACTCGTGCGACTCTGAGTCACGGGTCACCGCGACTCACCCTTGTAACCCTCGCGCTTCTGTCCGGGTCAAACTATGCCCAGACTCAGAGGGTCAAGGTATGAGCTCCGCTACGAGGATGTTGCATCCCAAAATTTGGCTAAGTCCCTAAATTGTCGATGGAGTCAAACCATGGTGACTCGCGAGACTCTGAGTCGTGGATCACCATGACTCACCCGAGCAGTCCCATGCGGTTCTATTCGGGTCAAACTATGCCCGGACTCGATAGGTCAGGGTGCGACCTTAACTAGAATGTGCACCTTAACTCGTACGAAGCTGAAACCCATCCCAATCATCCTGAAGTATTTATACAAATATAACTTAAAGTCTAATACATTAAATAAATATATATTATACTTAAATGTTATATTTGTATAAATTCCAACAACTTCCCTCTAACAAGCACTCGCCCCTACCTCTCATTTCTCGCTGAGTCAAACCATGGTGACTCACGCGACTCTGAGTCACGGGTTGCCATGACTCACCTAGGTAGCCCCCCACGCTTCTGTCTGGGTCAAACTATGCTTGGACTCGGCGGATCAGGGTGTGAGCTCCACCGCGGGTATGTTGCATCTCAAAATTTGGCTAAGTCCTCAAATTCTCAGCCAAGTCAAACCGCGGGGACTCGCATAACTCCGAGTCGCAGTTCATTGAGACACACCTGGGTAGCCCCCTACACTTTTCTTCAGGTCAAACTATGCTCGAACTTGGTAGGTCAGGGTGCGAGCTCCATCGCGGGCACATTGCATCTTAAAATTTGCTAAGTTTTGATATTCATGAAAACTCTCAAAATCTAGAATGTGCACCTTAACTCGTACGAAGCCGAAACCCATACCAATCATCCTGAAGTATTTATACAAATATAACTTAAAGTATAATAAATTAAATAAATGTATATTATATTTAAATGTTATATTTGTATAAATCATGGCAACTTCCCTCTGATAAGCACTCACCCCTGCCTCGCCTCTCTCACTGAGTCAAACGGCGGTGACTCGCTCATCTCTGAGTTGCGAGCTCCACCCCAGGCATGTTGCATCCCAAAATTTGGCTAAGTCCCAAAATTCTCAGCCAAGTCAAACCATGGGGACTCACGTGACTCCGAGTCACAATTTTTCGTGATGCACCCAAGTAGCCCCCCACGCTTCTGTTCGGGTCAAACTATGCCCAAACTCGGCAGGTCAGGGTACGAGCTCCACTGTAAACACGTTGCATCCCAAAATTTGGCTAAGTCCTAAAATTCTCAGCCGAGTGAAACCATGGTGAATCACGTGACTCCGAGTCATAGGTCACTGCGACTCACCCAGGTAGCCCCCTGCGCTTCTGTCTGGGTCAAACTCTACCCAAACTGGGTGGGTCAGGGTCTGATCTCCACCGCAGGGTTGTTGAATCCCAAAATTTGACTAAGTCCTGAAATTCTTGGCTGAGTAAAACTATGGTGACTCGCATGACTCCAAGTCACGTGTCATCGCGACTCACCCTAGTAGCCCCCCGCACTTCTGTATGGGTCAAACTGTGCCTGGACTCAGTGGGTCAGGGTGTGAGCTCCACCATGGAGATGGTGCATCTCAAAATTTGGCTAAGTCTTGAAATTCTTAGTCGAGTCAAACTCTGGGGACTCCCACGACTCCGAGTTGTGGGTCATCGCGACATGCCCAGGCAGCCCACCGCACTTATATCCGGGTCAAACTGTACCCAGACTCGGTGGGTCAAGGTACGAGCTCCACTATGGGCATGTTTCATCCTAAAATTTGGCTATCTCAAAATTCTTGGTTGAGTCAAACTGCAGTGACTCACGCACCTCTGAGTTGTGGGTCATCACGAATCGCCCTGGCAGGCCCCCGTGCTTCTATTTGGGTCAAACTGTGTTCAGACTCGGTGGGTCAGGGTGCAAACTCTACCGTGGGTATATTGCATCCTTAAATTTGGCTAAGTCTCGAAATTCACAAAAACTCCCAAAATTATTAGCCGAGTAAAACTGTGGTGACTCGCGTGACTCCGAGTTGCGGGTCACGGCAACTCGCCCCGACAGCCCCCCATGCTTCTGTCTCGGTCAAACTATGCCTGGACTCAGTGGGTCATGGTTTGAGCTCTGTCGTGGGGATGTTCCATCCTAAAATTTGGCTAAGTCCTAAAATTTTTGGCTGAGTCAAATCATGGTGACTCGCGTGACTCTTTCTCGTGGGTCACCGCGACTCACCCGAGAAGCCCCTTGCACTTTTATCTAGGTCAAAGTGTGCCCGAACTCAGTGGGTCAGGTTGCGAGCTCTACCGCGGGCATGTTGCATCCTAAAATTTGGCTAAGTCTTGAAATTTTTGAAAACTATAAAAATCTAGAATGTGCACCTTAACTCGTACGAAGCCGAAACCCATCCCAATCATCTTGAATTATTTATACAAATATAACTTAAAGTATAATAAATTAAATAAATGTATAATATACTTAAATGTTATATTTCTATAAATCCCAGTAACTTCCCTTTTATAAGTACTCGCCCCTGCCTCATGTTTCTCGCAGAGTCAAACTATGGTGACTCATGCGACTCTGAGTCACGGGTTGCTGCGACTCGCCCGAGCAGCCCCAACGCTTTTGTCCAGGTCAAATTGTGCCTAGACTCAGTGGGTCATGGTGCGATCTCTGTCATGGGCACATTGCATCCTGAAAATTGGCTAAGTCCTAAAACTCTCGACCGAGTCAAACCATGGTGACTTGTGCGACTCTGAGTTGCGGGTCATCGCGACTCACCCGAGCAGCCCCTACGCTTCTGTCCTTGTCAAACTGTGCCCGAACTCAGTGGGTCAGTGTGCGAGCTCCACCACGGGCACATTGCATCTCAAAATTTGGCTAAGTCTTAAAATTTGCAAAAACTCCCAAAATCTAGAATGTGCACCTTACCTCATACGAAGCTGAAACCCATCCCAATCATCCTGAAGTATTTATACAAATATAACTTAAAATATAATAAATTAAATAAACGTATATTATACTTAAATGTTATATTTGTATAAATCCCAGCAACTTCCCTTTGACAATCACTCTCCCCTACCTCGTGTTTCTCACCGAGTCAAACCGTGGTGATTTACACAACTCTAAGTCGTGGGTCACCGTAACTCATCCGGGCAACCCCCGCGCTTCTATCCAGGTCAAACTATGCCCAAACCCAGTGGGTCGGGGTGTGAGCTCCACCGTGGGCATGTTGCATCCCAAAATTTGGCTAAGTCCCAAAATTCTCGACCAAGTAAAACTACGGTGACTCGCGTGACTCCGAGTCATAGGTCATCACGAATTGCCCAGGCAACCCGACGCGCTTCTGTCTGCGTCAAACTTTGCTCAGACTCAGTGGGTCGGGGTCTGATCTCTGCTGCAGGGACGTTGCATCCTAAAATTTGGCTAAGTCTTGAAATTCTTGGTCGATTCAAACCACGGTGATTGGTGTGACTCTCAGTCACGGGTCACCACGACTCATCCTGGTAGCTCCCCACGCTTCTGTACAGTTCAAACTATGCCCGGACTCAGTGGGTCAGGGTGTGAGCTCCACCGTGGGCATGGTGCATCCCAAAATTTGGCTAAGTCCCAAAATTCTCGATTGAGTCAAACCGCAGGGACTCGCATGATTTTGAGTTGCGGGTCACCGCAACATGCCAAGCCAGCCCACCATGCTTCTATCCGGGTTAAAATGTGCCCAGACCCGGCGGTTCAGGGTACGAGCTCCACTGCGACTCACACTACGGCAGCCCCCGCGCTTTCGTTTGGGTCAAACCATGTCCAGACTCGGTGGGTCGGGGTGCGAGCTCCGTCGTGGGTACATTGCGTCTTAAAATTTGGCTAAGTCTCAAAATTTGCAAAAACTCCTAAAATCTAGAATGTGCACCTTACTTCGTACGAAGCTGAAACCCATCGCAATCATCCTGAAGTATTTATACAAATATAACTTAAAGTATAATAAATTAAATAAATATATATTATACTTAAATATTATATTTTTATAAATCCTGACAACTTCCCTTTGACAAGAGCTCACCGCTGCCTCGCATTTCTCGCCCAGTCAAACCGTGATGACTCGCGCGACTCCAAGTCGCGGGTTGCCTCGACTCGCCCGGGTAGCCTCCTGCAGTTCTGTCCAGGTGAAACTGTGCCTGGACTCGGCGGGTCGGGGTGCGAGCTCCACCATGGGCATGTTGCATTCCAAAATTTGGCAGTCTCAAAATTTTTGGCTAAGTAAAACCACGGTGACTCACGCAACTCTGAGTTGTGGGTCACCGCGACTTGCCTTGGTAGCCCCCCGGGCTTCTGTCTGGGTCAAATTGTGTTTAAACTCGGTGGGTCAGGGTGTGAGCTCTGTCGCGGGGATGTTGCATCTCAAAATTCTCAGCTGAGTCAAACTTTGGTGACTCATGTGACTCTGAGTCGCGGGTCACCGCAACTCACCCTAGCAGCCCCCTACACTTTTGTCTAGGTCTAACTGTGCGCAGACTCGACGGGTCAAGGTGCGAGCTCTGCGACGGGCATGTTGCATCCTGAAATTTGCCTAAGTCCCAAAATTTTTGAAAACTCCCAAAATCTAGAATGTGCACCTTAACTCGTATGAAGATGAAACCCATCCCAATCATCCCGAAGTATTTATACAAATATAACTTAAAGCATAATAAATTAAATAAACTTATATTATAGTTAAATTTTATATCTGTATAAATCCTGACAACTTCCCTCTGACAAGCATTCACCCCTGCCTCGAGTTTCTCACCGAGTCAAACCGCGGTGACTCGCGTGACTTTGAGTCACAGGTCGCTACAACTCACCCAGGCAGCCCCCCGTGCTTCTGTCCGGGATAAACTATGCCTAAACTTGGCGGGTCGGGGTGCAAGCTCCATTGCAGGCATGTTGCATCTCAAAATTTGGCTGTCCCAAAATTTTTGACCGAGTAAAACCATGGTGACTCGCGTGACTCAGAGTTGCGGATCACTGCAACTCGCCCCGGCAGCCCCCTGTGCTTTTGTCTAGGTAAAACTATGCCCAGACTCTGTAGGTCGTGGTGTGAGCTCTGCCATGGGGACGTTCCTTACCAAAATTTAGCTATGTCTCAAAATTCTTGGCTAAGTCAAATCACGGTGACTCGTGTGACTCTGACTCGCAGGTCACCGCGACTCACTCAAGCAGCCCCTTGCGCTTTTATTTGAGTCAAACTGTGCTCGGACTCAGTAGGTTAGGGTGCAAGCTCCGTCGCCGGCACGTTGCATCCCAAAATTTGGCTCCTAAAATTCTTGAAAACTACCAAAATCTAGAATGTGCACCTTAACTCGTACGAAGCCGAAACCCTTCCCAATCATCCTGAAGTATTTATACAAATATAACTTAAAGTATAATAAATTAAATAAGTGTATATTATACTTAAATGTTATATTTGTATAAATCCTGGCAACTTCCCTTTGACAAGCACTTGCCCCTGCCTCGCGTTTCTCACTGAGTCAAACTGTGGTGACTCATGCGACTCTGAGTCACGGATTGCTGCGACTTGCCCAGGCAGCCCCCCGTGCTTTTATCTAGGTCAAACTATGCCTGGACTCAGTGGGTTGGGGTGCAAGCTCCACTGCGGGCACATTGCATCCTAAAATTTGGCTAAGTCCCAAAACTCTCAGCCAAGTCAAACCATGATGACTCGTGTGACTCTGACTTGTGGGTCACCGTGACTCACCCGAGCAGCCCCCTGCGCTTCTATCCGGGTCAAACTGTGCCCTAACTCGATGGGTCAGTGTGCGAGCTCCACCATGGGCATGTTGCATCCCAAAATTTGGCTAAGTCTCAAAATTTGTGAAAACTCTCAAAGTCTAGAATGTGCACCTTAACTCGTACAAAGCTAAAACCCATCTCAATCATCCTGAAGTATTTATACAAATATAAATTAAAATATAATAAATTAAATAAACGTATATTATACTTGAATGTTATATTTGTATAAATCTCGGTAACTTCTCTTTGACAAGCGCTCGCCTTGGCCTCGCATATCTCGTTGAGTCAAACTGCGGTGACTCCGAGTCGCGGGTCACCGCAACTCGCCTTGGCAAGCCCTCGTGCTTCTGTCTGAGTCAAACTGTGCCTAGACTCGGCGGGTCGAGGTGCGAGCTCCACTACGAGCATGTTGCATCCCAAAATTTGGTTGTCCTAAAATTCTCTGTTCAGTCTCAAAATTCGCCTAAGTCTCAAAATTTGTGAAAACTCCTAAAATCTAAAATGTGCACCTTAACTCATACAAAGCTGAAACCCATCCCAATCATCCTGAAGTATTTATACAAATATAATTTAAAGTATAATAAATTAAATAAACGTATATTATACTTAAATGTTATATTTGTATAAATCCTGACAACTTCCCTTTGACAAGCACTCGCCCCTGCCTCGTGTTTCTCGACCGAGGCAAACCGCGGTGCCTCACGTGACTCCGAGTCGCGGGTCACCATGACTTGCCCTGGTAGCCCCTACACTTCTGTTGAGGTCAAACTATGCCCGAACTCGAAGGGTCAGTGTGCGAGCTCCACTGCGGGCATGTTGCATCCTGAAATTTGGCTAAGGCCCAAAATTCTAGGCTAAGTCAAACCGCTGTAACTTGTGCAACTCTGAGTCGCGGGTCGCCAAAACTCACCCAAGTAGCCCCCTGCGCTTTTGTGCGGGTCAAACTGTGCTTGGACTCGACGGGTTAGGGTGTAAGATCCATCGCGGGCACGTTGCATCCTAAAATTTGGCTACGTCTTAAAATTCTCGACCCAGTAAAACCGTGGTGACTCGCGCGACTCTGAATCACAGGTCACTGTGACTCACCCTAGCAGCCTCCATCGCTTCTGTCTGGGTCAAATTGTGCCTGGACACGGAGAGTCAGGGTGCGAGCTCCACCTCAAGGATGTTGCATCCAAAAATTTAGCTAAGTCCCTAAATTCTTGGCGGAGTCAAACCATGGTGACTCGCGTGATTCTGAATCACGGGTCACTGCGACTCGCTCGAGCAGCCCCCTACACTTCTGTTCAAGTCAAACTATGCCTGAACTCAATGGGTCGGGGTGCGAGCTCCACCGCGAGCACGTTCCATCCCAAAATTTGGCTAAGTCCCAAAATTTTCAAAAACTCCCAAAATCTAATATGTGAACCTTAACTCGTACGAAGCCAAAACCCATCCCAATCATCCCGAAGTATTTATAAAAATATAGCTTAAAGTATAATACATTAAATAAACATATATTATACTTAAATGTTATATTTGTATAAATCTCGGTAACTTCCTTTTGACAAGCACTCGCCCCTGCCTCGCGTTTCTTGCCGAGTCAAACCGTGGTGACTCTCGCGACTCCGAGTCGTGGGTCACCGTGACTCACCTGGGCAACCTCCCGCGCTTCTCTCTAGGTCAAACTGTTCCCAGACTTGGTGGGTCAGGGTGCAAACTCTGTTGCGGGCACATTGCATCCCAAAATTTGGCTAAGTCCTAAAACTCTCAACCGAGGCAAACTGCGGGGACTCATGCGACTCCAAGTCGATGGTCACCATGACTCACCCGAGTAGACCACTACCCTGCTGTCTAGGTCAAACTGTACTTATACTCGCAGGGTCGGGGTGCGAGCTCCATCGTGGGTACATTACATCCTGAAATTTGGCTAAGTCCCAAAATTTATGAAAACTCCCAAAATCTAGAATGTGCACCTTAACTCGTACGAAGCTGAAACCCATCCCAATCATCCTGAAGTATTTATACAAATATAACTTAAAGTATAATAAATTAAATAAATATATATTATACTTAAATGTTATATTTTTATAAATCCTGACAACTTTCCTCTGACAAGCACTTGGCCCTGCCTCATGTTTCTCACCGAGTCAAACTGTGGTGACTTGCACGTCTCTGAGTTGCGGGTCTCTACAACTCACCCGGGCAGCCCCCCGCACTTCTATCTGGGTCAAACTGTGCCCGAACTTGGCAGGTTAGGGTGTGAGCTCCATCACGGGCACATTGCATCCTAAAATTTGGTTAAGTCCCAAAATTCTCAGCCAAGTCAAACCGCGGGGACTCATGTGACTCAGAGTCGCGGGTCACCGAGACTCGCCCAGGTAGCCCCCACGCTTTTGTTGAGGTCAAACTATGCTCGAACTCAGCGGGTCAAGGTGCTAGCTCCACTGCGAGCACGTTGCATCCCAAAATTTGGCTAAGTCTTAAAATTCTCGGTCAAGTCAAACTGCGGTGGCTCACGCGACTCTGAGTCGCGGGTCACTGCAACTCACCCTGGCAGCCCCCCGTGCTTTTGTCTGGGTCAAACTATGTCCGGACTCGGTGGGTCGGGGTGCGAGGTTCGCCGTAGGTACGTTACATACCGAAATTTGGCTGTCTCAAAATTTATAAAAAATTCAAAAATCTATAATGTGAACCTTAACTCATACAAAGCTGAAACCTAAATCTTGGCAACTTCCCTTTGACAAGCGCTCGCCCCTGCCTCGCATTTCTCACCGAGTCAGACCGTGGTGACTCGCTCGACTCTGAGTCACAGGTCACCGCGACTCGCCCGGGAAGCCCCCTACACTTCTGTCTAGGTCAAACTATGCCCATACTTAGTGGGTTGACGTGCGAGCTCCACCGCGGGCACATTGCATCGCAAAATTTGGCTAAGTCCTGAAATTCGAGAAGAATCCCAAAATCTAGAATGTGCACCTTAACTCGTACGAAGCTGAAACCCATCCCAATCATCCCGAAGTATTTATACAAATATACTATGCTTAGACTCAGTGGGTTGGGGTCCGAGGTCCACCGCGGGGATGTTGTATCCTAAAATTTGGCTATGTCCCAAAATTCTTGGCCGAGTCAAACCGCAGTGACTCGCGTGACTCTAAGTCACAGGTCACTGTGACTCACCCTGGTAGCCCCCACGCTTCTGTACAGGTCAAACTGTGCTCAGACACGGTGGGTCAGGGTGTGAGCTCCATCGTGGGCATGTTGCATCCCAAAATTTGGCTAAGTCCTGAAATTCTTGGCTGAGTCAAACTGTGGGGACTCGCACAACTCTGAGTTGCGGGTCACCGCGACATGCCCAGGTAGCCCACCGCACTTCTGTTTAGGTCAAACTATGCCCGGCTCAGTGGGTCAGGGTACGAGCTCCACTACAGGCACGTTGCATCCAAAAATTTAGCTAAGTCTCAAAATTCTCGGTCGAGTCAAACTATGCTGACTCATGCGACTCTGAGTCGCGGGTCACCGCGACTCACCTTGGCAGGCTCCTACGCTTTTATCTGGGTTAAACTATGTCTAGACTTGGCAGGTCAGGGTGTGAGCTCCACCGCAGGTACATTGCATCCCAAAATTTGGCTAAGTATTGAAATTTGTAAAAAATCCCAAAATCTAGAATGTGCACCTTAACTTGTACGAAGCTGAAACCCATCCCAATCATCCTGAAGTATTTATACAAATATAACTGTCACTCCACCGCGGGCAAGTTGCATCCCCAAATTTGGCTAAGTCCTAAAATTCTTAGCTGAGTCAAATTACAGTGACTCGTGCGACTCTGAGTCTCGGGGTGCCGTGACTCGCCCTGGCAGCCCCCCACGCTTTTGTCTCAGTCAAACTATGCCCAAACTCAGCAGGTCAGGGTGCGAGCTCCATCGTGGGCATGTTGCATCCCAAAATTTGGCTAAGTATCAAAATTCTTGGCTGAGTCAAACCATGGGGACTCGTGTGACTCTGAGTTCCGAGTCACCATGACTCACATAGGCAGCCCCCCACGCTTTTGTCTGAGAAAAACTATGCCCAGACTCGGCGGGTCAGGGTGCGAGCTCCACCGCGGGCATGTTGCATCCCAAAATTTGGCTAAGTCCTAAAATTTTGGATCGAGTCAAACCACGGTGACTCGCGGGACTCCAAGTCGCGGGTCACCGCGACTCGCCCTGGCAGCCCCCGCACTTCTGTCTGGGTCAATCTATGCCCGGACTCAGCGGGTAGGCGTGCAAGCTCCACTACGGGCATGCTGTATCCCAAAATTTGGCTAAGTCCTGAAATTCTCAACAACTTCCAAAATCTACTATGTGCTTGGACTCGGCGGGTTAGGGTGCGAGCTCCACTGCAGGCACGTTGCATCCCAAAATTTGGCTAAGTCCTAAAAAATTTTGGCTGAATAAAACTACAGTGACTCACGCAAATCTGAGTAACGGGTCACCACGACTCGCCCTAGCAGCCCCCCGCGCTTCTATTTGGGTCAAACTATGCCCAGACTTGGCGAGTCGTGGTGCAAGCTCCATCGCAGGTACGATGCATCCCAAAATTTGGCTAAGTGACGAAATTCTCAGCCAAGTAAAACTGTGGTGACTCACGTGACTCTAAGTCACAGGTCGCCATGACTCCCCCTGGCAGCCCCCTGCGCTTCTATCCAGGTCAAACTCTACCCAGACTCGGCGGGTCGAGGTGCGAGCTCTGCCACGAGGATGCTCCATCCCAAAATTTGGCTAAGTCTCAAAATTCTCGGTCGAGTGAAACCGCGGTGACTCACGCGAATCTGAGTCACAGGTCGCCGTGACTCACCCGAGTAGCCCCCTACCCTTCTATCTGGGTCAAACTGTGCCTGGACTCGATGGGTCGGGGTGTGAGCTCCACCGCGAGCACATTGCATCCCAAAATTTGGCTAAGTCCTAAAATTCTTAAAAACTCCCAAAATCTAGAATGTGCACCTCAACTTGTACGAAGCCAAAACCCATCCCAATCATCCCGAAGTATTTATACAAATATAACTTAAAGTATAGTAAATTAAATGTTATATATGTATAAATCCTGACAACTTCCATTTGACAAGCGCTCACCCCTACCTCGCGTTTCTCGCCAAGTCAAACTGTGGTGACTCACGTGACTCTGAATCGTGGGTCGCCGTGACTCACCCGGGTAGCCCGCTGCGCTTCTGTCTGGGTCAAGCTGTGCCCAGACTCGGTGGGTCAGGGTGGTAGCTCCGCCCTGGCCACATTGCATCCCAAAATTTGGCTAAGTCCCGAAACTCTCAACCGAGTCAAACAGCGGTGACTTGTACGACCCTAAGTCGCGAGTCACTGCGACTCACCTGGGCAGCCCATGAAATTATACAAATTTTGGGACTTAGCCAAATTTTGGGATGCAATGTGCCTGTGGTGGAGCTCACACCCCGACCCATCGAGGCTGGGTATAGTTTGACCCGTACAAAGCTGAAACCCCTCGCAATCATTCAAGTCGTGGCGACCCACGACTCCAAGTCACGCGAGTCACCATGGTTTGACTCGGCTAAGAATTTTGGGACTTACCCAAATTTCAGGATGGAACGTGCTCGTGGTCCCAAAATCTAGAATGTGCACCTTAACTCGTACAAAGCAGAAACCCATCACAATCATGTGAGTCATGGTAATCCACGACTCAGAGTGACGCGAGTCACCTCGGTTTGACTCAGCTGAAAATTTTGGGACTTAGCTAAATTTCGGGATGCAACGTGCCCACGGCAGAGCTCGTACCCTGACCTGCTGAGTTTGGGCATAGTTTGGCTCGGATAGAAGCATGGGGGCCTACCAGGGCGAGTCACGGTGACCCGTGACTCAGAGTCCCGTGAGTCACCACGATTTTACTCGCTCAAGAATTTCAAGACTTAGCCAAATTTCAGGATGCAAAGTGCCTGCGGTGGAGCTCGTACCTCAACTCACCGAGTCCGGGCACAGTTTGACCCAAACAGAAGCATAGGGGCTATCTGGGTGAGTCACGATGACCTGTGACTCAGAGTTTCATGAGTCACCACAGTTTGATTTGGTGAGAAACGTGAGGTAGGGGCAAGCGCTTGTCAAAGACAAGTTGCCAGGATTTATACAAATATAACATTTAAGTATAATATATGTTTATTTAATTTATTATAGTTTAAGTTATATTTGTATAAATACTTCTGGATGATTGGGATGGCTTTCAGCTTCTTATGAGTTAAGGTGCACATTCTAGATTTTGGAAGTTTTTGAAAATTTTGGGACTTAGCCAAATTTTGGGATGCAACATGCCCGCAACAGAGCTCACACCCTAACCTGTCGAGTCTAGGCATAGTTTGACCCAGACAGAAGCGCAAGGGGCTGCCCGAGTGAGTTGCGGCGACCCGCAATTCAGAGTCGCGTGAGTCACCGTGGTTTGATTCGACCGAGAATTTTGTGATTTAGCCAAATTTTGAGATGCAACATGCCCGCGGTGGAGTTCTCACCCCAACCCGCCGAGTCCGGGCATAGTTTGACCTAGACAATTATATTTGTATAAATACTTTGGGATGATTAGGATGGGTTTCAGCTTCGTACGAGTTAAGGTGCACATGCTAGATTTTGGGAGTTTTCAAGAATTTTGGAACTTAGCCAAATTTTGGGATGCAACGTACCCGCGGCGAAGCTCGCACCCCGACCCGTTGAGTCCGGGCATAGTTTAACCTAGATAGAAGTGTGAGAGGCTGCCAGGGTGAGTCGTGGTAACTCATGACTTGGAGTCACACGAGTCACCGCGGTTTGACTCGGCCAAAAATTTTGAGACTTAGCCAAATTTCAGGATGCAACGTGCCTGTGGTGGAGCTGTCACCCTAACCCGTTGAGTCGGGGCACAGTTTGACCCGGATAGAAGCACGGGAGGCTGCCCGAGTGAGTCGTGGTAACCTATGACTTGGAGTCACATGAGTCAACGCTGTTTGATTCAGTGAGAAATGCGACGCCGGGGTGAGCGCTTGTCAGGGGGAAGTTGTCGGGATCTATACAAATATAACATTTAAGTATAATATATGTTTATTTAATTTATTATACTTTAAGTTATATCTGTATGAATACTTCAGAATGATTGGGATGGGTTTCAGCTTCGTACGAGTTTAGGTGCACATGTTAGATTTTGGAAGTTTTTAAAGATTTTAAGACTTAGCCAAATTTCAGGACGTAAGGTGCCCGCAGTGAAGCTCGCACCCTGATGCACCTAGTTCGGGCATAGTTTGACTTGGATAGAAGTGTGGGGGGCTGCCAGGGTGATTTCCAGTGACCCATGCCTTGGAGTAGCGTGAGTCACCATGGTTTGACTCGATCGAGAATTTCAGGACTTAGCCAAATTTTGTGATCCAACTTGCCCGCAGTGGAGCTCGCTCCCTGACCCACCGAGTCTAGGCATAGTTTGACCTGGATAGAAGCGTGGGGGGCTACCTCAGTGAGTCGCGATGACCCGTGACTCAGAGTCACGTGAGTCACCACGGTTTGACTCAGCCAGAAACATGAGGCAGGGGTGAGCGCTTGTCAAAGGAAAGTTGCTGAGATTTATACAAATATAACATTTAATTATAATATATATTTATTTAATTTATTATACTTTAAGTTATATTTAGATAAATACTTCAGGATGATTGGGATGGCTTTCGGCTTCGTACGAGTTAAGGTGCACATTCTAGATTTTGAGAGTTTTCGAGAATTTTGGGACTTAGTAAAATTTTGGGATGCAATGTGCCCACGATAGAGCTTGCACCCCGACCCACCGAGTCCAGGCATAGTTTGACCTAGACAGAAGCACAGGGGGCTGCTCGGGCAAGTCACGGTGACCCATGACTTAGAGTCACACGAGTCACCATGGTTTGACTCAGTCAAAAATTTTGGGACTTAGCCAAATTTTGGGATGCAACGTCCCCGCGGTAGGGGCGAGCACTTGTCAAAGGGAAGTTGTTAAGATTTATACAAATATAACATTTAAGAATAATATATGTTTATTTAATTTATTATACTTTAAGTTATATTTGTATAAATACTTCGAGATGATTGGGATGGGTTTCAACTTCTTACGAGTTAAGGTGCACGTGCTAGATTATGGGACCGCAGTCAGGTTGCATCCTGGAATTCGGTTAAGTCTCAAAATGCTCGGTCGAGTCAAACCGCAGTGACTCACGTGACTCTGAGTCGCTGCAACTCAGATTATTGGGATGGGTTTCAGCTTCGTACGAGTCAAGGTGCACATTCCAGATTTTGGGACCACAAGCACGTTGTATCTTGAAATTTGGTTAAGTCCTGAAATTCTTGACCGAGTCAAACTTCGGTGACTCGCGTAACTCTGAGTCGTGGGTCACCGCGACTCAGATGATTAGGATGGGTTTCAGCTTTGTACGAGTTAAGGTGCACATTCTAGATTTTGGGACCGCGGGCACGTTGCATCTTAAAATTTAGCTAAGTCCTGAAATTCTCAGTCGAGTCAAACTATGGTGACTCACGTGACTCAGAGTCATGGGTCGCCATAACTCAGGTGATTAGGATGGGTTTCAGCTTCGTACGAGTTAAGATGCACATACTAGATTTTGGGACCGCAAGCACATTGCATTTTAAAATTTGGCTAAGTCTTGAAATTCTCAACTGAGTCAAACCATAGAGACTCGTGCGACTCTGAGTCATGGGTCACTGCAACTCGGATGATTGGTATCGGTTTCAACTTCGTACGGATTAAACAATACTTGGACTCGGTGGGTCAGGATGCGACCTCCACTATGGGCACATTGCATCCCAAAATTTAACTAAGTCCCAAAATTTATATAATTTTGGGGGCTGCCTGGACGAGTCGTGGTGACCCACAACTCGGAGTCGCACGAGTCACCGCGGTTTGACTCAGCCGAGAGTTTCAGGACTTAGCCAAATTTTGGGATGCAATGTCCCTGCAGTGGAGCTCGCACCCTGACCTGCTAAGTCTGGGCACAGGTTGACCCGGATAGAAGTGCGGTGGGCTACCCGGGTGAGTCGCGGTGACCCGCGACTTAGAGTCATGGTGACCCGCGACTTAGAGTCGTGCGAGTCACCGTGGTTTGACTTGGTGATAAATGCAAGGCAGGGGCGAGCGCTTGTCAAAGGGAAGTTGCTGGGATTTATACAAATATAACATTTAAGTATAATATATGTTTATTTAATTTATTATACTTTAAGTTATATTTGTATATATACTTCAGGATGATTGGGATGGGTTTCAGCTTCGTATGAGTTAAGGTGCACATTCTAAATTTTGGGAGTTTTCAAGAATTTTGAGACTTAGCAAAATTTTGGGATGCAACGTACCCACAGCAGAGCTCACACCTCGACCCGCCGAGTCTAGGCATAGTTTGACCTGGACAAAAGTGTAAGGGGCTGCTCGAGCGAGTCCCGGTGACCCACGACTCAGAGTCACGCGAGTCACCGCGATTTGACTCGGCTGAGAATTTTGGGACTTGGCCAAATTTTAGGATGCAACATCCCTGCGGCGGAGCTCGCACCCAGACCTGTCGAGTCTAAGCATAGTTTGAGCTAGATAGAAGTGCGGGGGGCTGCTAAGGTGAGTCATGGCAACCCACAACTTGGAGTCGCGTGAGTCACCGTAGTTTTACTCTGTGAGAAATGCGAGGCAGCGGTGAGTGCTTGTCAAAGGGAAGTTGTTAGGATTTATACAAATATAACATTTAAGTATAATATACATTTATTTAATGTATATTATACTTTAAGTTATATTTGTATAAATACTTTGGGATGATTGGGATGGGTTTCAGCTTCGTACGAGTTAAGGTACATATTCTAGATTTTGGGAGTTTTCACAAATTTTAAGATAGCCAAATTTCGAGATGCAACGTACCCGCGTTTGAGCTCACACCCTGACCCGCTGAGTCCGAGCACAGTTTGACCTAGACAAAAGCGCAGGGGGCTGCTAGGGTAAGTCGTGGTGACCTACGACTTGGAGTCACGCGAGTCACCGTAGCTTGACTCAGTCGAGAATTTCAAGACTCGGCCAATTTTTGGGATGCAACATGCCCACGGTGGAGCTCGCACCCTGACCTACTGAGTCGCAGCACAGTTTGACCCAAACAAAAGCACGGGGGGCTGCTTGGGCGAGTCGCGAGGACCCACGGCTCGGAGTCCCGCGAGTCACCGTAATTTGACTCAGTGAGAAACGCAAGGCAGGGGCGAGTGCTTGTCAAAGGGAACTTGCCAGGATTTATACAAATATAACATTTAAGTATAATATACGTTTATTTAATTTATTATACTATTTATTTAATTTATTATACTTTAAGTTATATTTGTATAAATACTTCAAGATGATTGGGATAGGTTTCAGTTCGTACGAGTTAAGGTGCACATTCTATATTTTGGAAGTTTTCACAAATTTTGGGACTTAGCCAAATTTCAGGATGCAAGGTACCCGCAGCGAAGCTTACACCCTGACCCACCGAGTCCGGGCACAGTTTGACCCCGACAGAAGCGCGGGGGGCTACCAGGGTGATTTGTGGTGACCCATGCCTCAGAGTCACGTGAGTCACCACGGTTTGACTCGATCGAGAATTTTAAGACTTAGCCAAATTTTGAGACGCAACGTGCCCGTAGTGGAGCTCGCATCCTGACCCACCAATTCTGGGCACAATTAGACCCAGATAGAAGCACGGGGGGCTGCCTAGGTGAGTCACGATGACCTAGGACTCAGAGTCACATGAGTCACCATGGTTTGACTCAGCAAGAAATGCGAGGCAGGGGCGAGCACTTGTCAAAGGGAAGTTGCTGGGATTTATACAAATATAACATTTAATTATAATATATGCTTATTTAATTTATTATACTTTAAGTTATATTTGGATAAATACTTCAGGATGATTGAGATGGGTTTTGGCTTTGTACGAGTTAAGGTGAACATTCTAGATTTTGGGAGTTTTTGAGAATTTTGGGACTTAGCCAAATTTTGAGATGCAATGTACCCGCGGCGGAGCTCGCACCCCGACCCGCCGAGTCTGGGCACAGTTTGACCTAGACAAAAGCCCAGGGGGCTGCTCGAGTGAGTCACGGTCACCTACAACTCAGAGTCGCATGAGTCACCATGGTTTGACTCAGCCAAGAATTATGGGACTTAGCCAAATTTTGGGATGCAACGTCCCCGCGGTAGGGGCGAATGCTTGTCATAGGGAAGTTGCCAGGATTTATACAAATATAACATTTAAGAATAATATACATTTATTTAATTTATTATACTTTAAGTTATATTTGTATAAATACTTCGAGATGATTGGGATGGGTTTCGGGTTCATACGATTTAATGTGCACATGTTAGATTTTGGGAGTTTTCAAGAATTTTGAGACTTAGCCAAATTTCGGGATGCAACATGCTCACGGTGGAGCTCATACCCCGACCAACCGAGTCCAGGCATAGTTTGACCTGGACAGAAGTGCGGGGGGCTACCCGGGTGAGTCGTGGTGACCCATGACTCAGAGTCACGTGAGTCACCGCAGTTTGACTCGGTGAGAAATGCGAGGAAGGGGCGACCGCTTCTCAAAGAGAAGTTGCCAAGATTTATACAAATATAACATTTAAGTATAATATACATTTATTTAATTTATTATACTTTAAGTTATATTTGTATAAATACTTCAAGATAATTGGGATGGGTTTCAGCTTCGTACAAGTTAAGGTGCACATTCTAGATTTTGGGACTCGTGGGCACGTTGCATCCTCCAATTTGGCTGAGTCCTAAAATTTTTAGTTGAGTGAAACCGCAGTGACTCATGCGACTCTAAGTCGTGGGTCACCATAACTCGTATGATTGGGATGGGTTTCAGCTTCTTACGAGTTAAGGTGCACGTTCTAGATTTTGTGACCACGGGTATGTTGCATCCTAAAATTTGGCTAAGTCTCAAAATGCTCAGCTGAGTCAAACTGCAGTGACTCGCATGACTGTGAGTCACCGCAACTCAGATGATTGGAATGGGTTTCGGCTTTGTATGATTTAAGGTGCACATTCTAGATTTTGGGACCGCGGGCACGTTGCATCCCAAAATTTGGCTGGGTCTGGAAATTCTCAGCTGAGTCAAACTGCGGTGACTCGCGTGACTCCAAGTCATGGGTCACAGTGACTCGGATGATTGGGATGGATTTCAGCTTTGTATGAGTTAAGGTGCACATTCTAGATTTTGGGACCGCGGGCACATTGCATCCTAAAATTTGGCTAAGTTCTAAAATTCTCAGCTAAGTCAAACCCCGGTGACTCGCACGACACTGAGTCGTGGGTCACCGCGACTCGGATGATTGGGATGAGTTTCAACTTCGTACGAGTTAAAGTGCACATTCTAAATTTTGGGACCGCGGGCACGTTGCATTCTAAAATTTGGCTAAGTCCTAAAATTCTCAGTCGAGTCAAACCGCAGAGACTCACGCAACTCTGAGTCATGGGTCACCGTGACTCAGATGATCAGGATGGGTTTCAGCTTCATATGAGTTAAATTATACCTAGACTTAGCGGGTCAGGGTGCGACCTCCACTGTGGGCACATTGCATCCCAAAATTTAACTAAGTCCCAAAATTTGTATAATTTCGGGGGCTGCCGGGGTGAGTCATGGCGACCCGCAACTCAGAGTCGCATGAGTCACCGCAGTTTGACTCAGCCGAGAGTTTTGGGACTTAGCCAAATTTTGGGATGCAATGTGCCCGCGACGGAGCTCACACCCCAACCCACCGAGTCCGAGCACAGTTTGACCCAGAGAGAAGCACGATGAGCTACTCGGGCGAGTCGCGGTGACCCTTGACTTAAAGTCGCGTGATTCACCATGGTTTGACTCGGTGAGAAATGAGAGGCAGGGGTGAGTGCTTGTCAAAGGGAAGTTGCTGGGATTTATACAAATATAACATTTAAGTGTAATCTATATTTATTTAATTTATTATACTTTAATTTATATTTTTATAAATACTTCAGGATGATTGGGATGGGTTTCGGCTTCGTATGAGTTAAGGTACACATTCTAGATTTTGGGAGTTTTTGAAAATTTTAGGACTTAGCAAAATTTTGGGATGCAACGTGCCCAAGGTGGCGCTCGTACCTCAACCCGCTGAGTCTAGACATAGTTTGATCTGGATAGAAGCGCAAGGGGCTGCTCGGGCGAGTTGCGGTGACCCGCGACTCATAGTCATGTGAGTCACCACAGTTTGACTTGGCTGAGAATTTTGAGACTTGGCCAAATTTTAGGATGCAACGTTCCCGCGGCAGAGCTCACACCCAGACCCACCGAGTCTGGGCACAGTTTGAGCTAAACAAAAGTGCGAGGGGCTGCTAGGGCGAGTCGTGGTGACCTATGACTCGAAGTCGCGCTATTCACCATAGTTTTATTGGGCAAGAAATGCGAGGCAACGGGGAGTGCTTATCAAAGGGAAGTTGTCAGGATTTATACAAATATAACATTTAAGTATAATATACATTTATTTAATGTATATTATACTTTAAGTTATATTTGTATAAATACTTTGAGATGATTGGGATGGGTTTCAGCTTTGTATGAGTTAAGGTGTACATTCTGGATTTTGGGAATTTTCACAAATTTCAAGACAGCCAAATTTTGGGATGCAACGTACCCGCAATGGAGCTCACACCCCGACCCACCGAATCTGGGCATAGTTTGACCCAGATAGAAGCGCAGGGGGCTGCTAGGGTGAGTCGCGGTGACCTGTGACTTGGATTCATGCGAGTCACCACAGTTTGACTCGGTCGAGAATTTCAAGACTTAACCAATTTTTGGGATGCAACATACCCGCGGTGGAGCTCGCACCCTGACCTGTCGAGTCCCAGCATAGTTTGACCCGGATAGAAGCGTGGGGGGCTGCTTGGGTGAGTCACGGGGACCCGTGACTCAGATTCTCATGAGTCGCCGCAGTTTGACTCGGTGAGAAACGCAAGGCAGGGGCGAGTGCTTGTCAAAGGGAAGTTGCCAGGATTTATAAAAATATAACATTTAAGTATAATATATGTTTATTTAATTTATTATACTATTTATTTAATTTATTATACTTTAAGTTATATTTGTATAAATACTTCAAGATGATTGGGATGGTTTTCGGTTCATACGAGTTAAGGTGCACATTCTAGATTTTGGGAGTTTTCACAAATTTCAGGACTTAGCCAAATTTTGATATGCAATGTGCCTGCGGTGGAGTTCTCACCCCGATCCACCGAGTTTGGGCACAGGTTGACTCAGACAAAAGCATGGGGGCTACTTGGGTGAGTCGGGGTGACCCGCGACTTTGAGTCACGCGAGTCACTGTGGTTTGATTCGATGAGAAACGTGACGTCGGGGCGAACGCTTGTCAGAGAGAAGTTACTGAGATTTATACAAATATAACATTTAAGTATAATATACGTTTATTTAATTTATTATACTTTAAGTTATATTTTTATAAATACTTTAGGATAATTGGGATGGGTTTTGGTTTCGTACGAGTTAAGGTGCACATGCTAGATTTTGGAAGTTTTTGAGAATTTTAAGACTTAGCCAAATTTCAGCCTGCAACGTGCCCGTAGCGGAGCTCGCACCCTGACCCACCAAGTTTGTGCACAGTTTGAGCCAGACAGAAGCGCAGGGGGTTACCAAGGTGAGTTGCGGTGACATCCAAATCAGAGTCACGCGAGTCACCACTGTTTTACGTGCCCACGGTGGAGCTCACACCGTGACCCGCTGAGTCTAGGCATTGTTTGACCCAGACAAAAGCATGAGGGGCTACCCATGCGAGTCACAGTGACCCACGACTCGGAGTCCTGTCAGTCACCACAATTTGACTCGGTGACAAATGTGAGGCAGGGGTGAGTGCTTGTCAAAGGGAAGTTGTCAGGATTTATAAAAATATAACATTTAAGTATAATATATATTTATTTAATTTATTATATTTTAAGTTATATTTTTATAAATACTTCAGCGGTGCGAGCTCCGGCATGCGCACATTGCATCCCAAAATTTGGCTAACTCCCCAAACTCTCCGTCGAGTCAAACCATGGTGACTCATCTGATCCTGAGTCGCGGGTTATCGTGACTCGCCCAGGTAGCCCCCCATGCTTCTATCTGGGTCAAACTGTACCCAAACTCGGTGGGTCGACGTGCGAGCTCCACCGCGGGCACATTGCATCCTAAAATTTTGCTAGGTCTCAAAATTTGGCTAAGTCCCAAAATGCGGGCACGTTGCATCCTGAAATTTGGCTGTCCTAAAATTCTCGGCCAAGTCAAACCTCGGTGACTCATGTGCCTCTGAGTCATAGGTCATCTGGACTCATCCTGGCAGCCTCCCATGCTTCTATCTGGGTTAAACTATGCCCAGACTCAGCGGGTCGGGGTGTGAGCTCCGTCGCAGGCACGTTGCATCCTAAAATTTGGCTAAGTCCCAAAACTCTTGATCGAGTCAAATCACGATGACTCATGGGACTCTGAGTCACGAGTCATCACAACTTGCTCGGGCAGACCCTCGCGCTTCTCTTCAGGTCTACTGTGCCCGGACTCGACGAGTCGGGGTACGAGCTCCACCGCGGGCACATTGCATCCTGAAATTTGGCTAATTCTCAAAATTTGAGAAAACTCTCAAAATCTAGAATGTCCACCTTAACTCGTACAAAGTCAAAAGCCATCCCAATCATCCTGAACTATTTATACAAATATAACTTAAAATATAATAAATTAAATAAATGTATATTATACTTAAATATTATATTTGTATAAATTCTAGCAACTTACCTTTAACAAGCACTTGCCCCTCCCTCGTGTTTCTCGCTGAGTCAAACCGTAGTGACTTGCGCGACTTAGAGTTGAGGGTCACTGCGGCTCATCTGGGCAGCCCCCCGCGCTTTTGTTTGGGTCAAACTATACCCAGACTCAGTGGGTCGGGGTGCGAGCTCCACCGTGGGCACATTACATCCCAAAATTTGGCTAATTCCTAAAATTTAAGAAAACTCCCAAAATCTAGAATGTGCACCTTAACTAGTACGAAGCCAAAAGCCATCCCAATCATCTCGAAGTATTTATACAAATATAACTTAAAGTATAATAAATTAAATATACATATATTATACTTAAATGTTATATTTGTATAAATCTTCACAACTTCACTTTGACAAGCACTCACACCTACCTCGCATTTCTTGCCGAGTCAAACAGCGATGACTCGCATGACTCTGAGTCGTGCGAGTTGCGACTCACCCGGGCAGCCCCCCGCGGGCACGTTGCATCCCAAAATTTAGCTAAGTCCCAAAATTCTCAGCCAAGTTAAACCACACTGACTCGCGTGACTCAAAGTCATGGGTCACCGCGACTCCCCCTGGCAGCCCCCCGTGCTTCTATCGGGGTCAAACTATGCCCAGAATTGGCGAGTCAGGGTGCGAGCTCCATCGCGGGCATGTTGCATACCAAAATTTGGCTAAGTCTCAAAATTCTCGACCATGTCAAACAGTGGTGACTCGCGCAACTCTGAGTCACAGGTCACCGCAACTCACCTGAGCAGCCCCTTACGCTTCTGTTCGAGTCAAACTATGCCCTGACTCGGTAGGTCGAGGTGCGAGCTCTGTCGCAGGCACGTTGCATCCCAAAATTTGGCTGTCCCAAAATTCTTGAAAACACCCAAAATCTAGAATGTGCACCTTAACTCGTACGAAGCTGAAACCCATCTCAATCATATCGAAGTATTTATATAAATATAACTTCAAGTATAATAAATTAAATAAACGTATATTATACATAAATGTTATATTTGTATAAATCCCTACAACTTCCCTTTGACAAGCGCTTGCCGCTGCCTCATGTTTCTCGCCAAGTCAAACCGCAGTGACTCATGGGACTCTGAGTCGTAGGTCATCGCAACTCATCCGGGTAGGCCCCTGCGTTTCTTTTTGGGTCAAACTATGCCCAGACTCGACAGGTCGGGGTGCGAGCTTCACCGCGAGCACATTGCATCCCAAAATTTTGCTAACTCCTAAAACTCTTGGCTGAGTCAAACCATGGTGACTCGTGCGACTCTGAGTCACAGGTCATTGTGACTCACCCGGGCAGCCCCTCGTGCTTCTTTCTAGGTCAAACTGTAGCCAGACTCGGCGAGTCGATGCTTGAGCTCCACCGCGGGCACATTACATCTCAAAATTTTGCTAAGTCCCAAAATTTGGCTAAGCCCCAAAATTACTAAGATTCTCAGCCAAGTCAAACCTTGGTGACTCATGTGACTCTGAGTCACGGGTCACCACGACTCATCCTGGCAACCTCTCGTGCTTCTGTCTGGGTCAAACTATGCCTAGACTCGGCGGGTCGGGGTGTGAGCTCTCTCGCGGGCACGTTGCATCCCAAAATTTGGCTAAGTCTTGAAACTCTCGACTGAGTCAAATCATGGTGACTCACGTGACTCCAAGTCATGGGTCATCGTGACTTGCCTGGGCAGACCCCCGCACTTCTGTCTGAGTCAAACTATGCCCAGACTCGGTGGGTCGGGCTGCGAGCTCCACCGCTGGCACATTGCATCTTGAAATTTGGCTAATTCTTGAAATTCAAGAAAACTCCTAAAATCTAGAATGTCCACCTTAACTCATACGAAGTCAAAAGCAATCCCAATCATCTTGAACTATTTATACAAATATAACTTAAAGTATAATAAATTAAATCAATGTATATTATACTTAAATGTTATATTTGTATAAATCCTGACAACTTCCCTCTGACAAGCGCTCACCCCGGCATCGCGTTTCTCACCGAGTCAAACCGCGGTGACTCCCATGTCTCTAAGTTGCGGGTTGCCCTGACTCATCCAGGCACCCCCACATGCTTCTGTCCGGGTCAAACTATGCCTAGACTCGATGGGTCAGGGTGTGAGCTCCACCGCAGGTATGTTGCATCCTGAAACTTGGCTAAGTTTCAAAATTCTCAGTCGAGTCAAACCTTGGTGACTCGTGTGACTCTGAGTCATGGGTCACCGTGACTTTCCTGGGAAGCCCCCACACTTTTATCTAGGTCAAAATGTGCCCAGACACAGCCGGTCAGGGTGCGAGCTCTCCCGCGGGCATGTTGCATCCTGAAATTTGCATAAGTCCTAAAATTATTAAAAACTCTCAAAATTTAGAATGTGCACCTTAACTCGTATGAAGCTGAAACCCATCTCAAAATTTGGCTAAGTCTTAAAATTCTCAATGGGCACATTGCATCCCAAAATTTGGCTAAGTCCTAAAATTCTCAATGGGCACATTGCATCCCAAAATTTGGTTAAGTCCTGAAATTCTCGGCTAAGTCAAACCGTGGTGACTCATGCGACTCCGAGTCGTGGGTCGTCACGACTCAGATAATTGGGATGGGTTTGGGCTCCGTATGAGTTAAGGTGCACATTCTAGAGTTTTGGACTCACGGGCACGTTGCATCCCGCAATATCGCTAAGTCCTGAAATTCTCGGTCGAGTAAAACCACGATGACTCACGCGACTCTGAGTCGTGGGTCACCGCGACTTGGATGATTGGGATGGGTTTCGGCTTCGTACAAGTTAAGGTGCACATTGTAGATTTTTGGAGTTTTTGAGAATTTTGAGACTTAGCCAAATTTCAGGATGCAACATGCCCGCGATGGAGCTCACACCCCGACCTACCGAGTCAGGGCATAGTTTGTCCGAGAGAGAAGCACAAGGGGCTACTTAGGCGAGTTGCGGTGACCTGTGACTCAAAGTCACGCAAGTCATCGTGGTTTGACTCAGTTGAGTCAAACCGCAGTGACTCGCGCGACTCTGAGTCGTGGGTCACCACGACTTGCCTGGGCAGCCCCCTGCACTTCTGTCTAGGTCAAACCATGCCCAGACTCAGTGGGTCAGGGTGTGAGCTCCGTCACAGGAACATTGCATCCTAAAATTTGGCTAACTCTCAAAACTCTCAACCTAGTCAAACTATGGTGACTCGAGGGACTCTGAGTCATGGTTCACCATGACTCTCCCGAGTAGCCCCCCGTGCTTCTGTCTGGGTCAAACTGTACCTGGACTCGATGGGTCAGGGAGCGAGCTCCACCGCGGGCATGTTGCATCCTGAAATTTGGCTAAGTCTTGAAATTTGGCTAAGGCCTAAAATTTGCGGGCATGTTGCATCCCAAAATTTGGCTAAGTCTTAAAATTCTCAGCCAAGTAAAACCATTGTGACTCATGCGACTCCGAGTTGTGGGTCACTGTGACTCGTCCTGGCAGACTCCCATGCTTCTGTCTAGGTCAAACTATTAGTGGGTTGGGGTGCGAGCTCCGTCGCGGGCACCTTGCATCTTGAAATTTGGCTAAGTCTCAAAACTCTCGATCGAGTCAAACCGCGGTGACTCATGCAACTCTGAGTCATGGGTCGCCGCAACTTGCTTGGGCAGACTCCTGCACTTCTGTCCAGGTCAAACTGTGCCCAGACTCGGTGGGTTGGGGTGCGAGCTCCACTGTGGGCACATTGCATCCTAAAATTTAGCTAATTCCCAAAATTCGAGAAAACTCCTAAAATCTATGACATCCACCTTAACTCGTACGAAGTCAAAAGCCATCCCAATCATCCTGAACTATTTATAAAAATATAACTTAAAGTATAATAAATTAAATAAATGTATATTATACCTAAATGTTATATTTGTATAACTCCTAACAACTTCCCTTTGACAAGCCCTTGCCCTTGCCTTACGTTTCTCACGGAGTCAAACTGTGGTGACTCTCGTGACTCTGAGTCATGGGTCATCGCGACTCACCCAAGTAGCCCCCTATGCTTCTGTCTGGGTTAAACTGTGCCCAGACTCGGCTGGTCGGGGTGCGAGCTCCACCGCGGGCACGTTGCATCCCAAAATTTGGCTAAGTCTCAAAATTCTTGGTCGAGTCAAACTGCGGTGACTTGCGCGTCTTCAAGTCGCGGGTCCCTGCAACTCGCCCTGGCAGCCCCCCACACTTCTGTCTGGGTCAAACAGTGCCCAGACTTGGTGGGTCGCGGTGTGAGCTCTACCGCTGGCACATTGCATCCCAAAATTTGCCTATGTCTCGATATTCTACAAACTTCTAAAATTTGGCATGTGTAACTTAACTCATACGAAGCTGAAATCCATCCCAACCATCCTGAAGTATTTATACAAATTTAACTTAAAGTATAATAAATTAAATAAACATATATCATACTTAAATATTTTATTTTTATAAATCCTAACAACTTCTCTCTGACAAGCGCTCGCCCCAGCATCACATTTATCACCGAATCAAACCATGGTGACTCTGACCCTGACCCGGATAGAAGCGCAGGGGGCTGCCTAGGTGAGTCACGGCGACCCTCGACTTGAAGTCCTGTGAGTCACTGATATTTTACTCGGCCGAAAATTTTGGGACTTAGCCAAATTTTGGGATGCAATTTACTCGCGGTGGAGTTCACACCCCGACCCGTCGAGTCTGGGCACAGCTTGACCCAGACAGAAGCGCGGGGGGCTGCTCAGGTGACTCACGGCAGCCTACAACTCAGAGTCGCGTGAGTCACCACGGTTTGACTCGACGAGAAACATGAGGCAAGGGCGAGTGCTTGTCAAAGGAAAGTTGCTGGGATTTATACAAATATAACATTTAAGTATAATATATATTTATTTAATTTATTATACTTTAAGTTATATTTGTATAAATACTTCAGGATGATTGGGATAGGTTTCATCTTTGTACGAGTTAAGGTGCACATTCTAGATTTTGGGAGTTTTTGAGAATTTCAGGACTTAGCCAAATTTCAGGATGCAACGTGCCTACGACGGAGCTCGCAACCCAACCCGCCGAGTTTGGGAATAGTTTGACCCAGAAAGAACCTAAGGGGGCTACTCGAGCGAGTTACAGCGACCCATGACTCAGAGTCACACGAGTCACCATAGTTTGACTCAGCCGAGAATTTTAAGACTTAGCCAAATTTCAAGATGCAACATCCCCGCAGTAGAGCTCGCACCCTGACCCACTGAGTTCGGACACAGTTTGACTCAGAAAGAAGCACGGGGGGCTACCTAGATGAGTCGCGATGACCTGCGACTCAGAGTTGCACGAGTCACCACGGTTTGACTCAGTGAGAAACGTGAGGTAGGGGCGAGTGCTTGTCAAAGGGAAGTTCTCAGGATTTATACAAATATAACATTTAGGTATAATATACATTTATTTAATTTATTATACTTTAAGTTATATTTGTATAAATACTTTGGGATGATTGGGATGGCTTTCGGCTTCGTACGAGTTAAGGTGCACATTCTAGATTTTGGGAGTTTTCTCAAATTTTAGGAATTAGCCAAATTTTAGGATGCAATTTGCCCATGGTAGAGCTCATACCCCGACCTGCTGAGTCCCGGCATAATTTGACCCAAACAGAAGCGCGGGGGGCTACCCTGATGAGTCCTGATGATCGATGACTCAGAGTCACGTGAGTCACTGTAGTTTGACTTGGCTAAGAGTGTCAAGACTTAGCCAAATTTTAGGATGCAACGTGCCTTTGACAGAGCTCGCACCCTGACCCGCTGAGTGTGGGCATAGTTTGACCCGGATAGAAGTGCCGGAGGCTGCCAGGGGGAGTCACAGTGACACGTGACTCAGAGTCATGCGAGTCACCATGGTTTGACTTGGCCAAGAATTTTAGGACTTAGCCAAATTTTAGGATGCAACATGTTTACGATGGAGCTCGCACCCTGACCCGTTGAGACCTGGCACAGTTTGACCCGGACAAACTATCTGGGTCAAACTATGCCCAGACTCGGTGGGTTGAGGTGTGAACTCCACCACAGGGACGTTGCATCTTGAAATTTGGCTAAGTCCCAAAATTTTCAACCGAGTCAAACCGCAGTGACTCGCACGACTTCAAGTCGCGAGTCACCGCGACTCACCCTGGTAGCCCCCCGTGCTTCTGTCTGGGTCAAACTATGCCCAGACTCGGTGGGTCAGGGTGCGAGTTCCTACGTGGGCATGTTGCATCTTAAAATTTTGCTAAGTCCCAAAATTTTCAGCCGAGTCGAACTACGGTGACTCACGTGACTCTGAGTCACGAGTCACCGTGACTCACCCTGGCAACCCCCCGGGCTTCTGTCTTGGCCAAACTATGTCTAAACTCGGTGGGGCAGGGTGCGAGCTCTGCCGCAGCTACATTACATCCCAAAATTTAGCTAAGTCTTGAAATTCATAAAAACTCCCAAAATCTAGAATGTGCACCTTAACTTATACGAAGCCAAAATGCATCCCAATCATCCCAAAGTATTTATAAAAATATAACTTAAAGTATAATAAATTAAATAAACGTATATTATACTTAAATGTTATATTTTTATAAATCCTGACAACTTCCCTTTGACAAGCACTCGCCACTGCCTCGCATTTCTCACCAAGTCAAACTGCGATGACTCACGCGACTCCGAGTCACGTGTCACCGCGACTCACTTGGGTAGCCCCCCGCGCTTCTGTCTAGGTCAAACTATGCCTGGACTCAGCGGGTCGGGGTGCGAGCTCTTTCATGGGCACATTACATCCCAAAATTTGGCTAAGTCCTGAAACTCTTGGCCGAGTCAAACAGCGGTGACTCATGTGACTTGCCCGACAGCCCCCCGCACTTTTGTTTGGATCAAGCTGTGCCCAGACTCGGTGGGTCAGGGTGCAAGGTCCACCGCAGGCACATTGCATCCCAAAATATGGCTAAGTCCCAAAATTTGTGAAAACTCCCAAAATCTAGAATGTGCACCTTAACTCGTACGAAGCTGAAACCCATCCAAATCATCCCGAAGTATTTATACAAATATACCTTAAATTATAATAAATTAAATAAACATATATTATACCTAAATGTTATATTTGTATAAATCCCAGTAACTTCCCTTTGACAAGCGCTTGCCCTTGCCTCATGTTTCTCACCGAGTAAAACTATGGTGACTCGCGCAACTCCAAGTTGCATGTCACCACGACTCACCCGGGCAGCCCCCCGCGCTTCCGTCTGCATCAAACTATGCTCGGACTTGACGGGTCGGGGTGCGAGCTCCACCACGGGCATGTTGCATCCCAAAATTCTCGGCTGAGTAAAACCATGGTAACTCACGTGACTCTGAGTCACAGGTCACCGCGACTCACCTTGGTAGCCCCACGCGCTTCTGTCTGGGTCAAACTATGCCTGGACTCAGCGGGTCGGTGTGTGAGCTCTGTCGTGGGAACGTTGCATCCTAAAATTTGGCTAAGTCCCAAAATTCTCGGCTGAGTCAAAATGTGGTGACTCATGCGACTCTAAGTCAGGGGTCACCATGACTCACCCTGGCAGCCCCCCGTGCTTATGTCCAAGTCAAACTGTGCCCGGACTAGGCGGGTCAGGGTGCGAGCTCCATCGTGGGCACGTTGCATCCAAAAATTTGGCTAAGTCCTAAAATTCTCAGCCGATCCAAACCGCAAGGACTTGTGCGACTCTGAGTCACAGGTCACCGCAACTCACGCAGGAAGCCCCCTTTACTTCTGTTTGGGTCAAACTGTGCTCAGACTTGGCGGGTCGGTGTGCGAGGTCCACCATAGGCACATTGCATCCCAAAATTTGGCTAAGTCCAAAAATTCTCAGCCTAGTCAAATCGCGGTGACTCGCGCGACTCTAAGTCGCAGGTCACCGCAACTCACCTGGGAAGCCCCCCACGCTTCTATCAATGTCAAACTGTGCCTGGACACAGTGGGTCAGGGTGCAAACTCCACCGCAGGCACATTACATCCCAAAATTTGGCTAAGTCCCAAAACTCTTGGCCGAGTCAAATCATGGTGACTCATGCGACTCTGAGTCACAGGTTGCCACGACTCGCCTGGCAGCCCCCTATGCTTTTGTCTAGGTCAAGTTGTGCCCAGACTTGGTGGGTCAGATTGCGAGCTCCACCACGGGCACATTACATCCCAAAATTTGGCTAAGTCCTAAAATTTGTGAAAACTCTCAAAATCTAGAATGTGCACCTTAACTCGTACGAAACTGAAACCCATCCAAATCATCCTGAAGTATTTATACAAATATAACTTAAAGTATAATAAATTAAATAAATGTATATTATACTTAAATGTTATATTTGTATGAATCCCAACAACTTCCCTTTGACAAGCGCTTGCCCCTGCCTCGCATTTCTCACCGAGTAAAACCATGGTGACTTGTGCAACTCCAAGTTGCAGGTCACCGTGACTCACCCGGGCAGCCCCCCGCACTTGTGTCCAAGTCAAACTGTGCCCAGACTTGACAGGTTGGGGTGCGAGCTCCACTGCGGGCACATTGCATCTTGAAATTTGGCTAAGTCCCAAAATTCTCGGTCGAGTAAAACTACAGTAACTCACGTGACTCTAAGTCATGGGTCACCGTGACTCACCATGGTAGCCCCCCGTGCTTCTGTCTGGATCAAACTGTGCCCAAACTCAACGGGTCAGGGTGCGAGCTCCGCCGCAGGGACGTTGCATCCCAAAATTTGGCTAAGTCCCAAAATTCTCAGCCGAGTCAAACTGTGGTGACTTGCACGACTGTGAGTCATGGGTCACTGCGACTCGCCTTAGCAGCCCCCCGCACTTCTATTTGGGTCAAACTATGCCTGGACTCGGTGGGTCAGCGTGCGAGCTCCACCGTGGGCACGTTGCATCCCAAAATTTGGCTAAGTCCTAAAATTCTTGGCCGAGTCAAACCATGGAGACTTGTGTGACTCTGAGTTGTGGGTCACCGCGACTCACCCAAGTAGCCCTCCGCAGTTCTGTCAGGGTCAAACTGTGCCCGGACTTAGAGGGTTATGGTGCAAGCTCCACTGTGGGCGCGACTCTAAGTTGTGGGTCACCGTGACTCACCCTGGTAGCCTCCCGCACTTCTATCTGGGTCAAACTCTGCTTGGACTCGGTGAGTCAGGGTGTGAGCTCTGCCGCGAGTATTTTGCATCCCAAAATTTGGCTGAGTCCCAAAATTCTCAGCCAAGTCAAATAGCGGTGACTCGTGCGACTCTGAGTCGCGGGTCACCACGACTCACCTAGCCAGCACCCCGCACTTCTATCCAGGGAAAACTGTGCTTGGACTCGGCGGGTCGGGGTGCGAGCTCCACCGTGGGCACGTTGTATCCCAAAATTTTGATAAGTCCCAAATTTCTCAGCCAAGTCAAACAGCGGTGACTCACGGGACTTCAAGTCGTGGGTCGCCATGACTCACGCTAGCAGCCCCTTGTGCTTCTATCCAGGTCAAACTATGCCTGGACTCGGTGGGTCAGGGTGCAAGCTCCATCGCGGGCACGTTGCATCTCAAAATTTGGCTAAGTCCTGAAATTCTTAAAAACTCTCAAAAGCTAGAATGTGCACCTTAACTCATACGAAGCCGAAACCCATCCCAATCATCCTGAAGTATTTATATAAATATAACTTAAAGTATAATAAATTAAATAAACATATATTATACTTAAATTTTATATTTGTATAAATCCTGACAACTTCCCTTTGACAAGCGCTCGCCCCTGCCTCGCGTTTCTCACCGAGTCAAACCGTGGTGACTCGCGTGACTCCGAGTCACAGGTCACCATGACCCGCTTAGGCAGCCCGCCGCACTTCTGTCTAGGTCAAACTATGCCTGGACTTGGTGGGTCAGGGTGCAAGCTCTAGCGTGGGCACATTGCATCCCAAAATTTGGCTAAGTCCCCAAACTCTTGACCGAGTTAAACCGCGGTGACTCGTGCGACTCGCCTGGGTAGCCCCCCGCACTTCTGTCCAGGTCAAACTATGCCTAGACTCGGTGAATCAGGGTGCAAGCTCGACCGTGGGCACATTGCATCCTAAAATTTGGCTAAGACCCAAAATTCATGAAAACTCCCAAAATCTAGAATGTGCACCTTAACTCGTACGAAGCCGAAACCCATCCCAATCATCATGAAGTATTTATACAAATATAACTTAATGTATAATAAACTAAATAAACGTATATTATACTTAAATGTTATATTTGTATAAATCCTGGCAACTTCCCTTTGACAAGCGCTCACCCCTACCTCACGTTTCTCGCTGAGTCAAAACGCGGTGACTCGTGCGACTCTGAGTCACGGGTCAGCGTGACTCACCCGAGCAGCCCCCCGTGCTTCTCTCTGGGACAAACTTTGCCCGGACTCGGCGGGTCGGGGTGCAAGCTCCATCGCGGGCATGTTGCATTTGAAAAATTGGCTAAGTCCTAAAATTGTGAGCCAAGTCAAACCAAGGTGACTCATGTAACTTTGAGTCGCGGGTCACCGTGACTTGCCCTGGCAGCCTCCCACGCGTCTATCCTAGTCAAACTGTGCCCGGACTCGGCAGGTCGGGGTGCGAGCTCCATCCCGGGCACGTTGCATCCCAAAATTTGGCTAAGTCCTGAAACTCTCAGCCCAGTCAAACCGCGGTGACTCGCGTGACTCCGAGTTGCGTGTCATCGTGACTCGCCAGAGCTCAGTGGGTCGGGGTGCGAGCTCTACCATGGTCACACTTGATGGGTCGAGGTGCGAGCTCCACCACGGTCACATTGCATCCTAAAATTTGGCTAAGTCTGAAATTTGAGAAAACTCTCAAAATCTAGAATGTGCACCTTAACTCGTATGAAGCTGAAACCCATCCCAATCATCCTGAAGTATTTATACAAATATAACTTAAAGTATAATAAAATAAATAAATGTATATTATACCAAAATTTGGCTAAGTCCTAAAATTTTCAGTCAAGTCAAATTGCGGTGACTATTGCGACTCCGAGTCGCGGGTCACCCTGACTCGCCTGGGCAGCCCCCCGCGCTTCTGTCTGAGTCAAACTGTGCCTAGACATGGCGGGTCAGGGTGCGAGCTCCACCGTGGGCATGTTGCATCCTCAAATTTGGCTAAGTCCCAAAATTCTCCGCCGAGTCAAACATTGGTGACTCGCGCGACTCCGAGTCGCAGGTCATCGCGACTTGCCCGAGTAGCCCCCCGCGCTTCTATCTAGGTCAAACTATGCCCAGACTCCGCGAGTCGAGGTGCGAGCTCCCCCGCGTGCATGTTCCATCCTGAAATTTGCATAAGTCCCAAAATTCTCAAAAACTCCCAAAATCTAGAATGTACACCTTAACTCGTATGAAGCCTAAACCAATCCCAATCATCCACCGCGGGCACGTTGCATCCCAAAATTTGGCTAAGATTCAAAATTCTCAGTCGAGTCAAACCGCGGTGACTCACGTGACTCAAAGCCATGGGTCATCGTGACTCGGATGATTGGGATTAGTTTCAGCTTCATACGTGTTAAGGTGCACATTCTAGATTTTGGGACTCGCAGGCACGTTGCATCCCGCAATTTGGCTAAGTCCCAAAATTCTCGACCGAGCTAAACTGCGGTGACTCGGGTGACTCTAAGTCACAGGTCATCGTGACTCGAATGATTGGGAAGGGGTTCGACTTCGTACGAGTTAAGGTGCACATTCTAGATTTTGGGACCGCAGGTACGTTGCATCCCAAAATTTGGCTAAGTCTGAAAATTCTTGACCGAGTCAAACCGTAGTGACTCACGTGACTCTGAGTCACTGCGACTCAGATGATTGGGATGGGTTTTAGCTTTGTACGAGTTAAGGTGCACAATCTAGATTTTGGGACCGCGGTCACATTGCATCCTAAAATTTGGCTACCTCCTAAAATTCTTGGCTGAGTCAAACCACGGTGACTCATGCAACTCCGAGTCGTGGGTCACCGTGACTCAGATAATTGGGATGGGTTTCGGCTTCGTACGAGTTAAGGTGCACATTCTAGAGTTTGGGACCGCGGGCACGTTGCATCCCAAAATTTGGCTAAGTCCCAAAATTCTCGGCCGAGTCAAACCATGATGACTCACGCAACTCTGAGTCATGGGTCACCGCGACTCAGATGATTGGGATGGGTTTCAGCTTTGTACGAGTTAAGATACACATTCTAGATTTTGGGACTGCGAGCACATTGCATCCCAAAATTTGGCTAAGTCCCAAAATTCTCAGTCGAGTCAATCCGCGGTGACTCATGCGACTCTGAGTCATGGTCACCGCGACCCAGATGATTGGGATGGGTTTTAGCTAAGTACAGGTCAAACTATACCTGGACTCAACAGGTCGGGGTGCGAACTCCACCGCGGGCACATTACATCCCAAAATTTGGCTAAGTCCCAAAATGATATAATTAAAGGGTCTAATATACTCAAATATAACATTTAAGTATAATCAACTGTTCGATTAGAATCAGTTACAATCACATAACAAGTGATTCTAGGTTTCTAGATCACAAAATCGGTCAACCATTCGATGATAATCAACTATAATCGCATAACAAGCTATTTTAAGTTTCTAGATCACTGAGTCGGTCAACCATTAATGAGAATCAGCTACAATCGCACAATAAGTAATTTTTAGGTTCTAGATCGTCGAATCGATTGACTGTCTAATGAGAATCAACTAGAATCGCATAACAAGTCACTCTGAAGTTCTAGATAGCCAAATCAGTTACAATCGCATAACAAGCCATTCTAAGTTTTTAGATCGCTAAATTGGTCAACCGTTTGATAACAATCAACTACAACCGCATAACAAGCTATTGTTTGAGTTCGGTTTGCTGGGTTTTTTATATTAGAGGCCTTTTTGGTCATTTTTTAGGGACACAAGTTTTAGGAAGATATATTTTGGCTCTGGTTTTGGTGTTGAAGGAAATTGTTTGAAAACTAGAATTTTGGATTATGGATTGTGTTCTTCTTTTCTTCTCATATTGTTCTTGAATTGGAGGTAGGGTTTTAAATCCTATGTCAATCGATCAATCATTCAATGAAAATCAGGTAGAAACACATAATAAGTCATTCTGAGGTTGTCGATTACCGATTTAGTCAACCGTTTGATTAGAATCAGTTACAATCGCATAACAAGCTATTATAGGTTTCTAGATCACTAAATTGGTCAACTATTCGATGAGAATCGACTATAATCGCATAATCAATTAACCATTTGATGAGAATCAGCTACAATCACATAACAAATCATTTTGAGTTTCTAGATCACCGAATCAGTCAATCATTCGATGAGAATCATCTACAATCGCATAATAAGCCATTCTAAGTTTCTAGATTGCTAAATCGGTCAACCATTCAATGAGAATCGACTACAATCACATAATAAGATATTTTGAGTTTTTAGATTGTGAAATCAGTCAACCGTTTGATGAGAATCATCTACAATTGCATAACAAGTCATTCTAAGTTTCTAAATCACTAAATCAGTTAACCGTTCAATGAGAATCTACTACAATCGCATAACAAGTTGTTTTGAGTTTGTAGATCACTGAATCGGTCAATCGTTTGATGAGAATCAGCTAGAATTGCATAATAAGTTATTTTGAGGTTCTAGATTGCTGAATTGGTCAACTATTTGATGAGAATCAGTTACAATCATATAACAAACCATTCTACTTTTTTAGATTGCTGAATCAGTTAACTATTCTCTTAGAATAACTTACAATCTCATAACAAGTCATGCTGAGGTTTTAGATTGTTGAATCAATAATCTGTTTGATGAGAATCATGTATAATCACATAACAAGTCATTCTGAAGTTCTAGATAGTCAAATCGATCAACCGTTCGATGAGAAATAGTTACAATCACATAATAAGTCATTGTGAAGTTCTAGATCACCGAATGCATCAACCGTTCGATGAGAATCCATTACAATCGCATAACAAGCCATTCTTAGTTTCTTGAACACTAAATTAGTCAATCGTTTGATCATAATCGATTACAATCACATAACAAGCTATTTTAAGTTTCTACATCACAAAATTGATCAACCGTCTGATGAGAATTAGCTACAATCACACAACAAGTCATTGTGAGATTCTAGATCATTGAATCAGTCACCTATTCGATGGGAATCAACTAGAATCACATAACAAGTCATTCTGAGGTTCGAGATTGCCGAATCAGTCAACCATTTGATCAGAATCAGCTACAATAGCATAACAAGTCATTCTAAGCTTCTAAATTGCTAAATCGGTCAACCGTTTGATGAGAATCTACTACAATCACATAACAAGTTGTTTTGAGTTTCTAGATCGTCGAATCAATCAAGCGTTCAATGAGAATAACAAGTCATTCTAAGTTTTAGATTGCTGAATCAGTCAACTATTTAATTAGAATCAACTGCAATCGTATAATAAGTCATTCTAAGGTTCTAGATCACCGAATCGGTCATCTATTTCATGAGAATCATCTATAATTGCATAACAAGTCATTCTAAGGTTCTAGGTAGTCAAATTGATCAACCGTTGGATGAGAATAAGTTATAATAGCTTAATAAGCCATCGTGAAGTTCAAGATCACCGAATCAGTCAACCGTTCAATGAGAATCAGTTATAATCACATAAGAAGTCATTCTGAAGTTCTACATCACCATATCGGTCAACCATTTGATGAGAGTCAGCTACAATCACATAACAAGCCATTCTAAGTTTCTAGATCACTAAATCGATCAATTGTTCGATGAAAATTGACTATAATCGCATACCAAGCTATTTTGAGTTTTAAGATTGTAGAATTGGTCAACCGTTTGATGAGAATCAACAACAATTGCATAACAAGCTATTCTAAGTTTCTAAATCACTAAATCTGTCAATCATTCGATGAGAATCTCCTACAATTGCATAATAAGCTATTTTGAGTTTCTAGATCACTAAATCAGTCAATCATTCAATGATAATCAACTTGAATTGCATAATAAGTCATATGGAGGTTCTAGATCATCGAATTGGTCAAGTGTTTGATGAGAATTAGTTACAATCGCATAATAAGCTATTCTAAGTTTCTAGATTGTTGAATTAGTCAACTATTTGATTAGAATCAACTACAATCTCATAATAAGTCATTCTGAAGTTTTAGATTGCCGAATCGGTTATTTGTTTGAAGAGAATCATCTATAATTGCATAACAAGTAATTTTGAGGTTCTAGATTATCAAATCAGTCAACCGTTTGATGAGAATCAGTTATAATCGCATAATAAGCCATTGTAAAGTTCTAGATCACCAAATCAATCAACTGTTTGATGAGAATCATTTACAATCACATAACAAGCCATTCTAAGTTTCTAGATCACTGAATCGGTCAATTGTTTGATTATAATTGACTACAATCACATAACAAGCTGTTTTAAGTTTCTAGATTGCCAAATCGGTCAACTGTTTGATGAGAATTAGCTACAATCGCACAACAATTCATTATGAGGTTTTAGATCATCGAATCGGTTGACCATTCGATGATAATAAACTAGAATCACATAACAAGTCATTCTGAGGTTTGAGATTGCCAAATCAATCAACTGTTTGATTAGAATCAGCTACAATCACATAACAAGTCATTTTGATGTTCTAGATCACCGAATCAGTCAACTGTTCGATGAGAATCAACCACAATCGCACAACAAGTCATTGTGAGGTTCTAGATTACCAAATCAATCAACCATTTAATGAAAATCAGCTAGAATCACATAATAAGTCATTTTGAGGTTCTAGATTGCCGATTCAGTCAACTATTTGATTAGAATCAGTTACAATCGCATAACAAGTCATTTTGACATTCTAGATCACCGAATCAATCAACCGTTCAATGAGAATTAGCCACAATCGCACAATAATTCATTCTGAATTTTTAGATCACTAAATCAGTCAACCATTCAATCGTACAATACATAATTTTTAGGTTCTAGATCATCGAATCGATCGACCGTTCGATGATAATCAACTAGAATCGCATAACAAGTCATTCTAAGGTTCTAGATCGCTGAATCAGTAAATGGTTCGATGAGAATCAACTACAATCGCATAACAAGTCATTTTAACATTCTAGATAGTCGAATTGGTCAACCATTTGATGAGAATCAACTACAATCACATAAAAAGTTATTTTGAGGTTTTAGATCACTGAATCAGTCAACCGTCCAATGAGAATCAGCTACAATCACATAACAAGCCATTCTAAGTTTCTAGATCGCTAAATTGGTTAACCATTCGATGAGAATCGACTACAATCGCATAACAAGCTATTTTTGGTTTCTAGATCATTGAATTAGTCAACTGTTCGATTAGAATCAGCTACAATTACAGAACAAGTCATTCTAAATTTTTAAATTGCTAAATATGTCAACTGTTCGATGAGAATCTGCTACAATCGCATAACAAATTGTTTTGAGTTTCTAGATCGCCGAATTGGTCAACTATTTGATAAAAATCAATTACAATCACCTAACAAGCCATTCTAAGTTTCTAGATTGTTGAATAAGTGAACTATTCGATTAGAATCAACTACAATTTCATAAAAACTCATCCTGAGGTTCTAGATTGCTGAATCGATCATTTGTTTGATTAGAATCATCTAGAATTGCATCACAAGTCATTCTGAAGTTTTAGATAGTCAAATTGTTCTACCGTTCATTGAGACTTAATTACAATCACTAAATAATTAATTGTGAAGTTCTAGATCGTGGAATCAGTCAACCATTTGATGAGAATCAATTAAAATCTCATAACAAGCTATTCTAAGTTTGTAGATCACTGAATCAGTCAATCATTCAATCATAATCAATTACAATGGCATAACAAGTTGCTTTAAGTTTCTAGATATCCAAATCAGTCAACCATCTGATAAGAATCAGCTACAATTACACAACAAGTCATTCTGAGGTTCTAGATCATTGAATCGGTCAACCGTTAGATGATAATCAACTAGAATCGCATAGTAAATCATTTTAAGGTTCTAGATCGCCGAATCAGTCAACCATTTGATGAGAATCGGTTGGAATTGCATAATAAGTCATTCTGAGGTTCGAGATCATCGAATTGGTCAACTGTTTGACGAGAATCAACTATAATCACATAACAAGTCATTCTAAGTTTCTAGATTGCTGAATTAGTCAACTATTCGATTAGAATCAACTACAATCACATAACAAGTCATTTTGAGGTTTCTAGATTGTCGAATCGGTCATCTATTTGAAGAGAATCATGTATAATCACATAACAAGTCATTCTAAGGTTCTAGATAGTCAAATCGATCAACCATTCGATGAGAATCAGTTACAATCACATAATAAGCCATTGTGAAGTTCTAGATCACCAAATTTGTCAACCGTTCGATGAGAATTAGTTACAATCATATAACAAGTCATTCTAAGTTACTAGATCACTGAATCAGTCAATCATTTAATCATAATTGACTACAATCGCATAACAAGTTATTTTAAGTTTCTCGATCGCTAAATCGGTCAACCGTTCAATGAGAATTAGCTACAACCACACAAGAAGTCATTGTGAGGTTCTAGATCATCGAATTGGTCGACCGTTTGATGATAATCAACTAGAATCGCATAACAAGTCATTCTGAGGTTTTAGATCACCGAATCAGTCAACCGTTGGATGAGAAATAGCTATAATCATATAACAAGTCATTTTGATGTTCTAGATTAGTGAATGGGTAAACTGTTTGATGAGAATTAGCTACAATCGCATAACAAGTCATTCTGAGGTTCTAGATTGCCGAATTGGTCAACTGTTTGATGAAAATCAACTACAATCGCATGATAAGTCATTCTGAGGTTCTAGATCGCCTACTTGATCAACCGTTTGATTAGAATTAGTTACAATCGCATAACAAACCATTCTAAGTTTCTAGATCACTAAATTGGTCAACCCTTCGATGAGAAATCACTATAATTGTATAACAACCTATTTTAAGTTTTTAGATCACTGAAACGGTCAACCGTTTGATGAGAATCAACTACAATCATACAATAAGTAATTTTTAATTTCTAAATCATCGAATCGATTGACCATTCGATGAGAATCAACTAAAATTGCATAACAAGTCATTATGAGGCTCTAGATTGCTGAATTAGTCAACCGTTTGATGAAAATGAGCTACAATCACATAAGAATTCATTCTGAGGTTATAGATCGCTAAATCGGTCAAGCATTCAATGAGAATCATCTACAATCACATAACAAGCCATTTTAAGTTTCTAGAATGCCGAATCAGTCAACTGTTTGATGAGAATCAGCTAGAGTGGCACAACAAGTCATTTGGCTCTAGAATGTCGAATTGGTTAACCGTTCAATGAGAATCGGGTAGAATTGCATAATAATTCATTCTGAGGTTTTACATCACTGAATCAGTCAACCATTCGATGAGAGTTAGCTACAATCACATAACAAGCCATTCTATGTTTCTAAATTGCTAAATCAGTGAACCATTCGATGAGAATCAACTACAATCACATAACAAGCTATTTTGAGTTTCTAGATTGTGGAATTGGTCAACAGTTTGATGAGATTCAACTACAATTGCATAACAAGCTATTTTAAGTTTCAAAATCGCTAAATTGGTCAACCGTTTGATGAGAATCTACTACAATCGCATAACAAGTTATTTCAAGTTTTTAGATCGCCGAATCATTCAATCGTTCCATGAGAATCAACTAGAATTGCATAATAAGTCATTCTGAGGTTCTAGAATGCCGAATTGGTCAACTATTCCATGAGAATTAGTTACAATCGCATAACAAGCATTCTAAGTTTCTAGATTATTGAATTAGTCAACTATTCAATTAGAATCTACTGCAATCGCATAACAAATCATTCTGAGCTTCTAGATTGCCAAATCAGTGATTTGTTTGATGAGAATCATCTATAATCTCATAACAAGTCATTCAAAGGTTCTAGATAGTCAAATCGTTCAACTGTTCACTGAGAATTAGTTATAATCAGATAATAATCCATTGTGAAGTTCTAGATCACCACGTTCGATGAAAATCAGTTACAATAGCTTAACAAGCCATTCTAAGTTTTTAGATCACTGAATCGGTTAATCATTCGATCATAATCGACTACAATTGTATAACAAGTTGTTTTAAGTTTCTAGATTGCTGAATCAGTCAACTGATTGATGAGAATTAGCTACAATTGCACAACAAGTCATTGTGAGGTTCTAGATCGTTGAATCGGTCGAGCGTTCTATGATAATCAACTAGAATTACATAACATCTCATTTTGAGGTTCCAGATCACTGAATCAGTCAACTGTTTGATGATAATCAACTAGAATTGCATAATAAGTCATTCTAAGGTTCTAGATCACCGAATCTGTTAAGTGTTTGATAAAAATCAACTACAATCACATAACAAGTCATTCTGAGGTTCTAGATTGCCGAATCGGTCAACCGTTTGATGAAAATAAGCTAGAATCACATAATAAGTCATTCTGAGGTTCTAGATCACTGATTCGATCAACCGTTCGATTAGAATCAGTTAAAATCATATTACAAGCCATTCTAGGTTCTTAGATCACTAAATCAGTCAACCGTTCGATGAGAATTAGCTACAATTACACAAGTCATTATGAGGTTCTTGATCATCAAATCGGTCAACCATTAGATGATAATCAACTAGAATCACATAACAAGTCATTATAAGGTTCTAAATCACCAAATCAGTCAACCGTTCGATCAGAATCAACTAAAATCATATTAAAAGCCATTCTACATTTTTAGATCACTAAATCGGTCAACCATTCGATGAGAATCAACTGTAATCGCATAATAAGATGTTTTAAATTTTTTTATATACTTGAATTAGTCAACTGTTTGATGAGAATCAACTACAATCACACAATGAGTAAGTTTTAAGTTCTAGATCATCAAATCGATTGACCATTTGATGAGAATCAACTAAAATTGCATAACAAGTCATTCTGAGGTTCTAGATCACCGAATCAGTCAACCGTTCAATGAGAACCATCTACAATCACATAACAAGCCATTCTAAGTTTCTAGATCACCAAATCAGTCAACTATTCGATGAGAATCAGCTACAGTGGCACAATAAGTCATTTTGAGGTTATAGATCGTCAAATCAATCAACTGTTTGATGAGAATCAACTAGAATCACATAACAAGTCATTCTGAGGTTCTACATCACAGAATCGGTCAACCATTCGATGAGAGCCAGCTACAATCACATAACAAGCCATTCTAAGTTTCTAGATTGCTATATCGGTTAATCGTTCGATGAGAATTAACTACAATCACATAGCAAGCCATTCTAAGTTTCTAAATCACTATATTTGTTAACCTTTCGATGAGAATCAGCTACAATCACACAATAAATAATTTTTAGTTTCTAGATCCTTGAATCGATTGACTGTTTGATGAGAATCAACTAGAATTGCATAACAAGTCATTTTGAGGATCTAAATTGCCAAATCAGTCAACCATTTGATGAGAATCAACTACAATTGCATAACAAGTCATTTTGAGGTTCTAGATTGCCGAATCGGTCAACCATTCAATGAGAATCATCTACAATCACATAACAAGCCATTCTAAGTTTCTAGATCACTGAATCTTTCAACTATTCGATGAGAATCAGCTACAGTGACACAACAAGTCATTTTGAAGTTCTAGATCATCGAATCGATCAACCATTCGATGAGAATTAGTTAGAATTGAATAATAAGTCATTCTAAGGTTCTAGATCCTTGAATTGGTCAACTATTCAGTGAGAATTAGTTATAATTGCATAACAAGCTATTCTAAGTTTTTAGATTACTAAATCGGTCAACTATTCGATTAGAATCAACTACAATCGCATAACAAGTTATTCTGAAGTTCTAGATTGCCAAATTAGTCATCTATTTGATGAGAATCATGTATAATCATATTATAAGTCATTCTAAAGTTCTAGATATTCAAATCAATCAACTGTTCAATCGGAATGAATTACCATCACATAATAAGCCATTGTGAAGTTCTAGTTCGCTAAATCGATCAACCGTTCGATGAGAATAAGTTACAATCTCATAACAAGCCATTCTAAGTTTCTAGATCACTAAATTGGTCAATCGTTCAATCATAATCGACTACAATTGCATAACAACTTGTTTTAAGTTTCTAGATTGCCACATCAGTCAACCATTCTATGAGAATTAGCTACAATCACACAAGTCATTATGAGGTTCTAGATCATCAAATCGATTGACCGTTAAATGATAATCAACTAGAATCACATAACCAAGTCATTCTAAGGTTCTAGATAGCTGAATCTATCATTCGTTCGATGAGAATTAGCTACAATCACATGAAAAGTCATTTTGACATTCTAAATCACTAAATCGATCAACTGTTCGATGAGAATCAGCTGCAATCACATAACAAGTCATTCTTAGGTTTGAGATTGTTGAATCGGTCAACCGTTTGATGAAAATCAATTAGAATTGCATAATAAATCATTCTGAGGTTCTAGATCTCCAAATCGGTCAACCGTTCGATGAGAATCGGCTAAAATTGCATAATAAGTCATTTTGAGGTTCGAGATCACCAAATTGGTCAACTATTTGATGAGAATCATTTATAATCGCATAACAAGCCATTCTAAGTTTCTAGATTGTTGAATCGGTCAACTATTCAATTAGAATCAACTACAATCACATAATAAGTCAACTACAATCACATAACAAGATGGTTTCTAAATCACTAAATTGGTCAACCGTTCGATGAGAATCGACTACAATCACATAACAAGCTATTTTGAGTTTTTAGATCGTTGAATCAGTCAACCGTTTGATTAGAATCAATTATAATTGCAGAACAAGCCATTGTAAGTTTCTAAATCGCTAAATTGGTCAACCGTTCGATGAGAATCTCTTACAATTGCATAACAAGTTGTTTTGAGTTTCTAAATCACCGAATTGGTCAACTATTTGATGAGAATCAATTACAATCACCTAACAAGCCATTCTAATTTTTTAGATTGCTGAATTAGTCAACTATTCGATTAGAATCAACTACAATTGGATAAAAACTCATCCTGAGGATCTAGATTCTAAATCGGTCATTTGTTTGATTAGAATCATCTATAATTGAATGACAAGTCATTCTAATGTTCTAGATAGTCAAATCGTTCAACCGTTCATTGAGACTCAGTTACAATCGCTAAATAAGTAATTGACTACAATGGCATAACAAGTTGTTTTAAGTTTCTAGCTCGCCAAATCGGTCAACCATTCGATGAGAATCAGCTACAATTGCACAACAAGTCATTCTAAGGTTGTAGATCATCGAATCGGTCGACCGTTAGATGATAATCAACTAGAATCGTATAATAAATCATTCTAAGGTTCTAAATTGTTGAATCAGTCAACTGTTTGATGAGAATCAACTAGAATTGTACAATAAGTCATTCTGAGGTTCGAGATCACTGAATTGGTCAACAGTTTGATGAGAATCAACTATAATCACATAACAAGTGATTCTAAGTTTTTAGATTGTTGAATCGGTCAACTATTCGATTAGAATCAACTACAATCACATAACAAGTCATTTTGAGGTTCTAAATTGCCGAATCAGTCATTTGTTTAAGGAGAATCATGTATAATCACATAACAAGTCGTTCTAAAGTTCTAGATAGTCAAATTGAGCAACCGGTCGATGAGAATCAGTTACAATCACATAATAAGGCATTGTGAAGTTCTAGATCACCGAATCGGTCAACCATTTGATGAGAATCAGTTACAATCGCATAACAAGTCATTCTAAGTTACTAGATCACTGAATCAGTCAATTGTTTGATCATAATTGACTACAATCGCATAACAAGTTGTTTTAAGTTTTTCAATCGCCGAATCAGTCAACCATTCAATGAGAATTAGCTACAATCACACAAGAAGTCATTGTGAGGTTCTAGATCATCGAATTAGTCAACCATTCAATGATAATCAACTAGAATCGCATAACAAGTCATTCTGAGGTTCTTGATCACCGAATTAGTCAACCGTTGGATGAGAATTAGCTATAATAATATAACAATTCATTTTGATGTTCTAGATCACCAAATGGGTAAATCGTTCGATGAGAATCAGCTACAATCGCACAACAAGTCATTCTGAGGTTCTAGATTGCCAAATCGATCAACTATTTGATGAAAATCAGCTACAATCACATAATAAGTCATTCTAAGGTTCTAGATCACTTACTTGATCAACCAGATTATTAGAATCAGTTACAATCGCATAACAAACCATTCTAAGTTTCTAGATCACTAAATCGGTCAACCATTCGATGAGAATCGTATATAATTGTATAACAAGCTATTTTATGTTTTTGGATCACTGAAATGGTCAATCATTCGATGAGAATCAGCTACAATCGTACAATAAGTAATTTTTAAGTTCTAAATCATCGAATTGATCAACCATTTGATGAGAATCAACTAAAATTGCATAACAAGTCATTCTGAGGTTCTAGATTGCCAAATTAGTTAACTGTTCGATGAGAATTAGCTATAATCACATAAGAATTCATTCTGAGGTTATAGATCACTGAATCAGTCAAGTGCTTGATGAGAATCATCTACAATCGCATAACAAGCCATTTTAAGTTTCTAGAACGCCGAATCAGCCAATTATTCGATGAGAATCAGCTAGAGTGGCACAACAAGTCATTTGGTTCTAAAACATCGAATTGGTTAACCATTTGATGAGAATCAGCTAGAATTGCATAACAAGTCATTTTGAGCTTCTACATCATCGAATCAGTCAATCGTTTGATGAGAGTCATCTACAATCACATAACAAGCCATTCTATGTTTCTAGATCACTAAATCGATCAACCATTCGATAAGAATCAACTACAATCACATAACAAGTTATTTTGAGTTTCTAAATCGCGGAATCGGTCAACAGTTCAATGAGAATCAACTACAATTTCATAACAAGTCTTTCTAAGTTTCAAAATCGCTAAATTGGTCAACCATTCGATGAGAATCTACTATAATTACATAACAAGTTGTTTCCAGTTTCTAGATTGTCGAATCGTTCAACCGTTCCATGAGAATCAACTAAAATTGCATAATAAGTTATTATGAGGTTCTAGAACACCGACTTGGTCAACTATTCTATGAGAATCAGTTACAATCATATAACAAGCATTCTAAGTTTCTAGATTGTTGAATCGGTCAACTATTCAATTAGAGTCAATTGCAATCGCATAACAAATCATTTTGAGGTTCTAGATTGCCAAATCAATGATTTGTTTGATGAGAATCATCTATAATCGCATAACAAGTCATTCTAAGGTTCTAGATAGTCAAATCGTTCAACTATTCAATGAGAATTAGTTACAATCAGACAATAATCTATTGTAAAGTTCTAGTTCGCCGAATCAATCAACCGTTTGATGAGAATCAGTTACAATAGCATAACAAGCCATTCTAAGTTTCTAGATTACTAAATTAGTCAATCGTTTGATCATAATTGACTACAATCACATAACAAGCTGTTTTAAGTTTCTAGATCACCGAATCAGTCAACTGATTGATGAGAATTAGCTACAATTGCACAACAAGTCATTGTGAGGTTCTAGATCATTGAATTGGTTGATCATTCGATGATAATCAACTAGAATTACATAACAACTCATTCTGAGGTTCCACATCACCGAATCAGTCAACCGTTCGATGATAATCAACTAGAATCGCATAATAAGTCATTCTAAGGTTCTAGATCACTGAATCTGTCAAGTGTTTGATAAGAATCAACTACAATCACATAACAAATCATTCTGAGGTTCTAGATTGCTGAATTGGTCAACTGTTCGATAAAAATAAGCTAGAATCACATAATAAGTCATCCTGAGGTTTCAGATCACTGATTCGATCAACCTTTTGATTGGAATCAGTTAAAATTGTATTACAAGCCATTCTAGGTTTCTAGACCACTAAATCGGTCAACTGTTCGATGAGAATTAGCTACAATTGTACAAGTCATTATGAGGTTCTTGATCGTCAAATCAGTCGACCATTCGATGATAATCAACTAGAATCGCATAACAAGTCATTCTAAGGTTCTAAATCACCAAATTAGTCAACCGTTCGATGAGAATCAACTACAATCTTATAAAAAGTCATTTTAAGTTTCTAGATCACTAAATCGGTCAACTGTCTGACGAGCATCAACTTTAATCACATAATAAGATGTTTTAGGTTTTTCTATAGCTGAATTAGTCAACCGTTTGATGAGAATCAGCTACAATCACACAATAAATAATTTTTAGGTTCTAGATTGTCAAATCGATTGACCGTTTGATGAGAATCAACTAGAATCACATAACAAGTCATTCTGAGGTTCTAGATCACCGAATCAGTCAACCGTTCAATGAGAACCATCTACAATCACATAACAAGCCATTCTAAGTTTCTAGATCACCAAATCAGTCAACTATTTGATGAGAATCAGCTACAATGGCACAATAAGTCATTTTGAGGTTATAGATCATCAAATCAGTCAACTGTTCGATGAGAATCAACTAGAATCACATAACAAGTCATTCTGAGGTTCTACATCACAGAATCAGTCAACTATTTGATGAGAGTCAGCTACAATCACATAACAAGCCATTCTAAGTTTCTAGATTGTTATATCGGTTAATCGTTCGATGAGAATTAACTACAATCACATAGCAAGCCATTCTAAATTTGTAAATTGCAATATTTGTCAACCTTTCGATAAGAATTAGCTACAATCACACAATAAATAATTTTTAGTTTCTAGATCCTTGAATTGATCGACCGTTTGATGAGAATCAACTAGAATTGCATAACAAGTCATTTTGAGGCTCTAAATTGCCACATCAGTCAACCATTTGATGAGAATCAACTACAATTGCATAACAAGTCATTCTGAGGTTCTAGATCGCCGAATCGGTCAACCATTCAATGAGAATCATCTACAATCGCATAACAAGCCATTCTAAGTTTCTAGATCATTGAATCATTCAACTGTTCGATGAGAATCAGCTACAGTGGCACAAGTCATTTTGAGGTTGTAGATCATCGAATCGGTCAACTATTCAATGAGAATCAGTTAGAATTGCATAATAAGTCATTCTAAGGTTCTAGATCCCTAAATTGGTCAACTGTTTGATGAGAATCAGTTATAATTGCATAACAAGCCATTCTGAGTTTCTAGATTGCTAAATCGGTCAACTATTCGATTAGAATCAACTACAATCGTATAACAAGTTATTTTGAGATTCTAGATTGCCAAATCGATCATCTATTTGATGAGAATCATGTATACTCATATAATAAGTCATTCTAAGGTTCTAGATATTCAAATCGATCAACTATTTGATTGGAATGAGTTACAATCGCATAATAAGCCATTGTGAAGTTCTAGTTTGCCAAATTGGTCAACCGTTTGATGAGAATAAGTTACAATCTCATAACAAGTCATTATAAGTTTCTAAATCACTGAATCGGTCAATTGTTTGATCATAATCAACTACAATTGCATAACAACTTGTTTTAAGTTTCTAGATTTCCACATCGGTCAACCGTTCTATGAGAATTTGCTATAATCACACAACAAGTCATTGTGAGGTTCTAGATCATCAAATCAGTCGACCGTTAGAGGATAATCAACTAGAATCGCATAACAAGTCATTCTAAGGTTCTAGATCACTGAATCTATCAGTCGTTCGATGAGAATCAGCTACAATCACATAAAAAGTCATTTTGACATTCTAAATCGCCGAATCAATCAACTGTTCGATGAGAATCAACTACAATCGCATAACAAGTCATTCTTAGGTTCTAGATTGCCGAATCAGTCAATCATTTGATGAAAATCAACTAGAATTGCATAATAAATCATTTTGAGGTTTTAGATCTCCGAATCGGTCAACCGTTCGATGAGAATCAGCTAAAATTGCATAATAAATCATTCTGAGGTTTGAGATTGCCAAATTGGTCAACTGTTTGATAAGAATCATTTATAATCGCATAACAAGCCATTCTAAATTTTTAGGTTGTTGAATCGGTCAACTATTCGATTAGAATCAACTACAATCACATAACAAGACATCCTGAGGTTCTAGATTGTTGAATAGGTCATCTGTGTGAGGAGAATCATGTATAATCACATAACAAGTCATTCTGAGGTTTTAGGTAGTCAAATTGATCAACTGTTTGATGAGAATCAGTTACAATCACATAATAAGCCATTATGAAGTTCTAGATCACAAAATCGATCAACCGTTCGATGAGAATCAGTTACATCCGCATAACAAATCATTCTAAGTTATTAGATCACTAAATCAGTCAATTGTTGGATCATAATTGACTATAATTGCATAGCAAATTGTTTTAAGTTTTTAGATCATCAAATCGGTCAACTACTCAATGAGAATTAGCTACAATCATGCAAGAAGTCATTGTGAGATTCTAGATAGTCAAATCCATCGACCGTTCGATGATAATCAACTAGAATTGTATAACAAGTCATTTTGATGTTCTAGATCACCGAATCAGTCAGCCGTTGGATGAGAATTAGCTATAATCATATAACAAGTCATTTTAACGTTTTAGATCACCGAATGGGTAAAATGTTCGATGAGAATCAGCTACAATCGCACAAGTCATTCTGAGGTTCTAGATTGCCAAATCGGTCAACTATTTGATGAAAATCAGCTACAATCACATTTTAAGTCATTCTGAGGTTCTAGATCACCTACTCGATCATTCGGTCGATTAGAATCAGTTACAATCAGATAACAAACCATTCAAAGTTTCTAGATCACTAAATCAATCAACCCTTTGATGAGAATCAATTATAATCGTATAACAAGCTATTTTAAGTTTCTAGATCACTGAAAAGGTCAACCGTTCGATGAGAATCAGCTACAATCGCACAATAAATAATTTTTAGATTCTAAATTATTGAATCTATCGACCATTCAATGAGAATCAACTAAAATCGCATAACAAGTCATTCTAAGGTTCTAGATTATCGAATTAGTCAACTATTTGATGAGAATTAGCTACAATCGCATAAGAATTCATTATGAGGTTCCAAATCGCCAAATCGGTTAAGCGTTTGATAAGAATCATCTACAATCACATAACAAGCCATTTTAAGTTTCTAGATTGCCGAATTGGTCAACTGTTCAATGAGAATCAACTAGAGTGGCACAACAAGTCATTTTGAGGTTCTAGAACGTCAAATTGGTTAACCGTTTGATGAGAATCAACTAGAATAGAAAAACAAGTCATTCTGAGGTTCTACATCACCAAATTGGCCAACCATTCAATGAGAGTCGGCTACAATCACATAACAAGCCATTCTATGTTTCTAGATCAGTAAATCGGTCAAGTGTTTGATAAGAATCAACTACAATCGCATAACAAGCTATTTTGAGTTTTTAGATCATAGAATCGGTTAATAGTTTGATGTGAATTAGCTACAATTGCATAACAAGTCATTCTAAGTTTCTAAATCGCTAAATCGGTCAACTGTTCGATGAGAATCTGCTACAATTGCATAACAAGTTGTTTTGAGTTTCTAGATCGCCGAATCGGTCAACCGTTCTATGAGAATCAACTAGAATTGAATAATAAGTCATTCTGAGGTTATAGATCGCTGAATTGGTCAACTATTCGATGATAATTAGTTATAATCGCATAACAAGCCATTCTAAGTTTCTAGATTGCTGAATCGGTCAATTATTCAATTAGAATCAACTACAATCTCATAACAAGTCTTTCTGAGGTTCTAGATTGCCAGATCAGTCATCTGTTTGATGAGAATCATCTATAATCACATAACAAGTCATTCTAAGATTCCAGATAGTCAAATCGTTCAAGCGTTAAATGAGAAATAGTTACAATTGCAATAAGCCATTGTGAAGTTTTAGATCTCCAAATCGGTCAACCGTTCGATGAGAATCAGTTACAATAGTATAACAAGCCATTTTGAGGTTATAGATCACCAAATTGGTCAACTATTCGATGAGAATGATGAGGACTGACTCTATGACAATAGACATAAAAAAGAAATACAGATACAAAACCACAGAAGAGCACAACTCAGAAATATATTTTCAAAATATTTGATGAATAAATATGATCTTCTTACATGCATATAACTAATAGAAGACAACCTACATGCCCGCAGGCTACAATCTACTTGAGTTCTGGAAGTTCCTAATCTCTCAGAATTCTATCTCTGACCCAAAACTTGCCTTCTCTCCCAGTATGTGTCTTCAAATAGCCATCCATCGATTTGGTGCCAACACATGTCAAAACATGTCAAAATTATGTCTCTTTCTACTTTCTGTGATTTGGCACCAAAAGAGATGTTCTGGAACTCAAATTTCACCAGGATGAAATTTAGTCAATTCCCCAACAGCAAGTCCAACTTTCAATGGCCATAACTTCCTAACCGGGACTCCAATCGATGAAAATTTTGCGCCATTTAGTGCCTCAAAATTGGATCGAAATCTCTACGAGGCCATCTTGAATAGAGAATTATAAGTCATTCTGTGATTAAGGTAAGCTTTAAGATTTGTGTTTTCTCTTCCAATCATTCCATAAAGTCTTTAAAAAAAATAAAAATTGAATCATTGATCAAAGCTTGAATTTCTGGGCAAAATGTTCATGCTTTAGTGATAAAGGATTGTGATGTTGCAGGGCCAAGGGACCTATGGCAGTCACTGGCCATTTGATAATAAATCAAAGTTTGAGTTTCAAGATCGCCAAACCTTATATCAATTAAATGGTAGACCGTTCAGGTATTTAATTGTTGCCTACATTTATGTCCAACTTTAGCAAAAAGGGTATCCAAATCTGCACTCTGAGGGACAATACAATTTTAGGTTGATCGATTTGACTAACAATGTATTTACGGTTGTATTTGAGAATTGTATTTGTGACAACTACTAGATGTTATCACAGTCTATGATTCTAGAAAAAATTATAAGGCAATCCATAAACAGGACAATACAATTTCTCCCACAAGGGTTTTCACACAAATATCATGTGTTATTGTGTTTTTCTTATGTGTGTGGTTATTGATATTGAGTAAATGATGTTATTATTATTGATCAAATTTTAAATATGGTATTAAGTTTGTAAAAGTAAAGATTATCATTATATTGATTCACAAGATGTCAAATAGGCCTGAGGAGGTACCGGGATAGATAGGAGAAGCAGCATTCGATGCAATTAAAGCGGTGAATGAATGCAATGCCATTTCATTTGACATTCAATGACAAATAAAATGCCCTTTTTGCATATTAATGAGCCTCCGCTTTCAAAACATTATGAACCTTGTTATTACATTTGCACCTTCTCTTGAAAGAATATGATCTTAAAACATTTTTTACCTGCTTTCCTTTTCAAAAAGTTAGGCTTGTAGTGGGCACTTGGACAAAAAACTTAATGATTTTGAAGCTTTACCAAACCAAAAACACCCAATGGGGTCTTTGCCTTCACAATCATGGACTCATACCCTTGCAGCTTTGGCATAAGCTAAACTTATTAGTTTCAAACATCCAATACGCATGTCAAGCACCTTACAATCCTTGGGCTTCTATACGTTGTTGAGCCTTTGGAGATTGGTATACACTCTCACAAAGCCCCAACATAGGCTAGCTTTATTTGTTTGTTGGATTGAAACACGTGAACAAGACACTTCATTGGCCCTCGAAGAGCACAACTACCTCATTTCATCGAATGCCAACAAACACAAGTGCCTTACTTATGTCAGACCTTTCTTGCACGTCGAAGATAGTATGGGAGTACGGAATATTAGAATCTTATAATTGTACCAGATTATGATCATTTCAGGTTGAGGCAAGCTTAGAAAGCCGAATCAGTACAACGAAAAGAATAAAAAAATCAGAGTTAAAAAAATCACTCAGGCCATATGTGGAGTCATGCCCAACTCAGCATGTGTTATATATATATATATATAGAAGTAAGGCATTCATTGATGGAAGTGATATCAATTTATAAGGACAGTGTCCTGAAGAGCACAATAAGCATTAGCAAACATAGATTTTCAGTACTTGAAAGTTGGTGAGAAAGGGAGCATGTGTTATATATATATATATATATATCCTTGGTGATAGTAAGTTCTTTAGGTAAAAAAAAGGGAAGTAAGGCATTCATTGATGGAAGTGATATCAATTTACAAGGACAGTGTCATGAAGACCACAATACACATTAGCAAACATAGATTTTCAGTGCTTGAAAATTAGTGAGAAAGGGAGCATGTGTTATGGAAGTGATGATGAAAAGCACAGTCACAACAACATTCACTGTCAAAGCAGTGACAAGATAAAGTGACAACAGGTTGTTCAAGGATCAATGCCTTGGTAGAGTCATGATGAATCTAAGACAGTGTATGATAATGACAATACTAATACAAGTTCAGGACAGTGATATGCATGAAGAAGTTGCAGTGTTAACCAAAGAAGATAATGAACAGAGTGCGAGGACTATGATGAGTGACAAAGGTATAGAGTACTATCATCTTATGCGAGTACTATATTAATGACTGCAAAGCCTTTTCGGAGTTTTGTGAAGACAAAAACACAGTGACAAAATGTTTAATGGCAGGAGTAAGTAGAGAGATCACTATCCTTGAATATACAACACTATTATAGAGTACAGGGCAATGAAACTGTTGGAGGATGCACTTGGAAGGTTGTTTATCATCAATAGAGAGGGGACAATCCGTCCATGTTATTGCAGTTCAAACGAAAGACATAGAATAGTGATCCAAAAAGCAATGCTCACGACTGTGATATGAACAAGCAAAAATGGTGTTAAGGTTACTGTCATCTTGAATAGAGAATAAAAGGAAAGGTAAAGAATTCAGGCCATGCAAAATGTAAATAGCAGTTGTGCCTAAGTTTAATCTCTTCAAACATATTCATCTACTCTAATTTGCCAATAACCATCATGCATACTTAAATGAAACACTCTAGAGGTGCATAAGAGTTCACCATAAAATTAAACAGGTGCTTTATACGACGTGCAAATTAATTGTTAGTGTTTTCCTTTGTGAGATCAAAAAAGATCTTTTTCTTTATTTACTTAGTAAATGCACATTCATGTAATAGAGTAAATCCAAGTCCAGTTCAATAGATTAAACCCTCTTGTAAGATCAATTTTATCGCATCAATAGAAGTCTAGTTCCCTAATTTTTTACTTCTTCAGGGACTGCACTTGTTGTAGCATCCCTCTTTTATTAATATAAATACTTGAACTTCATCCCAAATAAATGAGTGTACACTGCAAAACTTGTACAATTTTTGTCATCATCTTCTCTCACTTTGTTTCAATTTGATATCATAATCTATTCAATATTCTTCATTTTGGTAGATGGATAAGAAAGCTGGTGCAAGTCCCTTGTCACCATATCTTGTTATTCTGCAACAAAGGTCAGAGCAAAGAAAAGAAAATCTGCGAGAATCCAGGTTGGTCAGGCTATTGTGCGCTGCATTGTTGTTAATGTTATGTAAGATTTACATAAATTAATTCCGAATCATTAACAAGCACTTTCGTTTGTCAACAGCGTTAATGTTGTGGATGACAAAAGTGCACACTTAACAAAGGATATTTAGCCGATAGGCTATTGCTGGTTGAAAACCAGCTGATTTTCATGATGTCGGATGCCTGAGAATGTCCATAATTCGCTGGCAATAAATTTTTTGGGATGTGTAAGTAAAAATTTATAGGTATATTGTTTGTCGTACTGGTAACGCGTCCTATCATCGTGTGGAGCAAGTTTTGGCAGGCTTGACTCATTAAAACCGTCCGATGTTGAAGTAGATCTACGGACAGGATCAAATCTAAATCCTGATATTGTTATTTCTTTTATCAATTCGATTGTTCTCTTCCGACATTTCTTTTACTGCAAGAGGTCGCGGCTGCCATGTCCCTGTTCTTCAACATAGTACTCAGGTATATCTTCATTTAAAAGCAATTAACTATTAATCTTGAATCGGGGCCTATGTGTAAAAGCCGAAGACAACTAGGATAAAGCACTTTTTAAAACACTGGTAAAAAAATGACATACCCAGATGGCAGGTCAAATTAGAAAGAGAAGATTTTTCTAATCTAGAGCTTCCACAGCTTCATTTTGTTGCAGAGAATCAAGCGAGATTATAATTAAACCCACTTTCCCCAACATCAATAGATATGTCCAGTCTAGATCTTCCATGGCTTCATGTTGTTCCTTAAAATAGACTTGTAAGGATTTTATTTCTTTACAGCGGTTAAAGCAGATGCTACCTCAAAATGCTGGCTTAAGGCTACAGGCATTGGAATTTAAGATCTTTGAGACGACCGAATAAATTCAAGTTTTGGAAAATTTCCAACCTAAATAGGTAAGGTATCATAACCATCCCATTTTTTACAGTGCTTAGTTTGACTTATGTTTTAAATTCATGGACAAGCTTGTCAATTCAGTGCAGCATATTCAGTCCAGAAATAATATAGGTATGCGTCATCCAACAAAAGACAACTTCGCGGGATTACAAAGACATTGCAAGTTCCTTTGATTTGTTGAGTAACTCTTTTTTCTAAATTATTTATTAATTTTAAGACAAATTACTCGTGGCATGCTGTATGATACTTGTCAAAAAGGAGAGATTTGTAAATACTTGGCAGATGTATTTTATAACCTGTCATTATAATTCTACAAATCTCTACACGGTAGCATTGTACGTGTCCTTATTAATGTTGGGCTTTTGTGCTACAAATAATTTCATTATGTAGGAAGTTGGTTAGTTGCAGTAGATTTTTAATGAATATGCCTCTTTACCATTTCTGATGATCTGATTAAAAACATTAAGGTAAGCTCTAAGCTTTGTGTTTTCTCTTCCAATCATTCCATAAAGTCTTTAAAAAAAATAAAAATTGAATCATTGATAAAAGCTTGAATTTCTGGGATCAGTGGTATTATTATTTCTATACAGCATAGTTGATCTCAGAATTTCATGCCTACTGCAATCAATCATCAATCATCAGTTTGTTTTAAAATAATTTTTTTCGATTGAATATAATATAAACAATATTTACATCAGTTATGGAGTATCATAAAAGAGTTGACCATTATTATTATTTTTTTAAATTATGTTCCTAATTAGGAGATCAGTTTAGGATGAGAGAGAATTAAACTATCACCGATCAGATTTCATTGTCCTTGCCGTCCAGCCATTGCTTCCTTCCATCCACTTCAAGATCTTTTATTGAATAATTGGGAGAGAATACATGTGGGTTGTAGTTGCCATCTTTTTTTTGTTTGTTTTTTTGTAATTGATGGTATTTTCCTTGAGAACAAAAACAACATGAGAAAAACGTTGCATTCATTTTGAGCACTAATTTATGCAAAATAGAGAAATTTAAAATTCGATGTTAATCATATAGATAGTAACAATAGGAATTTAATGTTACCAATTATATAAGAATAAAATATAGGACATTTCTAGAAGTATTGCACAATGAATGAGCATTGGAAATGTTCCAGAGATAAAGGAGAAAATTAAATGTCTTGGACCAGTCCATAGAGCTTGATGTGTTAGTTGTTACATCCATATTTTTTTTAAATTTTTTTTTCCTATACTGCTCTATCATGCCAATGCTAATTACACTATTACAATCTATAGTTCCATGAAACCTTGTGGTTAGTTAATTAGGAGAATCAAGAAGATTGTAATTATAATAGTGAAATCGTTATCGAGTGTTCTAACTATTAAAAACATGAAGTAAGAACATTTTGTATCAATAAAAAATTATTTTCTGGGAAGAAAACAAAAGGAGGCCCATGTTCGCTCCCCCTTCACAAACTACTGGATATTCTTTATTGGAATCCCAAGCATGCTGCAACAGTCAGCTTCCCACTCTCACAGTTATTGTCCGGTGCCCCCTGCTGCTTCATGAAAAATTCATACCCCCTAATTCACCTCTTGCTCTGCCACTACTTTATAGCACATGAAGTTGAGAATACAGCCCCCAAGGCTTAAAGTTGAGGGTCAACCCATGTTGTCAAGTAAATTTTTTATGACAGGGATCCACTAAAGTTGCTCTTAAAATACATTATTCCTAAATTTTATTGTAATTTATGACAAAAAAAGTGTAAGTACAATAATAGAGCTATCAAATTTAGGCATTCTTGGCACAACACACCTTTTAAGTGCATGAATGTGAGTGGTTCCATTAAGCAATGCTTGTGTGACATTGAACATGAATTCCTAACATAACAAACCAAAATCCAACAAACGAAATGTCCCTCTAGATAAGAATGAGAAGCCGTAATCTTTAGATAAGATTGCAGCATGCAAGTTAGCATGTCCACAAATCTAAGTTCCAGGCACCACCTGCTTCTCTCGAAACAGACCAAGTTGGAGTACTAGATGAGAAAACTGTATAATAATGTGAGGCAGTATGATTCATCCCTTCTTAGAATAGAAGAAATTGAAAGGTTCAGAGGGCAGTTGCCATTGGACATCACAGAATCTAGAAGTGGTGCAGAGCACTCGGTCCGAATAGTGATTAGCACCAACCAAAAAAATTTGCATTTTCCTTGCGTGTGTCAAATATGGAGCTTTGGAAACCAGTATGAACATCCATTAAAGTATGAAGAATATGGAGTTGCCACTGTCCTGTGAAAAACATTGCATGAATAGGGCATGCAGACCTATTGGCAAAACACCTTCAAAGAACTATTGACTTTAGTGAGGATGCAGGATATGCACAAATTGGAATTGTTGAGAGACTTTCGAAATTTTCAAGAAAATAAATTGGCAGGTGTAAAGTCAAATTCCATAACATCCACCAACATCCTCCCAGCTCATGCCAAATGGGAGCTTTAAAACAGAGTATGACTTCCACCAAAGGGAAACAGATAAGGGAATTTTGTCAAATGTTGTAATTTGACAAAAAGTGTGGAATCATAGATGACACATTTTAACCGTTGACAGAATGTCTTCAAGAAAATGTCTCAAAATTATTGTAGGATATGCACGCAATACTGGCAGGCAAAATAAACCAAAACCCCGTAATCTTGGGATGCTTGGCAGTTCATAATGCCATGAGATTAGGAAAGGGGTGCGGTTCAGGAAATAAACGAAATGCCATGGGGAGAAAAAAGGAGAGGGAGTTGAGAGCTATGTGGTCCAAGAGTAAGGAATGAGGAAGTTTGAAGGAGCAACAAGCACAAAAGGTTGAGAGGGGAGTCCTGAAAGCTGCGCAAGAGGTAAAAGAGCCAATATAGGGGCCAGTAGGGAAATAGGAAGACACCCCTACATAAGGAGGCTAATAAAGCAATGGGAAATGCATGTAAAGAGAATGAAGAGGTAGCACTGGAGAACAAAGGGAAGCGGAAGAGATCTAAATTGTTAAAAACATGGATCTTAGGAGATACTCACAAAGGAGCACTGTTGAATACAGGTTCAATACATTTAATTTATAGTCAATTACATGATAAATGATGGTCATCAAATTAGCTGCAATATACATGACATGTAATTGGAGATAATGCAAGGTGATTGGGTCGTTGTATGGTTGGTGTATCTGTGGACTATATCTCTTGAAACACCCATATGGGTCCTGGCTAACTAAAAATATCAGTTTACATGTGTTTGAAGTCAACAAAGTTAAAAATTAAAAATATTATTTTTATAATAACTAATATAATCTGTTAAGTAAAACTTAGAAAGTCTATAATAACTAAAATAATTGATCCCCACACACATACTCACACTATCTCTCCATCTTTCTCTATCCTTATAACTATAATATTAGTTTAAATGAAATTTAAAACATTATATATATATATATATATATATATATATATATATATATATATATATATATATATATATATATATATATATATATATAGTTTTCACATATATAAGTCATTCCATCTTGGATGCATATGCAAACAATAATAAATGTTGTATTTATTTACTTATACGAAATCCTCCAAGAATATAATCCATTCATAATGGTCATTTAAGTGAAAAGATAATTCTTTAAATAATATTTTGAATAACACATAGTATGTTTCATCATGGATGTTGTGAAGAGGGTTTGAGATATTTGAAACTTGAATGTGCAGTCAACCAAATTTACACTTTGAACATTAGTAAATTTAGTTTATTGTTTTATGGTGAGCTAACCAGCATGAGTGGGTGCAAAATCTATAAAATACAGTGGACTGTGAGGTGAGAGAGAGAGATAAGGATATATCAAGAGTATGAGAGGATGAGACCTTCAGAGAGACAAATGCTTATACTGTCAACCTTTCAGATCAAATAACATTATCAAATAATGAAAATAAGATAGCTGGAAAAGATATAATCATTCTTAACTGCCCCTTACCCCTTACTTCGTACGTGTTAAAAAACTTGACTATTTTTTATATACCTACATATGCTCTGCCTATTAGAAACAAAAATTAAATACCTACATATCCTCTACCTATTAAAACAATTAGTCGTTAAAAAGTTTTCCCTACCACCTGTAAACAAGGCCGCAGTGCAATAAAGTTCCTGCCAAATATTGGTAGGTCTATTTTGATATAAAACATGGTGGACATTGACACAAATGCAGGCAATGTTTAAGGTGTCTTATCACATAATTTGTATGTGATTTACATACAATTTCAGTTTTGATAAGGACTCCTCACAATTTTTATGGCTCTCTGTTATGAAAACTTGATAAGCTTCCTAAATTAGGAAGATACGATCAAATAGCAATACACAAATCTGATAAGCTTTGTCAATTAAGAAGATAAAATCAAATAGCAAAACACAAACTAGCAAGTCGGGGCACACACATATATCATGAATAAGGCTTTATAGATGTCTAGTTGATTGGGGGAATGAATAAGATTGTAATTATAATTGTGAGATTACTATTACATGTTTTAACCATTAAAATACATGCAGTGAGCACATTTTAAATCACTAACAAATTATTTGGGGGGAAAAAAAAGCAGGAAGCACATGTTTGCTTTCCGTCCTAAACCATAGGGATATTCATCATTGGAATCCCAAGCATGTTGCAACAATCAGCTCCTCACTCTTGAAGTCATTGTCCAGTGTCCCCTGCTACGCATGAAAAATACACTCAACTCCTGATTCACCCCTTTCTCTACTACCACTTGATAGCACATGAAGTTCACAAAACAAACCCCCCGAACTTAAATTTGAGGGACAACCCAAGCTGTCAAGTAAATTTTTGGGAACACGTCCACTAAAAGTTGCCCTTGGCATACATTCTTCCTAAATTTTATTGAAATTTATCAGAAAGATGTGTGAGTACAACCATACAACCATCAAATTTAGGCATTCCTGACACAACACACTTGCACATACATGAATGTGAATGGTTCCATTAAGCAGTGTTTGCGCTAAAATATTGATTCAACGCCCCTTAGGGTAGAGACGCATTTGTTATCAGTATTCATTTTCAAGAAAAAGACCTCCTTGTACACTGTAACATTCTTTTAAATTATGTATCCTTCTACTGACATGGTATGCATTTCTCAAAGGAAAGGTCTAATATTAGAACCTTATAAATAATATGAAGAATCGAAGAGTAAAGTGGAGCTTAAAATCTATTGAAAACAATTAACACCAAAATATATATTTTTAAATTTTAATTAAGAATGAAGTGTTCTCAAAGGGGCCAACCCTTTTTACGAAAATGAATAAAGATTCAATGTAGAAGACCCACAAACATTAATGAAACAACCAAATGGACCAACAACACTAAGGCTGTAAACCAACAGATATGATTCCAAAATTAGAACTCTTTAACAAAAACATCTACTCTTTTTGTTGAACCATTTAAGCAGGATTCCTTCCTGAACAATTTATGTAGCTAGAGGTGTCATAGATAACAAATTAACTCCCTAATTTTAAGAAATAAAAATTTTAACAATATTTGTTAAAATTTGAAAATATTTGCGCTGCCACATCTTGCCTTGGTACTACCTACCATCTTGCCTGCTGCCATGGCCTGAGATTTTAAAAAAGTGCAAAAGTTAATTCATATTAAATCAAAATGCCAATAATTTAAAAGAGGTGAAGTTACTAACCTGGAAGGAGACGGCTGTTAATTCCAGTTCTTCAAGATCCGGAAAACTGCTAAGTAGGGTAAGAGAAGGAGGTGAAAACCACAAGCATGACGTAACTGATAATGATTTTAATGATTTCAGAGTAGAAACTCCTCCAAATGACCCAAAACCTGAAGCAGATGGATCTTGTAGAAACACACAAAAATTTAACTGCAATTTAGATAGCATGTCACATCCCTCCACATTGAGTTTGACCAGTCGAGGACAGTCTGTTGTCAATGATTTTATATCCAAATTTTCCAAAACCACGTTCTCAAGATTTGGAGCCCTAATACTTAAATTCCTTATGCGGACATAATGCAATGAGATGTTGAAGCTTGTCATCAGTCAAATTTCTAATCCCAGATAATGTCATAAAGGTTAATGTTTTTAACGATTTCACGGTAGCAACTCCTCCTAATGACCCAAAATCTGAAGCAGTTGTGTCTTGTAGAAGCACACAAAAATTTAGCTACAGTTTAGACAGGCTGTCACAAAGCTCCAGTTTGAGTTCGACAAGTCGAGGAGAGACTGCTGCCAATGATTCTATTTCCAAAATTGCCAAATTTAAGCTATCGAGATCTGGAGCCCTAATACTTAATTTTTTCAACTGAGGACAGTTAAGCAGCTCCAATTTCTGAAGATGCGGACAAAACGCAATGAGTTGTTCATCAGTTAATTTTTCAATCCCAGACAGAGAGCATGTTGTAAGCGACAAGAAACCCCCAAAGTCAGTGGGTATTTCTGAAAATGTACAACCTTTAATCTCCAAACCCATGAGAGAGTGACAAACTAAAAGAGAAGGCAGTATATAAATTTGGTTACCATAGTTAGCAAGCCCCACATGTTTAACTCCTTTAGCAGCTGCACGGTCAATCCATTCTGGAATTTTCTCAGCATTGCACGCGAATTCAAACCTCAAACTTTCGAGCTGGGCGGAATGGCAGAGAAGAATATCGTCCAGCACTCTGTCTGGACGATTCAGCGAGAAAAAAGGGCATGAGAGAAATTGAGACAGGGCAGATGCTTCCAGAGGGGTCGCCATCTACTGTAGAGGACAGAGGTGCGAATAGCGTCTTTTAGAGGAAGGAGAGAGAGAATATTGCAGCACAATAAATGGTGAGGTAAGTCGCTCAACCTATCAATTGAAATCTCCATTGCAACTGTTTCAACTTGATTCAAAAGCAATATTACCTCTAATGTAGTGGAGCGTCGTAGATTGCAGATGTTCTTCCCACAGCCCTGATTATTTAAATGGCCAAATTATGGCAAAATTACAGACCGAAAACTAAACCCTTCCCCAAAAATCCAATATAGGGTGGGCCCCACTAGCCGTCCCGTAACTCCCATTTAGGGTTTAAATGTTTTGAATAATATGCACTGAATGTGTTTGTTGGATGAGTTTCAAAAACCTTCATGTGATGTAAATTTGGATCTCCATTGCCTTGTTGATATCGAAAATAATTTGGGCCCTTTGGTGTGCTAAATTCGATGTATTTGAAGGCGTAAGTAGTGTGAAATTCAAGGCAAGTTATTAGATCCACAATGGGGGAAGGTTTAAAGATAAATTTGGGACCTACACATCTTTTTTTCAAATTTCAATCTTAGGGCCTATGTCAATTTAGGATTTGACTAATTTAAATTCATAATTTTGTTAGACTCCATGCAATTTTGGGGCCCATGTTTGCAAATTTCAATTGAAAGGGATTATAAAGTTCAAGGAAATTTAATTATTATAATTTTGGGCCCAATTTCAATCGATCCAATTTAATCAAGAGCTAGAGTTAATTAAGGGGATGTGATTTATTTATTTATTTTTATTTCTTTTTCCCCATGCAAGTCATTCATTTTGGACAATTAGGTGGGTATTTAAAGAAGCATTTGGACTTTCAAGTTTTCCATCTTTTGCACTCACTTCATTACTAGCTGGTGTGGGCTTGAAGAATTGGAAGGATTTGGATTCATTTGGTTGGGGGGTCTTGATGTTTGATATTATGTTTGGGAAGAATGTTGTAATGTCAAAATTCATCAACATGGTGATGGGTTTCATCTTATCGATATTTTTTTCTTGGGTTGAAATGCAATGCTAACACCTTAATTTAATTCAATTTATTTTGTCTTTGCTCTGGCTTGCAATATTTATAATGGTAATATTTTCTCAAATCATGCGGACTATGACTTTTTTTTTTAAGCCTTTTGTAGGTTGGCAAGGGAGTTCTTGCAACTTGGCAAGGGATCTCTTCCAACTTGGTGAGGGTCCTCTCACAACTTGGTAGGAGGCATATAGGTTCAATCTTGAGGACTTCATGAGAAGAAGGAAAGGTTAACCAAACAAAAGATGGACATGAGGAAGGAAGTTTAATCTCAATTCAAGCTCAAGTTCTCAAGTGGAAGGAGGTTCATATCAAGTTAAGCTACCAAGGACAAGATCAATCTAAGTAAATGAAGGCTACATCATTCTAAGATCAAGTCATCAAGTACAAGCTAGCAAGTTCAAGGTGTCAGTGAGAAAATTTTTAAGGACAAGGTCAAGAGCATCAAGGATACTCTTCCCCTTCATCAAAGAATTGAATTAATCAAAAGATGAGGTTGATGATGTGGCAATTTCAAGAGCATGCAATCATAACATGCCAAGTGTCTTATGTTTTCATGGGCTTAAAAATCATTGTAATTTTCTTATTGGCCCACAAGTGTGGTGTCTTCATGTAATTGGTTGTAAATTGGCAACCCTAATTAGGGTTTGTGGGATTCAATCTAGGCCACTCATTGTACTTTGGAGCCTCTATATAAGGTCATTTCCTCTGATTTGTAAGGGAGTTATGTTGGAGAATTGTTATTACATCGAGAGGCATAAGCTGACAGTAGCAACATGGACTATAGCTACCCAGTAGATTTAACGGTGTAAACAAGAGGAAATGCTTGGCATTCCCAACCAGCTGTATATATTCCAAACTATTCGTATTATTCCAAACTCCACGAGTATAATGTGACAGTGTGGCTAAAGCATTTTTTCAACTTTCTTATTTTCTTTCCCCTTATTGTCTGACTTTTTTTAAATAATGGAATCAAACACATTCACTTAAATTTAGAGCTCAAAAAAAGAGGAAAAATGGCACCAAAAAGTAGGAAAAAGGCCCACAGAGAAGAAGCCTATAGAGAAGCTCGTGACAGAGGAAGTAAAGGAGGTTAGAGAAACTATTTCAAAGAAGGCTCCCTCTGAGAAGAAGCCCAAGGCGAAAGCTCCATCCAAGGCCACAAAGAAATCTCCCAAGGCATTCGGTGATAAGAAGATGAGGAAGAAGAGAATCGTAGAGACCTACAAGATCTACATTTTCAAGGTCCTCAAGTAGGTTCGTCTTGAGATCGACATCTCCACTAAGGCTATGTCGATTATGAACTCCTTCATGAATGACATTTTCAAGAAATTGGTGGGGGAATCTTCAAAGCTCGTCAAATGTACAAGGAGGGAAACTCTTTCCTCGTGAGAGGTGCAGACGACCATTGAATTGACTCTTCCCGGTGAGCTTGCAAAGCACACAGTTTTAGAGGGTATCAAAGTTGTTACCAAATTTACTTATGGTTGATTAGTTGTGTGTCTCGGTTCGATTATTTGATGACATGCTAGATAATAATGTAATTTCTATTTCCAACTATCTATGTTTTCAATTAAACATGATCGAAGGGTTTTCATTATGAAGAGGTTTTGATAGCGTACATTTTGAATCATGTCGTCCATTTTGCTTCACAACTGACGTTTGCAATGTGATTTTTGGGGCATTCATGAGGGTGTCATGGTGCGATTATGTTATTATGGTTTTTAGGGTTTATTGTTTATCATAAGAGAAATTATATCGAAGCATATCATCTATTTTTCTTCACAAATGTTGTTTGTAATGAGGTGCTTGGGGCTTAGTGTATCCCCTTATGCGATTCTAACTAATTCTCATCGATTGGTTGACCGATTCAACAATCTAGAACCTCAGAATGACTTGTGCGAATGTAGTTGATTCTCATTGAATAGTTGAACGATTCGGCAATATAGAACCTCAGAATGACTTGTTATGCGATTGTAGCTGATTCTAATCGAATGGTTGACCATTTCGGGGATCTAGAACCTCATAATAACTTGTTATGAGATTCTAGTTGATTCTCATCGAACGGTTAACCGATTCAGTGATCTAGAAACTCAAAATAGCTTGTTATGCGATTGTAGTCGATTATCATTGAACGGTTGACCGATTTAGCAATCTAGAAGCTTAGAATGACTTGTTATGCGATTGTGACTAATTCTCATCAAATGGTTGATCGATTCGGTGATCTAAAACCTCAGAATGACTTAATATGCGATTGTAGCTCATTCTCATCGAACAGTTGACCTATTAGGTGATCTAGAACCTCTGAATGACTTGATATGCTATTCTAGTTGATTCTCATCGAGCGATTGACCGATTCGATGATCTAGAATCTTAGAATGATATGTTGGGTAATTGTAGGCGATTCTCATCGAACGGTTGACTGATTTGGCAATCTAGAAACTCAAAACAACTTGTTATGTGATTGTAGTTGATTCTCATTGAACAGTTGACCGATTCGAGGATCTAGAAACTTAGAATGGCTTGTTATGCGATTGTAGTTGATTCTCATCGAACGATTTACTGATTCTACAATCTAGAAACTCAAAATAGCTTATTATACGATTGTAGTTGATTCTCATCGAACGGTTGACCGATTTAGCGATCTAGAAACTTTTCTTAGCTTGTTATGAGATTGTAGCTCATTCTCATCGAACGGTTGACTAATTTGGTGATCTAGAAGCTCAAAATGACTTGTTATGCGATTTTAGTTGATTCTCATCGAATAGTTGACCAATTCAATGATCTAAAACCTTAGAATGACTTGTTGGGCAACTGTAGCTGATTCTCATCAAACAGTTGACCGTTTTGGCCATCCAGAACCTCAGAATGAGTTGTTATGCAATTGTAGCTGATTATCATTGGACGATTGACTGATTCGATGATCTAGAACCTCAAAATGACTTGTTATGAGATTCTAGTTGATTCTCATCAAACGGTTGACCGATTCGGCAATCTAAAAACTCAAAACAACTTGTTATACAATTACAGTAGATTCTTATCGAACGGTTGACCAATTCAGTGATGTAGAAAGTGACAATGACTTGTTATGTGATTGTAGTTGATTCTCATCGAATGGTTGACCAATTTCATGATCTAGAAACTCAAAATAGTTTGTTCTACGATTGTAGTCAATTCTCATCAAACGGTTGATCGATTTAGCTTCCTAGAAGCATAGAATGGCTTGTTATGAGATTGTACCTGATTCTCATCGAATGGTTGATAGATTCGGTCATCTAGAACCTCAGAATGACTTGTTATGTGATTCTAACTAATTCTCATCGAACGGTTGACCGATTTAACGATCTAGAACCTCAGAATGACTTGTTATGCGATTCTAGTTGATTATCATCGAATAGTCAATCAATTCAACGATCTAGAGCCTCAACATGACTTGATGTGCGATTGTAGCTAATTTGCATTGAATGTTTGACCGATTCGGCAATCTAGAAACTCAAAATAACTTGTTTTACGATTGTTATGAGATTGTAGTTGATTCTCATCAAGCAGTTGACCTCTTTAACGATCTAGAAACTTAGAATGGTTTGTTATGTGATTGTAGCTGACTCTCATTGAATGGTTGACTAATTTGGTGATGTAGAACCTCAGAATGACTTGTTATGTGATTCTAGCTGATTCTCATCGAACGCTTGACTGATTCAACAATCCAGAACCTCAAAATGACTTGTTGTAACACTGTAGCTGATTCTCATCGAACAATTGACCGATTCTGTGTTCAACAAACTTAGAATGGCTTGTTATGCAATATTAGATGATTCTCATCGAACGGTTGACTGATTCGGCAATCTAGAACCTCAAAATGACTTGTTATGTGATTATAGTTGATTCTCATCGAACGGTCAACTGATTTAGCAATCTAGAACCTCATAATGACTAGTTATGTGATTCTAGTTGATTCTCATTGAATGATCAATTGATTTGACGATCTAGAACCTAAAAATTACTTATTGTGTGATTGTAGCCGATTCTCATCGAATGGTTGACCGATTTAGCAATCTAGAACCTTAAAATAACTTGTTATGTAATTATAGTCAATTCTCATCGAACAGTTGACCAATTTAGTGATCTAGAAACCTCGAATGGCTTGTTATGCGATTATAACTTATTCTAATCAAACGGTTGATTGAATCGGCGATCTAGAACCTCAGAATGACTTACTTATGTGATTCTAGTCGAGTTTCATCGAACGGTTGATCGATTTGGCAATCTAGAACCTCAGAATGACTTGTTGTGTGATTGTAGCTAATTCTTATTGAATGGTTGACCGATTCGATGATCTAGAATGTCAAAATGATTTGTTATGTGATTGTAGCAAATTCTCATCGAATAATTGACTGATTCGACAATCCAGAAGCTCAAAATGACTCGTATAATTCTAGTTGATTATCATCAAACGGTGGACCCATTCGACGATCTAGAACCTCACAATAACTTGTTATGTGATTGTAGCTAATTCTCATCGAATGGTTGACCGATTCAGCGATCTAGAACTTCACAATGGCTTATTATGCATTTATCAGTGATTCTCATAGAATAGTTGATCGATTTGACTATCTAGAACCTCACAATGATATGTTATGCGATTATAGATGATTCTCATCAAACAGATTAGCGATTTGGCAATCTAGAACCTCAGAATGACTTGCTATGTGATTGTAGTTGATTTTAATCGAATAGTTGATCGATTCAGTAATCTAGGATCTTAGAGTGGCTTGTTATGCGATTGTAACTAATTCTCATTGAATAGTTGACCAATTCAGTGATCTAGAACCTCAAAATGACTTATTATGAAATTCTAGTTGATTCTCCTCGAACGGTTGATCAATTAAGCGATCTAGAAACTCAAAATAGCTTGTTATGCAATTATAGCTGATCCTCATCGAACAGTTGATCGATTAAGCGATCTAGAAACTTAAAACAACTTCTTAAGAGATTATAGTTGATTCTCATTGAACGGTTGACCGATTTAGTTATCTAGAAACTCAAAACAGCTTGTTATGCGATTCTAGTCAATTCTTATCGAACGGTTGACCGCTTTAGCGATCTAGAAACTTAGAATGGCTTATTATGTGATTGTAGCTAACTCTCATCAAATGGTTGACTGACTCGGCGATGTAGAACCTCAGAATGAATTGTTATGCGATTCTAGCTAATTCTCATCGAACGGTTGATCGATTTGACTATCTAGAACCTCAAAATGGCTTGTACCACTGTAGCTGATTCTCATCAAATAGTTGACCGATTCAGTGTTAAACAAACTTAGAATGGCTTATTATGCGATTTTAGATGATTCTTATCGAACGGTTGATCGATTCGGTGATCTAGAACCTCAAAATGACTTGTTATGTGATTCTAGTTGATTCTAATCTAAGAGTCAATCGATTCAATGATCTAAAACATAAAATTTACTTATTATGCCATTGTAGCTGATTCTCATCAAACGGTTGAATGATTCAGTGATCTAGAAACTTTAAACAGCTTGTTATGCAATTATAGTCGATTCTCATCAAACAACTGACTGATTTAGTGATCTAGAAACCTAGAATGGCTTGTTATGCGATTGTAACTAATTCTAATCAAATGGTTGACCAAATCGGTAATCTAGAACCTCAGAATGACTTATTATATGATTCTAGCTGATTTTCATTAAACAGTTGACTGATTTGAGAATCTAGAAGCTCAGAATGATTTTTTATGTGATTGTAGTTGATTATCATTGAATGGTTTACTGATTCGGCAATCTAGAACATCAAAATGACTTGTTATGTGATTGTAGCTAATTCTCATCAAACAGTTGACTGATTCGGCAATCTAGAACCTCTGAATGACTTCTTATGGGATTCTAGTTGATTATCATCGAACGATCAATTGATTTGATGATCTAGAACCTCACAATGACTTGTTAGGTGATTATAGCTAATTCTTATTGAACGGTTGACCGATTTGGTGATCTAGAAACTTAAAATAGCTTGTTTTGTGATTGTAGTTGATTATGATCAAATGATTCACTGATTCAGTGATCTAGAAACTTAGAATGGCTTGTTATTGATTGTAATTGATTCTCATCAAACAGTTGACCGATTGTAACTAATTCTCATCGAACGATTGATCGATTTAACTATCTAGATCCTTAAAATGACTTTTTATTTGATTATAGATTATTCTCATCAAAGAGATGATTGATTTGGCAATCTAGAACCTCAGAATGACTTGTTATGTGATTGTAGTTGATTCTCATCGATCAATTGACTGATTCAATGATCTAGAACCTTAGAATGACTTGTTCTATGATTCTAGTTGATTCTCATCGAATGGTTGATCGATTCGATGATCTAGAACCTACAAATTACTTATTGTATGATTGTAACTAATTCTCATCAAATGATTGACTGATTCAATGATCTAGAAACTTAAAATAGCTTGTTATGTGATTATAGTCAATTCTCATCCAAAGGTTGACTGATTTAGTGATCTAGAAACCTAGAATGGCTTTTTATGCGATTGTAACTGATTCTAATCAAACGGTTGACCGAATCGATGATCTAGAACCTTAAAATGACTTATTATGTGATTCTACTTGATTTTCATGGAATAGTTGACCGATTTGGCAATCTAGAACCTCAGAATGACTTGTTAAGTGATTCTAATTGATTATTATCAAACGGTTGACCAATTCAACAATCTAGACCCTCACAATGACTTGTTGTGTGATTGTAGTTAATTCTCATCAAACGGTTGACCGATTCAGTGATCTAAAAACTTAAAACAACTTGTTTTCCGATTGTAGTCAATCATGATCGAATGATTGACTGATTCAGTGATCTAGAAACTTAGAATGGTTTGTTATGCAATTGTAACTAATTCTCATCGGTTAAAAAATTGGTCATCTCTTTGATGAGAATCATCTATAATCGCATAAAAAGTCATTTTGAGGATCTAGATAGTTAAATCAATCAACCATTCGATGAGAATTAGTTACAATCGCATAATAAGCCATTGTGAAGTTCTAGATCCCCGAATCGGTCAACCGTTCCATGAGAATTAGTTACAATCGCATAACAAGCCATTCTAAGATTCTAGATCACTGAATCAGTCAATTGTTTGATCATAATCGACTACAATTGCAAAACAAGTTGTTTTAAGTTTCTAGATCACCGAATCAGTTAATCATTCAATTAGAACTAGCTGTAATCACACAACAAGTCATTGTGAGGTTCTAGATCATCGAATCGGTTAATCATTTAATAATAATTGACTAGAATCGCATATCAAGTCATTCAAATGTTCTAGATTGCTGAATCAATCAACTGTTTGATGAGAATCAACTACAATCACATAACAAGTCATTTTGATGATCTAGATCACTGAATCGGTCAACCATTCTATGAGAATCAGCTACAATCACACAAAAAATCATTTTGAGGTTCTAGATTGTCGAATCGGTCAACCGTTCAATGAAAATCAGCTAGAATTGCATAATAAGTCATTCTAAGGTTCTAGATCACCGATTCGGTCAATTGTTTGATTAGAATTAATTACAATCGCATAACAAGTCATTCTAGGTTTCTAGATCACTAAATCAGTCAACCGTTTGATGAGAATCGACTATAATCGCATAACAAGTTGTTTTAAGTTTCTAGATCGCTGAATCAGTCAACCGTTCGATGAGAATCAGCTACAATTGCATAATAAGTAAATTTTTAGTTTTAGATCATCAAATTGATCGACCATTCGATGAGAATCAACTAGAATCATATAACAAGTCATTCTGAGATTCTAGATTGCCGAATCGTTCAACCGTTCGATGAGAATCATCTAAAATTACATAACAAGTCATTCTAAGTTTGTTGAACGTTGAATCTATCAACTATTTGATGAGAATCAGCTACAATGGCACAACAAATCATTTTGAGGTTCTAGATCATCGAATCGATCAACTATTTGATGAGAATCAGTTACAATTACATAACAAGTCATTCTGAAGTTCTACATCACCAGATCAGTCAACAATTCGATGAGAGTCAGCTATAATCACATAACAAGCCATTCTAAGTTTCTAGATCTCTAAAGCGATCAACCATTCGATAAGAATCAACTACAATCATATAATAAGCTATTTTAAGTTTCTAGATCACTAAATTGGTCAACCGTTCGATAAGAATCAACTACAATCATATAATAAGCTATTTTAAGTTTCTAGATGACTAAATCGATCAACTTTTTGATGAGAATCAACTATAATCACATAAGAAGTTGTTTTAAGTTTCTAGATCTCTTAATCGATCAACCGTTCGATGAGAATCAGCTACAATTTTGCATAACAAGCTGTTTTAAGTTTCTAGATCACTTAATCGGTCAATTGTTCAATGAGAATCAGTTACAATCGCATAACAAGCCATTATAAGTTTCTAGATTACTGAATCATTCAACTATTCGATTAAAATCAACTACAATCACATAACAAGTCATTCTGAGGTTCTAAATTACCGAATCGCTGATCTGTTTGATGAGAATCATCTATAATCACATAACATGTCATTGTGAGGTTCTAGATAGTCAACTCGAACAACCATTCGATGAGAATCACTGACAAATACATAATTATCCATTGTGAAGTTCTAGATCACTAAATTGGTCAATCGTTTGATGAGAATTAGCTACAATCACACAACAAGTGATTGTGAGGTTCTAGATCATCGAATCGGTCCACGTTTGATGACAATCAACTAGAATTGCATAACAAGTCATTCTGAGGTTCTAGATCATCGAATCAGTCAACTGTTTGATGAGAATCAGCTACAATCGCATAACAAGTCATTTTGACATTTTAGATCATCGAATCGGTCAACCATTCAATAAGAATTAGCTACAATCACACAATAAGTCATTCTGAGGTTCTAGATTACCGAATCAGTCAACCATTCAATGAAAATTAATTAGAATCGCATAATAAGTCATTCTAAGGTTCTAGATCACCAATTCAGTCAATTGTTCGATTAGAATCAGTTATAATAGCATAACAAGCCATTCTAGGTTTCTAGATCACTAAATCGGTCAAACGTTCGATGAGAATTGACTATAATCACATAATAAGCTATTTTAAGGTTTTAGATCACTGAATCGGTCAACCGTTCGATGAGAATCAACTACAATCGCACAATAAGTAATTTTTAGGTTCAAGATCCTTGAATTGATCAACTGTTCGATGAGAATCAACTAGAATAACATAAAAAGTCATTCTGAGGTTCTAGATCACTGAATCGGTCAACCGTTCGATGAGAATCGGCTACAATCGCACAATAAGTAATTTTTAGGTTCTAGATCATCAAATCGATCGACTGTTCGATGAGAATCAACTAGAATCACATAAAAAGTTATTCTAAGGTTCTAGATTGCTGAATCAGTTAACCATTCAATGAGAATCAACTACAATCACATAACAAGTCATTTTGAGGTTTTAGATTGCCGAATCGGTCAACTGTTTGACGAGAATCATCTAATATCGCATAACAAGCCATTCTAAGTTTGTTGAATGTAGAATTGGTTAACTATTCAATGAGAATCAGCTACAGTGGCACAACAAGTCATTTTGAAGTTCTAGATCGTCCAATCAGTCAACCATTTGATGAAAATCAACTAGAATTGCATAACAAGTCATTTTGAGGTTCTACATCACTGAATTAGTCAACCATTCGATGAAAGTCAATTACAATCACATAAAAAACCATTCTAAGTTTCTAGATCATTAAAGCAATCAACCATTTGATAAGAATCGACTACAATCTCATAACAAGCTCTTTTGAGTTTCTAGTTCCTTAAATCAGTCAACCATTCGATGAGAATCAACCATAATTGCATAACAAGCTATTACAAGATTCTAGATCGCTGAAACGGTCAACCGTTCAATGACAATAAACTACAATCGCATAACAAGTTGTTTCTAGATCACCAAATCGGTCAACCGTTCGATGAGAATCATCTAGAATTGCATAATAAGTCATTCTAAGTTTCTAGATTGCCTAATTTGTCAATTGTTTGATGAGAATCAGTTACAATCGCATAACAAGCCATTCTAAGTTTCTAGATTACTGAATCAGTCAACTATTCGATTAAAATCAATGATAATCGCATAACAAGTCATTTGAGGTTCTAGATTGCCGAATCGATCATATGTTTCATGAGAATCATCTATAATCACATAACAAGTCATTCTGAGGTTCTAGATAGTCAAATCAATCAACCGTTCGATGAGAATCAGTTACAATTGCATAATAAGCGATTGTGAAGTTCTAGATCACCAAATCATTCAACCGTTTGATGAGAATCACTTACAATCGTATAACAAATCATTCTAAGTTTTTAGATCATTGAATCAGTCAATCATTCTATATAATTGACTAAAATTGCATAACAAGCTATTTTAAGTTTCTAGATCATCGAATCAGTCAACCGTTCGATGTGAATCAACTACAATCGCATAACAAGCCATTCTAAGTTTATAAATTGCTAAATCGGTCCATCATTCGATGATAATCAACTAGAATCGCATAACAAGTCATGCTGATGTTCTAGATTGCCGAATCAGTCAACTGTTTGATGAGAATCAACTATAATAACATAACAAGTCATTTTAATGTTCTACATCACCGAATCAGTCAACCATTCGATGAGAATCAGCTACAATCGCACAATAAGTCATTCTGAGGTTCTAGATTGCCAAATCGGTCAACCATTCGATGAAAATCAGCTAGAATCGCATAATGAATCATTCAGAGGTTCTAGATCATTGATTCGATCAACCGTTTGATTAGAATACATTACAATTGCATAACAAGTCATTCTAGCTTTCTAGATCACTAAATAGGTATAAGTAGAGAAACTAGCACTAAGACCAATGCAGATAAGAAAAGAGGGAACCAGTAAAAATAAAAGTAAAAATAATGCATGAAATTTTCAATAATGAAAGATTGAGAATAAAATATAAATAGGGGTAAACAAGTAAAGAATAATGCATAACAAGTTGATGAGGAGAAAGCTATAATAAAAGAAAGATAAAAATAAAATTGAAAATATTATCGACTACAATCACACAAGTCATTCTGAGGTTTTAGATTATCGAATCGGTCAACTATTTGATGAAAATCAGCTAGAATCGCATAATAAGTCATTTTGAGGTTCTAGATTGCTGATTTGGTCAACCATTCAATTAGAATAAGTTACAATTGCATAACAAGTCATTCTAGGTTTCTAGATCACTAAATCGATCAACCATTTGATGAGAATCGACTATATCGCATAATAAGTTGTTTTAAGTTTCTATTTCTGAATTGGTCAACCGTTGGATGAGAATCAGCTACAATTGCATAATAAGTAATTTTTAGGTTCTAGATAATCGAATCGATCGACTGTTCGATGAGAATCAACTACAATAGCATAACAAGTCATTCTGAAGTTCTAGATCGTCGAATCGATCAACCATTCGATGAGAATCATCTAAAATCGCATAAGCCATTCTAAGTTTTTTGAACACCGAATTGGTCAACTATTCAATGAGAATCAGTTACAGTGGCACAACAAGTCATTTTGAGGTTCTAAATCATTGAATTGGTCAACCATTCAATGAGAATCAGCTAGAATTGCATAACAAGTCATTCTAAGGTTCTACATCACCAGATAGGTCAACCATTCGATGAGAGTTAGCTACAATCACATAACAAGCTATTCTAAGTTTCTAGATCACTAAAGCTGTCAACCATTTGATGAGAATTGACTACAATCACATAACAAACTATTTTGAGTTCCTAGATCACTAAATCGATCAACCGTTTGATAAGAATCGACTATAATTGCATAATAAGTTGTTTTAAGTTTCTAGATCACTTAGTCGGTCAACCGTTCGATGAGAATCAACTATAATCGCATAAAAAGTTGTTTTAAGTTTCTAGATCACCGAATCGGTCAACCATTCGATGAGAATCAGCTAGAATTGCATAATAAGTCATTCTAAGGTTCTAGATTGCCGAATTGGTCAATTGTTCAATGAGAATTAGTTACATTTGCATAACAATCCATTCTAAGTTTCTAGATTACTGAAGCGGTCAACTATTCAATTAAAATCACCTACAATCGCATAAGAAATCATTTTGAGGGTCTAGATTGCCGAATCGGTCATTTATTTGATGAGAATCATCTATAATCACATAACAAGGCATTCTGAGCTTCTAGATAGTCAAATCGATCAACCGTCCAATGAGAATTAGTTACAATCGCATAATAAGCCATTGTTAAGTTCTAGATCACCGAATTGGTCAACCATTTGATGAGAATCAGTTATAATCGCATAACAAGCCATTCTAAGTTTCTAGATCACTGAATTGGCCAATTGTTCCATCATAATCGACTATAATCACATAACAAGCTATTTTAGTTTGGGTTCATTTGATCAGCTGATTCCCAATAAATAAGAAACTCTCATTATCACAAATATTAGTTAGTTACAAATTTTTAGAAGAAAGATGAGAATGTGTCTATAGGGAGCTCACCTCTCGGAGTCAAGAAGAAGAAAAAAGGTAAAGGGGTAGTTACTATTGATGAGATCATAGAAATCCCTCACTGTGATCCAAGAACTCTTAGCCCCGAAGAACTGAGGAAATATGGGGAGTTATGTCAAAGGAAGGTAGCTCAAGAGAAGCTTAAACAAGCTAAAAAGAATAATGAAATACTCACTGATGTTTGAGACATTCTACAACAGGTCATTCTTGATGCAGACGTTGATGAGAATAAACCCATTATGGACCAACTAGCTACACTTACACAACAAATCCAAAAGCCAAATATTGATTTAGAGAAAAGGATGGAAGAAAGAGTTGAGAGAAAAGTACAGGATAAACTTGTTGAGAAGCTATGCCTAGAGGTGGCAATAAACAAGGTACAGTTATCAAAGGTAATATCTGACTCTCAGATAATTACAAGTTATATTTATCAGACCTTGTTGAAATTGTGTCACGCTGACTCGTTCACTTCTGAGATCAGTGAACAATTAAGAAACTCAGAGAAAGAACTTTTAGCATGCATACAGGTAGCATCAACCGAGCCACAAACCTTATCAAAGCACATCGTAAGGATACATGAAATCAGGCAGTTGATTATCGATCTCAGACACAAAGGAGAGCAAATAATAGACCAGGTTACCGAGTTGCAGAAAGAACTCATTTTACACCTAAAGATTTTTTATAAGCATATCACTATGGCACAAACACTTGTATCCACACCATACCTCTCTATGTTGGATAATGTTATGGATATATGTGCACAAGCCAGTTATGAGCATGTTGCTCTTGCTAACTTGATAGAGGAGTGGGACAACCTCTTAGAATCCCTAAAGAAAACCCATCAGAATATTTTTTATAAGCTGTAAGTATACACTATATTTTTGGCATTAATCTCAAAAAGGGCGAAATCAAATGTATATATGCCAAATAGATATCTGTTTTGCTATGTATACTTTACACTACCAAAATTATATTGTTAGGGGGAGTACTTGTTGTACTTAAGCAATTTTCTATATGCATATGTCGGGAGATATAAGGATTTCTTGTATATACATTTTTTTTTGTTTTGATACTAATGCCAAAGGGGGAGATTGTTATCTCTATAGAGCATTTATTGTTGTCACTTTGTATCAAAATCCTCCATATACATCAGTCGGTTGTTTATATTGCATTGGTCGGTAAATATAAGAAGACAAGGAAGTCGGAAAAGCTACACAAAATAGTTGGTAAAGACTATACACCGAAGCATCATACAATTTACCGAGTATCAATACACACCGACATCGATGGTCAGTATACACCGAGCCTTCCAGATAACACCGAACTGTCTAGACAAGCATTTATCGAGGAAAATAGGAAACGGTCGAGGAATCAGTAAGGGCACAATTTTCAAGATAGACGGTTACAACGGATCATAAAATAGTTTACCATGATCGAGGAACATTTATTGTAATAGATATTCATTAAATTTAATGATTGTCTTATCTATAATAGTTGATCTAGGTTTATTTTGCACCGTAGATCTTAGGGTTATGTATTTTGCTTAACCTAATTTTTGCTAAAGTGGCAAAACTTGAACCCTATAAATTATGTGTGTTCACATCATTTTGTAACGATTTAAAAAGGAAGAAGAAAGCACTTGAAGCTATTTCCCACTTCGAGTCTACAGGTTATCAGAATAGTGAGCCAAACATATCAGAACCAAGGAGAAAAGTGAAAGAACCGAGCATAACAGTATTTCATAATTAACAAGGCAACCGAACACTACAGAGAAAAAATTCATCACATGCAAGGTGACATTTAATTAGTACTTTATTGATCTGTAACAGGCAAATTAGTTGTCATCAGAATAGATACATTATCTATTGCTTTCCAACAATTGTAATAGAGTTTATCAAAATCTCCTAACCGAGTGGACTTAACAATCTTATTGCAAATCTCTTAACCGAGTGCACACTTAACTGTGTTGCTAAATCCTATAAATACGTAGATCTAGCTGATCTAATATGTTACTCTTAATAGGGTAAGATCACCAGAAGTGATCGTAATTGTAGCCTTAACAGGCAAACTCTTTTCTATCTGCAATAGTGAAGAATTTATGGGTGTCATCCCCACCGCAGTTTTTACCTTCTAACAGGGGTTTCTAGGTTACCAAAAAACTTGTGTTATGTGATTATATTGATGAGTTTATGGTTATTTACTTTCATAAGTTATCTATGTAATTGTTTCATGCAAGTTATTTTGATCGGTAAATACAGTATACATATTCAGTATTAAAGGGATCTAAGTAAAAGTTTTAGTGGATACTGATTCACCCCTCCCCTCTCAGTATTTATCTGTCCTATTTCCAACACATACAAGACCTGATATGGCACATTCGGTTTGAATTGTGGCAAGATTTTAAGCTGAACCTAGAGAGTCACATTATGTAGCAATTAAGAGAATATTGAGATATTTAAGAGGCACAATGGACTATGGACTATGGTATGAAAAATCTGATGATTTTATCCTATGTGCATATACAGATGCTGATTAGGGAGGTGGTGTTGATGATAAGAAAAGCACCAGTGGTGGAGCATTTTTTCTTGGAGGAAGATTAGTTTCTTGGCTAAGAAAGAAGCAGAATTGTATCTCACAAAGTACAGTAGAAGCAGAATTGTATCTCACAAAGTACAGTAGAAGTTAAATATGTAGCAGCAGCAAACAATTGTAACTAGATAATTTGGATGAAGCAAATGCTAAAGGATATTGGAATTAAGTTTGTTGAGCCTATTGTCATACATTGTGACAACACCAATACAGTCAGTATGTCAAAAAATCTTGTATTACATTCTAAGACTAAGCATATAGAAATCAAATATCATGTTGTAAGAGAGAAAGTTGCTGAGAAAGAAGTCAAATTGGAGTACATAAGCACAAAGGAGTAGATAGCAGACATATTCACTAAACCTTTACCTAAGGATACATTTGAGTATCTAAGAGGTATGCTTGGGGTTATGCCCCAGCCTACTTTTGAATAATGATGCAGTTGGTTGTATCCATCCAGTGGTATATGAGCCTTATTCTTCTTCTAGATTGGATGTTGGTACTTCCTCTATGGGGGAGTATGTGTATTTGAACTGATTCATGAGGACTCTTGTGAATGTATTTTTTGAATAGTGTCTTTTGACATTAGAGTTGCTGATATCATTGATGAAAAAGTGTACATTGATTTCATTGATGTCAATGGGGGAGAAGTGTACATGAAAAACACATGTTGTACTATCTGAATAATATAACAAAGCAAGATTTAATTGATGAAGAGGATTTGAAAACATGTTTGGCAGAATAGCAGTATTGCAGTATTGGATTCTTGGAACACTATATGTTTTTCATCTATGTTGCCATCAATGCCAATGGGGGAGATTGTTTAAAATGAATGCTTGGTATTCATTCTATAGCAATTGGTGTTGCATTCATGGCTATAATTGTCATTGATGTCAACACAGTGACACAGTGATCTTCTGGAGACTCGCAAAGGAGCATAAAGTGTTTTGTTTAGCACATGTGGAATATTGTAGATAAAGTTATGTGAAATTGAGGATATACCCTTTGGTATGTCATATGTCTATGGTTAAGAGCATAGATAGTAATTCATTCATTCGTGAAAGTTGTGAGCATTTTGGTGGAAGTAGTATTCAGGCAGAGTTCTTGAGTAGCAGTTTGTGGAAATTAGATGAAATCTCCTAATCAAGATGGAATATGGATTTGGGCAGTTAAAGGGAAGTTAGAGACACATTGATATTGAGATGGTTCACAACACAAAATTTTAGGTCACACGAGCGAAGAGTTATTGCATTTGGAAGCTAATAGTTTTATGTAACAAAACTATGAAAAATGAATAGGTGCCTAATGAATGGAAATTCTTTTTTATGTCATGTCTCTTTGTTCCAATGTAGTGTATCATTTTAAAATGTGTTTGAGAATCACTATGCATGTTGTTTTATTTCTTTTTCTGACAAAATAAGAAGCTTAATAATATTTTTATTTGTGCAATAGACTTGTAGAAATATTATTTATGTAAGAAGATTATTCTGAATTTCTCTGATTGAATATTTTCTAAACTAATTTATTCACTAAAAATTATCATCATTTTAACACATGGAGGTTTTTGTGTGATTTTTTTAGAGTGTATTTAAATGTTGTTTCTATTAGACTTACAACATCTAAAGTGGAATTTAGCCTCGGTGTTTATATAAAAATGTCTTTTATCACGTTTTAAAGAACAATTTCTAAAAATTAGAGAGAGATTTGAGATAAAACTTCATTGAATTTTTTTTTGGCTTTTTTAGTTTTGATAATGATGGTATATGTGGTGGTAGGTGCACATTCAGTCTTTGTGACAAATAGTTTCTTATAATTTTGAATGGTTACATGAATCTGTCAGACTCACTTTTACATTCACCATTTGTGACTACAGATTATTTAACGTCATTAAGAAAGATGGATCATCTTGTTAGTGTGCCACTTGAGCTTATAAGTAAGATCAAAAGGAATATGTTGAATCGGCTACCAAGAGAAAGACAAAGAAATATCTATATTCCAATCTCTTAATAAAACAACAATGTTTACAGAGATGGTTAATCTGAGAGTGGTTAATTTGTTGATAATATTCTAGTGGTTTGTAAAGGGATAGTCTCCTAGTTTGTAATTTTAGCTTTTGAGAAACAAACACTCTATTACGAAAGATTAGATGAAGAGTTTGAGATCATGGTGTTTAGTGGAAAGTTAGAAGAATTTGAATTAAAGATTCATCTAACTTAATGGAAGCATATAGATAAATACTTGTGTTGGTGTTGTTAAAAATTATGATTATTAATTATTTTACAAATCTTTTTATTTTTGTGCTAAAACTCTTTTGTATGTTGTTCTTATGTGTATTGATGTTTTAAGTATGGATTTGTGTTGAGTGCATATATTTTCTATTTGAAATAAGAGTCATCCATGTGATGGGGTTGAGAGAGGTATAGACCTTTTCTCAGGGAATAAAACATATATAATCTGATATGGGGTGTCGACAGCCTCATAGATGAACAAGATATAAAAGTTGAAGTATATAAACCTATATAAAATTATGCGTCATTCAAAACTTTAATTATACCATAATAACCTAAAATATATCACACTTTATTCATTTATAGTTTATAGATGTTTGTATTGCTCACATTAACATGATAGGTACAATTATAACAATGTAATCACTAGTTAATAATCATAAGTGAATTAAAATAAAACAATATTTTAAATTTAAAATATATTTTATTTATTATTTTCTTTATTAAATTGAAATTGTCAATACATAAAGAACTAATTCATAACCTAAAATAAAAAATTATTTTCTTTTTTATTTTTAATACATTTTAATATTATACAAACCTATACAACATTAAAAGTATACAAACCTATAGAAATTATGTGTCATTGAAGACTTTAATTACCCCATAAAAGACCAAAATATCTCACACTTTATTCATTTATAATTTATAGATATTTGTATTATTTTCACTAACATGTCTAGTACAATTTAAATAATACAGTCACTAATTAATGACCATAAAAAACCAAAATATCTCACACTTTATTCATTTATAATTTATAGATGTTTGTATTATTCTCACTAACATGTCTAGTAAAATTTAAACAATACAATAGCTTATTAATAATGACAAATAAATTATTATAAAAACATAATTTAAATCTAAAACACATTTTATTCACTATTTTTATTATTAAGTTCAAATTGTCAATACAAAAAAAAAAAAAAATAATCTAAAATAAAAATTCACTTTTTATTTATTTTCATTATATTCTAATATTATAACTTTAATTAAAAACACAACAAAAAATAGTATCAATTCAGAATAACTTCATAAATACCAATAACACTTATCACATTATTATATACTTTAATTAAAACTACTAATAATCACAACATTTCCAATTGTTTGTTAACAATATTATTGTCTTGCTGTGGTGTGGAAGACAATGCTTCACCTGCTAAATTGTTGCAGGATTTTTCTTTTCTTTAAAAAATTTAAATAAATATGTTGTGTTGCACATTTGTTTAAATTTTTTTTTCTCTTTTCTTTTCTTTAAAAACTTTAAATAAATATGTTGTGGTGCATATCTATTTAAATTATTGTGGTGCACAACAAGACTTTTGACCACTGTACTTGCATTCACATCTTTATAATCAGACGTGTCTCATTTCATTTTCATTTAGTTTATTTTATTATTGTTTGAGATATTGTATTGAAGGGGGCAATTTTTTCTCATATGACCAAGCTTCTAGATCAAATTTTCTCAACAAATGCAAAGGTCACAACATTGCAATTTTCTCAATGCAAACTTTCACAACACGCATAGACTCTTATTTTTTTCTCTTTTTTCTTTTGCGTGTGACTTCATAAAAATTAAAATTTACTGGGATCTTTATCTCTGTATGACACTACTACCAAAAACAAAGAGACTTCATAAACGTAGTCTAGGAAAGAATCTTTTTCCAATTAAAAAGTCTTCTGTCAATTCTTCTCCAACTTTTCCCATAGACTTCTCCAACTTTTCCCGTAGACTTTGTCTTGCAAGTGGTCGGAAAAAACAAGAATACTCTTTACTACTGTATATTCCTTCACATCTTTATAAAGAGACACGTCTCATTTCAGACACAACACACAGACTTAGTTAATGTTTGTGAGTTTTACAGAGATGAAGATGCCTTCGCCTTTGCTTGTTTCCCCTCTTCTCTTCCTCCTCTTCTTTCTCTCTGCACTGCCTTCTTCCCAATTCTCTCATCCTTCTTATTATTCTGATGAAGAAGCTCTCTTGGCTTTCAAGCACTCCCTTTCACTGGACCCCTACAACTCCTTGTTGGATTGGTCACCTCGTCACTCCTTTTGCAACTGGACTGGGATTCTCTGCTTTTCTCACCATCAGTGCATGCTTTCTTTTAATCTCACTGGTTTGTCTTTAGTGGGACCAATCTCTCCTTTCCTTGGCAATCTCTCTTTTCTTAGAGTGCTTGCTCTCAAGAACAACAGCTTCTATGGCCATATCCATCCTCAGCTAGGGAGGTTGTCTCACCTCAGAATACTCAGGTTGTCTCTAAATCAATTGGAAGGCCTCATTCCCACCACACTAGCATCTTGCCACTCTTTGCAAGTTCTCATACTATCCTATAACCTTCTAAACAACACTATCCCTTCCCAGCTTGGCCTTCTATCACAATTAGAAATCCTTTATTTAGGAGCAAATCAATTGACAGGCAGAATCTCACCCTCCTTAGGAAACATACACTAATACATTTGGGGTGAAATTGCAATGACAATTTGCGACGGCAGGCAAATGTCATGCGGTTTTGGCCTTTTTTTTTCAAATATAGCCCGACACCGTCGCAATTTGCGACGACAATACATTTGGCACTGTCGCAATTGCGACGTTGTCGGGATATAAGCGCAAAATTAAAAAGGAACGTTGTCATGTGTGTTTTCAACAGCGCCATAACCCTCCGCGAAATCACATCAGGATATAAGGGCAAAAAAAATAAGAACATTGTCATTTGTGTTTTCAACAGCGCCGTAACCCTCCGCGAAATCACATCAGGATATAAGGGCAAAAAAAATAAGAACGTTGTCATTTGTGTTTTCAACAGCGTCGTAACCCTCCGCGAAATCACATCGGGATATAAGGGCAAAAAAAAAAGAACGTTGTCATTTGTGTTTTCAACAGCGCCGTAACCCTCCGCGAAATCACAGCTACAATTTCTGAGTACGTTGGGTTTATTTTTCTTTTGTCATTATTATGTAATCTGGTATTCAGCTGTTAGAGAGCTAAAATACCCAGAAATGAGGACATATCTATGTTGAATTTATTGTTAGTGGCTTTGGTTATTTAGAAGTTTAATTTTATTTATTCATCTTTCAAGCACAAACGTTTTGTGGACCGTAACGTCTTCATTGTTTCGGGTATGTAGTGAAACAGCCCTAACTTGCAATTGTGATGTTGTCGGGATATAAGGGCAAAAAAAAAAAGGAACGTTGTCATTTGTGTTTTCAACAGCACCGTAACCCTCTGCGAAATCATATCGGGATATAAGGGCAAAAAAAACAAGAACGTTGTCATTTGTGTTTTCAACAGCGCCGAGAGAGATTCCCTCCGCGAAATCACAGCTACAATTTCTGAGTACATTGGGTTTATTTTTCTTTTGTCATTATTATGTAATCTGGTATTCAGCTGTTAGAGAGCTAAAATACCCAGAAATGAGGACATATCTGTGTTGAATTTATTGTTAGCGGCTTTGGTTATTTAGAAGTTTAATTTTATTTGTTCATCTTTCAAGCACAAACATTTTGTGGACTGTAATGTCTTCATTGTTTCGGGTATGCAATGAAACAGCCCTAACTTGCGACTACCTTCACGGTACTTGTGTACATTATCATGTTGTCTTTACAGTGACTGTCCTCATTCAAGTGGCAATTACACAAGGGACAGTCACTGTGAGATGTCCTCATTTGTGACAAGGACAGTCACACTTAGGACATCTCATAGTGATATTCCCTTGTGTAATTTCCACTTGAATGTATTGTTATTGAACCACATTAATGCTTTTCTTCTTCAACAAATGAGGACAGTCACTGTAAAGATAACATGATAATGTACACAATTACCAAAAAATGATCTTGTTAATTGATGTAACACTTTGTCTTGCTCACTCCCTATCCTTCACTAGGGTCTCTTTAGGCCAATGTTTTGACTTGATAGGGTACTTAACTATCCCTACACTCTTTAGGTATCTCTACCCAAGATCCCACTCCTTCAACTAGTGCACACCAACAAGAAATACAATGAACTCTGCTCAATACCAATCTAGCTACTAGGACACTCCTAGTCTTGTCTTCACAAATTGAAACACATTCAACTAGAACTTTACTCCATGGAGAGGCTGGCCACTAGGACCTCTATTGGTTTCAATATTACTCCTTCACCTATACTTTTCATCAGTACTTCAATCCGGTTCATCAAACCATGCCAATTGCACCCAAAAATAGGCTGCTAGCAATTAGGCCTTTGTCAAGCCTTTTTGTTTATATTAAGCCACCTAAAGGGCTTAGGATTCAGATGCCCTTTATTGAGAACTCCAAGATATCTAAGGTCTTCTCCTCCTAGATTTTTTGTACACCAACTGCTACAGCCATGCCTGAAAACAAGTATTTTGACACAACTTGGACAGTCTGACTAAGAGTTTGTTTTCTTAGCAGCCAAAGAAACTCACCCAATCTTCTAATTTGACTTGGGGCTTCTTTAGATGTGTGTCTACCTCTCCATGAGATTTTAGTTGAAGCAACCAATGCATTCAACTTGTTGTAATCTTCTTGTAATGATTTTTCATCCCTAACTGTGCTCAACTGACTCACCTAGGACATCATTGCAAACATAGAAAATGAGCTTCCCAGGGCCCCTCCTTCCAAACATATAGTACATGGAGTCTCCTCACCCATTCCAAGAGCCCGTACAAAATTGACAATGGAATGATGAGCTAAGACTCCATTTGTTCAACCTGCCTGGTCCAAACCAATGATAGGGTACTTAACAAAAGAATTAACAAACTAGTTGGAATGCTTCAAAACTAAAAAAAAACACAACACAGAATAAAAAAACAACTTGTACTAACTTTTCCAATAGACACTGCGAGCTATCTAATCCATTAATCAACTGAAAACAAAGAAACAAAAAAACTCAAGAATTCACTAAAACCGTGTTACTCTACAAATCTTCTTAATTCCAAATGTTTTTCCCCCCAACCTTTTGCACAGATCGATGGAGGCCTCTTATAGTCGATCTAATGCCTAATTCAATGGTTTCATATAGTTACATAACCATCTTACTCGAAAATGCTCCCTTGCACAAATGTTGTCAATGTTGTGAATGACAACATTGACAACTTGTTACAACCTTTGGGATTTTGGTTCAAAACTTATTGTTCAAACACCATAAGACCCTAACCATGACTTAGTTAGGCTATTTAGACCTCACATAGGCCACTTCTACACTTCTTTGCCCAATTTGACCCCTAAATGCTTCATTCCCACTTTTGCCACAATATTGGTAACTTGGGTACAAATTGGCACTTGCCTTCACAAAGGTCACACATGAGGACATCTCACAGTGATCGATTGTCCCTTGTGTAATTTCCACTTGAATGTATTGCTATTGAACCACATTAATGCTTTTCTTCTTCAACAAATGAGGACAGTCACTCTAAAGACAACATGATAATGTACACTCACTGTAAGGACAGTCACAAATGAGGACATCTCACAGTGACTGTCCCTTGTGTAATTGCCGCTTGAATGTATTGCTATTGAACCACATTAATGCTTTTCTTCTTCAACAAATGAGGACAGTCACTCTAAAGACAACATGATAATGTACACTCACTGTAAGGATAGTCACAAATGAGGACATCTCACAGTGACTGTCCCTTGTGTAATTGCTACTTGAATTACACAAGGGACAGTCATTGTGAGATGTCCTCATTTGTGACAAGGACAGTCACACATGAGGACATCTCACAGTGATTGTCCCTTGTGTAATTGCCACTTGAATGTATTGCTATTGAACCACATTAATGCTTTTCTTCTTCAACAAATGAGGACAGTCACTCTAAAGACAACATGATAATGTACACTCACTGTAAGGACAGTCACAAATGAGGACATCTCACAGTGACTGTCCCTTGTGTAATTTCCGCTTGAATTACATAAGGGACATTCATTGTGAGATGTCCTCATTTGTGACAAGGATAGTCACACATGAGGACATCTCACAGTGATTGTCCCTTGTGTAATTGTCACTTGAATGTATTGCTATTGAACCACATTAATGCTTTTCTTCTTCAACAAATGAGGACAGTCACTCTAAAGACAACATGATAATGTACACTCACTGTAAGGACAGTCACAAATGAGGACATCTCACAGTGACTGTCCCTTGTGTAATTGCCGCTTGAATTACACAAGGGACAGTCATTGTGAGATGTCCTCATTTGTGACAAGGACAGTCACACATGAGGACATCTCACAGTGATTGTCTGTAATGTCCCCTTTTTGGCTAACTTGGAAAACAGGAACAATTACTCCACTTCTCAGACTTACTCTATCAGATACTTACAATTAAACTAAGTAATGGAGGTTACTTAAGATATCAACCGCTATTTCAAATTCAATCACAATATGTGTGCAAGATGATATTGATACCAATATGTTTAATAGCACTGTCGGATATAATGATATGAAATATGCTATGAATATGATGTTTCCTATCACTTATAGTGATAGTATAATGATGGTATGTCTGATATAAACAATATCGATATACAATCAATAAGTATTGCTTACAGCAATGTATTTGTTGTGTCTGATATGATGATGTAATTATGAAAATGTGTAATATCGCTATGAGTGATATGTTGCTATTTCAGATTCTGAATTATATGCTTGCAACTTCAAATATTGATGCTATTTCTGACTATCCTTTCTATCTGTGCAATCATGGTGTTGTCTCTGATTTGCAATGATAAACTTGAAACCAAACTGCCAAAGGCAGATGCTCTATTGAGTATATCCAAATATGGATAAGTAAATAAAGTTCTAATGATGCCTTGAGTGACTGACGAGAATGCATTCTTATATTGTCTTTAACAAATGAAGAGATGCTATGAATGAGACGTGTCTTGTTTCTTCCTCCATGTCCCTTTGTTAATCACACCTTTCCATAATCCGACAGTTCACATAATATTATTTCATTATTTTCTGATCATAGATAACTCCCAGATTGACTCAATATCAAATCTTTTTATGAAGGTAATCTTCCCTAATTGGTAGTGCAACCAGTAGTTAACATCCATTGTGTTTGTATTAGTTTGGTCTAACTATCATTAGTATTTAGTCAATCGATATTAACTCTTGCCTTATCCCATATTGTTATGATGATATCCAATCTTTCTACTCTGATATAAGTCGATATCATTTTCTGATAATTGTCCATTTATTGGTTGATTGCTAGTAATGGAGTTTGATCTTCAAATTGACTTCCATTCCTGTTAATACTTAAGGATACATTGTACTTATTATCCATGACTGATGCCTCATTCATCAATAGCTTGTGATATAATCACTGATGCTTTTGTGTTTCTACAAGATGTGGTTTATCTCAGACAATCGATAATCTTTCAATCCTTTAGTCGATATCCTCCTATGTAGTGTCTATTGATATAGATAGTAGAATTCAATCTAGTTTATGTTATTGTCATGATAACATAGGAAGTGATGGTGCATATTTGCTAGCGGGTCTTCATGTTTGATATTGCTTTATTGGATATGTCATTGTCTAAACTTGTGCAATTAATGATTATTTATAATATATGAATGGTTATCCTTCTTGCTTATCAATACATCTTCTGAAACACATAGCGACCTATCCCTTATTCATATCATGTTGATCTTGACTTCATAGTATTTGGTTCATTAATCATCCTCTCATGGTATCGATGTGTAATGACTAGTGATTGTTGTATCACTTCTTCATTCCTCATCGTGATAGATAATGCAGATGTTTAATGTAGATGTATATCGATTACAGATATTCGATATTGCTTTAAACGTTATTATTATTATTATTATTATTAATGTTATTGTTATTATTAAATATTATAATTAATGATGTTAGTAATATTAATAATATTATAATAAATATTATTATAGTGATAACATATTGTTTTATATTGAGAGGTTTATTAATATTATTTATATATTAAAATTATTATATCAATAATTGATTTAATATTATTACTTAATATATTATTATAATATAATATATATAATTTATTAATAATTATTTATTATTAATTTATATTATAATTATAATCATAATTATATTATTTATTAATATTTTAATATTATTTAATTAACATATTACTTATTATGCTAACTATATATTATTATTATCTTTTGATAATAATTATATATTATTGTTATATACCGTTAATAATAGATTATTATATATCATCTAATCATTTTATTATTATACTAAGTTCAATATGTCACGGCTCATGACATTGTCCCTTGTGTAATTGCCACTTGAATGTATTGCTATTGAACCACATTAATGCTTTTCTTCTTCAACAAATGAGGACAGTCACTCTAAAGACAACATGATAATGTACACTCATTGTAAGGACAGTCACAAATGAGGACATCTCACAGTGACTGTCCCTTGTGTAATTGCCACTTGAATTACACAAGGGACAGTCATTGTGAGATGTCCTCATTTGTGACAAGGACAGTCACACATGAGGACATCTCACAGTGATTGTCCCTTGTGTAATTGTCACTTGAATGTATTGCTATTGAACCACATTAATGCTTTTCTTCTTCAACAAATGAGGACAGTCACTCTAAAGACACCATGATAATGTACACTCACTGTAAGGACAGTCACAAATGAGGACATCTCATAGTGACTATCCCTTGTGTAATTGCCACTTGAATGTATTGCTATTCAGCCACATTAATGCTTTTCTTCTTCAACAAATGAGGATAGTCACTCTAAGGACAACATGATAATGTACACTCACTGTAAGTGTACATTATCATGTTGTATTACAAATGGACCTTATGTTGGTCGGGATATAAGTGCAAAAAAAAAAAGGAACGTTGTCATTTGTGTTTTCAACAGCGCCGAGAGAGATTCCCTCTGCGAAATCAAGCGGGTTATCATTTGTGTTTTGAACAAAGTGGGTTTTCATTTGTGTTTTGAACAGCACCGAGAGAGATTCCCTCCGCAAAATCAAGCGGGTTGTCATTTGTGTTTTCAACAGCGCCGAGAGAGATTCCCTCCGCAAAATCACAGCTACAATTTCTGAGTACGTTGGGTTTATTTTTCTTTTGTCATTATTATTTAATCTGGTATTCCGCTGTTAGAGAGCTAAAATACCCAGAAATGAGGACATATCTATGTTGAATTTATTGTTAGCGGCTTTGGTTATTTAGAATGCTTCCCCACAATACTTAATTACACAAGGGACAGTCACTGTGAGATGTCCTCATTTGTGACAAGGACAGTCACACATGAGGACATCTCGCAGTGATTGTCCCTTGTGTAATTGCCACTTGAATGTATTGCTATTCAACCACATTTATGGGCCTGTTTGGACCATGGCACACAATAGCATCTACAGAGAAGAATATCCCAGGTGTAACAAGTTGTAAGAATATACCAATAGTTCTAAGAAGTTCCCTAGCACATAGTAGCATCTACAGAGAAGAATATACAACATGAGGGCAGCCACTGTAAAGACAACATGATAATGTACACTCATTGTATGTGTACATTATCATGTTGTCTTTACAGTGACTATCCTCATTCAAGTGGCAATTACAGAAGGGACAGTCATTGTGAGATGTCCTCATTTGTGACAAGGATAGTCACACATGAGGACATCTCACAGTGATCGATTGTCCCTTGTGTAATTGCCACTTGAATGTATTGCTATTCAACCACATTTATGGGCCCGTTTGGACCACGGCACACAGTAGCATCTACAGAGAAGAATATCCCAGGTGTAACAAGTTGTAAGAATATACCAACAGTTCTAAGAAGTTCCCTAGCACATAGTAGCATCTTCTAATTGTCTATACCACTTCACAAGGTATTGTTTGCACACATTGTTTTTGGTTCTTTTGATGACCCTTGTTTTGAAATTGCTATTAGGCCTTGTAGCTTATATGTTTTGATTGCTGGAGAGCTTCTAAAGCTAAGCAAGAAGACCATTGCACGAGTTATAGCCGCGCGCTCAGGTTTGAAAATTGTATATTTTTTAATCTAATGTATATTTTAACTAGACTTTTAGCTTATTTTTGCTGTATATTTTAATCTAAAGGGAATCATGGATGTGAACTTGAAAGAATTTTGTACTTAGTTCTTATGGAGAGAATAGTAGTAGTTTACGGTCTAATATCAAATAGAGTTTTCCAATTACAGAAAGTTAATGAATTCTAATAGCTTATATGTTTTGATTGCTGGAGAGCTTCTAGAGCTAAGCAAGAAGACCATTGCACGAGTTATAGCCGCACGCTCAGGTTTGAAAATTGTATATATTTTAATCTAATGTATATTTTAATCCTTTTGCCATGTCATGTAATATGTCTTGCCTTGTAGCTTATATGTTTTGAAATTGCTGTTAGGCCTTGTAGCTTATATGTTTTGATTGCTAGAGAGCTTCTAGAGCTAAGCAAGAAGACCATTGCACTAGTCGTAGCCGCGCGCTCAGGCATGAAAATTGTATATTTTTTAATCTAATGTATATTTTAACTAGACTTTTAAAATATTAAAGGATTTAACTAGGTCTAAGAAGATTTGTGTACTTTTGACAATTTTGCTTAGTCACTGAAAGTTGTAGACCAAAGTTTTCATAGCCCAATTTTTGCTTCCTACGAAGAACGATCATGTCAGATAATATAAGTGAAGAACAAAATAGGGAGACAATCGCTAGATTGTGGTCTAACTTGAAAAGAAAAGGTGATGAAAAATGTTATTGTCTCTGCAAAATTTGTAAGGGCTTAAACCATAGAAGATTGCTAATCAAAATAGTTAAGAGACATTGTAGGGAGAATGGTCACATTGAAGGGGGGCATGACTATCATCCACTGGTAAGTTGTTCATTATATCATTTTAACAATTTATATACATATGAAATCACTTGATGATAGTTGAAGATCATGGTTTATTTATGTTAATCAATTTTATATAGGTTGATCTCCCCAGGGAAGTACATGATATGGAGGAACATGGGGGTGCGAATATCCAAGGTGAAGATAATGATCCCATGGAAGATGACGATCATGTGCCAGAAAACACAATTGAAGATGATGGTATAAATACATTGATCCATGACACATTTAGTCCAAGCGGATCTGATCATGATGATGATGATAGCCTTGATGTACCTCTACTTGAGAAGGCATACGAGCCCCTATACAAAGACTCCCAAACAACTCTTCTCTCTGCTGTATTGTTATTGTTGAACTTGAAGGTTATGAATGGTTTATCCAACATAACAATGTCACGTATGTTAAGGTATGTCATATATGTCTTTATAGTTAACAAAGGGTGAATAATGTACCACTAATATTGTTTATATTAAAAACTTATATTTTTTGCTGTAGATTGATAGGCGAGTTTTTGTTACCACCATCAAATATTCTACCTCGCTCATATCGAGAATTATCTGCTATTATGAAAGATATTGGAATGGAGTATCAAGCAATACATGCTTGTCCCAATGATCATATTATATATTATAAAGAACATGAATTTGCAACACAATGCCCTGTATGTCATACAAGTAGATATCGAACAGATCGAATAACAAAAAAGGTGCCTCACAAGGTTCTTCGTTACATCCCCATTATTCCACGGATGCGACAATTATTCAGGTGTACTAGCTTGGCACAATTTATGGATTACCATGCACGCAATAGAAGTCGAGATGACATTATTCGAATCCCTGCGGATGGTTCGGCATTTATGCACATAGAGGAAAAGTGGCAACACTTCAAAGAAGAACCTCGTAATCTCAGGCTTTCATTGGCAGCGGATGGTGTCAATCCATTTGGAGAGATGAGATCTGTTTGCTCGGTGTGGCCTATTTTTGTTATCAACAATAACATTCCTCCGTGGATGTCAATAAAGAGGGAGCACATTATGTTGGCAATGATTGTTCCAGGTATTTTATCATTTGATAGTTATTAATTTACATGTACTTACAAATCTTACAGTAAAATGGTCACAATAATTATGTAATGTTACTATTCATTCAAGTAGGTAAATATCAAGTTAAAGATATGAATGTATATATTGAGCCTCTTATTGACGAGTTGGTGGAGTTATGGAACGGTGTCACTATGTATGACGTGTCTAGACCAATAGGACAAAGACAATTTCAATTCCATGCAATACTTGTATGGACAATACATGATGCCCCAGGGCTAACACATTTTTGTGGTATGTTATAGTGAATTCAAGTTGCGCATGATAATTCTAATTATAAAAATCAACATATTTAATAATCCAATTATATTATTATCTTGTAGGTCTTCAAACAAAGGGAAAATTTGCATGTCCAGTTTGTGGTCCAAAGATGAAATCTCGTCATTCAAAAAGTTTAGGAAAGCATGTGTTTGATGAGTACAGACACTTCCTCCACAGGAATCATAAGTATCGAAGTATGGAAAAACATCTTTTCAATGGGAAAGAAGAGACTACATCAAAGCCACGAAGAATGACACCTCGCCTATGGAAGTTGGAATATAATAGAATTAATCGTCGAGGTAATGTCGTTCCACTTAATGGTTTATGTTTGTAATTTATATATTTCTATTGTGATTTTTGTTTACTAATTATGTAATTGATGATCGTGAAGGTCGTCAAGGCACTACTGACAACCTTCCAAAGGGACTAAAAAGCTATCCCAGACAATTTAGTAGGTTGCCCTACTACGAGGACCTACAAATTGTGCATTTGTTTGATCTTATGCATGTTGGAAAGAATATAACAGAGACATTGTGGAAAATACTGGATGGAAGGCGTGACAAAGAAAAAATTGTCAAAATTTGTAATGACATTCATGAATCCAATCATGCACTAAAGAATTTCATTCACTCAAATAGCAATAGAGATCAGATTAATATAAGTGCCCTTCCTTGGTTATTAACGGAGCAGCAAAGTGATGCCATAAAAGAAGTCATACGAAAAATTCGATTTCCCACAGGATTTGCTGGGAACATAAGCAATCTCATATCAAAGAAAAGTGAATTTGGGCCAGGGCTCAAAACGCATGATTGGCATACTTTCATCAAGGTAAGTTATGTTCTTCTGTATTTACAATATATTCATAAACTACGTGTACTATTCATTAAGTTATGTTAGAAAATAATGAAATGATTGGTTTATAATTATTGCAGTACGTGCTACCTCTATCTCTCCCAGAGAACTTCAACAATAACATCAAACAAGTGATATATGATCTTGGAAAATACATGAGGTAAGCAGTAATATCTGTTCAATTTGTTGTATATATTTATTATATTCACAATTTGTTTTTCTTGCTATGTAATCTATTGTATATTATTTTGTAAAGTCTCGTATTTATATATTTTTTGTGACTTGAATCTCTTAATGTAGGTGGTTGTCATCTAAAGAAATCCATAAAGAAGATATAAATTATTGGAAGAGAAGAATTCCTCATTTATTGTGTGAAATGCAAAAGTGTCTACCTCCAACTTTTTTCAATGCACAAGAACACTACCTCATACACCAAGTTGAGGAGATTGAATTGTGTGGACCTGCACACACTAGGTCAATGTGGATGGTTGAGAGGCACTTGAAATCTTTGAAGGCTTTGGTTCGACAAAGAGCACATCCTGAGGGTTCTATGGTAGAGGGATACATGGTATACCAGACTATGGTGTACATTACTGAATATCTTCCTAAGTTTGCTTCAAATATCCATGTAGATCGCATTTGGGATCTCGACCCTTTTAAAAAATTCAAAGGGGAGTACTTGATGGGGAAAGGTAGATTGAGGAAAGTGACAGGTAATAAATTATAAGATGTTATTGTAATAAATTATTTCTTAATCTTCAAAATAAATCGGTTGTAAGTCGTCTATTTTTTTTTTGTACAGTTGCTCGAGAGTGGGATGCACTACATTTGTATATTGCAAACAATCTTGATTGGATGACGGTATGGATTGAACGATGTCAACATTCTGGTCACACATTAACATGGGAAGGTGTATCTTCATTGGTTAAAGAAGCTCATCGTAATGGAGATTCTAATGTTACGCAAAGGGAAATAGATTTAGCATATGGTTTAAGAGATTTCCAGGTACATACAAAATTATTAATCACCCGTATGTTTATCAACTCATGATATAATAATTTTGACATGTTTCACATATTATTGTAGGTTAAACACCACAAGGGTATGTTCTGTAATGGTCAAAAATTTCGCGTCAAAGTGTTGGATGACACGAAGAAAACTTGTGATTCTGGAATAACTGCAGTCTTTCAAGTGACTAATATTTCATCTAGAAATGACTTAGATCCTCAAGAGTCTAAAAATCAATACTATGGCATTTTGGATGATATACTTGAGTGCGACTTTAGTTCCTTCAAATTAGTACTCTTCGTTGTCAAATGGTACAGGCTACGACTTAATCCAAATGATCCTAATAGAACTGTTATTGAACATGATAATGGATTTACAATGGTTAATACAAGGTCGTTTGAGCCAGTTGGGGATGAGCCCTATGTTCTTCCAAGCCAATGTGAGCAGGTATTTTACTCAGAGGTTTCACATAAACCGGGTTGGTCATTTATTGTTAGACATGAACCGAGAGGAAGGCCGATACAGTATAATGCGATGGAAGAAGAAGATACCGAAGAAGTAGAAGATGATGTAGATGATGATCACGATCGACAATTATTGGATGATGTTCCTGAGACAAATTTTCATGAAGAAGAAGAAGATGATGATGACGATGATGCTGCTACTAATGATGATGATGAAGATGATGTTGATGTTGATGATGATGATGTTGATGATGACGACAACGACGACAACAATGATGATGACGACGATGATGATGACGACGATGACGAGGATGATGATGATGATGATGATGATGATGATGATGATGATGATGATGAGGATGATGATGATGAAATTTAAAGGTATGCCATCAATCCTTAATGTATTTAATATTCATTTCTTGATAGAAATATATTTGTCTTAAATGGTTACATAGTTTATTCATTATCTATTTAAAAGCTACAAGTTTCAACTACAAATAGAATACTGCTAATCTAAATTAACTATTAATCTAAATTAATTAAATAAAACTATTTAAAAGACATATTAATGTGAGCCTGATTTAAGTGTTATAATGTGTACGTTTTAATGTTTTTAATTTTTATGTGATGCTTATGATGGATGTGATTATGATTATGATGTGATTATGCTCACGATAATTGAATTACATTTGCAAGAAATTGAACCCCTTTCAAGAGCATCCCGTACAGTCTCATGGATCGACAGGTATAAGTCAATACACCTTATAGAAAGTCTATTTAATACACTTATCAATAGTAAGATTGATGTCTTCTAAGATCTCTCCCATTTGCAGGTACCAGCAAATAGGTATTTGTCAGAAGTGTCTTCCTCGAGTGAGGGAAATATAGGAATAGAAGAGGAAAGTGAGACATGCAGTTTATCTAGAATAGGGAGATTAACTAGAGGTCAAAGGACTAGAAGGAAATTCAATAAACACATGAAATTTTTCCTTGCTCAAGGGGGGTCATGTTCTTATGATGATGAGACGAAAGGCGACATCGAGGTGCCCTTGAGGTACCAACATCTACAAAAACATTGGGTACCCAAGGAACTTCCTCCAATAAACACTGATTTTTGTGTTAATGAGAGGATATATCGCATAGCACCATCATCATTACATGGTTTGGGCCTATTTTCTATGGATGGCATAAAGGTGTCTTACAACAAAGTTTTTGAATTGATGGAGTATGTTGGACCATGTTACGATTACAAAAGTTGGATGCATATTGTTCAATATAAAAAAAGTATGCGTAGGTATGCACTCTCGGCAAATTATATACAACAGCAAGACAATAATCAAAGTAAAAGTGTGGCTATATACATTGATGGAAGGCCAAAAGCAACAGGGAATATTGCGGGTTTTATAAATAGTACACGACCTGGGTCAACTATAAAGCAACCCAATTGCATATTTGAGGCGCGCGAGGGAAATCGTGTATTCATCTGTGTGATAAAATCAATACGTGCAGGGGAAGAGCTGCTTATTGATTACAATTTGAACCGCATAGATACAAACGAGGCTACTATCATGGGGGTGGTACATACTATTAAACCAACTTCTAATCAATGACTCCAACATACCATTTAGTTATTAAATTTTTGGCTAACATTTTTATACTTGATCTTTGACACAGGGGCACAATATGGAGCAACCGCCCGAAGGTGATGGTGACGATATTCCTAGCTCATCTACACATGAGCAGGTAAAACTCATTGTAATTGTGCAAACTAGATAGAAGCAAAATGTTATTTTTTTTAATGTTATTTTCTTCATTGTTTTGGAGTAATTTTGATAATACTAATACTATTGTTGTCACAGAGGGCCGGTGGTCGGAGAGAGGGAAAGCAACCTGCAGTCCCTCAGGAGTCCCCCCTTGTGGACCCTTTTTTTATTGATTTAGCAGAGACCGATGACCCGATTGGTTCCATTAAAAAGCTGCTAAAGAAAATTGGGAAAGAACTTCTACGTTTGGTATCCATACATCCTCAGACTCAGGAAATAAAAGACAGGGCAGCTGAGTTGTTGCGCACTTTTGAAAACTTTAAAGTAAGTATTAATGAAATTTTTAATTATTACAAGAGTTCAATAATGGTTTTTATGTTATGCTCTTTTATGACATTAATTAAAATATGGATGCATTGTCTTTACAGAGTTATTTGCGTAATTTTGAACCCCATTCCCATGATGAGGCCGGTATTGCAAGTGGTTCAGGTATATCACATGTTCCAATCCCCACTTGTGTTTTCCACTGAATATATATAGGAATGATCATAATCATTGACAATAGATGCTCGAACAATCTTTTTTTTTAATGCTCTAACAATCTTGTCCATGCTAGTCCACGCGTTCTATATTTATGCATGCTCTAACAATTTTATTCTTCAGCTCCTTTCCATGATGATACGACAACGCCGCCTCCATCCAGGACAGCCACAAATGTCTTGCTGACTGCCATGTCAACAACACACAGCCTAAATGCACCAAGTGTTGCACCATCTACTGGTACACAAATCCCTCTTTTTCTCTCTTTTGTTATGTGTTTAAGTGTTATGTGTTTACGATGTAGATCCCTTGATTGTGTTTGTGCCATGGGTGCTCTGCACCAATTTATTTCCCTTGAAGTATTATTTCTTGGAGGCATTTGATAATGGTTTTCATTTTTTGCAATAGGAGATGCAACAAGTCCCGATGCAACATCATTTCCTGGATGTTCCCATGTTCCTAGTACGGGAACGGTGAAGGATTGCGTATTGATCATCAGCGATGATGAAGGCATTCCCTTAAAAGTATCCAAACTTCCAGGTACTTTAAAGTTATTATTATTCTATAGTGATATAATAGTAATTTAGTTTTTGATCACTCTTCATCGACTAATGATCCCATGATTATTTTGTAGGGAATGATATTTTTTGGCAAAAACTTGGTGACGAGTGTTTGCGGATATTCGGGCCCACCATACGTACATGGTGGAACATCATATCCTAACTAAAACCCCAAACCACTATTTTGATTTCATATCATTGCTAGAATAGTTTTCCTTTTCATCAATTTCTTGAACTATATTAAAGGTAGCTTCTCTTCATTTATGAGTCTAACATGTTTTTTTTCACTTAAAAGGTGGAATAACCAAGATAAAAAGTTGAAGGATGATCTTGTACATAGTATGACCCAGCTTTTTGGACCTCGTGCATTCGAGAGAAACAAGCTCCTTGAAAGAGCTGGTTTATGTTTGAAGTATATTAGGGACCAGTACAGGAAATATTTAGAGGTTAACCCAAGGCACGAGCGTCCACCCTGTGTTCTTGAGGCTGAGTGGCAGGGTTTGATTTTGGATGGAAAGTATAAAGCCGACATGAAAAAAGGAATTACGCCAGTAGAGAGTAGAGCAAGGTATGTGATACTTTTGAGAATGTAATTATGTACTAATTAACCTCTAAATTTTTCCTGTACTAGTCTCTAACATATTTCAAACTTTTCATAGATTGCCTGACACATCAAAGGCAACAAAGGCAAGATTAGAAAAGCACGGGACACACAAGCTCGACTCTGGTGGTTTTTCCAAACTTCAAGCACGAGTTGTAAGTATTAGTAAATGAAAACTTGTATCAATTTTTTTATATATTGCAAGGAAATTTTTTTTGATGAAACAATGCAAGTAAAATTCACCATACCAAGAAAAAATGTAGGGGTCAGAGTTCAATAGATGCCTCACAGAAGAGGACAAGAGAATTGGCTTCCAACAAGGCTATAGAGCCGTGGCTGAACAGCTACGAGCTGAAATCAGTGTGCAAGGTTCAAATAATGATGCATCTGAGCCACAGGTAAATAAGCTAAATGAAATTTATTTCAAATTGAATACTTTACCAATTAGTCTATTTGATGTTAAGTTCTAATATAAAGTGAGTATATCTGTTTTAAGAAAGCAATGATAACAATGTGTAGGATATTGGAATGCAGCCTGACAATCCTTCTACACAATCTATGCATAATGAAGGTTCGCATGATGTGCATCCTAGTGGTGGAGGTATACATTTGCTATTAAAATTTTTATATGTAATTACAATTGGTGTTTGGATTAATGTAACATTTTGTATAGCAACTGTAGAGGATCGAGGGGTCGGTGCTCATGAGCATGTTGAGGTTGAGTCTAGACAAAATGATGTGGCCAGATCAGGTAATTAAAGAGCGCCACAGTTATGTTCTTTAAAATAATTAAATACTTGTAACAATTATAATTAAATATTTTAAATTTAACTCTTTTATTTGTTATTGTAGAGGACCCCCCTTTGCAGCAGCATAGGAATTTGAGATCATCAAGAACAGAGAACAAAACAACTGATGAGGGGGGTATTGATGATAACACTGATGCTCCTCTTAGAGCTTACATAGAAAAAAAAATTAGAAAGAGAAAAAAGAAATGATTGTCATCTAAATACCTTAATTGATAATGACTGAATTTTATGTCTCAATGAATTTAATTATGTGCTAATGAATGTTCATGAATTATGTTTTTATTTTCATATTGATGAATGTTGCATGTTAACGAATCTAATGTGTTAATGAATGTTATCATGTGATATTGATTGAATGTTACATTTTATTAATAATTGAAAGAATGAATGAATGTTAGATGTTAACGGGGAATGTAGAGTGATGTTAGGGGGAGGGGGGTGGGGCCAAATGAGCTTCCACCTTCACGTGGTTGGCCCTGTTTAGTAGAGAATATTAAACTATATTCTCAAAACAAAGTGAAGCTCAATAAGATACTAAATGAGTCAAAATGGTTATCAAGGTCCTCTATCCATAAGATACTTGTAGTCAAAATGGTTATTAATAAGATACTTGTAGTCAAAATGGTTATCTAGGTCCTCTATCCATTCCATAAGTTCTTCACCATTCAAACTTCCTCCATAACAAGGAATGTGCTCTAGGTTAGTCATGAAGCCTAGCATGGACTCTCTGTCAGATAGAGCCACTATTTCAGAGCCTTTTCTGTGCATTTCCTTCAAGCACTGTACAGTGTACGGATGTGAAAGGGAGGGCAGACCAGTGTGGAAGTTAGAGTATTTATATCTTATGCTTTGAGAGTTTATTTGGTAGATTCAAGACACCTTATATCAAAGTTATTCCTTTTTCTTATCTGTTGTTCTGTCAAACCCTCATTTTTTGGGTTATTGCATTCAAATGGCCTTAACTTGCAAATAAACCATAGGATATCCTCTGTTCTTTGTAAAATGCAAGTTAAGGGGGTTTATTTTCATATTTTAAAAGCTTTGGAACAGGATACTAAGCCAGAGAATTTCAAGAGCAAGCCCTAGGTCAAGAATCTCAATGTTCTTGACTAGGAGTTGATGGATTATGCAAGATCAGAGGGTAGCGGCAAGTAAAGGACCTCAAACCTTGTTGAATCTAGATCTTTAGAGCATGGTGGACATCTTCAAACTCTGATCTTGGTTTCATGCACCCATTTTCAATGCCTTGTTTTGGAACCCACACCCAAAGGCATGCATTAGGTCTGCGGACTCAATAAGGACATTGATATGCTGGAGTGGAGTCAGGGTCTGGGAGTTGGAGGATTGTTAGAACATCAAAAAGGGTACTCAAAAAACATATAAGTTCATAAGGTCCTTTGTCAAATTGAAGAGTTATTGCTGCAGAATAGGTTTTGGAGACCTACTAGAGTCACTAGGTCTATTTGGACCCGTTTGGACCACGACACACAGTAGCATCTACAGAGAAGAAGTTTGGTATGCAATGGTCTTGAAACCTCCTGAGAAATTCTTGGTATGCATTTGTGTGGTGCAAAAGCTTCGTTGAAAGAGAAAAAGAAGAAAAGAATAGAAATGATTTTTTTTCTTTTTATGTCATATACTGTAACCAGCTACTTATAACTTGCAAAAATTATTATAACCATTTGAAATTGAAACTTAGTTTAATGTGAAACTGAGAACTGCTTTATTAGAGCTTTCTGTGATTTAGATTTAGACATCAAGAACATCGTTTGCCTAATATTGTGATTAATGTTTATTTATTAATATCTCATACTGACAAACAATTGATAATTGTAGGGAAAACGTCATTGGGGGTCTTTGAGGATCCACCAGAAGCCAAGGAGAAAATGTATTCAAATGCTAAAGATGGTGTAACAGTCCTTACAGCTGTTGAACCTTGCTGTGTAGATCATCTCCAATTCTCCAAGTTCAACAGTACTGTGGTATTCCTTTGGATACTTCTAATGGTAAATTTCAGACATCAAGTTCTTTTCGTATGAAACTACTACATTTGTAATCTGTAGTTTTAAACTTTTAGTTTATAAATGTTCATCAGCTTTAGTTCGTATGCTGCCATTTCAAGTATGATTAATGAAGTTACCTTTATCACAGGATGAAAGTGAGCAGTCAGCATACTGGTACGGAGCTGGCAGCATTGATACGGTGACTAGGGCATCGTTTAATGGTGGTATTGTGTTTTCCCATATTTAGGGCATCAGCCTTTTGAAGCATTGCCTTCATCTTTCTTAAGTCTGAGTTTTAAGTTTGTTTATCTCTCTCGGCGCTGTTGAAAATACAAATGACAATGTTCTTGTTTTTTTTGCCCTTATATCCCGATGTGATTTCGCGGAGGGTTACGGCACTGTTGAAAACACAAATGAAAACACAAATCCCTTGTGTAATTGCCACTTGAAGGAGGACAGTCACTGTAAAGACAACATGATAATGTACACTTACAGTGAGTGTACATTATCATGTTGTCTTTAGAGTGACTATCCTCATTTGTTGAAGAAGAAAAGCATTAATGTGGCTGAATAGCAATACATTCAAGTGGCAATCACACAAGGGACAGTCACTGTGAGATGTCCTCATTTGTGACTGTCCTTACAGTGAGTGTACATTATCATGTTGTCTTTAGAGTGACTATCCTCATTTGTTGAAGAAGAAAAGCATTAATGTGGTTCAATAGCAATACATTCAAGTGGCAATTACACAAGGGACAATCGATCACTGTGAGATGTCCTCCTGTGTGACTATCCTTGTCACAAATGAGGACATCTCACAATGACTGTCCCTTCTGTAATTCAAGTGGCAATTACACAAGGGACAGTCACTGTGAGATGTCCTCATTTGTGACTGTCCTTACAATGAGTGTACATTATCATGTTGTCTTTAGAGTGACTGTCCTCATTTGTTGAAGAAGAAAAGCATTAATGTGGTTCAATAGCAATACATTCAAGTGGCAATTACACAAGGGACAATCGATCACTGTGAGATGTCCTCATGTGTGACTATCCTTGTCACAAATGAGGACATCTCACAATGACTGTCCCTTCTGTAATTGCCACTTGAATGAGGATAGTCACTGTAAAGACAACATGATAATGTACACATACAATGAGTGTACATTATCATGTTGTCTTTACAGTGGCTGCCCTCATGTTGTATATTCTTCTCTGTAGATGCTACTATGTGCTAGGGAACTTCTTAGAACTGTTGGTATATTCTTACAACTTGTTACACCTGGGATATTCTTCTCTGTAGATGCTATTGTGTGCCATGGTCCAAACAGGCCCATAAATGTGGTTGAATAGCAATACATTCAAGTGGCAATTACACAAGGGACAGTCACTGTGAGATGTCCTCATGTGTGACTGTCCTTGTCACAAATGAGGACATCTCACAGTGACTGTCCCTTGTGTAATTGCCACTTGAAGGAAAAAAGCATTAATGTGGTTTAATAGCAATGTATTCAAGTGGCAATTACACAAGGGATAATCACTCTGAGATTTCCTCATTTGTGACTATCCTTACAGTGAGTGTACATTATCATGTTGTCTTTACAGTGACTGTCCTCATTTGTTGAAGGAAAAAAGCATTAATGTGGTTCAATAGTGATGCAGAGTAGTCAGGGCTTTTAGAATATACAAATATACATCCTTAACTCTCATTCCACCAAGGAAGAAGGAATTCCAATGGTTGAAACGTGAGTTAAGGTCTTTACATCAGTCAAACCCTGAAAATGAGGGTTTGTAAACAATGCACAAAAAATTTCAAATAACTTAGATATAAAACAAAGAGAATCAATCAAACCAACTTCCAAAGCATCAGATGTCACTATTACAACTTCCAGGCAAATTTTATCATCCAACCACCATCCGTACAGCCGTACAGAGTTCATTTTTTACCAGAAATGCACTAAAACAGGGTTATTTTTATTTTTTATGAAAGCAAAATGATTACAATACTGGTTCTCTATCTGTCTTCGACCATTTGAAGCCTAAAATAGGCTCTCCAAATGTTGGTTCAACCATCTAGGTGGTTAGAACAGTTTATCCAACAAATGTCAACTTTGCTAAGCAACTTTTAAAGTTGCATTACAACTTTGCAAACAACTTTGCCGAGAAGGTTAAAAATGTGTTGTGAAACTTTAGGAACCTTATTAAAGTTATTTTGGACCTTCAAACTTCTTAACAACATCTAAAAGACACCTAATAAACACTTACTATGCTCATTTCATCCAAGGACTCAAAAGATGCCCAAGGTTTATAAGTCACCAAGGGGTCTTGTGTCCAACAAGTGGATGTTTATAAGGAGATAAAATCAATCCTTAATATTTATTACAAACCAAGAAAACATCTAAAACTCCTATTCTAATTTATTGTCATTCAAAAAGACTCTAATTTGTCATTCAAAAAGACTCTGATTTGTCAATCAAAAGGACCTTTCACCAGTCAATCCTTCAAAGCTCCAAGGTGAAAATCTTATGTTCCAATTGATAGGATTTGACTCCTTGGCTTCATGGAAACTTCCTTCAATCATGGTGTCTTTGGCTTGCATTAGGGATGCCCTTGCATCAAATAGCAATGCATTCAAGTGGCAATTACACAAGGGACAGTACATGCCCATTAAAGTTGGTGTTTTGTTATCCAGCATGACAATGGAGACAACATACTCTGTGTCAATTTTACTGATCAAATTTCCCTCCGCTAGGCAAAGCAACAATCTGGGTATGATAAGGTGAAATTTTGTAGTCCTTTTGGGTATGATAACAGTTCCAGTTTCCAATAAGATGGTTCATTTTTATAATCTAGCTTCAATTTCTCTTGTGAAAATCTTTTTTTCATTTTATGGGTGGTAAAATATAATTATTATGCTAGAGGTGTGTACTTATGGATGATAATGAAACAAAATGATAAGATTTAAGACTCTTGTTTTTTTTTTAAATAGCAATTTAAGTTTCCTTCTATTATAAATTAATGTTTTTCTATTTTTTAATGTATCTTTCCAGATCTTTTATATCAATTTTATTTATGAAATATAAATATATTAATAATGTTTTAGTGTTTTTAGGATTAGTTTATATCAATTCTATGTATCATCATTCGTCATTCAATTGTCAGTATTATTAATTTAGACTGTGCAATTGTAGAACTACTCGAATATGGGTTGGATGGATACTCAAGCAAGGGAACCCTCCTCAAATATCTCAAGCAGTGAACTTGGAAAAATGTGTCCTGAAGGAACCCTTTCCATCAGAGAGATAAAAGTACAAACAAGTAAAAGAAGCAGGCTCTGCAAATATGTTTTTGAGAAGAAAAATGATAGATTATTCGAGTATGGTTCATGAGGTATATCTAAAAAGACATTTTTTTTCTTATTATAATAAAAGAGGAAGTTGTGAATGTCAAAGTTGAGTGAAACAAAAATTATTTTCATCAAATTTTGTTAGGCTTGCTTTTGGGAATAGTTTCTTACAATATTGCTATTAAGATTTTTATTGTGTAGTTTTTAGATTAGGTTTATAAAATTATATTTCATGAGTAGTGATTCATATTAATCAATTAACGATACTTTTGGAAGGTATTTTCAATGTGTCAAATTTTGATATTTTTACAAGAATTAGATTGTGTAATTTTTTTAATTAAAGTCATTGACTCATATTTCATAAATAATAGTTCTCATGAATCCATCTCTTATAAGATTGAATAGTCTATTTAGGAAGTATTTCTGATAGTATGTCAAATTATGATATTACTATTACCATTAGATTGCATGGCTTTGAAGTCAACCTCGTTGACCCATATTCTTCTCTGTAGATGCTACTATGTGCTAGGGAACTTCTTAGAACTGTTGGTATATTCTTACAACTTGTTACACCTGGGATATTCTTTTCTGTAGATGCTACTATGTGTCGTGGTCCAAACGGGCCCATAAATGTGGTTGAATAGCAATACATTCAAGTGGCAATTACACAAGGGACAGTCACTGTGAGATGTCCTCATGTGTGACTGTCCTTGTCACAAATGAGGACATCTCACAGTGACTGTCCCTTGTGTAATTTCCACTTGAATGAGGATAGTCACTGTAAAGACAACATGATAATGTACACATACAATGAGTGTACATTATCATGTTGTCTTTACAGTGGCTGCCCTCATGTTGTATATTCTTCTCTGTAGATGCTACTATGTGCTAGGGAACTTCTTAGAACTGTTGGTATAGTCTTACAACTTGTTACACCTGGGATATTCTTCTCTGTAGATGCTACTGTGTGCTGTGGTCCAAACGGGCCCATAAATGTGGTTGAATAGCAATACATTCAAGTGGCAATTACACAAGGGACAGTCACTGTGAGATGTCCTCATGTGTGACGGTCCTTGTCACAAATGAGGACATCTCACAGTGACTGTCCCTTGTGTAATTGCCACTTGAATGAGGACAGTCACTGTAAAGACAACATGATAATGTACACAAGTACCGTGAAGGTAGTTGCAAGTTACGAATGTTTCATTGCATACCCGAAACAATGAAGATGTTACTGTCCACAAAATGTTTGTGCTTGAAAGATGAACAAATAAAATTAAACTTCTAAATAACCAAAGCCGCTAACAATAAATTCAACATAGATATGTCCTCATTTTTGGGTATTTTAGCTCTGTAACAGCTGAATACCAGATTACATAATAATGACAAAAGAAAAATAAACCCAACGTACTCAGAAATTGTAGCTGTGATTTCGCGGAGGGAATCTCTCTCAGCACTGTTGAAAATACAAATGACAACGTTTCTCTACATTATCATGTTGCCTTTACAGTGACTATCCCTTGTGTAATTGCCACTTGAAGGAGGACAGTCACTGTAAAGACAACATGATAATGTACACTTACAACCCGTGTACATTATCATGTTGTCTTTAGAGTGACTATCCTCATTTGTTGAAGAAGAAAAGCATTAATGTGGCTGAATAGCAATACATTCAAGTGGCAATTACACAAGGGACAGTCACTGTGAGATGTCCTCATTTGTGACTATCCTTACAGTGAGTGTACATTATCATGTTGTCTTTATAGTGACTGTCCTCATTTGTTGAAGGAAAAAAGCATTAATGTGGTTCATTAGCAATGTATTCCCAGCATCTGTACCTGCATCTCTCTTATATACTACAAGTTGCTTGCCATCAGAAATTGCAGTTCCCTCACCTGACATTGATGGTGAAGTCTTCTTTTCAAAACCATCATCTGTGGTTACCAATGCTCCTGTTTTAGGCAATAAGTTTGTTGCATTCCATGAGCCATTGGTCAAGTTTCTTCTACGAGCTTCTGATGCCTCAAAATCTAAGCAGCGCCTACGCATGCCTCATTGTGGTTGATTATCATTCTGTACATGAATTATAATGAGTAATCAGTTTTGGGCCTTGGAATCTTGTATGTAACATGCACAGGCATTTCATGGCTAAATGAATCTATTTTAAAAGCATCAACTTTTCTTACATGATGCTGGATACATAAGTAGAACAAGCGTATATCAAATTGGAAGCAATCAGAACTCCACAATGACATATTATTTAGAGTACTCTTCAGTTTAAGTAATAATGCATATATTGACACTGTAAAGACAACATGATAATGTACACTCACTGTAAAGACAACATGATAATGTACACTCACTGTAAGGACAGTCACAAATGAGGACATCTCACAGTGACTGTCCCTAGTGTAATTGCCACTTGAATGTATTGCTATTCAGCCACATTAATGCTTTTCTTCTTCAACAAATGAGGATAGTCACTGTAAAGACAACATGATAATGTACACTCACTGTGAGTGTACATTATCATGTTGTCTTTAGAGTGACTATCCTCATTTGTTGAAGAATAAAAGCATTAATGTGGCTGAATAGCAATACATTCAAGTGGCAATTACACAAGGGACAGTCACTGTGAGATGTCCTCATTTGTGACTATCCTTACAGTGAGTGTACATTATCATGTTGTCTTTACAGTGGCTGTCCTCATTTGTTGAAAGAAAAAAGCATTAATGTGGTTCATTAGCAATGTATTAAATAAATTTATTTTTTTTAATCCACCCACGGGCGTCGCAATTGCGACGGCAACCCGTCGTAATGCGATGCAGGCGCCCGTCGCAATTGCTTGGGAGGCCCGTCGCGATTGCGACGGCCCTCCGAAGCCATGCGACGGGGGGGCGACGCCCATGCCGCTAACAAATCTTAGTCACATTGCGACGGGATATGTGTCACAATTGCGATGACTACCCATAGACGTCGCAATTTGCGACTAAAAAATAGCGACGTCTATGGGTGTTGCTATTGCGACACATAGCTGTCGCAATTGCGACACATAGCCGTCGCAAAATGCCCCCAAATGTATTAGTGATATCTTCTTTGATTGGTTTGCAGTTATCAGAGAATAGATTCTATGGTAGTATTCCTGTTGAATTGAGTATGCTTACTCAACTTAGAATACTTTATCTTTGGGGAAACAACTTGACTGGAAAAATCCCTCCCTCCCTGGGAAACCTATCATCTTTAAATGACTTGGAGTTGTCCCAAAACATACTCCATGGTGGTATCCCTATTGAATTGAGTATGCTTACTCAACTCAAAATACTTTATCTGCAACTAAACAATCTCATAGGTACAATCCCACCCTTCCTAGGAAACCTTTCCTCTCTAACTAATTTTTCATTGGGAGGCAACGTGCTCCATGGTAGTATTCCTGTTGAATTGGGTATGCTTACTCAACTCAAAAAGCTTTATCTTCTAAGAACAATTTCTATGATGGTATTCCTATTGAATTGGGTATGCTGACTCAACTCAGAATACTTTATCTTTGGGGAAACAACTTGGCAGGCTCAATCCCTCCCTCCCTAGGAAACCTATCTTCTTTAAATGACTTGGAGTTGTCAAACAACAAACTCCATGGTAGCATTCTTGTTGAATTAGGTATGCTCACTCAACTTGAAATACTTTATCTTGAAAATAGTAGCTTGACAGGAGTAATTCCATATGAGTTTGGCAAACTATCAAAGTTACAAAAGTTGAACTTACAAGAAAACCAACTCACTGGAGAAATCCTAAGCTCCCTCTTTAATTGTACTCAACTTCAACAACTTAATTTAGCTAGAAACCAATTGAGTGCTATTCTTAAATTTATATGATGATCAAGATCACTGTCATTAGAGATATTCCATCCCGACTTGGTCAACTTCCAGATCTTGAAATATTATATTTGAAGGAAAATATTTTTTAATGGTGATTTCAAAAAGTTTGGATTTGGGAAAAAGTCTTCAATTAAGTGAGAACATATTTTCAAGGTGATTTCTAGATAGTCTTGATGATCTTCCATAACTAAGGCATCTTTCAATTAATCCTAATACAATTTTGGAGAGAATATGTCTCATTTTGGAGATGCTAAATTTTGAAGTAGGTGTACTTATCTCATAATAAGTTAAGATGAAATATGTAATGTTTGAAAAAACTCTAAAGACGTAATAATGGTGTATAGTTTTACCTATTTATATGGCACAAACAATTATTGATTTATTTATGTATAGAAATAGAAATTAAAATACAATAAAGGAGTGAGATTTTATTCCTCAAATTATCTACATTCTTATATACAAAGAACTATCTAGATTTATAATATTTTCCAAATCATATCTCCAAGTTTGTGATGTCACATCTACTAATTTCTTTGGTTATTGTCTTATCTCAAACACGCTCTTTGATGATTTTATGTAAAAGGAATGGAATCCATATTTATCATAGCCTTAGAAGGCCCTCTATTTGTGAAACATGTTTATTATAATATTGGATATTGGTTGTACCTTTTTTTCCATTTAGAATTTCCATTGAAATAAATAGTTGTTAATGTTGGAAAAAGAGAACAATGGTCAAGCTGGATACTTTTTTATACTATTGTTAATTCTTGCATTTCAAACTAATTATTAATTAAGAAGGTTTCTTATAAAGTATTTAATGGCAACATGTCCATCTCTAACTATGGTGCAAGAAAACATAGACAATGAATGCGATTCATGTGATTACACTTGCGATGCATATTGTCTTAGGCTACATGCAAGCATTATTATTCAAGGAAAAATCACTCAATTTATATTCAAATTAATTTTTGATATAATACTTGTATAATAAATCAATTTATATTTAATTTTTATATTATATGAGCACCTTCAACAAAATATTTCGCTCTAATTATTCTTTCTAGTTTTTAGTTAAAAACAATCATTTGAGAAATTCATTTAAATAAATAACTTAATACATAGATGAATTAGATGGTTATAATTTTGTAGAGATTATATAGATCTTAGTAATTTACTCTTTCTCTTTACCAGACTATTCCTATCACAATAGGAGAACTTCATGCTACTCTAGAAAGATGAACTATACTATCTAGATTACAAATTTATCTTACCCCAAGTCTACCATAATTGAAAATGGGCTATTGAATATTTCAAGAAAAGGAATAACCAAATTCAACATATTTTTTAAAATGAGTTTTGAATTAGAGCTTTAAAATATTATTAAGGTTTAAATATAATTTTCATATTATTAAAATGTTTTGAGCTCGATAAATTATATTTTTTACTTATTGATTTATTTAATTGGATTTGATTGCACTTAAATCCTAAAGCAATACAATAGTATGTCTCATAGATTGTGGAAATCGAGTAACTTTTATTGATTTTACTTTTAAATGATATGAAATGATTAATAAGTCATTTGAGAAATTCATTGAGACTCAAATTATTTAACACAATAGATGGGAAAGATAATTGTGTTTTTACAAAGATTGTTTAGATTTTAAATATATATCATTTCACCTTAAGATACTATTCTTACTACCTTTATTTAAATGGATTTGATTACACTTAAATCCTAAAGGTCAATACAATAATTTGTCTCATAGATTGTACAAATTGAATAAATCCACACTATAGTAGATGATTTTTTAAACGAGTCATATGAATGCCATTAGCCAACAAGTTGTGTAATATTGGGTGATTCATAGACCATCAACATCTCAAAGAGCACAACAAGGATCAAACTATCCTTCCATGCTATACTAGATGATCAAGAAGAGTCACATATCATAAAAGCTACTAGATATAGAATGATAATCATGCCTCATGGCGTGTTATGCAACACAACACCACCACTTAGGGGGCACATCAATGACAACAAAAAGAAACAAGGATACCATATGTCACCCTTAATATGTTAGCATATTTATCTATTAATATATTAATGATAAGAGAGATATCCATTTTGAAGATATAGACCTTCAACACCAAGAATAGATCCTTGTAAAGGATGCATGTTTCCAAGACAAGAAGAGGTCCAAAATGCAGCTAAAAAACACCAAAGAGGCCTTTAACAAGACATAAATCTATTATGTTCACACCTTTAATAATAGATTTTATGTTTATTAAATCATAATGTAAATGTCATTTATTTAGTCTTTCTCTATTGATACCCAACTTAGTACCATATTTAGGCTTAGGCATAATATTACTTAGTATTAAATAATCTATTTTCATTCCAAGATACAAAAATATATCACTCTTAACTCCAATGCTTTTGGACAATCTATGGGAAATTTTATTGCAAATTTCATGTCACTTTGGAAGAAGTCTCATAACTATTGACCATAATAAATAATAAAAAAATTACAATAACATCACCTAAAAGTGATGCTTCTCAAGTTTTGGTCCCCTTTTCTCCTCAATACACTCTTCGGTCTTTCTTATGATGGTTTCTTTTTTCTACATTCCTTTTGATCACACATTGAATATTGTATCTAAATTCTTTTATATGCATTTAGCATAACCTTCTCTTGACACTATCATATATGGTGCCTTATTATTTTGAATATATGCATTTGTTTCTTTAACAAAAAATAATAATTAATTTAAAGTAAATAAATAATAGATAATAACTAATTATAAATAAATAAAATTCTATAGTAGCTAGATAATAAAATTATATTGTGTTTTGACCTACAACTACCATTTCCACATTCATTGGCTTACAATTTTAGTGGATCTAGGCATATCTCTGTTAGAAATTGTGCAAACGAAAAACATATGCTACTTATTTTGGATGAGATTAATGATGTGCGATAATAATTTCTAGAGACAAACATGTTCTCAACTTTTTCTAATCCTCATGTGAAATAAAATATCACCATCTCTAAAAGGAGCAATTGAAATGAAAAAGTGCTAGAGAACCTTATAATATGTCTACTTAGATCTATGAGTCATAAAGTAAGGGATATTTAATAGACCTATATGAGCTACAAAGAAGTTGGTGTTAAAAACCTACTTATATGAGTGCCTAGAAAACTCTTTCTTTAAGTACTCAAAATAGGATTTAATAAAACATAGGTCTTCATTATGACTTCATGAACTTGTAACGCACTAGAAGTATAGAGGAAATCAAAAGACACATTAAATAATTTGATAAAAATAAAACATTGAATGATGTTATTTGTGTGCTTTATCAAAATAAAATAATGAATGGTGTCGTTTGAGTGTTTACTCATTCTTCTACATAAATATAATAGTAATTTAGATATATAAAATTTTAAAAATCATTATGTATATAACTATTTAAATGTTTATTTTATTAACTAAAAGTAGCATAATATGTGTTTGGTTAGTGATTGACTATACCTCCACAAGGAATATGAGACTTTGTGTGTGTAAAAGTATTAATGCTCATGATTAAGACAAAGTGTTTAACATTTCTTAAATACTTATATGATAATAAAATGTCAACTAGGATATCAAAAATAGTTAGGCAGTGTCAAAATATAATCTGTTAGACCATGTAAGTTTTGGTCATAAGATGTGTGTGGAAAAAATTAAATAGCTTTGATTCTTAATATTATATTCAATACATGAAAATAAAATGTGTGGAGTTGATATCATAATTAAAGATCGAAGAGAATAATTATCTTTTTTTCTCAAAATAAAAAAATTCTAGGATCTTATGTGAATCATAGTAATGATAGTCTGTGTCTACCAAGCCAATTATTGTAATCCTAACATTAGAATTCCAAGTTAAAATTATATATTACAAAATTTAAATTTGTATATTTAAGTAAGATGAGAGGACCAATGAAGGCTAGTACTCAAAACTTAACTAATGCAAATGTGCGGCATTAGTAATTAAAGTATGAAAGTTGTAGAAATGTATTACATAACTGATGAAATTTCTTATTGGAACTTATTTCAAAAAAAAACTTGAGTATGAAATCTTGTCATTTGGTGTAGCCAAACAAGATTATTAGCAACTCAATTTACTTGGAACTTCTATTGCTCTCACTTTTAAAAAACCGTGTAATTAAAATTAATGTTTCATTTTAAATATGTTGCTAAACAATAAAGAACTAAATTAGAAAAAAATTATTTATTTCTTAATAGTACAATGGTTTGCACAATAATGATATTGTAGTTATATGTTAATGATCAAAGAAGTAATTTACTTTTTTTCAAGTGATTTAATAGAATTATTAATTATTAATTTAGATGAATATAATTTTGTTATCAATTTTAAGAAAGGAATCATTTCAATTATTATATATAAGAACTTAATTATTAATATATCAAGTGTCATTAAGATTGACCTTGCAGTTAAATATTGATATACATTGAAATCTTATCACTAGATTTCTTATTGAGAAAACTATAGAAAGGTTAAAACATTATATTAAGAAGTAAAGAATGAAGCCCCTTTATTATCAAGGACAATTTTCTTTGAAAAATAAAACTAGAATTAGGTGTTTAGATAAGTAATTAATTTTTTAATTTTTTATTAGATATGATATAAGAGATGCTAGGAGGAAAAATAAGAAAATGTGCAAAGAAAAAGTCAAAATCAATCTATAATAACAATTAAGAAAAAAATGATAATCATAAAAGTATGGATAATTGATATTATAAAAATGGCTATGAAATGACTTAAGCAAGAGGAGACCAAAACTAAGAAATGGGGATAGGTAAAAAATGCTCAATGGATTAATGGAGAAGACATGTCTTAATAAATGTTGTAGTAAAACTTTATCCATATATAAGTGATGGTTTACTTATACATTATTCATTTGGAAATTATATCCATGTTATATACATTTAATGGTTTGTACTAGGTTTTTAGTGTTGGCTATAATGTAAAATAATTAGTTCAAATATATATTTACATGAACGATATATTTTTTGACAAACACTAGCCAAACATATAAGAAAGTTGAATGGTGTTGGATACATTCAATGTGTTCTAGGTTTTTAGTGTTAGTTGTAGTTAAGAATAATTAATAAAATATATATGACATTACTAAGATGTTATTTTTATAGCATGTGCTACATGGGAAATATTGTGTACAACAAGAGAGATTTTATGTTGCACTTCATCTATAATTTTTTACACTATATGCTCTTATTTTGGAAAGGTTTCTCATGAATCTTTATAGTTATAAACACCTCATTTTAGAGTAAAAAAGTGTTGATTAAAGTTTAAAAGTTTTTCCTTGGAATAAATTTTATACATTATGATAATTAAGCTAAAAATAGAGAGTCAATGGTCAATGTCAAGAATGAAATGATACAAAGTCAAAATCAAATGATCCACATATATCTAAAAATAAAGGCATTATAGGTTGGATCTCAATATTGTAAATTAGCTATGCTACATAAAATTTATTACCATTGAAGCATTGCATAAATAATCATTCTTAAAAAGTTGTTAAATCAAATCTTAGGGGTTCAAACAAGAGAAAAGACATTGACTTGCCAATTTCCTCCAAGGTGTTCATAGACACTACTCTTTTTATTTATGATTAGATTCAAAAATAGGGTGAATAGATTCTAGATGAGTAAACTTAAATGATAACCTAAAACTAATTGAATATCTTGATGAACTAAATGGACAAGTGAAAGACAATGATTAGAGATCTCTCAGCTACTATAGTGATATGTAAGGCAATTAAATCAGTCAATATGTATTGTTATTGATGTCAACTAGTTTTGACTATACTTATGTGCCTCTGTTAGGACTTCCTTGTCAAACTCTTGTGAAGCCTGAAACTCCTTAAATGTTTCAACCATTATCTCTAAAAAGTTGGCCATATCTCTGGGGGTTTCTCTCAGTCTTCAGCAAAGAAAGATGAAGAAAGGCAATGACCTCAACTTCCACAAAGAAAAGTTCACAGTCGAGACAAACATTGAAGTGACTGCATTGTCGATTATAAGTTGAGCAGGTGGACGACAGCTGTCTAGCCATGAAATTCCTTGGCTAGATGCCATCACCACACCATCATGCCTCATGTACTTTGCCTGCCAAGGTCAAATCAGAGCGGCCTATGTGATATCGCGTATATTTAGATAGATTTTATACAACTAGGCAGACAAGACACCATCAATGAATGTCACACCACCATTTTATAGAGCTAGCTCCCTTTATTTCCTCACGTTTTTTAAAACATAAAAATGAGGGTCCTACAACAACAATATTTCAGTAAAAACATCTTTTAATTAAAGGGAGAAAAATCATAAAATTATTAAACTTCACATCATTGATATGGAATCCTATGGAGCTTAGTAATTTTTTTGATATGGAATCCTATGCAGCTTAATAATTTTTCATATTGTTGATAATTGTTTAATGCCTCTAAACAGTAAAGATTATTTTATGATAATAATTGAGATTATATGTGTTTTATTCTCATAACATTTTATTGTAAAAGGTTAAAATAAAACTTATAAAGATATTTGTATCTTTAGTTTTTATAGTGAAAATATAATCTTGTGAAAAAAAGTATATTTAAATATTTTAATTATAAAGATCAATTAGATAATATATTTGATTCTTCTTCAAAAACATTTTATCTTTTAAGGCAAAAAAAAATGATTATATAAGTATTCTATATTTATCTTATATAAGAGAAGAATGTATATCTAATTATGACATTTAAATTGAAGATGCCTTTCAATAAATTATATTTTCACCAGTAAAAAAACTAACTACTTAACTTTCTATTACTACCTTAATAGTGGTTCTAGGAATCTGATTCAAAATATTGATTCAATAACATAATCCATTAGACATAATTTTAGTCTTGAAGTATGATATACTTGTTTGTTGAAACTAAGTATAATTTATATAAAAATAATAAATTGAGATAGTGTGGATTTTTTAACTTGTCATAATTGAATTGAAGTCAAACTACATTTCTTTAAAAAATTCAAGCATGTATAAATCAATGAGAATTTATTTGATACTAAGATTCTAAAATAAACAACAAATAGCCTTGTTAATTATTGTATATGCAAACCATAAGATATTTACCTCAAAATGATATGTTATATACTAATAATTAATTCAATCATAATGCAAATATCACATCTTGTTTATTTGATTAAGCAAAAAAAATAGTTAGAAATAGGAAATAACTTTTTGATAAACTTACTAAAAATAGTTTATAGTTAATAAATTACCATCTATTACTTGTGTATCATTTGTTATCATTTGGATCAGATCAATTGAGAAAGACAATTGCCGTCATCAAGCATTTTCTTGATCAACCAAACATATATCGGCATAAGGTCAACATATGAAACAAAAATAAGAAGTATTGAGCTATTGAAATAAATGAAATACTTTTAAATAAATGTACTCACCTTATTGTGAAATAATATCTCTTTCCTCTTGTATTGCTATACGTGAGCAATTAATGACCTTTTTTCTTTTTGAATTTTTATCCAAAATTCCAATAAAAGGAAAAGAATTTCATAAACTTTGCACCAGATATGTACAAAAATAGTTAAATTTATTGCTTTCTTCAGTCACTTCACTGGTAGATTGCCTATAACATGCTTAAAAATGTACAAATATGTTGTATAATGGAATAACTATTTCAATTTGCAATACCAAATCGAGTAACTATTTTATTTGATTAGTCTATAGCATACTTCGACGGATCTTTCTAACATAACTTTCAATTCTAACTTGCAATAATGGAATACCTAGTCCGATTTGCAATAATATGATTCGATGGATCTTTCTAACATACTCGCTTACAATCACATTTAAATCCTATTTTCCTGCATAGAAATTCTTGTTTGAACAATAGAAAAAGATTGGGATAATAAGGGATTGTTATTTCTTCTCTAGCTTCAATTTTTTTGATCATGTGCCTCTGTTAGGGCTTCCTTGTCAAACTCTTGTGAAGCCTGAAACTACTTAAATTTTTCAACCATTATCTCTAAAATGTTGGCCATGTCTCCCAGGGTGTCTCTCAGTCTCCAGCAATGCAACTTCTCTGCTCTAAATGCATCCTATTAAAGAATGTTGAAAAAAGGGAAATGACCTCATCTTCCACCAAGCAAAGTTCACAGTCTTGACAAATATTGAAGTGACTACATTGTCGATTATAAGTTGAGCAGGTGGTCCTAGTTGGGAGCCGGCTATGCAGTCGATAGAATCCCCTCCTATGCATACCATCGATGGTATGGTTTGACAATTGTATTTGTTAGTATGTAGTCATGTTTTATACAACTGTACCTTAAAATCGTATGCAGCCATGTTTTATAGAATCGTAAATTAAAACGTAAAATATATAAATGAAGTATATCTTATCAAGGGGATTTACCAAGGAGACACTTAGTTTTTTTTTCAAACTTTTTCTAACTTTCTTTATATATTTTACGTTTTAATTTATGATTTAGCCAATGGTGCAATTTTTTTTAATATATATTTTTATATTATATAATTTTTTAATTCAATTTAAATATTTAATTTTATATTTGGTTTAGATGTAAACATAAAAAATTATATTTTATTTTGTATTTTAATCAATTTAATTATATTTTAAAGATATTTTATATTTATGTATACTTTTAATCTGACTTTGTTACTTTGATATTTTTGTGATATCTTTTTTTTTTATAGATACTTTTTATATTGTTTAATTTTATATGTATTCTTAAATGTACCCATCATGCTCACAATTAAAGGGGACTCTCTTCTCATCTCAACATTATAGATTTAGGGAAGTAGATTCTACCACATAATATTTTCCATCTTAGTCATTAAAGTACCAATTTTCTTATCTTAAATTCAATGAGGAAGTGTGGCTTTCCCCATTAGGTTTTGTTACATATAAAGTACCTCTAGAACTTTTTTATTTTTTTATTTTAATTCTATTTAAAATCAATATTTAAAACATAAGAATGTAATTAATTAAAAATTAATTTTATTTTACCATTAATTAAATTTTGACTATACACAGTATTTTTAAATATAATATTTTTATATCCTATATTTTTTATATACAAATATTAATTATATATTTATTTATTATGATATATAATCTTTAGATTGAATTTTTATAATCTATGTATGGTCATTAAACATTACAAATATTTTTTTAAAAAAAATTAAACAAGTTACTTTAACATAAAGTTATATATTTTATTATTCAAATGTGTAAGATTAAATTTATTTTTAATAATATAAATTTAGATTTACTTTCCAATTAATTTTTTTATTTAACAATATAATAATTTATAGTAAAAATTGCACATATAACATTTCTATAATTAAAATATAAAAAATTAAATTATATTAATTTTTTCTATTTGAAATACAAGGAAAAAATTTAATAAGAAATATAAAATTTCAATATAAATTTAATTTAAACTTATTTTATAAAAAGATATATCTCTAGTATTAAAATAAACAATAAAAAAAATATACCATAGAGAGTACATTGTCTTAATCATAAAAATAAAAAGTTGGGTTAAAAGTGTACATTAATATAAAATTATTATTAAAATATAATTAAATTGAATTAAAAAATTATATATTATATTTAAAAATATAAATTCAAATATATAATACTAATAATCAATATAATATAAAAGTATACAATATAAAATAAAGATTTGTCATACAATAATGTATATAATGTAAATACATGTGAGTAGAGTGTTTAAAAAGAAAACAATTATTAATAAAAACATGGAAACATGGCTGCATATAATTTTAAGGTATGGTTGTATAAAACATGACTGCATACTAACAACTACGGTTGTCAGACCATACCATCGATGGTATGCATAGGAGGGGATTTTGTCGGCTGCATAGCTAGCTCCTCCTAGTTGTGGGTTGTGGGCTCACCTTAAGCATCTGTCGCCGTCTCTGTACAGCCTTAAATTAAAGTTCCATCATTGGCCATTTTAATTTATATTGCCCCATGTGTCTTTAAAATTATAAGCATGATTAGAGGGTGGAGAAGGATTACAATTAGTGCCTTCAATTAACATGAGCCCACAGCCCATCAAGAACAAAGTTGTGTACTCAATCATTGATTTTCTCGTAGCTTAGGATGTAAGTAAACTCTTTTTTCGCACATAGTTTTGTGAAAGAGTGGTATTTGAAGATCTAAAGTTTTCAAAACAAGTTTTTTCTCCCTTTCATTTTCTATCGATATAGCTTATTAGTTATCTTCTAGAGGATATGGAGACTCCCACTCATTGTTACAGATGGCCAAGCTTGGCTATCACTTCTCACACATTAGTTATCATAGAAAGTCCTACGAATTTTTAGATCATCAATAGAAAGAAAAGTACATATACATGATTACATATAAGAATATTAAAAAATAAAGAATGAGTTAAGAGAATTTAAAATTTATTATGTTGACATTAGATTGAATTGGCAACTTCTCATGGTTTTTGGTGCAAGGAGGGAAAGAGAATAGCTAGGGCCAAAGGCACACCTAACTATCGAACCATCTTGCAGAGTACTATACAACAGAAACACACAACACAGAGAACAACATCAAGGAGAGAAGGAATACAAACACTTTATTGATTCATCCAAATATCAACATACATGTCCAACTGTGAGGCCTCCCGGGTTACGGCCATCAAGATCTATGAGAATCTAGACCTATCCACATCTAAACATCTCAATTTATACTTAATGAAATGACTTACAAAAGATTCTAGATTATTACAAATAGAAGATCAATCACAAAATGGTTTGTACATATCCTAAGACAAGATCCCAATCAATAAATTCATGATCCAAATTAAATACATAAGTCAGCTCCAACTAAGAACCAAACACAGAAAAACTCAGTCAAAGAAGAATCGAGCATCAACAAATAACAGGTTCACTTGGCACAGGAAGGAACACTCAGCCAATACGAAACAACTCAGCACACACAAGATTACTCGGCCAACACTGAACAACTCAGCACACAGGAGTGCTCAACAATTACTGCAGCTCAACACTTACTGGCAAAATGAACAAAATGAGAAGGATAGCAAGGCAACCCATGATGCTCCTACATCAGACAACCAGGGTTGAAAGAAACGATTCTCCTAAACCATTGAGATGTCACAGCCTGAGCTAAGTCCAACTCAGATTGAGAAATCCATGTAGAATCTTCAACTGGTCTATTCTTCCACTTCACCAAATATTCATAATAATCCTTTCCTCTTGTGCTTTTACCAATCCTTTGATCCAATACCTATTCAACTTCATCAACATGCTTCTTAGGATAATCATCTGATACAACAACTTCACTATTTGACTCATGATACTTATGCAAATCGACAATATTGAATATAGAAGATATATTCATGTCATCAGGTAACTCAACTTCATAAGCATTACCACTATCAAACTTCTTCAAAATTCTATATGGACCAAACTTCTTCATTTTTAGCATCTGTATGTTCCAACAGGAAATTTGCCCTTCTTCAAATGAGCCATCACCTCATCACCAACTTCAAAAACATGATGTCTCCTAGACTTGCCCACATTTTCCTTATACTTCTGATTGTTTTGTTCCAATTTCAACTTCACTTCCTTATGTAAAGACTTCATAAAATCAGCAAATACTTCCCCTTCTGCACTTCTCTTTTCTTCACCAATAATATCCCTCAAATCTGATACTCCTCTAGGCTGCATTCCAGTAACAATCTCAAAAGGTGTTTTTCTTGAACTCTTATTCATAGAATTATTATATGCAAACTCAACTTGTGCCAATACCATATCCCAATTACTCGGCTTATCTCCAACTAAACATCTCAACAAATTACCCAAGCTTCTATTCACAACCTTTGTCTATCCATCTGTCTGTGGATGGAATGTAGAACTAAACCTTAACTCATTATCCATCTTCTTCCATAAAGTCCTCCAAAAATAACCAACAAATCTGCTATCTCGATCAAAGATAATACTTCTAGGTAATCCATGCAATCTAACAATCTCTTTGAAGAAAATCTCAGCAACATGCACAACATCTAATGTCTTCTTACATGGTATGAAATGTGTCATCTTGGAAAATCTATCAACAACAACAAATATTGAATCATACCCTCTTGCTATCTTAGGTAACCCAAGCACAAAATCCATATTGATGTCACTCCAAGGTTTCTTAGGAACAAAAATAGGTATATGCAATCCAGTATTCTGACTTACTCCTTTTGCAACTTGACAAATTCCACAACTCCTTACAAACTTATGAACATCCTTATACATATATGGCCAATAATACTTTTCCTGAAGCAAACTCAATGTCTTATCAACTCCAAAATGTCAAGCCAATCCACCACAATGTTTTTCCTTAATCAAATTAATTCTCATGGAACTTCTTGGTATACACAATTGAATTCCTTTAAACATCATACCTTTTTTATTAAAATATTCCTTGAACGTACTTGGTTGTTCTGATAGATGTGGTGCTCTTCACTCTCTCCTTTCCTTCAAAAATTAGGGTCCGTGTCATACAACTCCTGCATCTCATCAAAACCAATAACTGCAACCTTCATCTTGGTCAATAAAGAACGTCTTCTACTTAGTGCATCTGCAACTCGGTTAGTGAATCCACTCTTATGCTTGATCACAAATGTGAAACTCTATAAATATTCAACCCACTTGATATGTCTCTAATTCAACTTATGTCGTCTTCCCAAATACTGTAAAGCTTTATGATCAGTATACAATACAAACTCACTTAGTATCAAATAACGTCCCCACTTTTTCAGGGCTTGAATAATAGCGTAGAACTCTTAATCATACACAAAATACTTCCTTTTAGAATCATTTAACTTTTCACTAAAGAAAGAAACATGTTTATCTTCTTGACTCAACACAGCTCCTATTGCGCTACCACTTGCATCACACTCAACTTGAAATGCCTTATTGAAATTAGGTAAAGCTAACATAGGTAACTCAATAACCTTTTGTTTCAAAGTCTCAAAACTCTTGTCAGCTCCATGTGTCCACTTAAAATCATTTGTATCTCCTCTCATAGTCTCAGTCATAGCATTACAAACAGAACTAAAATTCTTAATGAACTTTCTATAAAAACTAGCTAAAGCATGAAATGATCTTACCTCATTCACATTCTTAGGTGTTGACCACTCTAGAATTGCTTCAACCTTCTCAAGATCCAATTTTAAACCATCAGCTGAAATTACAAATACCAAATACACAATCTCTTCTTTCATAAAATAACACTTCTTCAAATTAATCAATAGCTTCTACTCTTTCAGTCTTTGTAACACTTGTCTAATATGCTCAAGGTGTTCTTCCTTAGCTTTACTGAATATTAGTATATCATCTAGATAGACAATCACAAACATACCCAAAAATCTCTTGAGAACGTCATTCATAAACCTCATGAAAGTACTAGGTGCATTAGTAAAACCAAAAGGCATAACCAACCACTCATACAAACCATCTTTTGTCTTGAAAGCAGTCTTCCATTCATCACCTTCTGTAATTTTGATTTGATGATACCCACTCTTCAAATCAATCTTGGTAAAATACTTTGCTCCACTTAAACAATCCATTATGTTATCCATCCTCGACATAAGAAACATATACTGAACTATTATCTTGTTGATAGCTCTGGATTAAGTTCACATTCTCCATTCTCCATTCTTTTTAGGTGCTAACACAATAGGTACAACACACGGGCTCAAGCTTTCTCTGATCAAACCTTTCGATAACGCATGCACTTTTTTGTTAAGCTCTTCATTCTCAGTAGGTGTCAATCTATATGGTGCTTTATTAAGTAAACTAACTCCAGGAATCAGGTCCATACAATGACTTATACTTCTTATCGGTGGTAAACCATCAACAATATCCTCTACAACAATCTCCTTGTATTCACTCAGTAAGTTTTCAATTTCGACTAGCACTTGGTGATTACTATTTTCTGTCACTCGGTCATTACTTGTTTATAGAATTAATCTTTCCTCTCCTCCCATTGATAGATCTCAACCTATAATCTCATCCATTCAATTGAATAGGCCATTATATCAGAGCAATGTTTCAACACTAGGAACCTTAACCACCACAATTAACCATTGAACTTCTATGCTTGTGTAGGATGCCAGTAGTTACTCGACAGGCCCGTGGATGCGGGCGAGGAGCAGGGAGAGGCCGTAGGCGTGCTCCCTCCATTCCTATGGAGGAGATTGAGATTTTGAAAGGAAATCAAGGTCCCCCTCCTGTACCACCACTAGATCCCAACCGGGAATTATTGATAGCTTTTCAGAACTTGGCCGGTATTATTCTTGATAGACTACCTCCGTTTGGCCACCAGAAGGATCATGGTTTAGGGCATCTGGCTAGAGAACAGAGTAGGAGCCCTTTCAGAAGGGAAGAGGGGCAGGCAGAGTCAGTGCATGGTCCAGAGCCACCACCTAGGGTTGAGGGTCGCACTCAAGTTTTAGATATAGGGGATGCTATTAGAGAGTTGATGCACCTTAACCCACCCACTTTTGAGGGATCTACTGATGGTATAGAGGCAGAGTCATGGCTTCATAGCTTAGGCAGATGTTTTGGGTTGCGTGCCTATGACAGCAATGTCAAAGCCCGCTTTGCTATTCACTTATTGAGAATTGGAGCTTCTTCATGGTGGGAATATGAGCAGTTTAAGGGACACTTGAGCCTTAATACATTGACTTGGGAGACTTTCTTAGAGCTCTTCAAAGCCAGGTACCTGTCGGAGCAGTTTCGACAAAAGCGTATTGATGAGTTTCACAGCCTTTAGCAGAGGGGACTTATAGTGGCCTAGTATAAGGGCAAGTTCATTGACCTACTTCCTTATGTGGAGTACATGAGAGATGAGAAATTGTAGGTAAACCGATTTATCAGCGGTTTGAACTGCAACATTGCAGGCATGGTGTGTATATTGCCACCTGGGGATCTACGGTATATAGCAGACAGGGCTAGGGTAGCCGAAGAGGTTGTTAGAGGGTCATCTGATTCTCAAGATCAGTTTCAGCACAATAATTCTGCATCACAGGGTTCTAGTTTTCAGAGAAACCATTGGAAGAAGAATAAGAGGTATTCTTCAGGGTCTTTCCAAACCCCTCAGCAGACACAGCAGGAGTAGCCTCAGCAGCAGGGTTGACAGGACCATAAGCAGAAAGGTTCACAGGGTCATCGGGGCAATAAGCCCAAGCAGTGGTAGGGTTAGGGGCAAAAGAGGGATCACAGGCCAGACATACCTTACACACCTTCTGTCGGGACTCAGCAGTCCTCTAGAGGTGGTTTTATCGAATCTACCAAAGGAGGTGGATCACAGTTCAGCAGGCCACAGGGGACATAGGTACATGTACGAGGACCATGCTACACTTGTGGGGGTATGGGGCATATTGCCAGAGATTGTCCACAGGGCATCGGGTAGAGAGCAGCCAGATCAGAGCCCACTGTGGGGACTTAGGTAGGTCCCATAGAGTATTTGCAGCAGTGGATAACCGCTAGGCCGAGCACCAGGCCACTGTGATTGAGTCAGCAGGTATAATTTGAGGTATTAGTGTTTCTATTTTGTTTGACTGAGGAGCCACTGACTCCTTTATATCCCCTTTTGTAGTGGAGCATTGCGGGCTAGTGGCATCTAGGTAGAATGATAGCTAGGAAGTTGAGTTGGCTTCCGGTTCTAGAGTATCGATCACCTCCTTGGTTAGAGATTGTCAGATTCAGATTGGAGAGTTGACCACTTCGACAGACCTTAGGATTACCCCATTGGGATCATATGATGTAGTACTTGGCATGGATTGGCTATATGCCCATAGAGCCAAGCTAGATTGCCGCCAGAAGAAGATTGAATGTTTAGATGATGACGGCATGGCTACAGTTATTTCAGGGGTTCAGAGACCAGTATCTCTTCGCATGATATCCCCAATGCAACTTCAGTGGTGCATGCGGAAGGGATGTCAGTTATTTGCCATCACTATCAGTAATAGAGGGGATGAGGATGAGAGTGAGACTTCTCTTGAGGACCATCCCATCCTCCAGGAATTTGCAAATGTCTTTCCATCAGAGTTACCTGGTATGCCTCCTCACAGAGCAGTTGACTTTCACATAGACCTTGTGCCAAGAGCTGAGCCAGTATCCAGAGCACCCTATAGGATGACCACGAATGAGCTTAATGAGCTCAAGATTCAGCTTGAGGAGTTGCTAGAGAAGGGACACATTCGTCCTAGTGTTTCACCTTGGGGTGCGCCGGTGATCTTCATAAAGAAGAAGGATGGGTCACTTACGTTGTGCATGGATTATCGACAGTTAAATAAAGTTACCATTAAGAATCGATATCCACTTCCTAGGATTGATGACTTGTTTGACCAGTTGCAGGGTGCCCGAGTATTCTCCAAGATAGATCTTAAGTCAGGGTACCATCAGTTGAGGATAGTTGACAGTGACATTCATAAGACCACATTCTGCACTAGGTACATCCACTATGAGTTTACCGTGGTACCTTTCGGTCTTACGAATGCCCCCGCTGTATTCATGAGCCTTATGAATGGTGTATTCTTCTCTTTCCTAGATAAGTTTGTAATTGTGTTCCTTGACGACATCCTGATATATTCCAAGGATGAGAGGGAGCATGAAGAGCACCTGAGATAGGTTTTGCAGTGTTTGAGAGATAATCAGTTGTTTGGCAGCTTGTCAAAGTGTTCCTTCTTCAGATCAAAGATCAAGTATTTGGGGCATGTCATATCCGGTGATGGGATCTTAGTAGACCCATCAAAGATAGAGGCTATTATGAATTGGATAGCACCTACCACTGTGACTGAGGTCAAGAGTTTCATGGGACTAGCTGGATATTATAGATGATTTGTTGAGGGGTTTTCCAGAGTGGCACATCCTATCACTTCCCTTCAGCGAAAGGGGAAGAAGTTTGAGTGGACAGAGAAGTGTGAGAGAGCTTTTCAGGAGCTCAAGAGAGCACTCACCAGTGCACTGATCCTTGCAGTGCCAGATCCTTCAGTGGATTTTGTTGTATGCACAGATGCTTCATTGGATAGTTTAGGGGCAGTCCTTATGCAGGGAGGACGAGCTATTGCTTACGAGTCTAGAAAGCTTAAGCCTCATGAGCTTAATTACCCTACGCATGATTTAGAGCTTGCAGCTGTGGTACATGCCTTAGTGCGATGGCGTCACTTCCTCTTAGGTCACCGCTTTGAGCTTCATTCAGACCATCAGAGCCTTCAGTATATATTCACCCAGCCAAACCTTAATGCTCAGCAGAGGCGATGGATGGAGTTCTTATGTGAGTATGACTTTGATGTTCACTACATCAAGGGGAAGGAGAACGTAGTTGCAGATGCCTTGAGCAGGAGATGACACGGTATCTATTCTATGACTGCAGGCATAGATTTGAGGGGTCAAATCCTCTATCATTTATAGGAGGATGAGTGGTCTACTGAGGTTTGTGAGATGATTCGATCCCAAAGGCCCTTGGAAGGGAAGTATGTTGGTTATACCTTAGAGTCCGATGGGCTTTTACGCCATCGTGAGCGTATCTATGTACCTTCTACCAGAGTTCTTCGTGCTTTCATTATACTTGAGGCTCACAGAGCACCTTATGCAGCACATCCCGGGGTTAAGAAGCTACATGCAGATTTCAGATGACTTTATCATTGGCCAGGCATGAGATTGCAGATTGCTGAGTTAGTGGCCAGATGTCTTGAGTGTCAGCGGGTTAAGGCAGAGCACCGCCATCCTGGTGGACTCCTGCAGCTACATGAGGTTCCAGTGTGGAAGTGGGAGGTGATATCCATGGACTTTATAGTTGGTCTTCTGATGTCTTCCCGACGCCATGATGCTATTATGGTGACGGTGGACCGGTTGACTAAGGTAGCCCACTTTTCTCCAGTTCGTACTACCTTCATAGCACCCGCAGTAGCCCAGGTGTTCTTACGAGATATTGTCAGACTTCATGGCATACCTCATAAGATCATCTCAGATAGAGACTCTCTTTTCACATCATCCTTTTGGAGAGAGCTTCAGGCAGCATTGGGCACTAGGCTCAATTTCAGTACAGCCTATCATCCTGAGATAGATGGGCAGACCAAGAGGATTGATCAGGTTTCAGAGGACATGCTACACATGTATGTTATGGACCATCAGACCCGGTGGGAGGAGTACCTTCACCTAGTAGAGTTTGCCTATAATAATGGGCACCATGCATCTTTGGGAATGCCTCCTTTCCAAGCATTATATGGTAGACCTTGCAGGACCCCACTGAGTTGGGATAGGATCAAGGACAGAGTTTCTATTGGTCCTGAGTTAGTTCGGGACATGGAGCAGCAGGTCACCTTGATTAGGCAGCGTCTCTTAGAGGCTCAGGATAGACAGAAAAAGTATGCAGATGCGAAGAGGATAGACCGAGCCTACCTTGTGGGAGACAGAGTATTTCTGAGAGTGCAAACGCACAAGAGTCCAATCCGTTATGGAAAGGGTTCGAAGCTCACACCCCATTTTGTTGGCCCGTTTGAGATCCTAGAGAGGATAGGACCCATTGCTTATCGTCTAGCCTTGCCACCTAGCTTGTCACGCATCCACAATGTGTTCCATGTATCGGTATTGCAAAAATATGTTTATGATGAGTCTCATATCATTGATTGGGATGCTTTGCAGGTGGAGACAGATGGCCAACTAACCCTGGAGCCCATTCACATTTTGGCTCGACGGACATTGGGACTTCAAGGCAGAGAGCTGGACTAGGTTAGGGTCCAGTGGGATTGCTATGATGAGGTCACAGCCTCATGGGAGGATGCAGCACAGATGAGGGCCCAGTATCTGCACCTCTTCGATGAACTCCAGGAGGATGTTCATGCCTAGAGGGGGTGGATGTGAGGCCCACCTTAGTCCCACATAGTGATCCCGATTTCTAGACTTAGCATTTTATTTTGACTATGTTTTTAGAGATACTTGGACTCTTTTGATCTACTGTTATGTTATGATGGACTCGTTAGACTTTACATTTTGTTGATTTTGCATATGGAATCCATAACTAGTAGATTTGGATATGATCATGTTAGACTATATTATTATCTTCATGTTTTGTTGAACTTGATGATTATCTTATGTGATGCTAGATTATGGATGATCTTGACTTCACTTGAATTATGCAAATTGAATTTATTTGATGTGATTATTGAAATTATGACATTTCATACTATGTGATTTAATGTTTAATTGAATTATGCTATTAAAGTAGGAATTGAGTTATGTAATTTAATTATGAGTATAATTTAATTATGAGTGGAATTATGCAATTGAATGATTAAATTTAAGATTGTTATATCATATATGATTATTGTAATGGTTTTCCTCCTTAAATTACTAATGTTGCATTTAGGTATTACAGGTGGAAGGACCATGGAAACACATTCAGGTAAATCACATTGAATGTAGGGCAACCAGTTAAACCAAGGCCCCGTCTAAAAAGAGACATGAGGCCTCGTTGTCAAGTATTTTATTTGTAACAGTAATCTGGAATGTATGTGAGTATAAATGTTATGTGTTGTGACATTGGACATACCTTGTGTGTAATGTTATTTCATGAGGTGTCGCTTGACACTAGTGTTAAATGTTATCAAGGTATGTCGTGTGGTTGTATGAGAGCACATTCTAGGAGTCTTGGGAAATCCTAAGCACACCTTTTTGCCATAGGAACCCATAGTGTAGTTTCCATTCCCCATTCTCGATCTTATTCCTAGACATGAGTTTAGAGGGTCTATAGTGGCCTTAGGAAGTGGTTTTATGCTTTAATAGTTAACCCATTTCATGTACCCATGGGTTAGGGGTATTTTCACCTTATGAGTAGCCTAAAATTGACTTTTTGACCTTTTTAAAATTGCATGTGCAACCTTGAACGAAAATTGCAACTTGCTTGGTAGGACCTTATTTATGAGGTTTGTGGGGGTAGGTTTAGAGGCCTTTTTAGAGGAATTTTGGCAAAAGGATAGGTTGTTCACCCATTCCCTATTTTGGAGAGAGTTCAAAAAGTTAGAGGAGAAAGCTTAGAGTTTGGATTTAGGGCTCAACAATCCTTCCATTAGCATTGGACTTGAGGTAGGAAATCTTTCTCTCATATTGTTTTAGAGGTTGTATGTGTTTTCTATTTATGTTTTTGGCTTCCCATGGTTGGTCATGGAGGAAGCTTGCATTGTTTCATGTTGTGTTTTAGCCCCCATGGTTGGTCATGGTGAGAGCAAGCATGTAATGTATTTTTCTTCATGTAATTGGATTTTGGGTTGTATACTCTCGGATTCACTCACCCTTGGGAGGGAAGAGAAATCGAGAGGGGGTGTGGAAATGGAGGCAACTCCATGTGTAGAGTCTCCTCCATGTGTGAGGAAGGATGAACTTGGGTGAGTGATTTTCCCCAAGAAACCTTGCATTTAGCCCATGTGGCAATGGGGGTATAAGGAGGAAAGATTGGCCATGTGAGCCTTATATGAAATTCAGTTATATGGGTCCATGTGTGGCCTTGTTCTTGTATTGCAATGGTTGTCTCCATGGGTTGTCCACCCACACCCCACAAAGGATATTCATGGAATTTCTTAGTTTTCACCTTGAGGGATTTGGGATTTCTTATGTTTATGTTCTTGTTGTGTTTGTGTGTGAGTGTTTGTTTCCCATTCAATGTGGTTTCCCCAAGCTCAGGGATGGCCTCTTGAGAGGCCTAGGATGGGAGGAGAGCTTCCCATGGTCTTTCCCCTTGTCTTGTTTTTATTTGCAGATTTTAAAGTAATGATGCATGAAGGGGAAGTTGATAGAGATCTATTCCTTGTTTTGGAGCATTATTGTAATTTTTGGATGGTGCATTTATTCTCTATTGGAGCACTTGTAAAATGTATATTGAGAAGAAAAGTGGAAGTAATCTTGTTATTGAAAGTTATCTTTCATTGTAAGTTTGAGAGTGCATTGTATTTGATGATGATAAACATGTAAAGCTAATCTAGTTTCATTTTGAATCATTGCATTGCTATGGTGAAGACTAAAATGTTGTAGCCTTTATCAATGTATATGTATATAAGTTGAGATCGTATTCTTATTGTATAAGATGAAATTCTTGCAAACATGTGAAAGAAAAATCTCTCTCTCTCTCTCTCTCTCTCTCTCTCTCTCTCTCTCACGCTAATTTAACAATATTCTCTCTTTTTGCAATGAGCTCTCAAAGTTGATGAATTAGATATTGTTTCAATTTCAATAAGATTTCAAAGATTGGTTGATGCATGAAATTGATAGACTCTTACAAGTTAATTTAATGTTCATATTCATTGAAATTAATCTTTGGTTGAATCATATCATACTTCTAGATTGTATGAATTTGAAACGAAGTGATTATAAATCAAATGAGCATGTTAACTTCAAAGTTGAATCCAAATTAGTTGATTAATTAAACTATAATAATCCATGTAGTTAACAATCCTATTATTATGACCTTTGGTATCTTAATGTTTAAAGGAAACAAATGAACTATGTTGATATCTTTATTCATCAAACTAGGAAGGAATGCATTAGAAAATCAAATAGTAGTGCAAATGAAAATAGCACTCTCCAGAATTTTAAGAGAGCAAAAATGCTCTCTAGATTTTGTATGGAATAAAAATCCCATACAAAATCCTTACACAGTCAATAAAAAATATTAAAATTGCCACCTTGTCTCATATAGTAATTCAAATAACAATTAAAAATATCATCCCTTACCTGTTTAAAGCCTTCCCCCTTTGCTAGGCGCATGTGATGGGATGCAAAGTCTTTGCTTTTAATTCCAACCTTCTTATTGGATGGGATGGTGTCCTTGGGTGACACATCAACAAGACTTTTTTTTGTTAGCTTTAAAACTCGTCTTCAACTCACGTAGGCTATGAAAAAAATCCATACCTTGTATTAATTTCAAAGCTTGTAGAGGGTACCTTATCTTGACTTGGAAGGAAGTGGGACCTACCTTCCACTTCCCTTCCATGCTTTCCCACTTTCCCATGCATGAGCTTGGACGTAGGTTTTGAAGGTAATAAACTTGCTTCCATTTTTTTTGTTTTATTTCAACTCTCCCTCAAAGCAACGTACCCTCACCTTTATGCATGATGTTGACCAATTCTTGGGGCACGTGGGTGGAGGGAGTAGGGAGGAAAGCTAGGTAGGGAGCTAGAAAGTTAGGGAGATAGGTTAGTGTTTAGAAGGATTAGTAGGTTATTAAGTTAGTTTATGATGTTATAGTTATGTTGATTAGAGATTAGGGTCATGTCACCTTTCATATCAATTTTGTTAATATATATTTTAGTATTGAATTAAATATGTATTTTGAAATTTAATAGTCTAGATTTTATTATAGTTAGATAGTAAGTTAGTTTTATTAGTTTCTAATGCATAGTATTAACTAAAAAGGGGGGTTTATTAAATAATGTTTTTATGAGAAATTTGGTAACATTTTTATCACATGCCAATGAATATACTATGTATATAACAATAATGGATATAGTAAAAGTATATTAAATTAATTAATAAATATATTATAATTATCAAATCACTCCACATATGATTTTTACTTGTAAACCTTGGATATATTTACCCTTAACTAATAATATCTTTAAATTTATTCATAGGTTAAAATGTGCATGGTTTTAATGGCATGTTAATATTATAAATTGAATTTGCATTCAAAACATTTGTGAGCGCCGATTTAAACTTTTATTCAAAATTATCAAAGGTTGGCAATTTTACAACCTCAATTAGATTGGCCTTATCATGAACATGTTTGGTTATGAATAACCATATTGTGGGATAACATTAACACGCTATCCCTCTTAGTTCATCCTTATCTTTTTAGATCGATGATCAACAATATTGATCGAGAAGATGAGTAACGATCTCCTTCGATTATATTGTTTTCCTTCTAGCATCCTATGGAATATTAAGCAACCTTGTTGAGGTTGATCACCTGTCTCTTTTTGAGATGTAGACTTAAACACTTTTGTTCCACATAACGAACATGGATCTCTTTCACTTTTTTTTAAAAAAAATTTGTTGGTTGTGTTTTGACCCAAGATTTTGGGCATTACACATTATTTCACATGGCTAGAAATCAAGTTTTTGCCACCTTTAATGGCGCTATTCCTCTTTTCTTGGCTCAGAGAAATGATATACCAGTATCTGCACTTAAGAGTTTACCAGAGTTCACTAGTGAAACTTCCATTTCTCCTATATAGCATATACAAGAAATTTCAAATGTTTACAACATTCATGGTATAAAAGAGGATAATGTTGCTATCATATTGTTAGCAGCTTCATTAAAAGGAAAATCTTTGCAGTGGTACAGAGGATTACCACATAATTCTATTCACAATTGGGATGATTTGGGAGAGAAACTTTGTAATCATTTTAAAGACAAAAGTGATCATCTATCACTTTTAGAGCAATTAAGCACTATAAAAAGAGCACCCCACGAATTCATGACTTACTTCAACTATAGATTTCAAAAGACATGGGATAGAATACCTGCTTCAGTAAAGCCTACTCATGGTAATGCTTTCTTGTATTACCTTAGGTCTTTCAATAGTTATATATCCACCACCATACAAACATTGGGTGGTGACGCTTTACCAGATGCATTTGATATTTCCATAAGGGAAAAAAAATTGTTAATACAAGGAGGAAATTTATCTCCAAGGCCTCCTATGCCCTTATTCCTAGAGTTGTCTCACAACATCAACCTGCAATAGCTCCTATTCCTACTAAAATTGCAAGCGTACCTCTAATTGCTTCTCCACCATCTTCCTCATCTTCTAATGAACTAAGTGAATTAAAAGACATGATGCAAGCTACGATGCAAAGTGTGGACACGAAGATGTCAGGGCTTGATAATGGATTAAAAAATGTAAAGAAAGATATTGATCTTAGTTTAAAGACTATGGGGAATCAAATGGTGAATCTTCAAAGCCAACAAGCACAAGGTAATAGGCCTTATCAACCTTATCAACATAACTCTTTGTTCAATAGGCCACAAAACCAAAATCAAGGTCAAGGTTCATGGAACTAGAGTAGATTTCAAGGTAACACTCTCCCTGCAAACACAAATATAAGTACAAATACACAAAGGGTTCTTGTTCCCCAAAATAACTATGCTCAAGGACAAGAGGAGTGCTTATTAGCTAATCAACCTTTTCACCAAGGTGTGATGTCTCAAGCCTTGATAGTTCAAGAAGAACCAATGGTAATAGAGAAAAGCTATAGTGAAGGTCAGTCTACTACTAATTTCCAACAACAAGGAGACTGCAACTTCATGAACTTTCAACCGGATGAGTACTGCCATGTAAATCATGATAGCAATAGTAGTATTTCTCAAAACACAAGGAGTAAAAGAAGAGCAGTAGAGGATATTTTTTCTCCTCAAGATGGTCAAGCTTCAACTTCTACTACATCTATTCCACCAGTTATTCCTATAAGTACACAACCTAGTGTTGTTATTCCACTACAAGAGAAGAACAATAGGAAGACTAAGGAGCCTCAAGATATTCCAATCTAGAGGACAAGTCCCTTGATTGCTAAAGTTCATGTTAAGACAATGACTACTCCTCTTAATGTTGTGGAATCCGACCCAGATTTTATGGTGCCCTACAAAATGTTGTGAGATGGAGAAAGAATAAATATGAGTCGAGGGCTCATTTGTAATCATTTATTATTATGCAATGTGAGCTTAATGTGATTATTTCTATCCTTAAGCTTACTTCTTTTTGCAAAAATCTCTAACTCAATGGACTTACTGTTCTTTTCAGATTGGAGACGATGTTTTAATCTCCCTTGAGATCATAATACAGAAGTGGATTAGACCTATTTTAAGGTTTTTTCTTGTATGCTTGCATTTGATGGATGTTATTTAATGTGTTTCTTCTTCTTGGAATCGTAATATTCCTGATTCTTTAATACAATCTTCAATATATGACATCAACTTACTATGGTTCGATGATAAAGGTTAAATCTTGAATCTATTAATGGGACTGGAGGCCAACAATATTGAAACAGAGCCCAATAACCATTTGATAAATGAAATCTTCAAACCCATCGACTCGATAATGCAGACTTCATGCCACCATCTTGATAAAGTAAAATGAAATCACAATACGAGATCAGAATCATAATAACATTTCATTGAATAGAAATGAGATTGAGAGACCCAAAATCAAAGTGTAAATAGAATTGTTAGGAAACTCAAATCCATACTTTCCATAAATTCAAATACAAATTACATCAAAGTGTTGCCAGAGAGCCGTTACACTTTTCTCAACCTTTTCCACTATCTATCCCCTAACTCCTCTTTTTCCTATTACATCGTGTCCTTTTATAATCTTTTCAGGCAGTTACAAAATGAAGGATTTTCGGTTACTAACACCTCTTGGGATTCCTTTCGTACATGTGGCCAAGCATTTTAGAATTGCTAATTTAGCATTTTATGCCTTTACATAATCGTTCTAGATTATTAAACTCACACTATACATTGATTTGATGAGTAATGAGGTGCCTCTACACCATTGAACTTCCCCCACTGCTTAGCTCTCCAGAATGGTTATGATTACCCCCCAACTTAATCATCTCCCTTCCTAGGCTCACTACATGTTCAAAGCACCACTGACAAACCCATAGGAACTACAATTGCTTGCGTAAGAGGATTTTTTGCCTAGGCTAGAGCTTCCAGACATAGAACTCATAGAATTATCAGATAATTCTGAATCTTGCTTCTTGCTATCCATATCAACTCTTTCCAAATCCATCCCAACCTTGTGGATGGATCCCTTTCAAATTCCCATTGTTGGCATCCCCATTTTGAGCATCTTCAAAATTCATCTCCTTTTCTTTCCCACTGTCCACAATTCCTCCACCAGCATTTACCATTTTATTGATCTCTTCAGCTTTTAGAACATTTTTGGTCTCTCCCACAGGTGGCTGCTACATCTTATCACCATCTCCATTCTTACTAAATGAATAAAAAGAGGGGCTACTGCCCCCATTATTCTTAAATCGATCTGTATTCCCATTAGAATCTCTCAAGGACCCAAAGATCCTACTGTTGAAAACCCCCCATACAAATCGAACCCACCCCGCTTCTTGGTCTCGGGAGGAAAATAGGCCATTTGAGCATGCATATCTTCTTCCCAGAGAATTCAAACAATGGTGGAATCACTAACCAGTAGACAATGTGATCTGTAGCTCTGAATAGGCAATGACCTAATTCAGAGGTTGAGAAATGAATTTCACCAAAAATAATGAACTGGAAACTCAAAATGAAATCTCCAAAACAAAATGGTTGTTGAGAGATTTGATCCACCTAAACAGATGAAGAAAAATTTTAGAACTCCCTAAAAAATCTAAAAAGTAAAAGTTCAAATCAAATCTTCACACCCAGAACTTCCTTGCTAGTAATATACCCTGAATGGAGTCCTAAACTTGCAAGGTAACTGGGTTTCAGGACCCGCTCGCACCCTCAAAAGAAAAAAGAAGAAAAAGAACTGGCTAGAACACAGGCCTAAATAATGAATATATCCTAACTCACCTAGCCATTACATTCATTCAACCGGGAAGCGAATGAAGTGTAGTGGGAGCATTTGATTTGAATGAGAAACAAGAGACCTTGAAGCTCATTAATGTAGAAGCAATGGTAGTGAATGCTGAAGAGGAAGATATGTAAAGGGAAGATTTTCCCAATAGCTTAAAATCCAAGTCTCGAAGGGTGCCCAAAAAATTAAATTTCTCACAAACCACTACCCAACCTATATATTGGGATCTCAAAGCTTCCATTGCCAACTTGGTATCCTCCCACCAGAAACTCTAAGTTTCTTCCCTGTATTTTTTTAATTATGTGCTAACGTGGAATGGCTAGCAGTGGGGACAATGATGATAGGACAAAGATGAATAATCATTGCAGAGTTAAAATGCATCCATGTGTGCTCATGATAGGAGAGGAGTTGGCCATGTGCCATTCCCTGTAATTTCCCTGGCCCCTGATTCCATGACCTCAATTATTAAATTAAAGCTAGACAGTTGATGGGCAGCCATGTAGATACATGTGAGGAGTGAACTAATTTTCTCCTTTTCAGATTGCTCTTTTTCAATGAATACTTTATATTTCTCTTTTAGGGGCCAAAAAATTGCTGCATAGGAATGGAATCCCTCCCTTGAGAATTTAGCTTGTGATTTTCCCCGAGAAAGTATGAAATTGAAGTTCAAATTTATGTTTCATTAATATTTTCATTACTTATTGCAAGTCAATTTATAGTGATTTGTATGTGACATTATTGTATTCACAAATATTTATTCATTCATATTGAAATCATCTATTAATATTATCACATATTTGCAATAGAGTATTTAGAAGAGCACCATGGTAAATTATCAAAGCATTACATCAACACATATTATCTTCAATTCATTACATTATTGTTTGATTTCCTCAAAATCATTGATTGAGTCCATCTAGGGGTCGAATTGAGGAGAACACAGCCCTCATGATTCAACAAATTCCCTAAAGGTGTTTCTAAACACCACATTTTCCTTATTTAAAGTGCATACCATTACACTCTTGCTTGATTTCCTCAAAATCATTGATGGAGTCCACCTAGGGGTCTAATTGAGGAGAACATGACCCTCGTGGTTTAGAAAATTTCCTAAAGGTATTATTAAACACCATCTTGTCCTTATCCAATTCAAAGGGCATACCCATCATCTTCAATCCATCACACTCTTACTTGATTTCCTCAAAATCATTGATGGATTCCATCTAAGGGTCTAATTGAGGAGAATATGACCCTCACTAAATTGGTCAATCATTTGATCATAATTGACTACAATTGCATAACAACCTATTTTAAGTTTCTAGATTGCCGAATCGGTCAACTGTTTGATGAGAATCATCTACAATCACAAAACATGCCATTCTAAGTTTCTAGATCGTCGAATAGGTTAACTATTCAATGAGAATCAGCTACAACGGCACAACAAGTCATTTTGAGGTTCTAGATCATCGAATTGGTCAATCGTTCGATGATCAGTTAGAATCACATAAGTCATTCCAAGGTTCTACATCACCGAATCGGTCAACCATTTGATGAGAGTTAGCTACAATCACATAACAAGCCATTCTAAGTTTCTAGATCACTAAATTGTTCAATCGTTCATTGAGAATCGACTAAAATCGCATAACAAGCTATTTTAAGTTTCTAGATCATGGAATTGGTCAACTGTTTGATGAGAATCAACTACAATTACATAACAAGTCATTCTAAGTTTCTAAATTGTTAAATTGGTCAACCGTTTGATGAGAATCTACTACAATCACATAACAAGCTATTTTGAGTTTCTAGATCATTGAATCAGTGAACCGTTCAGTGAGAATCAACTAGAATTGCATAATAAGTCATTTTGAGATTCTAGATTACTAAATTGGTCAATTGTTTGATGAGAACTAGTTACAATCACATAACAAGCCATTCCATGTTTCTAGATTGCTGAATCGGTCAACTATTTGATTAGAGTTAACTACAATCACATAACAAGTCATTCTAAGGTTCTAGATTGCCGAATGAGTCATCTGTTTGATGAGAATCATGAATAATCATACAACAAGTCAGTTTGAGGTTCTAGATAGTCAAATCAATTGACTGTTCAATGAGAATCAGTTACAATCACATAATAAGCCATTGTGAAGTTCTAGATCGTCGAATCAGTCAACCGTTCAATGAGAATCAGTTATAATAACATAACAAGTCATTCTAAGTTTGTAGATCATTGAATTAGTCAATCGTTCGATCATAATCAACTACAATCGCATAACAAGCTGTTTTAAGTTTCTAGATCGCTGAATCTATCAACCGTTCGATGAGAATTAGCTAAAATCACACAACAAGTCATTGTGAGGTTCTAGATTGTCAAATTGGTCGACCGTTCAATGATAATCAAGTAGAATCACATAACAAGTCATTTTGAGGTTCTAGATCACCAAATCAGTCAACCATTTGATGAGAATCAACTACAATCACATAACAAGTCATTTTGACATTCTAGATTGTCGAATCAGTCAACCGTTCGATGAGAATCAACTATAATCATACAAGTCATTCGAATCAACCCCAAACCCCAAACCCCAAAACCCTAACCCCAAAACCCTAACCTGAACCCTAAACCCCTGAACCCTAAACCCCTGAACCCCGAACCCTGAACCCCGAACCTCGAACCCCAAACCCCGAACCCCGAACCCCGACCCCGACCCCCAACCCCCAACCTAAACCTAAACCTAAACCCTAAACCCCTTAAACCCTAAACCCTAAACACCTTAAACCCTAAAACCCCAAACCCTTAACCCAAACCCCAAACCCCAAACCCCAAACCCCCAAACCCCAAACCCTAAACCCTCATAAGTTTAACTGATGAGGGGTGAATTCCCCGAAACTAGTTTTGAACACTTAATGCAATTTTGCATGATTTTCTCAAAAAGCTTTTTATTGTCTCTTCTTGTTCTTACATAATCTTTCTGCTTTTTTCTTTTGGACTTCCTCCATTGTTGCCCGTGTCTTTCAAATTTTTAAACCCTAAACCCCAAACCCCAAACCCCAAACCCTAAACCCCCAACCCTAAAACCCTGAACCCTAAACCCCTAACCCCAAACCCCAAACCCTAAACCCTAAACCCTAAACCCTAAACCCTAAAGTTTGTTTGTGCTTAACTAACATGTGTATTTTGTGCAAGGAAGAAGAAGAATTTGTTAATCACCTTTTTATCCACTATGCTTATACCCATGAGATGTGGGCTCTCTTCTTGAATACCTTCAATCTGAACTGAGTGCTCCCCAAAGACATTCAAGGCATGTTCAACTCGTGGAATATTAATCTCAGAAACAAAGACATAAAAGGAATATGACATTTTGCTTTGCCTCACATGTGCTGGGCTATCTGGAAAGAGAGGAATGAAATAATCTTCCATGAGATCAAGACTCCTCCTAAGATCTTGTTTGAGAAAACCAAAAGTTTGATCAGTGAAAACTATAGAATAATGAATTTGAAGGCAACCAATGCAGCTGATGAGGACATTAAAATCCTTAAGTGGAAAATTCAAATTAATAAAAAGGACCAAAAAGATCCCAGAGATGAAGTCAAATGGGACTTTCCCCCTCCCGGATGGATGAAAGTGAACTTCAATGGTGCCTCTAAGGGGAACCCTGGCACTGCGGGCTGTGGCATTATTATCCGGGATGAGATAGGCAACTGTAAAGCTATAAAGGCTATCATGTTTGGTATCTAGACTAACCATGTTACTGAGGCTATGGTGGCATATCAAGGAATCCTTCTGGGTAAAGAGGACAACTGTTGCAATTTACGGTTGGAAGGAGATTCTAAGAATATCATTGATTGCCTTAATGAGATTTCCAATCCTTCTTGGTCTATTGATAACATTATTAATGCTGCTAAAGAACAAATTAAAACCATGACAAATTGCATTATTACCCACATTTACCATGAAGCTAATGTGGTAGCTGACTGGGTAGCTAACCACGCTTGCAAAAAAGGGGACATCACTTCATAGCAAAATGAGGACATTATTCCATTTGAGATCAAATCCATCATCCATTTTGAGAGATCTTACGGAAACCAAAGAAGTGAAAGACAACTGAGATATGATGGGGAAAAAAATGAGGAATGTAAAGAATAATTGTTGCAATGTCATTTCCAAAGTTCCCTCTTGGAATGATGATTTATACTCACATGGATTCTGAGTTTCGAAAAGATAGATATTTACACTAATAACTCTAAGGGGGTAGCTATTAAAAACATCAATGTGAAGCATTTTCCTCAAACTGAGAATATGGGAGGAGACAAGAAAAGATACAAACCAGTTAACTATAATGAATGGAGATAGAAGGAGGAGGTTTGGGATATTCTAAAGAAAGGAAATTTCAGTGCCTACATGCAGAAAATCTAGGGTGAGAACCCGGGAATTACTCAATACTTCATGAAGAATTAGAAGAATGGTAAAATTTTCTTCAATAACTACTGGATTGACATCAATGAAGACCTTATTTCTGAAGCGACTAGGCTTCCCAAGGAGGGGATGAAATTCTACCGTGATAGAAGCTACTCTGACAAGGTTGCCGAGAGATTCCCAAAAAGCAAAGACGAAGAGGCTAGGATGGTTAAACAGGTTGGCGGGTTTATTAGTCCTACTAATATTAGTAGACCTTGGCATTTTGTTCTTTATGCTTCTATTAGTTACTTAACCCTCGATGGGAGATTCTCTAGATCCTATGGCCATCATTTCATCATCCTGAATCATTTTAGGCATGATGAGACTATCAATATGCCCTATTATTTGATGTGCTCCACGAATCATACTATTAAGAGTCTTTAGGATGACCCCAAAGGGGATCATGCATCCCATCAAGGTCTCATGGTCATTCTCTGATGAACTACAACTGATTGAGAACTTGATTGAAGAACTTCAAGTGATTAGAGATCACTGAGCACTGAACTATTATGTAAGATAATTGAATCAGTTTTATGTTGTCATTGGTGTCAACTAGTTTTGACAGTACTTATCATGGAGTTGCAAACATCTAACACATCTGTATAACAGAAGAGAAAGATGAAGAACCAAGATATATACATGGAGGAAGATGGTTATGATAGATGAGGATAAGGAATACTCTTGGTAACTTATTGATGAGTCTATGACTTCATATTGTTGACTTGATTATGTTGCATTAATCTATTATGAAGTTGGGAGAAAAATCTTACAAAGTAGTGTGGTCAATTAATGAAGCATTCTAGTATACACCGAGTAGTGTAGTGTATACTAATTATAGTATAAACCAAACTTGTGTCCACCGACGCATTTCTTTATTAACTAAGAATGAACAAAAGAACTAAATGAGTAGTTTAGCCGACAGAAGTTGATGAGCTATAAAGTGTATGATCATGGAGTGGAAAGATAAAGTTTGTTACGAGATTGACGGCTAGCAAAATTCAAGGAAGATCTAAAGGATAGAATTGAAGCATGTTACTGACACATCAGCCGAGGAAAGTTTAAGTGGCAAAATCAACGAAAGAGATTAAGCGGCAAAATCTGATGGATGAAAGGAAAATGGTTTACTTGTCTATTTAAGAGACTAGGGTTTCATTATGAAACTCATGCCAGAGGAAAGAATACTACAGAGATATCGTGTGAACAAGCTTCATGCATGTCTAATCAAACTGGTTAAGGAGGACCGAACTATAGAGATTACCGAGCGTCAGAAAGCTATAAACAAGAGACAGTAAGTTACTGAATATTGTTGAACAGAATTGATATATTGATCAAAGGATTTGAATGAGCATAATATACATGTTTTATGTGTTGATTGTGATGATTGTTGGATATCAAACTTTACATGTTGCATATTTGATTTGATCGGTAGTTACTATAAGTTATTAACCGGTAATCGGTATAAGCACAAATAGTTTACTATTCTATGTTATCGAGCTACAAAAATTTGTTTAAATTGTTTTTGGATATACATTGTGTATTTGGGACTGTGGATAACTGATTCACCCCGCTCTCAATTATTCTAACAATTGGTATCAGAGCAGTATTGGTTGCTGGAATAGAGTTTTAAGGACTTCAGCATAAAGATCACAAAATGTATAAGAGGGATGTACCAAAGCTAAACAAGGACAACTTTACAATATGGCAAAGCCAAATGAAACTGCATATATCTGGAATTGGTAATTTTTCCCTCACACTATTAGAGAATGGCTACATTGCACCGCCTACTGGACCTTTGACTCTTGATCAACTAAGAGATAGACATGAGCATAACATTACTATGATGGAGATTATTGTTGCTTTGACAGATGTCGAGTTTGAAGATATTAAAGATTGCACTACTGCTAAGGATATGTGGGATAAACTTGCTCAAGTTTATAGTGGTGATACAAATGTCAAGAGAGCCAGAGTCAAAATTTTAAGAGGGAGACTTGATCTTATGAACTTCATTACCAGACAAGCTCTCATAGATACTAATTTGCAAGGAATTAGCTATACTTGGAATAACAAAAGAGAAGGAAAAGAGTTGATCCAAGTAAGATTAGATAGAGCTCTTATCACTAATGACTGGTACCAAAATTATTACTACTTGTTGACTGCCTTTGTTAGGGCTGGCTCTGATCATTATCATCTTTCTTTTATTGTTGACCCTATCTCTAGAAAAAGGAATTTTCCCTTTAGATTTGAGAAAATGTGGACCTTGCACCCAGAGCTAACTTAGAAAATTAATGAATGGTGAAAAATTAAAATTGATGACACGGCTATGTATAAATTGGCTAATAAACTTAAACATGTGAAAGATAACATTAGAATCTAGAACAAAGAGTCTTTTGGGAATATTTTTTCAAACAAGGCTAAAATTTCTTTAGATCTTAAAGATATCCAGGATTCCATCCAAATTTCAGGCTATGAGAAGGTTCCCAAGGAGAAAGAAAGTGAAACCCTTATTAAATATCATGATATGGTGCAAAAGGAAGAAGTTTTTTGGAAACAAAGATCCTAAAACACCTAGCTCAGAGAAGGGGATAGGAACTCTAATTTATTTCATCTATCTACTATCAAGCATAAGGCAGCCAATAGAATTTCAAAGCTCAGAGTTAACAATAGCTTTATGGATAGGGAGGAGGATATTGCTAAGGAAGCTAATGATTATTTTTTGAATTTGCTTTCTCAAGACTTTGACCTGGATCAAAATTCTCAACATGATATCTTGGCTAACATCCCTAAAATCCTTTATGACCAGGACAACATGTTTCTTAAAGCTATTCCTTCTACTGAGGAAATCAAGAAGGAAATCTTTTCTTTTGAAGGTAGAAAATCCCCCAGACCTGATGGGTTCCCTATGTTTTTCTTCCAAATGTATTGGTCAGTTGTGGCAAGGATGTTACTGATGCTGTTAAAGAATTTTTTGGAGCTAAAAGAATCCTCAAGGAACTCAATGGTACTTTCATAGCTCTCATTCCTAAAAAGGTGAGAGCTGATACTATGGACAGCTTTAGGCCCATCAGTTTGTGCAATTCTTCTTATAAAATCATCTCGAAAGTCATTACTACCCATCTACTGGCTCTGCTCCCCAAACTGATTTCTCATCAACAAAATAGTTTTGTTTTGGGCAGACAGATTATTGATTCCATTATTACGGTGCATGAGAATATTCACTCCTTAGTGATGGCTAAGAAAGAAGGATTTATTTTTAAAATTGACTTGTCCAAAGCTTATGACAGAGTTGACTGGAGCCTCCTTGAAAGATCTCTCTTTGCCTTTGGCTTCAACAGGTGCAACACTAAGATCCTTATGCAGCTAGTTACCTTTGCTTCTTTTTCTATGTTGGTTAATGGCTCCCCTACCCCTTTCTTTAAGTCCTCAAGAGGATTAAGGCAAGGGGATCCCCTTTCTCCTGTTTTGTTCATCATCATGGCGGAGTGCTTGGGAAGATACATTGATTCAGTGATCCAGAAAGGTGATATTAAGGGTTTGAGACCTTCCTCTTCCATTCATGTTTGCTCCCATCAACAATTTGTTGATGATTCTATTTCTTTAGGAGAAGCCTTTGTTACTGAAGCTAAAAATATTAAATCTTAACTCAACAACTATAGCAAAGCTACTGGTCAATCTATCAACTGGAACAAAAGCTCTTTGTACTTCAATAATGTCCCTGAATCTAGGCAAAGGAAAATGAGAAAAATTTTGGGTTGCCAAATTGGTTAGCTCCCTGCTACCTACCTGGTTCTTCCCCTTGGCCTTAATCCTCTAGATTCCTTTTGGAGCTCCATTGTTGATAAATTCCACAAAAAACTTGCTAGTTGGAAAGGCGCTCTCCTTAGTCAAGCTAGCAAAGTTTAATTGTTAAAGTCTTCACTTCAGAGTATTCCCATCTATGCTCTTAGTCTCTTCTGAATCCCTAACAATTTTGTTGAAGCCATTGAGAAAATCCAAAGAAAATTTCTTTGGATTGGTGTTGAAAAGAAGAGAAGAATGGCTCTTGTCTCCTAGGATAAGGTTTGTTTACCTAAATCAAAGGGTGGCCTTGGGATTAGAAGGATCAGAAACTTGAATGATTCCCTGTTGGTGAAACTTTATTGGAGAAGCTTCAATTTGGAGGGTGAATGGAATACTATATAGCAAAGAAAATATAAAAAGAATACTCCTAACCTTCAGAACTAATTGGATGCTGAATTGGAAACTATGGGTTCCTGCATATGGAAAAATGCTACTAAAGTTAAGAGCATCATACGAGGAGTTAAATGGAAAATTGGTAAAGGGGACAATATAAACTTCTGGGATGATTCTTGGATTGGGGAATCTCCTCTTTCTGAGAATCCCGATTGGAATCAGTATATGGAAGCTTGCAAAGAAAAAATTGGGTCTAAAGTTTCTAATTATTGGGTGAACAAAAAGTGGATATATCTTTCAACAAAATCCTTTCTTTCTTTACTAGATAAGGATGTTGCCAAGTGTATGATTCTTGGCTCTGATTCTGACCCAATGTTCACTTTCTTTGTTGGTTCAATCAGGATAGGTGATCTTTCCTTGTAGTTCTCGAGAAAAGTATCCAACCTTTCTTCCTTAGGTGCCTCTGTTGGGTTTTCACCTTCGGAATCATTCTTTATTTCTTTTTCTTTTTGATTTAATGTTGCCACAATGTGGTTTTAAACATTAGATTCTTTATATTGACCTAACATCAAAGTTGTCTGGGCTTTTGTTAAGAAAAAATGGAATCTCAAAGGGTAGGTTGATGTCATTGTTATGCATAAAGGATATTTATCTTTTTTCTTCTCATGTGAAGAAGACAAGAAGCAGACTATCAGCAGTGGCCCTTGGTGTATAGGAAGACACACTATGTACCTCCAGAAATGGTACCCAAACATGATTATCAATGAGGATTTCATAGTTCAAATTCTTGTCTAGGTGAAAGTTCTTGGTTTCCCCCTTGAATACTAGAATGAAGATGTTTTTGTAGGAATTGCTAAATCTTTTGGAGAGCTTCTTTCTATTGACCCTATCACTGTTTCTAGAAGAAGAATGATTCACACAAGGATATGTGTGGGTATTGTGCCTGAGGTAGATATGCTTGAGAAAATTTAAACAGAATCAAAGTTGGGGAAATAGGTTCAAAAATTGGAGTATGAAATGATTCCTTTTGCATTCTTCAAATGCAAAAAGGCTGGTCATTGGGCCAAACAATGTCTGTATAATATAGCGAAAAAATTTCAACAGAAAAAGATGTGGAAACCCAAAGGAAAAAGTGGGGAATCCTCAGATGGGGTTTTAGGACCTAAGATCAGTGAAGTTACTGAGCAAGGAAAGGAAGATAAGGGAAACAGTAGTAATTAAGCACCTAACTCTGAAGAGGATCAGGATCCAAACCCTAAAGAGCAAGATGGGGAAAAGGAGAAACAGAGCCCCATAGAGGATACCCAGAATATCCAAGTTGGCTTTGTCCAAGATTCTATGGAAGCCCAAAAGGAAGACAAACCTTTGAACTGTGTGATGCAAGATTTTCAATAAATTCTTGTTTGATGCTTCTACTTGTCCATTCCCTTGAGGATAGTATATGGATGACCAATGTTGTGTTATCTTGAATTTTGAGCATAAGGAATCTAAGTCCTTGTTCTTGAATTGGACACCATTATTTGTGACTATTGAATGTGGAATTCCATACCGACATATGATGTAGTTCAGGATGAACATTGAAATTTGTTTGTCGGTTACTTGATTCAAAGGAACTGCTTCTACCCATTTTGTGAAATAATCTGTAGTTGTAATGATATGGGTATGCCCATTAGAAGAATGTGGATGTATAGTCCATATTAGATCAAACACCCATTGTTGAAAAGGCCATTGTGTAGTAAAGGGAATCAGATCTCTCCCTGGTGCATGAATCAAGTTTCCATGTACTTGGCACTTTTGACAGTTCTTAGCATATTTGATAGCCTCTTTTTCCATTTCAGGCCAATAATAGCCAGCCCTAATAAGTTTTTGAGCTAGTGTTAAACCGTTGGAATGTGATCCACACATACCATTGTGGACTTCTAGTGCATGTTGAGACTCTTCACATTCTAAACACCTAAGAAGTGTACCATCCAGACTCTGTTTGTACAGATCATTACCAATGATGACATACTGTGATGCATTTTGGATAAGGTATCATTTCTCATGGCGGTTTAACATATGTAGTAAAGGGAATCAGATCTCTCCCTGGTGCATGAATCAAGTTTCCATGTACTTGGCACTTTTGACAGTTCTTAGCATATTTGATAGCCTCCTTTTCCATTTCAGGCCAATAATACCCAGCCCTAATAATTTTTTGAGCTAGTGTTAAACTATTGGAATGTGATCCACACATACCATTGTGGACTTCTTCTAGTGCATGTTGAGACTCTTCACATTCTAAACACCTAAGAAGTGTACCATCTAGACTCTGTTTGTATAGATCATTACCAATGATGACATACCATGATGCATTTCAAATAAGGTATCATTTCTCATGGCGGTTTAAGATATCAAGGATGATTTGGTCTTGAAGGTAGGAGAAAAGGTGTTTGTATTTGGAAGAATCATGACTAACAATAGTGCAAATCATGTAGGTTTCAGGGGAATCATATGCAAGAAATGATAGTGCTTCCACCAGGAACTCATAACGTAGCTCATGTTCGGTCTATTGTAGTAGAGATGATAGTGTTTCCATAGCATCAGCAACCTTGTTCTCCATTCTAGGAATCTGCTCAAAAGTGACTGAGATGAAATATTTCTAAAGGTCATCAACCATGCATTTGTATGGAACTAGTTTCTCATCTTTTGTCTGATACACATCATTGACTTGGTGTATGACTAGTTGTGAGTCTCCATGAATGTGAAACTCTGTCACTCACCACTCAATTGCTATCTTCATGCCATTAAGTAAATCTTTGTATTCAATGATATTGTTTGTACAAGGAAATTTTAGTCTGAATGCTTTAGGTATTGAGTAACCTTGTGGTGTTATGAACAATATGCCTGCTCCAGATCCATTCTATGTGTAAGATCCATCGAAGAAAAGATGCCAAGTCCTAGAAGAGATGTGCATGATGGATGAATCAAGAAATTCCATCTATAATGGTGTATCATCAAACATTGGTGCTTCCGCCAACTGATCTACAATGACTTGTCCTTTGATAGCTTTCCTTTCAACATATTCTATGTCAAATTCGCTCAATAGCATCACCCATTTAGCTAATCTACATGTGAGGGAAGCTTTTCTCAATAAGTATTTTAGTGGATCTATCTTAGCTATCAATTGCACTGTATGAGCTAACATGCAATGTCTCAATTTCTACGATGCAAAGATCATAGCTAGACAAGCTTTCTCAATCATTGAATAGTTCTTCTCATAAGCACCAATATTCTGCTAATGTAGTAGATAGCTCTCTCTTTCTTGTTTTTATCATGGTGTGCTAGTAATACCCCCAGTGATGTATCTATGGTAGAGACATACATAATCAATGTCTTTCCTTGAATAGGAGGCATCAAAATAGGAGGATTTGACAGATATTGCTTGATGTGGTTGAAGTTCTTTTCACACTCCTAATTCCATGTAAAAGGAACACCTTTATGTAATGTTCTTGTGAAAGGTTGTGATATATCTGCTAGCTAAGATATGAAACATCTGATTGATTGCACCCTTCCTTGTAAGGTTCTCATTTGATTGATATTTTTAGGAGATTGCATCTCCATGATTGCCTTGACTTTAGCAAGATCTACTTCAATGCCCTTGTTTGAAATAATATAGCATAGGAGTTTACCATAAGTGACACCAAAAGCACACTTTTTAGGGTTCAGTCTGAGACTAAACTTCTCCATTCTATCCAGTATTTTTCTCAAGTCATTCAAATGTTCTAATCTTATCATAAACTTAGCTAAGGTTTCATCAACATAGTCTTCCATAGTTCGATGTGTTGGGGCTTGAAAATGCTGGTCATTTTGAGGCCAACTGACAGGCACAACAACAGGTGCCTCTGCAATTTTGGTTCAATCGAACCAAGGCTGGTAAACCTAAAATTAATGAATTTTCCTAAATGAATAAACAAAATAATCTAGATAAATGCTATGATAAAAGGATAATAAAAATTAACTATACTTAAAATAAAGACCAGTGCCTACTCCTGACCATAAATGAAAAATATGTGTGATTACTTTAATTGAGGATTACTATCAAAGTTCATTTAGTTTTATCTATTAACGACAAAATGATATCTTGAATTAGAAGTGTAACTTTAGAGACGAATTCAAATAAATCTATCACTTTAGAGATTGATCAATTAACAACAGGAACAGGAAGACAACTATTTAGAAGAACTTTAATTTCTAGAGGACAGACCAATTGAATTCTAAATTATTCAAAAGGCATGCTTAGCCATACACAATGGAAAACTAATCTGACATAGCTCTACAATTCCTATTTACAATTGCAATATAATAGTCTCTAAGAAAGCAAATATACTTTATCCAAAGCATTAAACCCAAAAATAACACAGAGGAACAGATGTTACCGGTGAACTCTGCAATTAAACTTCAAAAACCACTTGATCTACAAACTGATCCAATAATTTTCATCCAATTCCAGACCAAGAGCATTAACTAGGTTCTCAAATATTTCAGAATGTAATTGTAAATTTTGTATGTCGTAATGCCCTTTGTTTACAAATGTTTGCATATTAATATGTTTTCCTAAGGTTGTCTGTGAAAATTCATCTCTGTTCACAGAAACCTAATCCCCAACTAACCCTAAAAATTATACAATAAACTATTACAATAGTTCTTAGGGAAATATTTCCCATTCAAAAATTTGATTTATAATCATCTTAGGTATTTGTGCATGATAATCCATCACTTAATTCCTGCACAAAAATACCTGTCATTAGATAATCCTCTAATAAAACCTAAAATCAAAACATTACATTCATAATATATTAGGCTTTTGTAAAGACCGTTACCATTTATTTATTAAATAATAATTAATCGCAATAGATTCATGCCATAATTTATAAATGTATTAAATAAAGTGGCATATAAATAAAAATTAAATATCGATCATAAGATGCTCTCATTAATTATCAAAACATAAGAAATTTAATTAAAACAGTAAATAAAATTATGTCATTATGTTTATAATTTTACTTTTATTTTCAAAACAAAACATAATGCATTGATATCTATTTTTAAAATATATCTATGTACAAACAATATGCAATGTAATTATCAACATAGAAACATTTTAAAATCACTAAGGTATAAAAGATTTACAATTCACTCTCAAAAGTAGGCATTTACCCTTAATTTTCAAAAATATTAAAACAAAGGGAAAAAATCAATTAATTATTAACTATAAATAAATAACAATGGTAATGAATAATCACTTTAGCTCCTTTTACCTAACAAGTTAAAATTTTAAAATTGAAAATAAAATTATGGTAAGATTTCAAGATCATATTTAGGTATTTGAAAACTAAAGATTAATATCCATTAATAATATTTCAAAACCTAAAACATAGTAATCCTTTTAATATGAATTAACTTTAATACACTTTTCACTTTAGGTAAATTAGGAATTAAATTTTTATTAAAGCAAATCACACTAGTAAAAAACAAATCACATAAAAAATAAAATTCTTTTAAAAATATCATGCACAAGAAACTCAATATCCTAATAATTTATTCTCAAACTATTAAAAGGGAATAAAAAACTCTAAAATTTATACCTTAATTACTACCCATATACTCAAAGAATAACATAGGACAACTGGTTAGGGTAGGGCGGGTAGTTTAGGTAGGATAAAGGATGGGTCGAGAGGTCGAGGGTTCTACTCCCTCTCCCCATTCTTTTTCCTTTTTAAAATTAAAAATAAATAATATAAAAATAAATAAAATTCACATTATTACAAAAGGAAGAATGATTAAAGGAGAAATTACTCCTTGTGTAAGAGTTGTAATAATTCTTCACCTGCTCATAGAAACAAAGATAAATAAATATCTCCTCCTATTCCTCTTGAAGAAAACAAATAGACTAACTGGTTAGGGGGTAGGAGGGTAGATAGGTAGGAAAAAAGGTCACCTTGAGAGGTCAAGGGTTCTACTCCCTCTCACCGCCCTTTTTTCTACCTACTTTATTTTAATTTTTTTAAAATATTATTTATTTCAAATGAATATGCTTTAAATAAATTGAAATAAATTAATTAATCAACTAAGTAAATGACAAACATAATATGCATCTTCATTTATTTTCACTTTTATTGAAGGAAATTTACAAAGTATGATAAATATATAACATACTTCCCTGTCATCTTGTTTTTTTAGGAGTTGAAATTCTCGGTATCAACACGATGCATCATATCGTGAAAGATAGATGTCATAGCTCATTAATATGTAGCACCAACATTCTTAAGACCAAATAGCATGACATTCCAATAGAAAGTACCCCATGCACATGTAAAAGTTGTTTTCTCTTGATCTTCTGGAGCAATTTTTATTTGGTGTGTAATACCCCAAAAATGGGCTATAAGTTCATTAATCTCCTACATCTTCAATTCGAATGAAATCGACATCAAAGTCTTAATCTAAGGCACATCTAAACATCATCGAATCATAATTGATTATCTTAAATTCTACATTAGGGAATATTCCTAGTAATATTCCTAATCATCATAATTATCTTTAATTTTATAATTATTTGGCAATAAATTACATTTATCCTAAAATTTGATTAATTAAATATTTTGCATATTTAATTAATTAGATTTAATATTTGCCACTTAATTCTTTAATTAAATTTAATTCTATCTATTATTAATTGTATTATTTAATTTTGACAATAAATCAAAATTCCTATGAATAATTGATTAAATTCTTATTTAATTAATTAAAGCATGTTGTCATTATTTAATAATATAATAAAAGTTTGGTAAAATAGTTAATTAACCCATAAATTAATTATTTTATTTCAAAAAGCAGTTAAGTTGAGAATAAATCACTTTATTTATTTATTAAATCATAATTATCCATGTGCACATTCAAGGACCAGTTAAACTCAAAATTGGAAAATCAATGCAAGTTGTTAGCTTTTTGAAACTCAACATCTTTTTGAGTTTTAAAGTGGATCTAAACTTCTAATTCGAGTTGAACTGTGCTTTTGCATGATTTTTGTGACTTAATTATCTGTTATTTAAAAATAACTCAAAAATCAACCTGAGTTATTTGAGTGATTTATGGCTTTCTTTCACAACCTCCAAAGCCTTGGATTTCTATAAAAACAAGGCTCAGCTCTTCATAATTCATCTCTCAAATTTGCATCCAAGCATCTCATATTTTTGCACAATCACGTTGGAGAATTGGAATTGGAAGGATCAAAGCTTCTTGCGAATCAACATTGTTGTGAGATCAAGTTTGGTTTTTACATTCATTTAGATTCATTTTCATATCATTGTTAGCTTACTTTGCATGTTCATAGATCAATTTCCATATTAGCATAGATTCATATCAAGTTTTTATCATTATTGCATAGAAAATACCAAAAAAAATAGATTAATTGCATTCAATTTCATATCCATTAATTGCATTCAAATCTTTCATTTAGGTGTCGTCTAGGTCACTGATCTCGATAACAATCTGAGAACATTAATCTCGCACCTACTAGAAGGCAATAAATCGCTTGGTTAGATAGCTTTCAATTTTGCATGATTTCGATTATAGCTAACCTCTAATATTTTACTGAAGTGTTGTGTCTACAGATCAGGTACAATTTTCACACACACATTTCTGGCACCCACCGTGGGGCAACCCACCTTTGCATGCTAGTTTTGATTTTTTTGGGGAGCTAAAACCCCAAAGTTTCAAAGATTTAATTTTATCTCCGAAATGGCTTGGATTTAATTTTTTTTTGTAGGTTGGTGACATATCAGGGAAGCTACAGTAAAAAATTTAGAATTTTTTGAGATGTTTTGAATTTTTAATAATTTTTTCTTGAAATTCTGGAAATAATTAATATCTGACGCAAATCAGCATATTTTTTGGAAATTTTTATATTTTTGGAAAGCTCTTTAAATTATACAGGGGGTCCATTCTTTGTGTTTTAAATTTGGACATGATATCATAGCTCAAATAGTCAATTTACAAAAATTGGTATGTTTTGATAAAACGGGTCTCTAGGGCACAAATGAAGAGATTTTTCTAAAATTTTTGCATTTTTGGAAAGCTCTCTATTTTTTAGTAGGGGTCTCTATTCTGAATTTCTATTTTTTGGCCAAAATCATATCAAAAAAATCAGATCTTGTTGACTAGGTCAAATGCAGTGCAAAAAAATTAAAATTTTGTGATGGGTATGCACTTATTTTTCATATGATTTAATGAATGATATGAGTTGTCATTTGGGTTAATTGCTGGTTATTATTGCTGATAACAATTGATTTTTAGATCTAACCCTAAGGTTTTCATAAGTTGAATATACCTTGCATATCTTGTTTGCTTGTTGGCTTGGAGAGTTCGTAGCTTGCTTGCATAGTAAAGCTCAACAAAAATTGCTAAAAATCAGGTAAAATCTACTAAGCGCGTTGCAAGGATCCCAGGTATTCTCCTTCATCTAATGACATTTCAATTTGAGACTTAAAATAAATCTCTCATGTGTCTAGCTTGGGTGATTATTTTCATGCTTTTGTTTTACACACTTGCATAATTGATACTAGGTTGTGACCCCTTAAGGATTCATTAAGTAGTCTTAGATACTTGTGATTGATCTTGATTGCTATCTTGGGTTATTGGACTCGCTAATTTGCTGGCCCCTCATTTCTGCCCCGTGGTTGCAATCTCAGCGCCATAAAGGGGAGGGGTCAACAAGATAGAAGCGTTAAGTGTTCCACTTGGCAACCCTTTTGTGCTTTTAGGAACTCACTTGTTTTCTAAGTTGGGGACTCATTTTCAGCTTGTGTGAGGTGTTAAGTGTTCCACCTTGTGGAATCATCTCATATTTTCTTTAAGCGTTAAGTGTTCCTCTTTCTGCTTTTTGGGTACTTTTGGTAGATTTGCTTTCGGGAATATATCTGTGCTCACATAGTAATTAGGCCCTATGAACACTATTCGTGATTCTTGAGAGATTGGATTCCTAGAGAAATCTTTCTTGATGATAGAATCCTTGTAGGTAGGGAGGATACTTAGTTCATTTCACATTCAACTTGGTTAGTGTGTCTTCTCTTATTGATCGATACATTCTCTCCCAGGAGAGGTTGATAGATCACGTGGGGTTGACATCATGAGCTTTGGTGAATCAAAATTGGTTAGTGCATCTTCTCTTATTGATTGATACATTCTCTCCTCGGAGAGGTTGATAGATCACGTGGAGTTGGCATCATAGACCTTGGTGAAGCAAAACTTTGTCTTAGCATGTCGAATTAATCTGCTTGCTTTGTTTGGGTTAAAAGTGAAAAGGTGTCAAAAACCTTGGATCTAGATCCAAGTCCCCTTGTGGTATACTATTGTGAGTCATCTTTAGAGAGGGTTAACCATAGTGGACAATCCCTTCACAGGGAAAACTGTGTTGACGGAACCTCAAGCGGTCATAGCCATTTTCACCGTGGTAGTGACAACCGCTATATAAATGTCCTTGTGGAAGAAATCTCCATGGGTATGGTTCATTGTTGGGTTGTCAGATCTCCCTAGAAGCTCCTGAAGATTAAGTTCTCAGACTGTGTCAAAAACCTGGTGCATTGGGATTGGAGTTCACCCCTTTGGATCATAAAAGTTGCAGAGTCAAACCATTACTAAAAACCCTAGCGAGGCCAAATTTTCATTTTATAGGGTATATGTGTGTTATTGCAAAACATTTTTGGAACATACACAATTAGCGCTTCTGAGGATTAGAACGAATAAGTCACTTGATTGTTCATGTGCGAGGTTGCTTTTTCCCTTGTTCATTATTTTCAGACATGCTTGAAATCACTTGCTTGCTAATTTTGCATGCTTGTTTATCTATCTGGTTATTGAAAACAGACAAACCTGTTACAATCCTCAAATCTGGACATTGAAATTTGCAAACAATTCAAAACTAAAAACTCAAATTTTGCAAAAATTGACGTAAAATCCTTTCTGGAGTCAAAAATCATTTCAAGAAGTCAAAAGTCATACGAGTTTTTCCAAGTGTCATTTCATTACAACCCATCTATCATATGATTGAGTACCCAGTGTCGTACGAGTTTACATGCCTCTCAAAGTCAAAATCTTGCAACTGTCGTATGAGATTTTCAACTATCGTTTCATTGCTACCCAACTATCGTATGAGTTTTGCAACTATCGTTTCATAGCATACCCACTGTCGTACAAATCTGCAGAGTGTTGTTTGGCAAAATTTTGAAGAGTTGTCAAAAAATTGTCAGGATTGCCAGATATTTAGCTCTTTCAGCCTAGTTTCAGAATCTGTCGAGCGGATCATTATGTCAGGAATAGAGCAGTAGCTATTAAGAGTCCAATCATTTTCTTAAAGTGGCCTTTTGAATCTGATTCAACCTTCTATCTAATCGATTTGAGTCTTTATCATCTCGTGTCAAAACCTTGTCATGACTATCAATCTTCAATCAATCAATCTTCAAAATGACTAAGTGTTGTGATATCTTGTCCGCTATCTTTTGGGAACCTACCCATACATCCAGGGCATAGTATCCTTCATCCACGTCTAATCAAATCTTCAAATCAATCAAACCTTGACAAGGTTGCGTCATCTGATCATCTTGATTCAATTCATTCTTCAGTTATCTGAATCGTATTCTTTTGTTTCACTCAAAGTTGATGGTGGAGACTAGAGCTTCCTCTCACAAGAAATCTATTACCACTATCCAAAATCCAACTTTTGAGCAACTCATCAATTCTAGTCTTTACGAGGATGACGGTCTTGGAAACTATCGATTGAAATCTGGTTACGTACCCCCTCCATCGACTCACGGAGGTACTCAACATACCCCTCATCAATCTAATCCAGGGAGTCCACAAACTCCTACCATGTCTCAAGCAGGGACAAATTTTGGCTCTCAAAGAGCTCAATCTCAACATGGTGCAGATCAATAACCCACACCTGAAGAAATTGCTCACTACCAAAATGACGATGAATTTAACAAGATGATGAGACATTTCTTGAAAGAAAATAGAGAAGCCTACTTTTTACAACTAGCTCATCAAGGAGCTAAACTTCCTCCCAACTTTAATGTTGAAGGTATCATTACGCATGAGGAAGAAACTCCACTCACAGCTATGATGAAACAGATACATGCTTTACAAGTCAAATTTAATAATCTTCAGAAAGCAAAGGAACACAAAGAGTTCTCCATGGAAGCTCTATGCCCTTTTCCTTTTGACAAAAACTTGTGTATGCCACCATTTCCAAAAAGAGTGGAGATGCCAAAGTATGATAAGTATGATGGACACTCTAATCCTCAAGATCATGTCAGAGAGTTCTGTATGCAATCCATGGAATTCATGCATGAACCGACCTATCTGATGCATCTTTTTCCTAGATCTCTGGGCGGAGCATCCATTCAGTGGTTTTCAAGATTGCCTCCTATGATCAAAATGTTTGAGGAATTGATTAAATTGTTTTATCAACAATATTCCTACAATATTCAGCATCTGGTCACCATGATTGATATTTTTAATCTCAAGCAATATCCAGGAGAATCATTCCTAACTTTCCTCAAAAGGTGGCGAAAGAAGTTCTCTCTATATGCTAGACCAATTCCCGAAATGGAGAAACTTGAAATCTTTATCAATAACCTTGTTCCAGAGCTCAATTATCCCTTACAAATGCAAGATCATACATCTTTTGACAAAATGGTGGATAATGCTATCAAAATTGAAAAAGTGCTTGTAAAAAAAGGGGAAATCACACTCCAAAAAGACAAGTACGAATCTGGATCTAGTTCCAAAGACAAGAAAAAAAATTGGAACAAGAACAAAGGCATCATCATAGATGGCATTGTTAACACTGTCCATGCCCCATCAAAGGCACCAGCCTATAATCTCACTCTTGGCACTCAAGCCATTAAAGCTTCCGAGAAAAAGTCTTCTCAACCATCTTAAAGGAAGCCAGAATTCAAAAAATGGGATAAACATAAAAAATTTACTCCTCTAGGAGAGTCTTTAGAATCTATGAAAACTCTACTAGCTGATAACATTATCTCTTTACCACCAATCCGACCGAATGCTCAGGACCCCAAACCGATATGGTGGAAGGATAATGAATTCTGTGATTTCCATCGGAGTAAAGGTCACAAAACTAGTAGTTGCTACCACTTAAAGCATACCATTAAAGATCTGATCGATAGTGGAGACATCACAATTGACAATCCCATGAGCAATAATGATCATACAGCATTCACAGAACCATTTCTAAAACATGGTCAAAAGGTTTCAACTTCTCAGCCTAATATGGGGGCAAAAGTCAACTATGCTTACCCTGGAAATAACACTGTCATCAATATGGTTGAACCATGTCTCTCTGAAAGTTGCAATGTCATCACAATCATACGAAGAGACAAAAATCATTCCTCAGCTAATGCAGTTACTCGATCACAAGCTCAAACGCATCTAAAAGCACAAATCCCAGATTCATCAAATGTCCTGAAGGTGCCCTTCAATCTTTCATCTGCTTCTAAACAAAAGGCTGCTTCCAAACCTCCCAATCCAAAAGATACAAGGCCTATGTCTTATAGCATTGTTCAACAACTCCAGCACACTAATGCAAAAATCTCCATGTTTGAGTTGCTTTGAATATCTCCAACTCATAGAGCCATTCTTGATAAAGCTTTTGCTTGGTTCCAATGTTCCTGATGACCTTGATTTAGACAAGTTCCAGACTATGGTTGGACATCTTACATCTCTGCAATATATCTCCTTTTCAGAGGAAGATGAAAACTCCTTGAGTCACCCACATAATCAGCCTTTGCATATAGAAGTCTTGATCTAGAACCGTAGAGTCAAACATGTGTTGATAGATGGGGGCGCGGGCCTAAACATTTGTTCTTACAGCTTGATCACACAATTGGGATTTTCAGAATTGGCTATTGATCCTAGAAAGAAAATAACTATCAAGGCCTATGATGAACAAGAAAGATCTTCTAAAGGCACCATTATCTTACCTATCAGAGTGGGTCCAGTTATCAAAGATACCTTCTATCAAGTGCTTGATCTACCTTTGGCCTACAACGTCCTTCTAGGGAGACCGTGGATACATGAAATGCAAGCCATTCCTTCTACATACCATCAATGTTTGAAGTTTCCTTATGAAGGAGTCGAGGTTACTATCCCAGCAGATCTGAATACAACTTGCAACACCTTGAAGGAAAGTGTCGATAAGCTTGTACCTAATAACAGAGAATCTCCCATAGAGCCAACTAAAGAAGCATCCACATCTAAAATGGAAGATCTTGCCAAAGAGGTTAATATCAAAGAAAATAGTATGGGAGAATACACTATCGAGCCAGTCTTATCTTTGACATCTCTCCCTATCTCACCTAAGTCTTATGGGAAATCTTTGAAACAATCCAAGCCCAAACCTCAGGAACCTCTTGAGGCATATAAAAACAATTTTGTAGTAGAACAAGTATCCAAGCAAGAATTTGAAGAGGATGAAGCTGTGCTATCATGGCTATACAAAGATGAATCTGATTCTCAAGTTGTTCAAACTGGTAACTCTGCTGTATCCAAACTCCCTTCCAAATCATATGGTCCAGGAGGTAAATTAATAGCTAAGATGGGATATTCAGGTCAAGGACCTCTAAGAATCAGAGGAAAAGGTCTTGAGGCACCCCTCCCACATACTGGTAGAGAAAATAAAAATAAAATTGGCTTAGGATTTAAGAAGAAACCCTATCACCTCAAAAGTAATTGCTCGTATGTCATAGAGCAGATCACACCAGGGGAACCTCTTCTTAAGAAAGAAGAAACAGAACCATCCGATAGTGATTCAGATAGTTCAGAACTCATCCCCTATGAAAAATTTCCTAAAGAGATCAAAGACCTTCTTGATGATAAAGATGATCCTATCAAAAGAATTAATGTAGTAGAAACACAAGAACCTCCTATCAATCAAGAGATAGTTGCACCACAAGACCCAGCTAATCTTGAAAAAAATCAAGAAGAGGGAAGTGGTAGTGATTCTGAGACAGATTCCCATGAGTATGAATTCAAATCAGAATTTGAGGGTAACCCTTCTTGGGGTATTCATCCTTACTTTACTCATGTTCTAAGATTTCCTAGAGATCCTGAATCAGAAGCTGAATCAAATGAATATGAATGGGGAGCCATTCCAGAACCAGATGAGCTTATCACAGAGAAACATGTTGATGTTATTCACCAATATGCACCTCAACCCAACGTAAGTCTAGAGCGAAATGATGAACCTATCGAGTCTGATCCACCTATGGCTGAATTGGACTCCCATGATGACATTGAGCCTATTCATGAATTGGATGTCTTAAGTTGTAGTATCACCTTTGAACTCACATGTTAGGTTAGGACCAATGATGACAGATCAATATCTGTAAACACCATATCCCAAGCCTTTCCCGCTTTGACTATCCAACGCCCTGATCTTATCGACCAAACTTCCACAAACCCAAACCATGGTATTTATACCTTCCCGAATGACTATGCCCTTGCCTGCTACCTCAATGTAGTTGAGCCTATGAGTACTTCCATTAGTGAACCAAGCGTCAGCATGACCGAGTCGGACATCAAATATCTTAGTCAGAAAAACAAGAGTAAAAAGAAAAAGAAAAAGAGTTCTAAGGGTGAAAACCACTTTGTGGCAGTCTCAGAACTGACAAAAGTAAAAATAAAAGACGTATCCAAAGGTGAAAACCTCTCTAAGGCACCTAAGGATGAGATATTTGATGTCCTTCTGAGTCATTTACAGGATAGATCTTCAGTTCTAATTGAGCCCACCCAATCCATCAATTTGGGTACAACAGAGGAACCACAATTAGTACATGTAGCACAATCCTTATCAGAAGAAGAGAATTAGAAATTTACTACATTCTTGATAGAAAAAAAGATCAACTTTGCATGGAAGTATTCAGATATGCCAGGGTTGGATCCAAATCTTATCATGCACCATCTATCCATTGCTTCTGAAGTAAAACCGGTCAAGCAAAAATTGAGAAAGATGCATCCTCATGTTGCACTTTTAGTCAAAGCTGAATTAGAGAAACTCCTAAAAGCTGGATTCATCTGCATCATAGACTATGCTGAGTGGATCTCCAACATCGTACCTGATTCTAAACTAGATGGTTCAATCAGAGTGTGCACAGACTTTAGAGATGTGAATAGAGCATGCCCTAAGGATGGTTTTCCACTGCCTAACATTGATATGATAGTGGACATGACTACGGGCTATGAGATTTATTCCTTAATGGATGGCTTTTCTGGATACAACCAAATCAAAATTGCTCCAGAAGACCAAGAGAAAACTACTTTCACATGTGTGTGGGGAACCTTCTGTTGGAATGTTATGCCATTCGGACTCAAAAATGTTGGAGCTACATATCAAAGAGCAATGACATCTATTTTTCATGATATAATGCATAGAACAATGGAGGACTATGTTGATGATACCTTGGCAAAATCGATGATCAAAACTGAACATCTAACTAACTTGAGCATGATCCTAGATAGAATGGAAAAGTTTAGTCTCTGACTAAATCCTAAGAAGTGTGCTTTTGGTGTCACTTCTGGAAAGCTCTTTGGATACATAGTTTCAAAGAAAGGCATTGAAGTTGATCCGGCTAAAGTCAAGGCTATAATAGAGATGCAACCTCTCATAAATATCATTCAAATGAGGATGTTGCAAGGTAGAGTTCAATCTATCAGAAGATTCATATCACAGCTAGCGGACATATCACAGCCTTTTACAAAAACATTACATAAAGGTGTGACCTTTACATGGAATGAAGAATGCAAGAACAACTTTAACCATATCAAGAAGTATCTATCAAATCCACCTATCTTGATGCCTCCTATTCATGGGAAGCCATTGATCTTGTATGTCTCTACAATAGCCACATCACTGGGGGCATTGCTAGCGCAACATGATGAAGACAAAGAGGAAAGAGCCATTTATTATATAAGCAGAACATTGGTGGCGTATGAAAAGAACTATTCTATGATTGAGAAAGCTTGTCTCACTGTGATCTTTGCATCACAGAAATTGAGACACTATATGTTAGCTCATACCATGCATCTAGTAGCAAAAATTGATCCACTGAAATACCTACTAAGCAAGGCTGCCCTCACTGGTAGACTGGCTAAATGGGTCATGCTTCTAAGCGAATTTGACATTGAATATGTTGAAAGAAAAGCTATAAAAGGTCAAGTTATTGCTGATCAACTAGCAGATGCACCCATGTTTGATGACACACCAATGCAAATGGAATTTCCAAACTCATCTATTATGCACCTATCTTCTAGAGAATGGCAATTATTCTTTGATGGCTCCTATACATAGAATAGATCTGGAGCAGGCATATTATTCCTAACTCCCCAAGGATACTCAATCCCCAAAGCATTCCAATTAAAGTTTCCTTGCACAAACAATATTGTAGAATATGAAGCCCTTTTGAATGGTATGAAAATAGCAATTGAATGGAGAGTAACAGAGCTACACATTCATGGAGACTCTCAACTTGTTATTCATCAAGTCAATGATGTGTACCAAACTAAAGATGAAAAACTCATTCCTTACAAAAGAATGGTTGATGATCTTAAGAAATATTTCATCTCTATCACATTTAAGCAAATTCCTAGAACAGAGAACAAGGCTGTCGATGCAATGGCAACACTATCTACTTTATTACAGCAGCCTGAACATGAGCTACGCTACGAGTTCCTAGTGGAAGCACTCTCTTATCCTGCATATAACTCCCCCAAAACTCGCATGATTTTCACTATTGTAGGTCATGATTCATCCTGATATAAAAACCTATTTTCCTATCTCCAAGACCAAATCATTCCCGATACCTTCAACCATCACGAAAAGAGATACCTTATCCGTAATGCCTCCTGATATGTCATTGATGAAGGGTGCTCCCCTTAATACCACAAACACATAACAGAAATAGAGAAACAACAACAATATGCAAGAACAGAAAATTGGCTTCTTATTATCTCCACAAATGTGGAATTACAAACTTTCAGAATTACAATATGAAAAGCCACATGGGCATTCCTTTACAATATTCTGTAGGACAAAGCCTCGAATCAATACCCAGATCTACTACCCAGAACTATTCTGAACTGCCTAAGACAATAATACAGCCTTCCTTATATAGGCAATTTTCCACCGCCTGGGAAGGTTCCAGAATTTTAGCCAATAAGGCCGACCAAACTTAGAATTATTTTTTTATTTTACATTTCATTACATCATAGTCGGCTCAAAATAAATTTTGAAACCCGAACAGAAATTTTGAAGAAAAATTATTTTCCGCCATTTCAGGTGACCCAACTTCCAAAGACCATAAGTCATCACCAGTTGACCCGATTGACTATTGTAACCCCATTTTGGAAAGGGCGCGAGGAGCTCTACAACACTTGAATTAAGCAAGCTTCATTTAGCCCAAAATTTGACCTCATCCGGGGCCTCTAAAGCCTTCAAAACTGAGTTCGAAGTTTCTGTACCCTGCTGCCAATACCGAAAATCTTCAATATCTTCCAATATACACTTGATCTGGCAATGAAACTTTACTGGTAGACTTATATTACCAAAATGAACCTCCAAGAAAGAAATCAGATCATTCTGAGCACATACGAAAATTACCAAAAATAGTAACTTTCCATAAATAGCAGCTCTGCACAAAATAACCCTTATTGAATTCAAAAAAATAGAAATATTTTTGGGTGATGCAAGATTTCTCTTACACCCAGGATGCTCCTGCATCAGACACCCGGGGTAATTTGAGAAGTGACCCTGTCACGACTCAGGTGTGTAGAGGAAAGCCAAGACGGCTAACCTCCTCCTTTGTCAGCCATGATGAATCTTCAACAGGTCGTCCTTTCCACTTGACCAGATATTCTTCATATGTCCTGTTCCTTGTGCTTCTGCCAACACGATTGTCCAGTATATCTTCGATCTCCTTAGTGTCTGGACTAGTTGCTAGAATACTCCACTGTGCTGCTGTGATCTCATCTTCAACACCTCCTTCATGATACTCTGTCAGATCTGAAATGTTAAACACTGGTGAAATATTTAGCTCAGTAGGCAATTCTACCTCATATGCATTTCCTGAATCATGCTTCTTCAGTATCCTACATGGTCCAAACTTCTTCATTTTCAGCTTGTTATATGTACCAACTGGAAACCACTCCTTTCGCAAATGAACCATGACTTCATCACCAACCTGACATTCCTTATACCTCCTTTTCTCATCTGCCTTAGCCTTATACTGTGCGTTCATCTTGGTAATATGCTTCCTCACCTCCCCATGGATGTTCTTCAAGTGTTCTGCAAAATCCTCAGCTTCAGCACTACTTATTTCTCCTTTATCTATCTTCCTTAATTCAGATGCATTTCTTGGACTACTTCCATATACAATCTGGAATGGTGATTTACCAGTGCTCCTGTTGACAGAATTATTGTATGCAAATTTCGCCTATGGTAAAATCAAATCCCATCCTGTTGGCTTATCTCCAACCAAACATCTCAGCAAATTTCCCAAACTCCTATTCACCACCTCTGTCTGTCCATCAGTCTGTGGATGATGTGATGAACTGAACTTCAAATCTGTCTTTAACTTCTTCCACAATGTACGCCAAAAATATCCAACAAACTTAGTATCTCGATCTGAAACTATGGTCTTTGGCAAACCATGAAGTCTCACTACCTCTCTGAAAAACAATTCGGCTACATGAACAGCATCATTAGTCTTCTTGCAGGGAATAAAATGTGCCATCTTTGAAAATTGGTCAACTACTACAAAAATTGAATCATGTCCCCGCTGTGTCCTCGGTAAACCAAGAACAAAGTCCATACTGATATCCTCCCAAGGCTTCTCTGGTATAGGTAATGGCTGATACAACCCTGTATTCTACTTCACTCCTTTCGCCATCTGACATATTCTGCAACTCTGTACGAACTTCTTCACATCTTGCTGCAATTGTGGCCAATAATAATTCTCACCAACCAAAGCAAGGGTTTTATCACGACCAAAATGTCCAGCCAATCCTCCGCTATGCTTCTCCTTGATGAGATTCTCCCTCATAGAACTTCGTGGAATGCACAACTGACTCCCTCTGAATAGCATATCATCCTGGATGATGAAATCCAACCATTTTGTCCTGTCTAGAGTAACAGGTTCTGTACAAGCTTTCCAAGCTTCACCAAAATCAGGATCCTCTGGATACAAATTCTTGAGTTCCTTGAACCCAACCACCTCAATCTGCATCTCTCTCAGCAATAGTTGCCTTCTGCTAAGAGCATCTGCAACCCTATTAGACTTTCCACTTCTGTGTTTCAAAACAAATATATAACTCTGCAAAAACTCAACCCATTTCAAATGCCTCTGATTCAACTTTCCTTGACTATTCAAATATTGCAAAGCTTGATGATCAGTATACAAAACAAACTCCTTAGGAAGCAAATAGTGTCTCCACTTCTTTAATGCTTGAACTATAGCATAAAATTCCTGATCATAAACAGAATATTTTCTCTTGGCATCATTCAACTTCTCACTGAAATAAGCAACAGGTTTACCTTCTTGGCTCATAACAGCTCCTATTGCAGTACCACTAGCATCACAATCTACTTGAAACACCTTATTAAAATCTGGAAGTGCTAAAACAGGTTGTTCTGTAACTTTTTGTTTCAATAATTGAAAACTCTTTTCTGCCCCATTAGTCCACTTAAACTCTTTTCTATCCCCTCTCATTGTTTCAGTCAAGGGTCCACAAATACTGCTAAAATTTCTGATAAACTTTCTGTAAAAGCTAGCTAGACCATGAAAAGATCTTACCTCAGTAGCACTCCTTGGAGTAGGCCATTCAAGGATAGCCTGTACCTTCTCTGGGTCCATTTTTAGACCTTCTCCTGAAACTACAAACCCCAAATACACTAACTCTTTCTTCACAAAACTGCACTTCTTCAAATTAATCAACAATTTCTCTTCTCTCAGCTTCTCAAATACCATATGAATATGCATCATATGCTCATCCAATGTCTTACTAAAGATCAAAATATCATCTAGGTAAACAATGACAAACTTACCTAAAAATTCTTTCAGAACCTCGTTCATGAGCCGCATGAAAGTGCTCGGTGCATTGGTTAGCCCAAAAGGCATGACTAACCACTCATACAGTCCTTCCTTTGTCTTGAAGGCAGTCTTCCATTCATCTTCTTCTCTGATCCGAATCTGATGATATCCACTTTTCAGATCTATCTTTGAAAAATACACAGCTCCACTCAAACAGTCCATAATATCATCCATTCGTGGCAATGGAAACCTGTACTTGATTGTGATCTTGTTTATTGCCCTAGAATCTGTACACATCCTCCACTCTCCATTCTTCTTTGGTGCTAATACCGCTGGTACAGCACAGGGACTCAGACTCTCACGGATCAATCCTTTCTGTAGCAGTTCATGTACTTGTATGTTCAACTCCTCACTTTCTGCAGGTGTCATTCTGTGTGCTGCCTTATTCAGCAAACTCGCTCTTGGGATCAAATCCATTTGATGACTGATCTTCCTGACTGGTGGTAATCCATCAGGCACGTTATCGGATACAATATCCTGAAACTCATTCAACAAATCTGCAACTTCTACAGGAACATCTTCTACTTCCTCTTTACCAGCTTTTGGAATTAAAGCAAAACATACATGCTCATGTCTCATACCATCTAGGAAATTTCTTCCATCAACAAAAGTTATCCTTGCATTACCACATACCTTTTCTTCAGTCTCCTTCAATGGTTTTAGCTTATGTCGCACTCCATCCTTTGTCAGGGAATAGGTATTCGCACGGCCATCATGTACAGCACATCTGTCAAACTGCCATGGTCTACCCAACAACATATGACATGCATCCATAGATATGATATCACACAATACCTCATCTTGGTATCCGCCAATCTTGAACTTCACCAGGCATTGTTCATTGACCATGATCTTGTGGTCATCCTGTACCCAGGCAATCCGATATGGATGTGGGTGTTTCTGTCTCTTGAGCTTCAACTTTGTCACCATCTCTTCTGACACCAAATTGTCAGTGCTTCCACTATCGATAATCACATCACAACATTTACCTTCACACTTGCACCTGGTGCGAAACAAGCTCCTCCTTTGCTCAAGTTCATTCTCACCACTCAACAGGACTCTTCTGTTAATCAACGTTTCTCCTCTTTCAGCATCTTCAGAATTTGAAGATCTGGCATCTTCATCTACATGTGCAACTCTGGCCTGGCCTTCATTTCTCCTGTCTGTTCTGCCTTGGCGCTGAGAACATTCAAATGCCCTATGACCTTCTTCTCCACAGTGAAAACACGTTCCACGGAAGCCACCTCTTCCAGATCCTTGTCCTCTTCCTCTTCCTCTCTGATCTCTATTATTCTGATCCTGGAAGCGATTAGAATTATTTCCTCGCTGATTCTGACTGCTACTGGCCTCATCCTTCTTTTTCGGATCTTCATTTCGGCCACCATATGATCGTCCACCAGATCGTCCACCGCGACCTCTTCCATTTTGTCTGCTCTCAAACTTCTTGTTCAGCTTTTCCTCTACTTTTAGGGCAAACTGGTATGCCTCTTCAATACTATTCATTCGAACCAGATTCAGCTCCTCCTGAATGCTTGGCCTTAACCCATTAAGGTATCGGGCAACTTTCTCCTTATCAGCTTCTGCATGGCCTGTTCTGATGAGAAGTCGATAGAACTCCTCTGTATACTCCTGAACAGATCTTCCTGCTTGCTTCAAACTCTGCATTTTCTTCAGTAGGTCAAGCTCATAATCAACAGGAATGAACTGTCGCTTCAATTTATCCACCATCCGATCCCATCTCGTGATTTTCTCCTTTCCCCTTCTATTTCGCTCCAACTGAATCTCTTGCCACCATATCTTCGCATGACCTTTTAGTCTGGCCTTCGCAAATTTGACCCTATCAGGATCCTCAACATCTTCATACTCAAAATATTCTTCACATTCATTGATCCAGTCGATCAATTCCTCTGGGTTAAGATTTCCAGAAAATGTAGGAACCTCAATCTTAGGTCTTTTCCCAATCTTGGAAATCGCCCGGAAAAGTCTTTCTTCCTCATGGTTCACAATTTCAACTTCTCCTTCTTGATATTCTTCTTCGGCTTCATCCTCGCTTTCATCTCTGACATTAAGATTCATTCCTCTGTGAATCTCTTCTTGCAATGCTCGCACTTGTCTCTGCAGCTCTCTAACCTCAGGTGTTACAACACCAGTTCTTCTGCCACGTTCCCTTCGTGGAGGCATTTTCGCGATGCGCACTGAAACCCTAGCCACGGTCCTGGTGCAAACTGCCTCACAGTCGGTGATCTGTTTACACACTCAAGAACTCCTGCTCTGATACCACTTGATGAAGGGTGCTCCCCTTAATACCACAAACACATAACAGAAATAGAGAAACAACAACAATATGCAAGAACAGAAAATTGGCTTCTTATTATCTCCACAAATGTGGAATTACAAACTTTCAGAATTACAATATGCAAAGCCACATGGGCATTCCCTTACAATATTCTGTAGGACAAAGCCTCGAATCAATACCCAGATCTACTACCCAGAACTATTCTGAACTGCCTAAGACAATAATACAGCCTTCCTTATATAGGCAATTTTCCACCGCCTGGGAAGGTTCCAGAATTTTAGCCAATAAGGCCGACCAAACTTAGAATTATTTTTTTATTTTACATTTCATTACATCATAGTCGGCTCAAAATAAATTTTGAAACCCGAACAGAAATTTTGAAGAAAAATCATTTTCCGCCATTTCAGGTGACCCAACTTCCGAAGACCATAAGTCATCACCAGTTGACCCGATTGACTATTGTAACCCCATTTCGGAAAGGGCGCGAGGAGCTCTACAACGCCTGAATTAAGCTTCATTCAGCCCAAAATTCGACCTCATCCGGGGCCTCTAAAGCCTTCAAAACTGAGTTCGAAGTTTATGTACCCTGCTGCCAATACCGAAAATCTTCAATATCTTCCAATATACACTTGATCTGGCAATGAAACTTTACTGGTAGACTTATATGACCAAAATGAACCTCCAAGAAAGAAATCAGATCATTCTGAGCACATACGAAAATTACCAAAAATAGTAACTTTCCATAAATAGCAGCTCTGCACAAAATAACCCTTATTGAATTCAAAAAAATAGAAATATTTTTGGGTGATGCAAGATTTCTCTTACACCCAGGATGCTCCTGCATCAGTCATCATTGGTAATGATCTATACAAATGAGGTCTGGATGGTATGCTACTTAGATGTTTAGAATGGGAAGAGTCTCAACGTGCATTAGAGGAAGTCCATGATGGTATTTGTGGGTCTCACTCGAACGGTTTAACACTAGCCCAAAAACATATTAGGGTTGGGTACTATTGGCCTGAAATGGAGAAAGAGGCTATCAAATTTGCTAAGAATTGTCAAAAGTGTCAAGTACATGGCAACCTAATTCATGCTCTAGGGAGGGATCTAATCCCCTTTACAACACAATGGCCTTTCCATCAATGGGCATTTGATCTTATCAGGATGATTCATCCTCATTCTTCTAATGGACATACCCATATAATCACAGCCACAGATTATTTTACAAAATGGGTAGAAGCGGTCCCTTTGACACAAGCAACTAGAAAGCAGATATCGATGTTCATCTTGAACTATATCATATGCAGATATGGGATCCCTCATTCCATAATCATAGATAATGGTGGGCAATTTAGGAATAAAGACCTCGATGATCTATGTGCCAAATTTAAGATCACCCAAAATTGGTCTTCTATCTACTATCCACAAGGGAATGGACAAGCAGAGGCTTCTAACAAAAATCTATTGAAGATCTTGCACAAAACAGTAAACAAAACTGGTAGAGACTGGCATCTCATGATTAATCCAGCTCTATGGGCCTACAGAACAAGTATCAGAACACCTACTGGGGCTACACCTTTCGCTTTAGTTTATGGGTCTGAAGCGGTACTACCTATTGAGGTTGAAATCCCATCACTTAGAATCAGAATGCATGGTCTAGTAACTGATGATGACTACAAAGTGTCTAGGTTACAAGAACTAGAACTACTAGATGAGCGTAGACAAGCAGCGTATGATCATCTCAGAGTATATCAGAAGAGAATGTCTAGAGGCTACAACAAAAAAGTCAGACACAGAGAATTTCAAGTTGGCGATCTAGTCTTGAGAGAAAATCCTAAAAATCAATCCCATCGAGAACGCAAGGGGAAGTTCGAACCCAACTGGCTGGGTCCCTTTGTAATCACTGCTACTTTTGGCTCTGGTGCCTATCAACTCTCAACGACTGAAGGAGAATAGCTCCGAGAACCAATCAATGTTCTCCATCTGAAGAAATTCTATGCCTAAGGCATTCAGTCTATGGTAAAATGTCCTGAAAAATTTATAAAAATCAGAAAAGGTCCTGAAAAAATGAACATCTTGGTGAAAACCTAGCAATAGGTGCCTTGACGATTCACAAAAAAATCAAGAAAATATCAAAAATACAAAAAAATTGAAAAAAATGAAAAATACAAAAAAATGAAAGAAAAGAAAAAGTGCCTTGGTGAAAACCTGGAAACAGGCGCCTTGGTAGCAAAAATAGAATCTCTGCCAAGATGGTGAAAACCTGGCAAACAGGCACCACTTGTTCAAAACGCTCCATCTATCAGCACAATCTTGGTCTTTCCCAGCTTTTAGTCTTGCTTTAGTTTGTACATATCTCCCGGTTTGTTTCAACATTTCCAATTTTCAATAAATCGGTCTGTACACCAACCAGCTCAAGTGTCTGTATCCTATCAATGTTTAACACTTGGAAGCAATCAATGTTATATCCTATGGCCTCCAGTGTATCTTAGACATATCATATCCAGTCAAAGTCCTTTGAAGCTTCATTTGAGTCAGTCAAGTCTGTCTTGTCTCCAGAAAGGATTTTGCATCTACAACAACAATCAAACACAAACTGAAAACAATCTATGCTTTTTTTACATCATTTTATCTCCTCGTATGCTTACTGATTCGCATTGAGATTTCTACATATTGTGTCCCTTCGAGCTCTTCGATGATGTCCTTTATAGGATTTAGAGAGTGATGACTGGGGGCATAATCTTTTCTTTATCTTCTTCTTGTATGTGAAAATCTAACAACTTTGGAAATTCTGGATTGAAATGGTGTCCGACTGTAAGAGCCTCTATCTCGAATTGGATGGCCATGCGTACCTCGACCATTGATACCCAGAAAATTCAAAGAAGTTTGATCTAACTATTTTCTTTTTGAGTGAGTTCTTTCTCCTACTATGAAACGTGATCTTGCCTAAGGATGTGAACAATAAAGGGTCACTATGGGTAATTCACATTGGATTTAGAATGATCTCTTGACTGTTTGATGTGTTTGCAATGCAAGGCGTATTCAGGTCATCACGATGTTTATGTTTTGATGCTTATACGAATTGCTATATCAAAATGGACATGATATTCAGGTCATCCTGGTGTTTATGCTTTGATGCTTATATCTAATCCGACATTCCGAAAACAAAATCAATTTTCATATGTCCATGGTTGCCTAGCCAGTGGATGTTGTATTGATTCTTGCGCATACAAATCAATATTCATATGTCTATGGTTTCATAGCTAGTAGGCATTGTATTGATTTACCCAGTTACCTAAAAGTTCAATGATGATAACAAATCGACATATGATCAGTGACTAGGTCCTAGGTCTTAGGTTGCATTTCATTTTGCATGTCTCATTGCATTTTGCATGTTGCATGATCTCACAATGACTAAACGCACTTCAATGCTTAAATAATTCTTCAATCACATCTTCAAATCTAACAAGAGCCAAATCTCACACAAAGGTTCCTCCAACAAAATAGCAAGTAGAATCCTTTTTCAGGATCAAAATTTAAATCTGAGATCATTCATATTATTAACTACTTGCATAATCAACCTTCAATCATAGTAGAAATCCATTTTTTTCAACTTAACTGATTATCTTACATCAAACTATCAAAATTTTAACTTGGTCAACTATGGTCAACTCATGGTCAAACCTAGTCAAACTTGGTCGTCTGGACCTTCTAACAATGAAGAATGCATTCTTGAATGTGTATAACCACTTCTCCAATCAATTAACATGCTTCTAAACTATCAACACTGACTTTTCTTGCCAGATTTCAATTTTAATCCCGAAGGGGGCATAGTATTGCACATCATTCAAAGTCTGTAATCAAATTTGAAATCATATCTTTATGGAAATCATATCTTTCCTCAATAATCAAGACAACAATCATGTCTAGTTACTGATTCATCAAAAGTCCTCATCACTCGGGGCAAATCTATCATCACTTGGGGCATATCAGATTCATCGATCCATATCAATCTGGTATTCTCCTAATCTTGTAAACTGTATCAATTTTTGCAACCATCGGATCATAGTGTTCTTTCCTTGGTTCTTTGGCAACTGAAGGATTCAGATGTGATACCTACTAGTTCTGCTTAGACAATCGAGTCTAGAACCGGTCACTCACTTCTTAGCAATCAGGTGTTTTGACACTCTTTCGCAATCATCGGTTCATCGCTGCTATAGTGAACATTATCTTTGGTCATTCAAGACCTATTATCTTCAGATCAAATCAATATCAATCAGCTTTTGTCTCATATCAATTATCAATTTCGAATCAATTTCATATCTCTATCAAACACAGACTTTCTTTGAACCACTGCGCTTCGCACAGCAATTCAAAGAGGGGCAAAATGTAATACCCCAAAAATGGGCTATAAGTTCATTAATCTCCTACATCTTCAATTCGAATGAAATCGACATCAAAGTCCTAATCTAAGGTACATCTAAACATCATCGAATCATAATTGATTATCTTAAATTCTACATCAGGGAATATTCCTAGTAATATTCCTAATCATCATAATTATCTTTAATTTTATAATTATTTGGCAATAAATCACATTTATCCTAAAATTTGATTAATTAAATATTTTGCATATTTAATTAATTAGATTTAATATTTGCCACTTAATTGTTTAATTAAATTTAATTCTATCTATTATTAATTATATTATTTAATTTTGACAATAAATCAAAATTCCTATGAATAATTGATTAAATTCTTATTTAATTAATTAAAGCATGTTGTCATTATTTAATAATATAATAAAAGTTTGGTAAAATAGTTAATTAACCCATAAATTAATTATTTTATTTCAAAAAGCAGTTAAGTTGAGAATAAATCACTTTATTTATTTATTAAATCATAATTATCCATGTGCACATTCAAGGACCAGTTAAACTCAAAATTGGAAAATCAATGCAAGTTGTTAGCTTTTTGAAACTCAACATCTTTTTGAGTTTTAAAGTGGATCTAAACTTCTAATTCGAGTTGAACTGTGCTTTTGCATGATTTTTGTGACTTAATTATCTGTTATTTAAAAATAACTCAAAAATCAACCTGAGTTATTTGAGTGATTTATGGCTTTCTTTCACAACCTCCAAAGCCTTGGATTTCTATAAAAACAAGGCTCAGCTCTTCATAATTCATCTCTCAAATTTGCATCCAAGCATCTCATATTTTTGCACAATCACGTTGGAGAATTGGAATTGGAAGGATCAAAGCTTCTTGCGAATCAACATTGTTGTGAGATCAAGTTTGGTTTTTACATTCATTTAGATTCATTTTCATATCATTGTTAGCTTACTTTGCATGTTCATAGATCAATTTCCATATTAGCATAGATTCATATCAAGTTTTTATCATTATTGCATAGAAAATACCAAAATAAATAGATTAATTGCATTCAATTTTATATCCATCAATTGCATTCAAATCCTTCATTTAGGTGTCGTCTAGGTCACTAATCTTGATAACAATCTGAGAACATTAATCTCGCACCTACTAGAAGGCAATAAATCACTTGGTTAGATAGCTTTCAATTTTGCATGATTTCGATTATAGCTAACCTCTAATATTTTACTGAAGTGTCGTGTCTATAGATCAGGTACAATTTTCACACACACAGGTTGTATCCAAAGAAACCATCCATTAAAGAATACATCTCAAAGCCCACAATCATGTCCACTATCATATCGATGTTTGGTAATGGAAAATCATCCTTAGGGAATCCTTTGTTTACATCTCTGAAGTCTATGCATACTTTGATAGATTTGTCAAGTTTTGATACTGGAACAATGTTGGAGATCCACTCATCATAATCAATAACTCAAATAAATCTGGCTTTTAGTAGCTTTTCGAGCTCAGCTTTGACTAGTAGTGCAACATGTGGATGCATCTTTCACAATTTCTATTTAACTTAGAAGATGAATCTCCTTGAGCATGTTTTGGAAATGGTTCCGTGAATGCTGTATGATCATTGTTGGTCTTGTGATTGTCAATTACAATTTCTCCATCATCAATTTTGTCTTGGATGAGATGCTTTAAGCATATGCAGTTATTGGTTTTATGACCCTTGTTTTGATGGAAGTCACATAAATAGGTCTCTTTCCACCATTTTGGTTTAACTTAGGGATCAAATGGTTTTATCTTAGGTAATGTGATGATCTTGTTTGCCAATAAAGTCTTCATGGTAGATTCTAAGGACTCACCCAAAGGAGTGAACTCGCACTTTGGTTTTGAAACCCATGGTTTATAGTCATTAGACTTTTTAGATGATTCAGATGCCTTTTGTTCAGAAGTTTTTATGGCTTGGGTGCGAATGGTGAGATTGAATGCTGGTGCTTTTGATGGAGCACTGATGTGGTCAACAACACCATCTGTTACAACGTTCTTGTTCTTGTTCTAGAATTTGACTTTATCTTTGTTATTGGAACTAGAACTAGATTCATACTTGCCATCTTTGTTAATTGACATGTCTCCTTTACAAGAAAGCACATTTTCTATTTTTATGGCATTTTCCACCATTTTCTCAAAAGAAGTATGATTTTGTATTTGCAGATGATAATTGAGTTCTGGAATCAAATTGTTGATGATGATCTCAATTTTTTCAGTTTCTGGAATAGGTCGAGCATAGAGCAAAAACTTCTTCCTCCATCTCTTGAGGAAGGTCAGGAATGTTTCTCTTGACTACTGCTTCATATTGCAGATATCGATCATGGTGATGGGGTGTTGGATATTGTAGGAGTATTGTTGGTAGAAGAGTTTGATTAACTCCTCAAAATTTTTTATTGTTGGAGGCATTTTAGAGAACCAATGAATGACTGCTCCTCCCAAAGATCATGGGAAAAGACACATTAAGTAGGTTGGTTCATGCATAAACTCCATGGACTGAGTACAGAACTCTCTGATGTGATCTTGGGGTTTAGATTTTCCATCGTATTTGTCATATTTTGGTATCTCCACTCTCTTTGGGAATGGTGGCATGTACAAGTTTTTATCAAATGGAAAAGGACATAGGGCCTCCATGGAGAACTCCTTAGGTTCCTTCTCTTTTTCTAGCTTATTGAGCTTAACTTGCATGGCATGCATCTGTTTCATCATGGGTGTGATAGGAGTCTCTTCCTCTTGAGTGAAAATATCTTCAATATTAAATTTTGGAGGAAGTTTGGCTCCTTGACAAGCTAATTCTAAGAAATAGGCTTCTTTCTCTTCTTGTAAGAAATGTTTCATCAGTTTTCGAAAGTGTTCATCACTTCTATATTCTTCAATTTCAGATGGAGTTGGTTCAGGATCTTCGTGATTAGATTGATGGCCTTGGGATCCTTAGTTTCCTCCTCCTTGAGACATTGTGTTGTTATGGGGACTACTAGGGATTTATTGATGTGGAGTTGATTGAGTACCTTCATAGACTGAGATAGGAGGAGTTTTGTAACCACCTTTCAAGTAAATATTTCCAAGAGCATCTTCTCTAAATAGATTGGTGTCGTAAGGATGACGAAATGTTTGAGCAATCATAGAAGATGTTGCTGAAGATATTTTGGGTTGTTCTCTTTGTTTTCATTGTGAGGAAGCTCTAGTTTCCACCATTAACCTTGGGTGAAGAAAAAGAGCAAGATTAAGACAACTGATGAATGATCTGGTTTAGGAAAGATCGAATGATGCAACCTTGTCAAGATTGGGTTGATTGATTGATAAAGAGACTGATTGGACGTAAGTGTAGGATATTGTGCCCTAGTTGTATGGGTAGACACCCAAAAGATAGCTGACACAAGCTCACAACACTTAGCCATTTTTGAAGATTGAAGATTATTTTTGACAAGGTTTTGACACAAGATCCAATGGGATTCAAATCGATAGATCAGAAGGCTGGATCAAACTCAAGAGACCACTTTAGGAAAATTGATTGGATTCTTTTGGTTTCTGCTCTATTCCTGACACATCAAATTTTCTAATAGAATCTAGAAGTTGGCTGTAAAAATTGGATTTGTGACAAATTTTGAAGGTTCCTGACAACTTGATAAAATTCTAAGATGAGTTTCTCCAGGCTCGTACGATTCTAGGTACGGTCTGGCATGATAATTGACAAGACTCATATTGTAAGGAAACTCAGGTGCGGAAACAGCTTCCTACGCTAATCTCTATAGGAGAGTATTGTGCAAATTCTTATAAATCCTTACAATTTTAGATTCGTTAACTACTTTAACAAAGATATTGCAACCACATACAATGCATACAGAAAAATAGAGAATGACACAATGATATACCCTGGGGAAAACCTTTCGGTAAAAAACCCCAGCACTCCAAAACCTGCACAATGTATTATCTTCAACACAAAGATTACAATACACTTGCAATGCAAGTTCTTTCAGGAAATGAGAGACAAAGCCAACAAGACTTAAATTTTGTTCTATCTCTCCCATAGGAGTAGCATCATATATATAGACTCTTCTGGACCCAAAAATAGACACAACCACCAAGACCCATGCATAAAGCCACATGTACACAGTTGTTACATGCAATCCCAAGAATAGGCGTCCATCCCTAGAATAGACTATGACAGCTTGTCATAGAATCCGCCAAAAATAATGGTCACAAGAGAAGTGTAAGAGAATCTATCATACCAACCTATTTTTGGCATATTCTCTTACACACACCAACCACTTCTTCTTGGGTGCCCAAATAGGCCCAAGTCATAAGATGCTCTTACACCTGTCATAGCACATTCCTTAAATAGTTCTTACACATCATAGGAATCCATCATGACCATTTCACTCATGATCTCCTTACGCACAAGATGTCAACACATCAAGTGGAGTGACACATCAACATGCCAACTAGACATGTACACTCACACTTAATTACATTATTTGCAAAAAATACATTTACAAAACAAATAATAAGAATAGGAATTATCCAAGGTTGAGACACCTTATTCCTAACATTCTCCCACTTGTCAAACACCTTGTAAGAGCAATAGGAACATAACAAGAACTTTAACCGCTATAGGCCAAAAAGCCCATGGACTCTGAACACCATCTGAACTTCTCAGTGCCCACTGGTTTCATTAATGCATCTAGAACATTCTTCACAGTATCTACCTTCTCCAAATTTACCTTTCCATCTTCCACCATATCTCTCACAAAGTGAAACTGCACATCAATGTGCTTCGTTCTGGCATGGAAAGTTGGATTCTTTGCAAGGAAAATAGTGCTCTAACTGTCACACCAAATAGTAATCTGTTCTGCATCAACACCAACATCAGAACACAATCTTCTAAGACAAATGGCTTCTTTACAAGCATGAGTAGCAGTCATGTACTCAGCTTCTGTAGTGGACAAAGCAACCACAAGTTGTTGCTTACTCATCCAACTGATGGAACCACCAAACATAGTGAACACATAAGCATTGGTGGATCTCCTGCTGTCAATATCACCTGCCCAATCTAAATCCACAAACCCATGAATACAAATTGAATGTGAAGATCCAGAAGAGTTACCATGATAACATATGGAATAATCTGATGTACCCCTCAAATATCTGAATACTCACTTAACTGCATCCCAATGTACCCATCCAGGATTAGCCATAAACTAACTCAGGACTCCCATTGCTTGGACAATGTCTGGTCTAGTACAGACCATAGCGTACATAAGACTACCAACTGCACTAGCATAAAGTACTCTACTCATGTCCTCCACCTCACTAGGAGATTTTGGACAATCATCTACAGATAACTTTGTTCCCACAGAAATAGGAACACATAGTGGTCTACAATCTGCCATGTTGAACCTGTCCAACACAGACTTCACATACTTACTCTGACTCAACCAAAGTTTTCTATTAGACCTGTCTCTACTGATTTCCATACCCAAAATGTACCTAGCTGCCCAAAGATCTTTCATCTCAAACTATGCTGACAACTGAGATTTAAAATTAGAAATCATACCCTTACCCTTCCCAAATAGCAACATATCATCAACATATAATGCAACAATAAGAAGGCGATCATTTTCAACTCTAAAATAAACACAATGATCTAATTTTGATCTTACAAATCCAATTGACAACACAAAGGCATCAAACTTAAGGTACCACATCCTAGGAGATTGCTTCAAACCTTATAGAGATTTATTTAATCTGCAAACTAAGGATTCTTTACCTTTAACAATGTAGTGCTCAGGCTGTGACATATAAATCTCTTCCTCCAAATCACCATGAAGGAAAACTGTCTTCACATCCATCTGTTCTATCTCTAAATCATATGATGCAGCAAGAGATAACAGAAATCTAATGGATGTCAACTTTGCAACAGGAGAGAATATTTCACCATAATCTATTCCCTCTACCTATGAATACCCCTTTGCAACCAATCTAGCTTTATACCTTTCAACACTACCATCTGCACAGAATTTCTTCTTGAACACCCATTTACAGCCAACAAATTTTCTCCCTTTAGGCAAAGGTACAAGGTCCCAAGTTTTTTTTTTCTCTAATGAAGCCATCTCATCACCCATAGCCTCAATCCAGGAACCTGCATCTTCCATGCCCAAAGCCTCTTTCATAGATCTAGGCTCATTAGTGTTAGTAATCAAAGCAAAGGCACAACTAGAATCTAACATAGAATAACCAAACCTTTCTGGTTTCTTTCTTTCTCTCATGGATCTCCTCAAGGGCTGCGGTTGAGGTTGTTCTTCCTCTTCATCTGAACTATCAGAGCTGCTAGAGCTCTCCTCATCATTAGGCCCAACATGGTCTCTCTGTTCAGTCTTCTCAGGGGCAGGAGGCAACTGAACAACATCTTTTTCCTTTTCTTTTTCATCTGGTTGTAGCACAATAGGAGAAGATGTTAGCTCTCTGAAAATAATATTTCTACTATACAAAACCTTACTAGTCACAGGATCCCAAAGCTTGTATCCTTTCACACCAGCACTGTATCCTATGAAAATATATTTAACAGCTTTGTTTTCCAACTTAGATCTTTTCTCCTTTGGAACATGTGCATAAGCTTCACAACCAAAAACACGAAGATGTCTAATTGAAGGCTTCTTACCAGACCACACCTCCATGGGTGTCTTACCAACAAGGGCTGATGTAGGAGATCTGTTAACCAGATAGCAAGCAGTGGCCATAGCTTCGGCCCAAAACCTTTGTTCTAAACCAGCTCCACTAAGCATACTCCTAGCCTTCTCCATCAGTGTCATGTTCATTCTCTCTGCAACTCCATTTTGCTGTGGGGTATAAGGAGTTGTCTTATGCCTCTCGATACCTTGTTCTTTACAAAACTGTTCAAACTCTGATGAGCAAAACTCACCACCATTGTCAGTTCTCACACACTTAATCTTCTTACTAGTCTGATTCTCTACAAGAGCTTTAAATTCCTTGAACAGACTAAAGACTTGTGTCTTACTTTTAAGGAAATAAATCCACGTCCTTCTACTGTAATCATCTATGAAAGATACAAAAAATACAGACTTGGAGATTGAAGGAACTTTTATAGGACCAAATACATCAGAATGAATAAGATCTAAAACATCAAAAGATTTGTGAGAACTAGAGTAAAACTGAACATGATTTTTTTTACCATAGACACAGTGTTCGTAGAAGTTGAACTCGAGATTGCAATCATTTAACCCCTCAATGAGATTTTTATTTTTCAGGGTTCTAAGACCCTTTTCACCAATGTGGCCAAATCTCATATGCCACAACATTGTCTTTTCTACAAGAAGCTTACCTTCCAAAGTATTTGCACTACCATCAGAACCAATAGCCACAGACTTCTTCACTACTTGTTCAGATGGTGAGGATGAAGAACTATTACATAGAGGAATACATGCATCTAGCTAAAATAAGGTACCTCTCCTAGTACCCCTTGCAAGCACTATCGATCCTCTCATCATCTTGCATCCTTCTTTCAAAAAAACAACTTGCACACCTACATCATTTAGCATACTTATAGATAATAGGTTTCATGCCAAACCTAGAATGTGCATAACTCTGTTGATTCCCTTTACTCATCCATCAGGAAATTTGATAGTGACCCTTCCGCGTCCAACTATCTTTAGGTGAGAATCATCACCCAAGTACACCTTTCCACCATCGAACTCTTCATATTTTGAGAACCAGTTTCGATGAGAGGTCATGTGAAAAGATGCACCTGAGTCAACCAACCACACATCATCAGATGCATGGGCTGCCAAAGCTACAATGAATGCATCACCATCTTCTTGAGATCTTTCTGAAGCTGAATCTAAACCTTTCTTCTTCTTCTTCAGCTCTTTGCAGTCTTTACGGAAGTGCCCAAATTTATCACAGTTCCAACATTTTGCCTTGGACTTATTGGAAGTCTTTGACTTCCCACGGGATTTGGATCTACCCTTATTGTCAGACTTATTATCATTTTTCTTCCCTCTTTCAGTGGATCTCCCACAAACAGCAAGGGCTTCTTTTTCTGAAATGGAAGCATTTCTCTGCATCTCCTTTGATAGTAGTGAAGACACCACATCATCCATTTTGAAGGTGACTAAAGTGCTTCTGAGAGCCATCACAAGATGGTCCCATGAATCCGGTAAAGAATACAAAAGTGTGTAGCAATGATCCTCCTCCTCTAACTTGACACCAGCTGATGTCAACTATGTAGCCAGCAGATTAAATGCATTTAAATGATTCATTAAGGATCCACCTTCCTCCATTCGTAGAGATTACAACTTCTTCCTCAAGAACAACTTGTTCACCAGAGATTTGGCCTGATACACGGCCGCAAGTCTTTCCCACAAACTATTTGCGGTTTTCTCATCTAGAACATTCAGAAGAACTACATTGGTTGAATAGAGTCTTATGAGACCCTTAGCTTTACGATCTTTGATATCCCAATCTACTTGAGCTATAGTTGCTAGTCTTGTAGCACTTGAAGTCACTTCCCATAGGTCACGATCTTCCAACATGTCTTCCATCTTGAGTTTCCACAACTCAAAATTAGTGCCATTAAATTTCTCCACCTCCATTCTTCCATATGATGAACTTGCCATCTCAATCTGCAAATAAGATTCAAAATGCTCTGCACAAAACTCCCACTCAAACTTGAGATTAGCTCAAAAAACCCTACCCAACAACTAGGATCAAAATTTGATCAAGCTCTGATACCACTTGTAAGGAAACTCAGGTGCGAAAATAGCTTCCTACGCTAATCTCTATAGGAGAGTATTGTGCAAATTCTTATAAATCCTTACAATTTCAAATTCGTTAACTACTTTAACAAAGATATTGCAACCACATACAATGCATACAGAAAAATAGAGAATGACACAATGATATACCCTGGGGAAAACCTTTCGGTAAAAAACCCCAGCACTCCAAAACCTGCACAATGTATTATCTTCAACACAAAGATTACAATACACTTGCAATGCAAGTTCTTTTAGGAAATGAGAGACAAAGCCAACAAGACTTAAATTTTGTTCTATCTCTCCCATAGGAGCAACATCATATATATAGACTCCTCTGGACCCAAAAATAGGCACAACCACCAAGACCCATGCACAAAGCCACATGTACACATTTGTTACATGCAATCCCAAGAATAGGCATCCATCCCTAGAATAGACTATGATAGCTTGTCATAGAATCCAGCAAAAATAACGGTCACAAGAGAAGTGTAAGAGAATCTATCATACCAACCTATTTTTGGCATATTCTCTTACACACACCAACCACTTCTTCTTGGGTGCCCAAATAGGCCCAAGTCATAAGATGCTCTTACACCTGTCATAGCACATTCCTTAAATAGTTCTTACATGTCATAGGAATCCGTCATGACCGTTTCAATCATGATCTCCTTACGCATAAGATGTCGATACATCAAGTGGAGTGACACATCAACATGCCAACTAGACATGTACACTCACACTTAATTACATTATTTGCAAAAAATACATTTAAAAAACAAATAATAAGAATAGGAATTATCCAAGGTTGAGACACCTTATTCCTAACACATATGATAGTTGACACTAGGATAAAAAATTGCTTGACTTTTGTGACAATACGCATACGATAGTATATAGTCTCCTGTGTGATAATCTAGGGGTTCTGGCATGATAGTTGGGAAAACTTGTACGAGTTTTGAACCTTCAGGATGACTTTTGACACTAGAGAGGATTTTTTCTTCAGATTTGCAATTTTTTAGTTTTTTAAGTATCAGATTATTTGTAAGATTTTCTATCCAGGCTTGAAGATCTGTGCAACAGTTCATCTCAATTTTTTTCATTTTCAATAACCAAATAGATATCAAGCACATAGAACAACAAGCAAGGGAGTACAAGCAATCAATTGTCTTAAAACAATGAGCGAGGGACAAAGCAACCCTACACATGAACAAGAATAGTGACTTATTGTTCTAATCCCTAAGAATGCTAGTTGTGTATGTTCTCAAAAAGTTTTTCAATCACGCACATAGTCCTAGAAAATAAAAATTTGGTTGCACTAGGGTTCTTAGTAATGGTCTGACTCTGCAACTTTTGTAATCTCAAGAGGGAGAAATCTAATCCAGGCACACCGGGGTTTTGACACAGTCTGAGAATTTAATCAATCAAGAGCTGCTGAGGAGATCTAACAACCCAACAAGAGACTACACTTATGGAGATTTCTTCCACAAGGACATTTATATAGCTGCTACTGCTACCACAGTGAAAATGGCTATTACTGCTTGAGGTTCCATCCATGTGGTTGACCCAATAAAGGGAATGTCCACTATGGTTAACCCTCTCTAAAAGTGACTCACAAAAAGGACCACAAGGGGACTTAGTTCAGATTCAAGGATCTATGTTTCTAATGCTACCAAAAAAGGGAACAAAGCATAATCCTCTAGCCTCTTCACTTTACCAAAACATAGCAAATAGATTCATTGACATGCTAAGACAAACTACCTCACTAAGGTTTGTGATGTCAACAACAATGTCTACTGAGATCTCTAAGTGGGATCAAGAGAGAACGTACCGATCAAAGTTGAGGACTAAACCAAGTGAAACCGTGAGATAATAACAATATTCTCCCTACCTATAAGGGGATCTATCTTTGAGAAGAGCTTCACATGCAAAACAAGAGAATGAAGCCCACTCTCTCAATAACTCCACAAATAGTGTTCATAGGGCCTAATTACTATGTGTAACAGATATGCAAAAAGCAAATCTATGTTCTTTTTAGAGCCCAAAATTGAACATGTGATTTATGAAAGCAAGAGACACTTAAGCTAAACACATGAGAGGTTCATTTTATGTCCCAAATCAAAATGTTATTAGATGTAGCAAAATACCTCAGTTCCCATGCAACGTGCTTAGTAGATTTTACCTGATTTTCAATTTTGTTGCACTTTCTTGTGAGCAAAAGCAACAAGTACAAAAATCCAGGTATGAAATGATAGTGGGTCAATATGCACATGACAAAGTAATTCCCAAATGACAATACCAAACAACTAGCATGATTCTCAAAATTGGCAACTGTCGTACGATAGTTAGGGAGTCCTGGTACGATAATCTGTCAAATGTCATATGAAAATTGTATAGACAGAAAATAAAAATTGTAGTTTTGAGAGAAATTGATAGAAAAGAATGAAAACCTATTTCAGGGCCCCACGGAGGGCACCATAAATGTGTGTGTGAAAATTATACCTAGTTGTGGACACAACACTTCAGTAAAACATTAGAGGTTAGTAAATCAAGAAATCTACAAATAAAAGCAATATGGCTAACCAGGTGATTTACTACCTTCTAGTAGGTGTGAGTATGGTATTCTCATATTCAAACTAAGATCAGTGACAATACAAAACCTAAACAAAGGATTTAAATGATTGAAAGCAATGAAAGATGTATGCAAATTAATCTATTTTTTTGGATTTTGTATGCAATAAGATGAAAAACTTGATATGAAACTAATCTAGAATGAATTAAAATGATATGAAAATTGATCTAACAATGATATGCTATGATATGAAAGTGAATGCTATGATCAAAACAATAACAAAAATCTCACAATCGCTTGTTCGCAAGAGCTTGATTCTTCAAATGAAAATTCACCAGAGTTCAGGCATGCAAATTCGAAGGATCCTTTTGTGAAGAGATGAGCCTTGTTTTTATAGAAATACAAGGCTTGAGGATGCATTGAGAAAAGCCATAAATCACTCTTGATAAACTCAGGTTGATTTTTGAGTTATCAAGAAATCAAGAATAGATCAACTCATAAAATCATGCAAAAGCACTTTTTGATTCAAAATAGAGTTTAGTTCACTTTTTCAACTCACAATCACATGTTGAGTTTAGAAAGTTAACAAATTGAAATTGATAATTGATTTGAAGTTGATTGCTTTTCTGATTGTGCATGATTTAATATTAATTAATTTTAAAATAAAGTGATTTATTCTCAACTTAACTAATTTTGGAGTAAAATAACTGATTTATGGGTTAATCAATTATTAAATCAAACTTTTGTTCCAAACTATATCATTAAGTATTGACAATGGGGTTTAATTAATTAAATAAGAATTTAATCAATTATTCGTAGGATTTTTGATTTATTGTCAAAATTAAATAATATAAATTAGGAATAATTGGAATTAAAACTCATTAAATAATTAAGTGGAAAAATTAAACTTAATTAATTAAATATTCAACTAATCAAATTTTAGGATAAATATGATTTATCACCAAATAATATTTAATCAGGATAATTATGATAAATTAGGAATATTTAGGAAATATTCCCCGATGCAAAATTAAGATAAATCAATTAGGGTTTCGATGATTTAATGAACAGATGTGCCTTTGGTTAGGACTTTTATGTCGATTTTAGTTGATTTGTCGATGTAGGAGGTCAATGAACCTATAGCCCATTTTTGGGGTATTACAAGGGTGAAAAAGGTATTCATATCATCATGGTTGAACTAGTGATACTAATTTCGGGTTTCAAAACTGCTCAATGATGAATATAAGCTCCTAAATTTTGTGAATAGTGACAGCTATTTGCATACATCCTAGATTAAATGTATTTAAGGTATTTGCCTTTCTTAGCTTGAAAACATATTTGAAAAAGAGAAATAGAAAGGGGGTGGAGTTCATAAAAAAATGAAAAATCAAATGTTCATCAAAAAAATATATATGATAGAGTGTGTGGGAAATAAAAATAAAAAACAAAGGTGCCTTGTAGTGGGGCATTTTCATTTAAATCATGTTGCATTTAGATTCATCTCATTCCTTGAAATCTTGCATCCGTTTATTTTAATTGCTTTAAGTTGCATTAATTTAAAAATCAAATCAATATATTATCATATTAGTTCACATCCATATAATTCTTTTTAAAATTGCATATACATTAGTTTGCATACATATAGTTTCTTCCATTCATTATCTTTCATTATTCCATTTAAGTTCATTAAAATTCATTGCATTAGGTTGCATCCATTTTAAAATCAGATCCTTCATTGTCATTATAGTTCATATCCATTAAGTGCATTACATTTGCATTAGGTTGCATTCTTTTCAAATCAAATCTTTCACCATGTCATTTAGGTTCATTACATTAGGTTTCATTTACCTTAAATTCTCATCAATTAGTTGCATTAATTACATCATTCCAAAGTCATCATTAAGACATTACTAAATTGCATTGCATTCATTCTAAAACATTGCATTTCAAGTCATCTCATTAGTACATTGCATTATTCATCTAGGTGCATTCATCAAAATTCACTACATTTAAACAATTGAAATATATTCAAATTTAAGTGTGTTAAGTCATTGCATTTACATATAAGATCATCAATATATCATTTATATCCATCATTAATCATTAAATCATCCATGTCCATACATTACATACTTACATCCATTACATTTCCACCACATTTACATCACTTTTTACACCTCACTTACATCCATTACATTACATTGCATACATACATAACATCAAATAAATGAATCCATAAGTACCATCACATAACATTAATCATTAAACCATTACATATCCATCATTATACATCATCATATATCATAAACATTGAACCATGAGTCACATGCATCCATCTATTCTATGTCATAAATAAGACAATCATTTGCATCAATAGAAGAATAAACATGTGCATTCATATCAATTGCATTTGAAAAGCATAAAAACAATGCATATAGAGATAGAATCATGTAGATCTGCATATCATATAAAGCACCTGTAAAAATAACTCCAACACATGATGACATCATATAAAGTAAATCTATCAATAAAGATCAGAGTCCATAGTATCATCAAAAATCATCGACATATGGAAATCAAAGGCCATCGAAGTATAACAAGTATCATATCATAAGCAACATCATCTGATAAAAGAATAATGTGATTCCAATGTCTTGATATCAAAACTAAGCATCATAAATGTACATCAAAGAATGAGTATATCATATCAAAAAGATCAATTGCCAGAACCACCAACACCATCAGGATCAGGACCTCAGCTCGAGCTAGCCTATAGCCCGTGCTGACTCATGGCCACCATAAAGGCTTGCACCATGCTACCTAGCTGACTAACCTATTATCTAATCTCTAATACATCAGATTGTAGAACTCGAACATCAGCATCAGATGCTAGAGCCTCTATGGGAGGAGCCTGTATAGGAGGAGCCTATGATGGAGCCATGGAAGTAGATGGACTAGAAGATGGAAGAATATAAGAGGATGGAAGAAGAAGAAGGAGCCTATGTAGGTGGAGCCTGTGGAGCTTAAGGAGGTGCTGGATGAACCTATGCCTGATCAAGAAGAATCTATGCAGCCTGTGCATCCACATCAGCAATGACCTATGCACCAACCTGCCTAAATACCCTAACTCTGTGTTGGACCCATCTAGCTAATCTAACAACACCCACTTGATGTAGGGTTTTGTAAGGTCCACCCCTCACTCTCACTCATCCACCCCTCATTCGTACACCACCTCTGGGAGGAATAGGAGTAGCAACAATCATAAGCATAACAATCCTACCTCCTCTATCACCTTGCCAACCTCATCATCCCTGATGACCTCATCTTTGACCACCACCATCACCATCACCATCCCCACCATCATCATTAGACTCCTCCTCAATCCCTAGAACTCTCTTAGCTAGATCAGTGAACCTCAAAAATGAGTTCACAGCGAACCATGCTACGTAATCATCAGTCATACCTACATCTACTATGTGGTCTCTCATATCCCACGCAAGGTGGGGAAGCTCTAGAACCTTAGTCTGGGCTATCCAGTAATCAATCTGAGGGTTGCATAAGGACCTCTCAACTTGTACTCAGGCATATAAGGCCAATCCTTGTGGCATACCATGTATGAGACTGAATTGGCATAGGACCCTCAAAAAGTAGAGTCTCTCAATAATCAAGGGTGTCCGCCCTATCATCCAATGGGGCATGCACATAAAAGGAAAATTTTCCGCATCCTCTAGCCATGCCTCACAACCAATATATGGTTGCCAAAATACCTAATCAATATCATCAGTAATGTGGTGCCAATAATCTAACTTGCCCAAATGGGCCTGCACCACCATACCCTTGTACATCCATGCGAAGGGCCAACTTGGATCACAATGTCAGATAGAGATAGGTCGAGTGACATGGATGTACTCCCATGTCCACAACTGTAAAAGGACCACCCCAATAGAAAGAGTGGCCCTGCACTGATACACCACATCGTGCAACTCATGATATAACAAAGCCAACACACAAGATCCCCAGTCAAATCTATGAGGCTACACAATCATATCCTCCAAGATCCTCCCCCAACCAATGGAAAATCCATGACTTCACTGATCAGGTACAAGGAAACCACCAGCGAGAGCACCAAGAACCGCAGGAAGCACTAGAAAGGATGGAAATTGTGCCCACTAAATAGACTCATCCCCAATGGTAGGATCAACAAATACCCACCTCCATGCTATCCCATCGTACACCTGGTCTTAATATATCATCTCCCCATGAGTAGGAATATGAAGTAACCGATATACATCCTTAGGAGTGATGATCATCTCCCCCATAAGCAAGTGGAAAGTGTTATGGTCAGAGTGCCATCGCTCTACCATAGTTGTCAGTAGACCTTGATTCATGTGAAATCGAGGGAGAGAGGGAAGAAAGGACAAACCACATTGACCAATGACTTGGCACTCTGCTCCACTCAAGTCATCTATCATACTGAATGGTAGTGGGTATAGGCTAAAGACACAAAGATTTTTAAGCTCGGCTTGCAAAAGAAAATTAAACACATCAGAAATAAAAATCATTGCATATTGGATTATCTTAAGTCAATCAAACAATCAAACCATAATCAATTTTCCTGATTCTATTCAGAGAGGACGGAAAATTTATCATAATCCATCAACTAAATCAAGATTGACCATCAAACATTCAATATGACATGACTAAAACTAACATAATACAACTTGCTATCAAATCAAACTTGATACCTAAGCCAATCGATTGATTGCCAACACTAGACGAATCAAAAAACTAACTCAAAAGCTCACAAATTTCACCAAAAAGGGTGTACATGCTATTTAATGTTTTAAAAGTGCTGAAAATCAAAAGTGCAGCATAAATTATTAAAAGCATTGTAGAAATTTTCAAATGCACAACAACAATGTGTACGCACTACATAACTTAGTATGCGCTACAAGAAATCCCTATACGCATTGCTAAAATAATCAAAAGTGCATTTACAATTATACATGCTGCAAGAAATGGTGATTGTGAATCATGCCCTAGCTCTACCATTTGTACGCACTACTAAAACTTATGTACACATGGTGGAAAACTGTAGATGCGCTTTAAGAAGTTTGTACGTCCTACTAAAACTAGTGTACGCACTACTAAATTTGAAAAAGAAGAAAAATATGGTTTTTCCTAGAAAAATATAATTTTTTTCAAATTAAATGCAAAATTTTGACAAAGCAGATTGTCAGAGTACATATCAAAGGTTTGTAGCCAGGTGGACATAGATAACGATGGCCTCACTCGAACCTATGCTCACAAATCAAGATCGCCATCATCAAAAAGCTCAGAAAGAGGTTAGAGCAAAAAGTCAAAAGGGGAGGTAAAAATGAATAGTAAAAAGACCTTTTACCCCTATTTATAGCCCATTTTGACCTAAAAGGGCATTGTTTAGGAGAAAAATGACTGGGGACCCAAAATTTTCACCCATTCAACCAAATCAAGGGCATTTGTCATCACATCATCGCGAAAAAATTATCGGAAATGAAATCAAAATTCATTATTAATTGACCTAATTCAATGTAAAATAATCAAAAATGTAATATTTTTCACCTAAAGTCAAATTTCATTTCATTTCTGAGGGGGCATACACTCGGACAATCAGGAACAACATCATAATTAGTAAATCAAGGGCACGACCATCAAATCAAAGCTTAGTCTTTCATCAAAAAAAATTTTGCTTATCAATTGAAAGGGGCATCAAACATCAAATCATATCAAATCAGGCAACATATCAGACAACCTATCATCATATCGACAATCAAGGACCTAAAATCAATCAGAACCGCACCATTTTTATCATCAAAATCCACATCCTCTATCAAACATTAAATTAGACATCAAATCTAATCAGGACTTTACATCAAAACCATCAGGACATTCTTTGAACCAATACGCTTCACACATCAATTCAAAGAGGGGCATTTGTAATCACCTAAAAATGGACAAGATCAATTAAGTGAGAAATCAAGGCAAAATCAATGCAATTAAATCAAATCAAGCTAAATTCAAAGCAAAATTACAATCAAACCATAATCCAAATTTAATTGAAAATCAAAAGCCATAAAATCAATTTAAATCTAGTCCTACTTGGAGGACTAGATGGAGGCTATTCGTAAGGGGGAAGCCTTCGGCGATATGGGTGGCAAGGTGATGGATTTGGAACAAACTTTAGACAAGCTCAACACTGATAACAAGAGGTATGAGGAAAGAATGCTCTTTCTGGAAGAGAAAATTCAAAATCTGGAAAAGATCATTAATAAGAACTATGAGCATAGTACCCATATCATAAATCTTTTTGATGATAAAAGTAAGGCTACCACGGAGAAGCTGGAGACCTACAGAGGTGAGGAAATCAAGGACTTCAAGGATATGGGTATTGGTAACCAGGCTAGAGCCAACACTAAGAAAAAATAAATGGATCTGGAGGACCAGATCATAACAAGCAATATGGACCTCTTAGCTATTCAGGCCTCTGAAATTATGAATATCATCTAGTTTGTTGTCTTTTTTGCGGTTGTTTTCTGCTTGTGTTGTCTTTCTCTATTTCTAACTACTTGGCAGTCTTTTTCTATTGTCTTTTGTTGGGTTGTGTGCCTTTGTTCTTGATGTTCTTTGTGTTCCAAGGTTGATCAGTATTGAATATCTTCTAATCTTTTGTATAAGGTTTCGAGACCTTTCAAATCTTGTTTTTACTTAATCAAAACATTAGATTCTTTCCATTTTTTATTTTTTTTTTCACTTTTTTCCAAACTAAAAGGTTAAATACTTCCCTTTGTCACTTCTTCTTGATATCCCATGGTAGATGAAGGCTCAACCTCATTAAGGTATTGGGACACCAAGTTATCATTCAATAATGTGGGGAGGATGGTAGGTTCAATGGAATCTCATTCAATTAGTTCAGGATAGATAAGGATCAAGGGATCAATGCTTTGGTTTGGTTCAATAGGGTTTAAGGAAATGACCTCATTTGAAAGTTTGAACATTGTATCACTCAAATCTATGATATGTGCCTCTTCTAGGTGCTCTAGAGAACTAGGGTCAAAATATTCCTCACTCGAATCCTCTAGGGTTTATGTTAGGTAAAAATCTCTTGGATTAAACCTAGGATTAGATTCCTCTATAGTAGGTCTCCATGATGGTACGTAAGGTTCTCCTACCCATTGATTTCCTTTGATTTCTTGACTTGGCACATTATCTAAGACCTCTTGGCTAGAGCTTGAAGCTTGATTCTAACTTTATTCCAAGACTTGTTCGTTTCCCTTGCCAGGAGTATAGGTATGGATGACATCAATATCTTTATCTTGACATTATTCACTTGAAAATGAATCCCATTTCCAATTGTTTGAATCTTCATCACTTTGGGAACCTAGTTGTAAGATTTGATCATAAATCTTGGGATACTTCTTTTGAGTGTACCCTTGTTCTAGTTACCCTAATCCGGTCTTTTCCTTACTATCTCTCCATGTCATTTCAATAGATTCTATTAGTCCTTCATTTCTTGTACCTAAAGGCTCTTGTCCTTTATATCCTTTTTTTTGCATTATTTGAAATCCTTTGCCATATTGGTGAGTGGGAATGCTTATGTTTTGAATGCACTTTTCATGTGCACTTGATTCCTCATATTTATATAACCAATTTAAGATTTCATTATCTTCCTCATCCATGGATGAATAAGTGCTTGCCCTCACAAAGTGGTCATTGTATTTATGAGGAAGATTTGATGGTCTTCCATGGGATTTGGGAGATAAGGGTAGATCCATCATAGATAATGAATATTCACATACAACTTTCTATTTGATTTGACATTGCTTTTCAAAAAATTTCATCATATGATACATCTTTTGATAATGGTCATCCTTGGTATAAACTTGGATAGATCTGGCTTGGTCTTCTCTTTCTTTCTCTTGGGTACTTTTCTCACTAACCTTCTCCTTTCCTTTCGTCGATCTAGTTAGGCTAGTGGAAATTTAATTATTTTCAACAACAGCACTTTCTTTTTCTTCATTTTCTTTTCCTTTCAAAGATGGAAGATCTTTTGAAATTTTCCCTTGTTCTATTCTTTGAGAAATAGACCCTTCTGCATTATGTGGGACTAAAGAGTCATTAGTAGGCTTTATGTTATTACAATATTGGAAGGGATTTGAATCCCCGATTACCATGACTTCTTGTCCCATGTAGGGAAATTTGAGGCATTGATGGTAGGTTGAAGGTACGAACTAAATTTCATGGATCCATGGTCTTCCTAATAGAATGGTGTAAGTCAATTTTAGGTCAAGGACTTGGCAAATGGTCTCTTTCTTCATTGGACCAAATCGGATGGGGAGGATAATAACACCTTTGGAGGCTCTCTCTTCTATTGGAAATTTGGCTGAAGTGATTACATGAATGTGGTCATTATGGAAACATATGATCCACATGAAGATCGCACAGGTCTGAGAGCAAGTATAGCAGAGCGCATTGCAAATTTGTCTAAGTGTAAGATAGTGTTTTCACCAATGCACCAGGATACAATTTTTTTTTGTGACATTGACTGGAGTAAGTTATGTGCTTGCACACTTGAACATAGACTCTATGATGACTAATGATGACCCATCTCAGAGTGCGAGTCATTACGGCATGTACGGAATTAGTTATGATAATTTTACCGAAGACAGTGTTAAGCCGACAGGACAAAATATGAAGGCAGAATTGGTAAAGAGTTAAGGGATTATTTTGTTTATCAAAATAATGACTTAACAATATAAAGGGACAACATCCTAGATGTTAACTCTTGGATAAAGATATATGGAAGCCGACCATGTAAATTTATTATCTTTAATAAGTTGTATATATGTAATATGTAATTGCAAGAAGAAGATGTAATGACATAGAAATGTTGTAATGATGTGATGTGAATGTAAGAGTAGTGAAAATAGATTGATGCAAGCAGCATAAGGTTATATACCTTAATCCATTTTTGTAATAAGTATACATTTTACATTACTTGTTTGGGTAGTGGGCTCATCTGGTAATCAAATATTGTATTAACAACTCCTAACAGGGTTGAGGCTTCTAACAAGGCCTATAGTCCCTTAATCAGGAATGATACACTATATGCTTGTAATAGAATCCTAATAGGGTCAACATCCTTAATAGGATACTTTTGATTAGTGGATCTTTGTGGGTACCATTCCCACTGGGGTTTTCCCTTGGCCAGGGTTTCCTCGAGAACATATTATGTGTTATGAGTTCTTTATTTCCTTTGCTATGCATATTGTTTAGCTTCTTATGTTATGCATGTATAAAGATAATTTTTTATATCCATAATTGGGAAAAAGATAAAGTTTGTAGAATACTGATTCACCCCCCCTCTCATTATTCCCTATTTCTAACAATTGGTATCAGAGGTTAGTTACTTGAGTAAGATCTCTATGGATATGGATCAACTACAGAAAAATCTTGAAGAAGCTCTCGAATAGATTGATATGCTTAATGATGAAAGAAACACTCTGAAAAGGAAATATGATGATGCAAAGAACCTTATTGAGAAACTGAAAAACAAGGTAGAAGATCTAAAATCTGAAAAGGAATCTGAAATTCTTATTGAAGACTGTGATGACAATTTAGAAAAAGAAAATGTGATCCTTAAGCATGAACTAAAGATAGAAAATCTGAAGCTTAGTTTGAAAGATGGAAATGACAAAAATGAAGCAAATCTAAGATCTGAGAATGAAAGGTTGAAGATTGAGAATGAAGAATTAAAATCTAAACTTGGCAAAGTAACATCTGAATTTGAGAAAGTAAACTTACAACATGTAGAACTTGAGAAATACAATAAGATTGTGAAAGGTGAATTGACTCAATCCAAACAACAACTTGAAAGGCTATATTCAAATAATGAGAAGATTGATGAACAAGTATCTTATGGAAAACCATCCTATGATAAGACTGGACTTGGATTTAATATATTCAGAACAAATGATGAAAGCAAGGAACTAGATCTGAAAGAATCTGAAAGCATAGATAAGAAAAAGTCAGATGAGATCAACAAATCTGAAGACACACCTAAAGAAGAAGAACCACCAAACCAAGAAGAATCACCCAAAGGTATGCAAAGAGAATTCAAAGGTAGATGTTTTGGTTGTAATACTATTGGTCACATGAAGAGAGATTGCACAGGTAAACAATTTAGACCTCTTAATGGTTATTGTTATAATTGTCATGGTTTTGGACATAGAGCTATTGAATGTAGAAGACCTAAAGTTATTGACAATAATTATGGTAGTAGAATGTTTAGAAATACTAACAATGCAGATAAAAGACCTACTGAAGATATGAACAGAAGAAATGAAGTAGTATGTTATAGATGCAACAAGATTGGACACATTGCTAGAAACTGCAGATCACAAATCAATCAGCAAGGACCAAGATATGGGAACAATGGAATTGTTTATCAGATATGTAACAAGATTGGACATATAGCAAGGTTTTGCAAAATGAACAATGAAGTTTTTCATCCTAACCCTAACCCTAGAAATCATCCAAGAAGAAATGAAGATGTAGATAACAGACAGAAAGGTCGTTATAGTAATGCAGATGAAGTGAAGTTTGTTAAAGGCACAGATCAAGGAAACATATTCAACATTGAAGGTAATCAGAAAGGTGAAGTATCAAGTGGTAAGAATGAATCCTTACCTAACCTAACTCAAAGCACTTAATTTATGATAATTACAGTAGATTAGGAACTTAGAATTAGTGTAGAAGTAGATTTTTGATGAATTAAGTCTTGCATAGTTAATGTAAGGTATTTTATGATGTACTAATGCTATGGTTAAGAGCGCAAAAGAAAATATAATGTTTTGCGAGATCACAAGAAGTTTTAAGTTTTGCAGGATAACAGAAACAACTTTTTGGAAAGAAGCGGCAAAAGAATTGAATGCGATGTCAAATCTAAGCGAGATTGAAGTAATAAAAGGTTATGATCAATGTTATTTGATTATCAAAGTGAATTGAAGTTTTTAGGAGAGAAAAGAATAGAGATTGGAAGCATTTTGCAGTGATTTGGTGAAAGATTTGAGCGTTGAATCTACGAAAGCCCTAAAATCGTGAACTTGAGGTATTTATCTTGACAGATCTTTGAATCGGTATAAGGAATTTAAAGTAGTCATGGATGTATCCTTAATTCACAATATTAGAGATAAGAAAAGACCTAGAATGAAGAGGGAACTAGTAGAACCCTTGGAAGAAGATGATCCTAGGTTAGCATTATCATCCGTACCAGACAGAGTTTTGCATTTAGAAAATGTGAGAAGTTATCGTAGATGCAAGTTAGAAACTGTCAGTGATAGTGATTTTACATATGAACATATGAACATTTACAATTAGGATATGTCATTAAAACAAGGATATGAACATTTGAAAGATAATGAGATTGTTTAGTATGCTTTGAAGTATGAGTTTGACAATGAAGAATGCACTAAGATTATTCTGAGCAAAATTCACAATGGGAAGTTTTGGCTAGAGGATAGAGTGATAGACATTATAGCTGACTTGATTCATGAAGTCACATGTTTATCTAAAGTTGGTGCTATTCCTTTAAATGAGAAAAATATGAAAAAAATAGTCATAGAGAACACAGGTTCATCCTACAATGGCAAAGGAATTGTGATTAGCAAGATCAAACAACATGATGTTAGATATTTATGCAAGTACCTAAAAACTAATTTTTGTGCAAATTCTAGAGAAGATGATATGGCAGCTGGAATGGTGCATATTGCCTATTTAATGTGTGATGACAAAGTACCAGTTGACATGTGTGAAATTTTGGGAATTCAACTATTTGAAAACTTGGAGAAGATAAAGAAATCTAAGTATGCACAATTTAGATTTTCATCCTTAATTACATACATGTTTTTCCACTCATTGAGAATATTTCCATACACCATTGCACATGATTAGAATGATGGACAAAATGCTATGGAAAGGATAAATACAGTAAATTTGAGACATGTTATTGACAAAGTAAATGAGAGTGCTACGTTAGTAGTGAAGACATTTTAGAACATGGTAACTAGTAGCTCAAGAATTCCACAATCACTTGTGAAGTATAAGAATGATATATGTTTTATGGTTGACACTGATTTTACCTATATTGAAGTAGTGGAACCTAGAATTGAGTTCATAGACCCTCTTGGCTATGAGATATCTGAGACTGAAATAGAAGAATATGTTGCAGATTACTTAAAAGTAATTTGGACACTCGGAGCAATAGATTTGGAACTTTTGAAGAAAACTTCAACTCAGCAAAAGCTATAATTGAAGAGAAGCAATCTAAGAAGAGAGTTGATAGCACTATCAGGAAAATACTAAAAGATACAGGAATGTCAGAACAAGAATTCTTAATAACTAAGCAGACAACAGTAGCAATCAAGGATATTGGACAGAAAGAAGTCTTGATTGTACCACTCTTTTCATCCAGTGCAGCACAACAAGAACCTACACAAGTCAAGGTGAAAGTAGAGGAACTAGAGAAGGAACATGTAACAACTAGATCCACTTTCTCCATAGCTAGCAAGAGAATGAAAGAAATTGCTATTGGACCAGGAAAGAGACAGAAGACTTTAGTTCAGCCAGTACCAAGAGAAATTGCAGAGATAAAAGATGATGACACTACAGTTAAGAAGAAAGCTTGGAAACCTAAAGTTGAAAAGCTTAATGAGAAGATTATTGAAAATGGAGACTTTACCAGAATGAACAAATACTATAGTCTTCATGGTTATTCAGACAAACTTAATTTGGAGAATTCTATTGTGAAACATATGATGTTAGCAAATAAGAAATTTGATTCTATTCAAGGTCAAATACCTGATGACACTAAATTGTTAAATAGAAAGCAAAGAGCAACTGAAGAAGATACTAATATCAGAAAGAATCTTGTGAAGAAGCTTTGTGATGTGAGAGATGATGAACACCTAGAGCAGATATTGAAGGCCTTAAGCATCCATTTCAAAACCAAAAGGAGAACCATTTTGATTATGGCAGGTAGATATGAAGAAGTTAATTCAGATACAGAGCAGGCAATAATCAAGGTCATGGCAGAAAACATTGGAGAGCCATCGGTTGCAGCAGAGCAAGCAGTTGAAGCTGAACAAGAGGATATTCCTTCTCCTTCAGCTATTAACATTGAAGATGAAACTATGAACATAGAAGGTACTAAGGTCACCTTGGATACTGATGATAATGTATTCAAGAACTTAGCAAACATTGTTGACAATTCGGCTCTTGATGAACCAGATAGAATTGAAGAAGCAGAGCAGACTCAATCTATCAATGAAGAACCTAAGGAGACTAAGATTTAAGCACCCATTTCTTCCACATAAGACATCATTCTTACTCCTGAGACTGGAAAGAAGAAAGTAATTGGATCTTTGTTTGAAGATTTAGGAAAGGAAGTTGATGATGATGATCAGTTGGAACTAATCACTTCTTTGAATAAAATCATTGGCAAGAACAAGAAAGTGAAAAATCTTGAAGGGAGTCTAAATGACCTTATTGAGAAGTTACAAAGCATTGTAACTACACAAATCACAGAGATGGACCCTTTGGAGAAAGCTAAGAAGGTAATGAGCACTTTTGACAATGAATTCACTGACCTATCTGATATTGCAAAAGTGAGAGCTCAAGCAGCTTATGAAGCTGAAATGCTTTTGAACATAAGTCAGAATATCAGGAATGATATTAGCAGTCTTGATATTTGTATCAAGAACTTGAGGAAACACTTGGAGATAGGAAAATTATTATACATATAGTGTACAAAACCAGAGATTTTGACAGCAAAAGAGGAACAGAAGATCAAGTTGAAGGAAGCTGAGATTCAGAATGAATGTAACCTTCTTTCTAGACCTAATGTGAAGGTATGTGATGCTGAAAAGAAAGTTTAGAAGTTTTATGATGAAATAAGAGTATTGCAAGATGAGAGGAAAAGAAAAATGAGGAGACTCACTCTTTTGAGAGAACACATCTCTATGAAATTGAGTATCATTGAAGAGTAGCTAGAAGAATGTCTTACAACTAAGACATCCTTTCAGAAATTCAAATTTGACAACCTCCAAGCTTGTCAAATAGTAGCTTATGGACTGAGCACTTTACTCAATGTGGCAGATTCCATCAAGAATTAATGGGAAAAGGAAATAGAAACTATGAAAGCTGATTTTGCAGATTGTGTTGCAAGCCTACCAACTTTGCAATAAGAAAATGAAGGTATAATCTTTTTTGGGATACAATTTTGTAATCCTCCCTACCTTATTTTGTCATTGTTGTCAAAGGGGGAGAGATATTAGAGCAGAAAATTGATATATTTAATAAGGATTGATACTCTTAGGGGGAGCATTGTATTAGAGTTTATATTTTGAGGAGTTATAAGGATAGTATACATATTCTATACTATGGCCACAATTTTGATACAATTTTGAGATTTTGACTTGTACGCTTAGCCAATTTTCTCATATGTTGCCACCAATGACAAAGGGGGAGATTGTTGGCAATTTGGCTGAAGTGAGTACATGAATTTTGTCATTATGGCAACATATGATCCACATGAAGATCACACAGGTCTGAGAGCAAGTATAGCAGAGTGCATTGCAAATTTGTCTAAGTATAAGACAGTGTTTTCACCAGTGCACTAGGATATAGTTTTTGTTTGCGACATTGACTGGAGTAAGTTCTGTGCTTGCGCACTTGAACATAGACTCTATGATGACTAATGATGACCCATCTCAAAGTGCAAGTTAGTATGGCATGTACACAATTAGTTATGATAGTTTTACCGGAGACAGTGTTAAGCCGACAAGATAGAATATGAAGGCAGAATTGGTAAAGAGTTAAGGGATTATTTTATTTATCAAAATAATGACTTAATAATATAAAGAGATGACATCCTAGATGTTAACTCTTGGATAAAGATATATGGAATCCGACCATGTAAATTTATTATCTTTAATAAGTTGTATATATGTAATATGTAATTGCAAGAAGAAGATGTAATGACATGGAAATGTTGTAATGATATGATGCGAATGTAAGAGCAGTGAAAAGAGATTGATGCAAGTAGCATAAGGTTATATACCTTAATCCATTTTTGTAATAAGTATACATTGTACATTACTTGTTTGGGTAGTGGGCTCATCTGGTAATCAAATTTTGTATTGACAACTCCTAATAGGGTTGAGGCTTCTAACAAGGCCTATAGTCCCTTAATCAGGACTGATACACTATATGCTTGTAATAGACTCCTAATAGGGTCAACATCCTTAACAAGATGCTTTTGATTAGTGGATCTTTGTGGGTACCATCCCCACTGAGGTTTTTCCTTGGCCAGGGTTTCCTCGAGAACATATCATGTGTTATGAGTTCTTTATTTCCATTGCCATGCATATTGTTTAGCTTCTTATGTTATGCATGTATAAAGATAATCTATTATATCCATAATTGGGCAAAAGATAAAGTTTGTAGAATACTGATTCACCCCCCCTCTCAGTATTCCCTATTTCTAACGTCTTCATCATCGTAAGCTTTTATGGTTATCTTTTTCTTTGGGTCAATAGCTTCCTCAAAAAATCCTAAGGCTTTTACCAAGTTTAGGGTATAAATATTTAGGCTCTCCCCCATCAATGAGGACTATTTCCACTCTATGCTTGTGGATCAAAACCTCTATATGTAAAGGCAAATTTTATGGGTGGTTTAAAGACATATCATCTTGTTCTGAAAAGAATAGACAATGAGGTACAACAAGATGACCTACCATGTTTTGGAATTTATCCACATCTAAATTCAAAGGCACATTAGTCTCCACTAAGGATTTTTCTATAATCTCCTTATGAGTTGGTGAAAGCTTGAGTAATTCTAGGATGGAGATTTGATCAGGGGTTCTTTGCAATTGGTCTACCAAATTATATTGCTTTGAAGATGAAGATGAGGTTTGATTAGGTAAGACCATTCTTGGGGCAACTCCTGGTAAAGTGATCTTTGATGCTTGCCCCCTAGTTACAACATTAGATGTTGCTTCCCTTGTCTTTTCTTTTACCATTATCACATTTATGGTGTTTTCATCACCACTTAGAGTATTGATGGTATTATCATAGGTATGTGCAAATTTAACCTTTTCATTGCCTCTTTTGTTGTTATGATTTGTGTTTGATGATTCCCCCTTTTCATGGTTTAGAAAAGTGTTCTTGAAAGTCATATGGTCCTCATTATTTTGAGGCCCTTCCACTTTTATGGTTCCATCATCAATTAGATCTTGGACAAGGTATTTTTATTTTATGCATTTATTTATTTTATGTCCTTTGTTGCAATGGTATTCTTAATGATGAGAATCATTCCACCAATTGGGCTTGACTTGGGGTTCATATGGCCTCGATTCGAGTAGGGTAATGATTTTATTAGCCACCAAATTCCTTAATGCATTTTCCAAAGGTTTGCCTAAAAAGGTGAATTTTCTTTTCTGATAAGTGGAAAAGAATGGTTTAGGCTTATTGACATTGGAATTGTTGAAGGGATTGTTGTTGTTGTTGTTAGCCTTTTTTTTGGTGTTGTTGGAATTGTTATTATTGTAGGGTATGTGCAAGATCATGAGGGGCCAAAAAGTGGCGATGTGAAAAGTATTCACTTTTCACTCGTCCAAAAGTGCATGAAAATGCTTGTTGACTTTTTAGTAGGCCTGGGTGTCAGTACACCTAGGCAAACTTGACACCAAAGCATAGGCCTAATCAGGTACCTGATAATATCAGGTACCCGATAACTGTGGCCACCCTTTTTGTCAATCCTAAAACTAGAATACCAGTTGACCCTAAAAAGCCCAAATTATCAATAAAATGGTGCACAAATCAAGCAATGCGCACAAACTTTTGGGATCACTGGTGGATGGTTTTTGATAAACCACCCCATAGCAATTTGGAGGTCCCATTTTATTTCATTAAAAAATTGTATGCTAAGTTTTTGCTTGGTCACCATGTTGATTATTGGAGTATGAGGCCCAACATGGGCATAGGTGGAGGAGCTCCTCAGACTAGGCCATCTACCCAGCACCAAAAAAATACTACCTTTGTCCCCCCCACTGATGTCACACCCCTCCTCCAGTGCAGCATCCTGATATCATTGCAGAGGCTGCCTCACAGACTATTAGGGCCATTCATTTACTGAGTAATCAGTTGATCACGCAGACCAAGTTAGTGTTGCCTCCTGGTGTGGATGATGCTAGCGCATTGATATCTCATCAGAGTTCGCATGTATGTGAGCCCCATATTTGCATTATATGCAAGAACATGTGCCTTGGACTCCTTACTAATGCTGATATATATCAGTTACATGTTATTGATGAGGAGGATACAGGGGACATAGCTACAGAGGCTGCAACACCTCATGGAGCATCTACATCTCATGAGAGTGCTCAGGAGGTGCACACAGAGCCATTGACTCATGTTGATACGGTAAGAGTAAACATTATAAATAAATTTTTCACATGACTTATTTAATTTAAAAATAATTTATTTATTTAGATTAGTTCTAATGATTGCATGCACTTATGTATATATATTTTTTCCATTTATGTTCACTCGATGACACAGGAGGAGGTGAGACAGGTGGATGAGTCCACACTTTCAGCCATTTCATTTGGCCTTGATGACTATATGGTATATTATAAATTATGTACCCATTAGTTTTTTTTTTATCATTTGGTGTACATGCTGAAATCTCTATCAATTAGAGCAATAAAATTCATACATTTACTTATATATTGTCATCTGATTGTGTTATTGTAGGGTACAGTCGATGTCATTGGGGGGCACGAGGGGGTTCCTTCATTAGGTGTTGACAAAGGAAAGGTAGTTAATTGTTTAAGATTAATTATGCATGCACATGTATGCCACTTATGTGTAGTAATAAATATTTTACTTACACTTTATTGTATAGGGTGTGGCTATTGATGATGTCCCGACAGCTGTTCGACAGCGTAGAGTTACAGGCATCTCGATTCAGAGTGATAGCCCGATTGTACGTAGACTTTTACATATTGTTATTTGTATTTTGTAACTAGGGTTGCTATGATGAAGTAAATTTATATATAATTGACAATCTTTTTACTCTCATAGGTTACTTCGAGTGTGAGGGAGGGCCCACAAGGATCTTTCATATCTTTGTTGACCCAGCCCACCATTCCACAGGAGGGATCATCAGATGTAAGTTTTAATTTTAGTTCAATCAATTTGTAATTTTATTATGCTATCATCCTATTTTGTAGATTTATTACTCTATGTTGCACCACTCTACTAATCTCATTATTGCAAATATATATTTATAGGTCACAGTTGGTATTGTTGGCATGGTCCCTTCGCTACCCAGGACTTATGCTAGGACACCTATTCGTGGTAGGCGACCGAGAGACTAGGTATAGATATTTGTATTCAATTATAATTTTAATTAAATTAGTGTTTGAATTATGAACTATATATATATATATATATATATATATATATATATATATATATATATATATATATATATATATATATATATATATACAAATCATATAAAGTAAGCAATCTAACTTGTCTTTGAACTCATTTTTTATGCAGGATCAATTAGAGCCCAACACTTCTTCAAAGAGGCTACATTTTGATGATCCCCCTACAACATAGGATGTAGTTTTAGTTTTTTGGTCATTTAGAGATGCCACTTCGCACATTTGAGATGGCATATATGCCACATTGTAAACCTTAAAACATTGATTTTGTAGACATTTTGAAATGGCATGTGCCATATTTGTATATGGAGATACTTTTGATACATTTGATACTTTGTATATATAGAACATGTTCATTTATATGTTATATTTGCATCATCTTTTGTATATACATATTTATTATTCATGTTTATGGAATTGAATGGTGAAGTTATATCTTGACTATGATTATCATTATGATTGAAATTATATCTTGTTGAAGTTATATTTGTTTTTCTTTACTCTGGAATACCCTGTTCATGGAGCTTATTATGTTTGAGGTTTAACTTCTAAAGATTTCCTATGTTCTTATGTTTCATACCATTATATATACTCACTTGAGCCACTTAGTACTACATTGTTTGAATACTATGTATATACTCACTATGTATATAACTTGTCATATTGGGGTCACTTGAGTCACGGAAGATTGTTTCCCAATCGTGCTTAGTGCACCTTGGGGTCACTTGGATCGAGCATGGTCGTGAGCATTCCAGTGACTCCATGGGTGAAATGAGGTTGTCACTAGCATTTACCTGGCCAACTAGAGCTGATGGAGCAGACGGTTTGATGTAATGTTGGATGGTTTGAAAGATACACTGTTCCGCTTTCAACTGACCCTCACTGCAAGTTTTGGCATCGATTGAGATCGCCTTGCCAAATGCAAATGAAATCGAATCACCCAAAACTAAGAGAGTTTATAGTAGACCTCAGAAACATGATCCTATAGCACCTAATGGTTTGTCAATACCTCTCAAGAGCTCTGAGATATGAGCCCCGGAAGATCAATGCCCAATCATGCTTAGTGCACCTTGGGGTCACTTGGGTCGAACGTGGTCACGAGCATTCTCGTGACTCCGTGGGTGGAACGGGGTTGTCACTAGAATTTTTCTGGCTAACCAGAGCTGATGGAGTAGATGGTTTGATGTCAAGTCAGATAGTTTGAAAGATATTCTACTGAGCCGCTTTCAATTGACCCTCATTGCAAGTTTTGGCATCGATTGAGATCACCTTGCCAAATGCAAACGAAGTCAAATCGCCCAAAACTGAGAGAGGTTATAGTAGATCTCAAAAACATGATCCTGTAGCACCTAATGGTTTGTTGATACCTCTCATGAGCTCCAAGATACGAGCCCCAGAAGATTGCTGCCCAATCATGCTTAGTGCACCTTGGGGTCACTTGAGTCAAGCATGGTCGCGAGCTTTCCCGTGACTCCGTGGGTGGAACGGGGTTGTCACTGGTGTTTACCCAGCCAATTGGAGCTGATGGAGTAGATGGTTTGATGCTAGGTCAGATGGTTTGAAAGATATGTTTCTGAACCGCTTTCAACTGACCCTCACTATAAGTTTTGGCATCAACTGAGATTGCCTTGCCAAATGCAAATGAAGTTGAATCACCCAAAACTGAGAGAGGTTATAGTAGACCTCAAAAATATGATCCTATAGCACCTAATGGTTTTTTGATACCTCTCATGATCTCTAAGATACGAGCCCTGGAAGATCACTACCTAATCATGCTTAGTGCACATTGGGGTCACTTGGGTCGAGCATGGTCGTGAGTGTTCCTGTGACTCTGTGGGTGGAATGGGGTTGTCATTGGCATTTACCTAGCCAACTAGAGCTAATGGAGTAGATGGTTTGATGCCAAGTTGGATGGTTTGAAAGATACGCTGCTGAATCGCTTTCAACTGGCCCTCACTGCAAGTTTTGGCATCAACTGAGATCGCCTTGCCAAATGCAAATGAAGTCGAATCACCCAAAACTAAGAGAGGTTATTGTAGACCTCAGAAACACAATCTCGTAGCCCCTAATTTTTTATCAATACCTCTCATGAGCTCCAAGATACAAGCCCTGGAAGATCACTGCCCAATCATGCTTAGTGCACCTTGGGGTCACTTGGGTCGAGCGTGGTCGCAAGCGTTCGGGTGACTCCATGGGAAGAATGAGGTTGTCACTGGAGTTTACCTAACCAACCAGAGCCAATGGAGTAGACTATTTGATGCCAGGTCGGATGGTTTGAAAGATACGCTGAGCCGCTTTCAACTGACCCTCACTGCAAGTTTTGGCATCGACTGAGATCGCCCTGCCAAATGCAAATGAAGTCGAATCACCCAAAACTGAGAGAGGTTATTATAGACCTCAAAAACACAATCCCATTACTCATGATGGTTTTTTGATACATCTCACGAGCTCTAAGATACGAGCCCCAGAAGATCACTGCCCAATCGTGCTTAGTGCACCTTGGGGTCACTTGGGTCGAGCGTGGTTGTGAGCTTTCCCGTGACTCCATGGGTGGAATGGGGTTGTCACTAGCATTTACCCAACCAACTAGAGTTGATGGAGTAGATGGTTCAATGCCAAGTCAGATAGTTTGAAAGATATGCTACTGAGCCGGTTTCAATCGACCCTCACTGCAAGTTTTGGCATCGACTGAGATCGCCTTGCCAAATGAAAATGAAGTCGAATCGCCCAAAACTGAGAGAGGTTATAGTAGACCTTGGAAACATTATCCCATAGCACCTAATGGTTTGTCAATACCTCTCATGAGATTTGAGATACAAACCCCAGAAGATCACTACCCAATCATGCTTAGTACACCTTGGGGTCAATTGGGTCAAGCATGGTCGTGAGCTTTCCCGTGACTCCGTGGGTGGAACAGGGTTGTCACTAGCATTTACCCAGCCAATTGGAGCTGATGGAGTAAACAATTTGATGCCAAGTCAGATGGTTTGAAAGATATGCTGCTGAGCCGCTTTCAACTGACCCTCACTGCAAGTTTTGGCATCGATTGAGATCGCCTTGCCAAATGCAAATGAAGTCAAATCGCCCAAAACTAAGAGAGGTTATAGTAGACCTTAGAAACATGATCTTGTAGCACCTAATGGTTTGTTAATACCTCTCATGAGCTCTGAGATATGAGTCATGAAAGATCACTACCCAATCATGCTTAGTGCACCTTGGGGTCACTTGGGTCGAGCGTGGTCACGAGCTTTCCCGTGACTCCGTGGGTGGAATGGGGTTGTCACTAGCATTTACCCAGCCAACTAGAGCTAATGGAGTAGATAGTTTGATGCCAAGTTAGATGGTTTGAAAGATACGTTGTTGAGCCGCTTTAAACTAACCCTCACTGCAAGTTTTGGCATCGACTAAGATCACCTTGCCAAATGCAAATGAAGTCAAATCGCCCAAAATTGAGGTTATTGTAGACCTTGGAAACATGATCCCATAGCACTTAATAGTTTTTTGACACCTCTCACAAGCTCTGAGATACGAGTGTCAAAAGATCGCTGCCCAATTGTGCTTAGTGCACCTTGGGGTCACTTGGGTCGAGCGTGGTCACAAGCGTTCCAGTGACTCCATAGGTAGAATGAGGTTGTCACTAGCATTTACCTAGCCAACCAAAGCTAATGGAGTAGACTGTTCAATGCCAGGTCAGATGGTTTGAAAGATACACTGTTAAGCCACTTTCAACTGACCCTCACTGCAAGTTTTGGCATCGATTGAGATCGCCCTGCCAAATGCAAACAAAGTCAAATCGCCCAAAATTGAGAGAGGTTATTGTAGACCTTGGAAACATGATCTTGTTTCCCCTAACATTTTTTTGATACCTCTCATGAGCTCCAAGATACAAGCCCCGGAAGATCACTTCCCAATCGTGCTTAGTGCACCTTGGGGTCACTTGGGTCGAGCGTGGTCGCGAGCTTTCCCGTGACTCTGTGGGTGGAATGGGGTTGTCACTGGTGTTTACCCAGCTAATTAGAGCCAATGGAGTAGATGGTTTGATGCTAGGTCAGACGGTCTAAAGGATATGTTGCTGAGCCGCTTTCGACTGACCCTCACTGTAAGTTTTGGCATCGACTGAGATTGCCCTGCCAAATGCAAACGAAGTCAAATTTCCCAAAATTGAGAGAGGTTATTGTAGACCTTGGAAACATGATCTTTTTTCCCCTAACATTTTTTTGATACCTCTCACGAGCTCCAAGATACAAGCCCCGAAAGATCACTGCCCAATCGTGCTTAGTGCACCTTGGGGTCACTTGGGTCGAGCGTGGTCGCGAGCTTTCCCGTGACTCTGTGGGTGGAATGGGGTTGTCATTGGTGTTTACCTAGCTAATTAGGGCCAATGGAGTAGATGGTTTGATGCTAGGTCAGACGGTCTAAAAGATATGCTGCTGAGCCGCTTTCGACTGACCCTCACTGCAAGTTTTGGCATTGACTGAGATTGCCCTGCCAAATGCAAACGAAGTCGAATTGCCCAAAATTGAGAGAGGTTATTGTAGACCTCAGAAACATGATCTCTTAGCCCCTAATAGTTTGTCGATACCTCTCATGAGCTCTAAGATATGAGCCCCAGAAGATCACTGCCCAATCATGCTTAGTGCACCTTGGGGTCACTTGGGTCAAGCGTGGTTGTGAGCTTTCCCATGACTCCGTGGGTGGAATGGGGTTGTCACTAGCATTTACTTGGCCAACTGGAGCTGATGGAGCAGACAGTTCAAGGCTAGGTCAGACGGTTTGAAAGATATCCTTCTGAGCCGCTTTCAACTGACCCTCACTACAAGTTTTGGCATCGACTGAGATCGCCTTTCCAAATGCAAATGAAGTCGAATAGCCCAAAACTAAAAGAGGTTATTGTAGACCTTAAAAAAATGATCCTATAGCCCCTAACGATTTGTTGATACCTCTCATGAGCTCTGAGATACGAGCCCTGGAAGATCTCTGCCCAATCGTGCTTAGTGCACCTTGGGGTCACTTGGGTCAAGCGTGGTTGCGAGCTTTCCCATGACTCTGTGGGTGGAATAGGTTGGCACTAGCATTTACCCAGCCAACTAGAGCCAATGGAGTAGACAGTTTGATGCTAGGTCAGATGGTTTGAAAGATACACTGCTAAGCCGCTTTCAACTAACTGTTAGTGGTATGTTTGAAATTTGAACTGTGAAACTAATCATGATTAAGCTTGTGAAATTTGAACTATGAAGCTTATTATGTTTGAGGTTTAACTTTTATAGATTGTTTGAAATGATAAAAAATAATATCCTTAAGGCATTATAAACAACAATCAAACATGTAAGTATTCAAACCATGCAAATGACATGTAAGATCCCTTCTTGGCACTATTGGCCACCCATACATGATTTTGGTCATAAGTCCTTATGAAGAGTTTTAGGACATTTAACTTTTAAATCAAATTGATTGTTACAAATTGCCATTATAGGCTTCAAAAGATCTCAATTAACCATTAAGCATCCTTTTGTCCTTCTATCTCTAATTGGATCCATGGTGACCATAGGCATCTTCATAGGTGCTCCTGCACAAGTTACAATCCACATACAAAACCAAGTTTATTGACTCAAAATACAATCTAAGAAAGGTGAAATTAATGTATTAAAATTAAGCTTAACGAACTTAGAAAACAATGCACTAAGTTAACTTATTACCTAGTCAAGTGTTCCTGAAGGGTCATCTCTTTGCTTAAGGGTCTCCAATAGTGCTTCATGATCAGTAGTACTAATAGTCCAAAGTTATTTTGTCTTTGGTCTTCCTTGATTCTTTGACAACTTGACATTTGTTGCTATAACAAGGTGTGAATACATGAGAATATTTTTGTGCTTCTCATAGTCTTCAAATGCGGGAATTCCATTCTTTCTAATCATGTATGTTCGTAGCCATGTTCCCACAACAACAACTAAACTAGTAGGATATTTGAACCCATCACCGTCTATCATCGGTTGTACAAGCTTATGTTTACCTTGTACACAATGTGCTAACCAATAATTTGACCTCTCATCATTCCCCTACGGTGCAACCAATGCAAAAACATTTCCTGGTGTCAGAAGATCTGAAATATGGTCATAGTCAACTGAAGTGTCCATGTCATCATTTCTTATAGAGAGTCTCAAAGATAAAGGAGTTATATACTGTGGAACCCATGTATCCACCACTCACTTGACTCGCAATGATCCCAATCATACTGAAAACACATGGGGCAAAAATAAGCCAACTCTCATGTCCAACTGGTCCATGTACTACTATTGGAGCTTTGGAATGAATGCATTTTTTAAGAGTCTTTCACTGTTTGACAATCCAATCCATCTCCTATAGTTCCATCCTCAACCAACCAAAAGAATCTATGCACTGTAGAATCAAGAGTCCCCCCTGTGACAATGCTAAAGTACACCAATCAACAATAGAATGAGCATCAAGAAGTACAACACTTGAAATCCTCAATTGCTCCTTAACTAGAGCTCTCTTCACACATGCACCTGCTCCATCATGCTCCCCTTTCCCATGCCCTGACTCAAAAAAACTCCAAATATGAGGTACACCTCTCTCCGCATGCATTCTACACAACCAATAAAACATTTTGGCATTCTTAAATTGACTGGTGCAATTATCCAACCAAATGAGATGCCTATCCATAGCAATACCATTTTCCTACAAGAAGTCAAAATAGTTCTGGAAACAATGTTGAACAAACTCATGAGAGTGAGACCTGTCATCGCTCATATAAAAATGGTACTCTTTGATTATCTTTCGCTCATCTTTTGTGCTATCAAGGGAATGTCTATATGTGATGTGTACAAAAATAGCAACCTAAATGGAATTGTAATATTGAGCTTGAGTCTCATTTTGGTGCTGCAATGTATAGTTCTCCGCAAAGTCAACAACAGATATAATAGTTCCAATGGGGAAAGTGTCCTTACATGTCATGAATTGTTGATCCAACCATTGAGACCTGACTATGCCTTGCATACTTGTAAAAAATATTTTTCTTGAAATCTGAGATAAAATCAGCAACATTGTATTCTTTTGCAACTAACTCATGTCTAGAGCATTCACCTCCACTCTTCAATGTATATTTCACCATTTCATATACCTTTTTTTGGATGAGTGTCTTTCCAAAATTGTGTTCCAAACCCTCATGAAAACATGTTCTAAACTTTGACAAGCCACCACATTCTGAGCACTTGGCATTTAAGCAATTTTTTTTATAAAATAAACAACCATCATCTCTATGACATAAAAATTGATCTAGCAAGTCTCTTGATGATTTGGGAAGACCACTTGCACCATAATCCTCTAGCATTTCATTAGTATGCAAAGTATAATGAATGGACCGTAATAATTCATGATGCATTGAAAACTCAACATGATATTTGCAACATGTATTTTGAATCTTAAGGGGTACACAATAAAATGGCTTCACGGATTCAAAAGACCTTTGTGATATTTTCAATGTTGGATGTGTCTCACAAAATTTTTTATACAACATTGTTTGACTTACCTCCACATAATGTTTAGGATGTGGAGTGCGGTCTTGATTGCCAACTCTCAACTTCAAGACATCCTTCACATTTGGTGACACTCTTGAGTTAGCATCCCAAAATTGTTGAATTTCATCCTTGACAACATTTGTTAGCTTCTTATCGAAACATGGAAGTCTCCCACCATAAGCCCATGTATCAATTTGAAGCCGATCATCAAGTCTTTCTCTTCTTGCAAGTGCTCTACCCAAAGTTTTACGGTCTATATTGAAGTCAACACGAGTTTGTCTCATCAAACAAGCCTTTCTCAACTGATGACTTACTAAGGAGGTTGTAATAATCCTCCAAGAAACTCTCTTGTCTTTTTCTCTACTAATCTTCCCAATGCTATTGAGAGCATTGAAAAGATTCTTCACAACAATGGCATTTCTCTCCATTTTTTTGTTCACACGAATCTTCAATTTCACAAGTATAGGTCTCATCTTTTGCATCTTTAACAACTGCACAAAAATTTGACATTACACAACCAATGTCTTGTTTCCAAAAAATTGATCATAAAGTCTTGAACCCCACAACCTAATGGTTCTTTGTGACCTCTTTCCTTCCCAATTATTCATAATGTTCTCCTTAATTTCAATTAACCATTTAGGTCTTCCTGAAAGCCCCGAATTTGAAGTTTGATTATCTTTATTGCAAGGGACTTCATTTCACATATAATTTGGAGATGTGTAATGTTCATGTGGTTCTTGTGCAACATTTTCATTCCCCAAGTCTACATTTTCACTCTCCATCTGTACATTTTCAAATTCAACATCCTCTTCACTTACAATGGTTTTTACAGGGTCCAATTGATTAATGTTTAACATACCTTCTCTCCTTCTTTGGTGATTTTCCTTATCCTTTTCCCTATATGCTTGAATTTCTTCATCTGTCAGCTTCCTCTTGCATTTAGCCTTTCAACGACTACTACTTCCCATGGTGAGACCACAAGTCGACAAAAATCAAAAAATGGGCCCCAAATCACTTTTTTTTTTCTGCAACACGTGAAAAAAGTATAAAATCTCGTGATTGTCTGGTCTATGGGGACAGGGAATATTTTGGTCAAATATTACCTGTCAAAAATCGGGTATCCAATTTCATATCAAGTACTCAATATTTCTAGGTAGATTAAAAAAAGGGTGGGAGAAAATGAAAAAAATTGAACTTTTACATATATTAATGTATATAATATATATATATATAAGAGGCATATGATATATATAATGTATATATTATATATATACTAATGTATTATATGTACTAGTTAATGTATTATATACTAATGTACTAATGTATAATATACTAATTTATATTATATACTAATGAACTAATGTATAATATACTAATGTATTATATACAAATTTTTATTTTTCATTTCTTCTAGGTCTTTAAATGAGGCTGGCTAAATCTTTGTATTAAATGTTAGGGAATGCATGAAAATAATATGATTCTGAGCATGAGCATGAGTCCCTATAGGGGCATAGTTGTTCCTTTTACAAGCATCGTAAACCCTAGCTATGCAGAAATGGAGGCTTTGAAGAATAGTTCACTGGAGGTGGATTACAGAAGCAAAGGGCAAGAGAATCACTCTATTTCTACCGCCTGTGGCTGTGAAATGGTATCTTTCCTTGCTTTTTCAATCAGAACGCTAAATTGCAAAGGTTCTTGAAATAGATTCTAGTTGAGCTAGACAATTGTACCATGTTTGTTGATAATCCGACAACTCAACAGGTCATTGGGAGGTTAAACAAGAACAACCAGATGGATCTTTGAACTGGTCGAAGATTATGGGGAGTGGGGAAGGGTTTGGTAAAATGAGTAGCTGTACTAGAAATTATGCAAGCATCATAGAACCGACCACATTAATAAATTTAAAGAAGAGATCAGCGGTAGCATGACATTATGAAGAAAGTCTCACCATTTCAATGGCGCAACCTTAATATTATGAAGAATGTCTTGCCGCTTCAATGTTGGTGCCACCTCTGTCACAAACTTTCACCATTGCTTCTCATCAGTACTCTGAGATATGGCAGGGACTATGGGCTTTTGCATAGCATAGTCCATCATAAATTCTCTATAAATCATCATGTGTTACAGTATTCTGCACGTTTCTCAACAACTTACTCAAAGAATTTAATTTTCACCATAATTTTGCCTCCATGGATTGTCATTTTGTGCTTGGAGAGAAGCTGCGGATTGCAAGAATTTGAAAATTTTGGTTTATCTCATTTTCTTTCTCTGCCATTTCTGAGTAATACAATATTTTTTTTGTCTGTCTTAAATGATTTCGCATTCCAATGTGTCAAAAGGGATCCTAAGACACCTTAAGACACACTTGAGCATTCAAATATGTCAAAAGGGGTCATGGCGACTCTCTAGGGGTCCTAGCATGTGATAAGGCATAGTAGGAACCCTAGGGAGTCCCCATGACCCCTTTTGACATATTTGAATGCTCAAGTGTGCCGAAGGGGTCCTAAGACCCCTTAAGACACACTTGAGTGTTCAAATGTGTCAAAAGGGGTCATGGCAACTCCCTAGCGGTCCTAGCATGTGATAAGGCATAGTAGGACCCCTAGGGAGTCCCCATGACCCATTTTGACACATTTGAAAGCTCAAGTGTGTCTTAAGGGGTCTTAGCAACCCTTCGGACACACTTGAGCATTCAAATGTGTCAAAAGGGGTCATGGGGACTCCCTAGGGGTCCTAGTACACCTTATCACGCGTTAGGACCCCTAGGGAGTCCCCATGACCCCTTTTGACACATTTGAATGTTCAAGTGTGTCTAAACACACTTGAACATTCAAATGTGTCAAAAGGGGTCATGGGGACTCCCTAGGGGTCCTATTATGTCTTATCACATGGTAGGACCCCTAGCGAGTCCCCATGACCACTTTTGACACATCTAAATGCTCAAGTGTGTCTTAAGGGGTCTTAGGACCCCTTATGACACATTGGAACACTCAACTATATCTTAAGGGATATAAGGACCCCTTCAAATAGACTTGAACACTCAAATGTGTCAAAAGGGCTCATGGGGACTTCCTAGGGGTCCTAGTATGCCTTACCACATGTTAGGACCCCTAAGGAGTCCCCATGACCCCTTTTGACACATTGGAATGCTCAAGTGTGTCTTAAGGGGTCTTAGGACCCCTCCAGACACACTTGAGCATTCAAATGTGTCAAAAGGGGTCATGGGGACTCCCTAGGGGTCCTACTATGCCTTATCACATGGTAGGACCCCTAAGGAGTCCCCATGACCCCTTTTGACACATTTGAATGCTCAAGTGTGTCTTAAGGGGTCTTAGGACCCCTTCTAAAACATTGGAACACTCAAGTGTGTCTTAAGGGGTCTTAGGACCCCTTCGGACACACTTGAGCACTCAAATGTGTCAAAAGGGGTCATGCAGACTTCCTAGGGGTCCTAGTACACCTTATCATGTGTTAGGACCCCTAGGGAGTCCCCATCACCCCTTATGACACATTGAAACACTCAAGTGTGTCTTACAGGGCCTTAAAACCCCTTTGGACACACTTGAGCATTCAAATCTATCAGAAATGGTCATGGGGACTCCCTAGAGGTCCTAATGCATGATAAGGCATACTAGGCCCCCTAGGAAGTCCCCATGAGCCCTTTTGACACATTTGAATGATCAAGTGTGTTTGAAGGGGTCTTAAGACCCCTTAAGACACACTTGAGCATTCAAATGTGTCAAAAGGGGTCATGGGGACTCCCTAGGGGTCTTAATGTGTGATAAGGCGTACTAGGACCCCTAGGAAGTCCCTAAGACTCATTTTGACACATTTGAATACTCAAGTGTGTTCGAAGGGGTCCTAAGACCCCTTAAGACACACTTGAGCATTTCAATGTGTCAAAAGGGGTCCTAAGACCCCTTCAGACACACTTGAGCATTCAAATGTCTCAAAAGGGGTCTTGGGGACTCCCTAGGGGTCCTAGTATGCCTTATCACACGTTAGGACCCCTGGGGAGTGCCCATGACCCCTTTTGACACATTTGAACATTCAAGTGTGTCTGAAGGGGTCACAAGACCCCTTAAGACACACTTGAGCATTCAAATGTGTCAAAAGGGGTCATGGAGAATCCCTAGGGTTCCTAAAATGTGATAAGGCATACTAGGACCCCTAGGGAGTCCCCATGACCCCTTTTGACACATTTGAACACTCAAGTGTGTCTGAAGGGGTCCTAAGACCCCTTAAGACACATTTGAACACTCAAGTGTGTCTGAAGGGGTCCTAAGACCCCTTAAGACACACTTGAGCATTAAAATGTGTCAAAAGGTGATGGGATAAGCGAGGATAGACAAGCTTGTCTATGCTCCTAATCCTTAACTAGGATCTCAGTGTTCCTCAACACCAATGTAGGTCTATAGGCTTCCTTATCCTACAAAGGACCTCCCCTAACCTACCTAACCTTCCCACCAAGTTTCACACTCCCAATCATTCACCTTCTTGCTTTGCATTCTAGCAATTATACCCTCACATAGGCTAAAAAGGGTCTTTTTGGCTTCTAGCTTCTTTCTGAGCTCCAACAGTGTAAGTGAAGAGTTCCTATGTCCTTTTGTGGCTAATAACACCTTCTCAAAGCATTAACAAGGTTTTGGAAGCACCTAATTTAGGGGTTCCTTTGCAAACTAGGGCTACAAGGAAGTGCCAATTAAGCCTCCTCCCAGATTTGTAGGACCTGCCACACCTTCCCCGTACAGAATCAAAATTACTGGCCTTAAAGAAAACTTCTACTATTTCCCCATACTCAAATATTTTTGAGGTCTTGGGCTCTCAAATGGTCGTACAACATATTTGGCAAAAATGAGGGTTTTGAGGGTTTTGGTGGCTCTCCAAGGTTTTGGTCTTCCACAGTGCCCTTCCACTCCTTTCCAAACCTCCTTCTTCACCATATAGGACCTTCATACATCAATTTTGACACCCTCAAAAGGGCATGTCTTGAATCTTCTCCTGCTACCTGTTGGAGCTCCTGTATTGTTGTTGGAACCTAGCCGGGTTATACTAAACTCGCCTAGGGCATTGTCAAGCCATGGCTTGTCTTGCTCTCCTGGGCTCCTGCAGTTGCATACAAGTACATGAGGGTCTTTACTCTCATAATCCAAGGTTCCATGGACATCCCATAGTGGATTAGAAAGCTACAGCCATATGCTTTCATTCTTCTCCAAACAGGCGGAGAATGGGCTGAAACAAGAAACTTAAACAAAACTAACAAAACTTTTAATGAAAAGGAAACTATGAACACTCAAATGGAAATATACACATAAAAAACACCATCCATAAATGGATTCACACAAATCTTATTGTATTCACAAAGTTTTAGTCATTCAAAGGTGTCTGTTACACACATTTCTTCACCAGTCTGCCTCTCCGTACTGTAGCTTCTCAAATATTTCAACCAACCCGTACATTAGGGTTATAAAAGCATTAAATATGCTTGAATTTTTGTAAGTGTTAGGTCTTTAGGGTCTGTTATGTCTCTTATTTTAGGTAACCATTACAAAGCAAGAAATTGCTTAGCAACTTTTAAAAAGTTGCTTGCAACTTTTTAGCAACTTTAGTTGCTTGAACAACTTTTGCTCTCACATACAAATAGACCATTATGAGGCCTTCCAAATCACTCATATGCATCACATGACCACTAATCACTAACTCCTATACCACCATTCAAGAAAAATCCCAAAAACCCCAAATTGACACTTTGCTTGAGTTAATGGGCAAAGCAAACTTAAGAAGACTAGCAGACCTCTAGGACTAACTCATAGCCTAGACACAACCAAAAATTGAGTAAAACACCATAATGACTCTTATTTAATTACATGCTAAGACACACCAAAATATGAAGGTGAGGGCCCTCATAGAGGTGCTCTTGCACCGTACTCCCCCTTAGCACAAACTAAGGCACCTTGGGGTTTAGGAGAGCTAAATCAACACCAAACCTTTTGAATTGTCCTTCCTTTATCCATGTAGCTTCATATTCTAGTTTTCCTTTCCATTTTATTAGATGCTCCATGTAGACTTGATGTCTAGTGGTTTTCTTCACCCTAGATTCTAGGATCTTCTCTGCTTGGGCTGGTTCCTTCTTAGGTGTGGCATTAGTATCCACATCTTGTAGTACTTTTGGTGGAGTTGTACCTTGCTGACTGATGTCACCTTTAAATCTGATTAGGTCTGCAACATTGAACACCGGTGAGATGGCTAAATCTGAAGGTAAATCCACCTTGTAGGCATTCTCTCCATATTTGGCTAAAATCTTGCATGGACCTACTATCTCTTTGAAGAAGAGATGTGCTACATAACTTGCATCATGAGTTGTTTTACAAGGAATGAAATGACTCATTTTGGAAAACCTATCAACGACAACATAGATGCTATCCATACCTGATTTGGTTTTAGGGACTCCAACCACAAAGTCCATACTTACACACTCCTAAGGCCTATTTGGAATTGGTAGAGGTTGATAGAGTCCAACATTTCTTGAACCTCCTTTAGCTCTTTGGCATACTCCACATTGCTCTACATACCTCCTGACATCCCTTGCTAGCTTAGGCCAAAAGTAGTATCACTGTACTAACTCCAATGTCTTGTTTATGCCAAAATGACCACTTAGGCTTCCATTATGCTTCTCTTGGATCAGATTTTCCCTCATGGATCTTCTAGGTACACAAAGCTGGTTACCTTTAAACAACAACCCATTTTGAAGGGTGTAATCTGCAAACTCACCATGAAAGTTGTTCTCAAACTCTAGGCACACCTTGTAGGCTTGTGAGAAGTTTTCATCTTCCTCATACAAGTCTTTGAAACCTGCTATTCCAATGCTTTGCAGTTGTACCTCTTGGAAAGTCAATAACTTCCTACTTAAGGCATCTGCTACCTTGTTGAGCTTCCCTTTCTTATGCTTGATTGTGAAGGTAAAGGAATAGAGATATTCCATCCACTTCAAGTACTTGTGTGTGTGAATTTTTTACCTGATCTATAGGCACAACACTTCAGTAAAACATTAGAGGTTAGCAATAATCCAAAATCGTGCAAAAATTGAAATACTAATCTAACTAGGTGATTTACTGCCTTCTAGTACATGTGAGTGTGAATTCTCTGATTGTACTGAGATCAATGACCTTGATGACACCTAAACAAAGGATTTGAATGCAATTCTAGATAGGGAATGAATGCAATTAATCTATCTTTTTGGTTTTTAGATGTAATAATGATGAAAAATGGATATGAATCTATGATATAATATGAAAAACTGATATTCTATGATATGCTAAATGATCTAACAAATGAAAACTAATATGATATGAAAAACTATGCAATATTGATCTCACAAAAACTTCAATTCCCAAGATGATTCTTCAAGCTCCAATTGTGCAAATTCTTCAAATTTGATATGCTATGATTCCTGCAGAGTAAGTTTGTAAATTTTGTGGATGATTTGTGAAGAGCTAAAGCCTTAATTTATAGAAATCTAGGGCTTTGGAGATGCATGAAAGAAAGCCATAAATCACTCAAATAAACTCAACTTGATTTTTGAGTTATCTGGAAATAAAGAATAATTAACTCACAAAAACATGCAAAAGCAGAGTTTAACTCAAAATAGAGTTTAGCTTTAATTGATAATTGATAGTTGTCTTCTTTTCTGATTGTGCATGTTTTATTTATGAATTAATTTAATAATAAAGTGATTTATTTCCAACTTAACTGATTTTGAAAAATAAAACAATTGATTTATGGGTTAATCAATCATTTAATCAAACTTTTATTCAAAAATAATATCATTAAATATGACAACTTGCTTTAATTAATTAAATAAGAATTTAATCAATTAATGATAGGAATTTTGATTTATTGTCAAATTTAAATAATAATACTTAGGAATAAATATATAAAAATTCAACTTAATAATCAAGTGGTAGGATTAAATCTAATTAATTAAATATTGACAATATTCAATTAATCAAACTTTAGGATAAATAGGATTTATCGTCAAATAATCATTAAATTAAATTTAATCAAGATAATTAGGAATATTGCTAGGAATATTCCTCGATGCAGAATTTAAGATAATCAATTAGGATTCGATGATGTTCAGATGTGCCTTAGGTTAGGACTTCGATGTCGATTTCATTTGATTTGATGATGTAGGAGGTCAATGAACTTATAGCCCATTTTTGGGGTATTACACCTATTTCTAAGCTTCTCCTGAGTGTTTATGTGGCTTAAAGCCTGATTATCAGTAAACACCACAAATTCTTTTGGCAGAAGATAATGCCTCCATTTCTTGAGAGATTGTACTAATGCATACAACTCTAAGTCATAAGTTGAATACTTCTTCTTTGCTTCATTGAGTTTCTCACTGAAGAATGCCATAGGTCTTCCTTCCTGACTCAATACACCACCTACTGCTACACCACTTGCATCACATTCAATGGTGAACAACTTATCAAAAGTTGGCAAGAGTAAAATAGGTTTTGTGGCTACCTCTTGTTTCAAGCTTTGAAATGCTTTCTCGGCTGCCTCAGTCCACTTGAACTTTTTTTTCAGCCCTCCTTTGATGGTGTCTAATATTGGTGCACATATCCCACTGAAGTTCCTCACAAACTTCCTATAAAATTGTGCCAAACCATGAAAACTTCTCACTTCTGTTCCTGTTCTAGGAGCAGGCCAATTCAAGATTGCCTCTACCTTGCTTGGATCCATTTTTAGAGTACCCTTGGACACTACAAAGCCCAAATAAATCAGATCTTTCTGCATGAACTCACACTTTTTTAGATTAATGGCTAGCTGCTCTTCATGTAGCTTCTTCATAACCAACTTTAAGTGTTCCAGGTGTTTTGCTTTTGTCTTGTTGTAGATGATTATATCATCAAGATACACCACCACAAATCTGCCTATGAAGTCCTTCAAGATCTCATTCATCAACCTCATGAAGGTGATGGGGGCATTGGTAAGCCCAAATGGCATCACAAGCCACTCATATAAACCATCAGTGGTTTTGAAAGTGGTCTTCCACTCATCACCCTCCTTAATTATGATTTGGTGATAACCACTCTTTAAATATAGCTTTGTAAAATACATAGCACCTCCTAAGAAATCCATCAAATCCTCTATTCTTGGAATGGGGAACCTATACCTGATAGTGATCCTGTTGATAGCCCTTGAATCTATGCAAAGTCTCCATTTTCCTCCTTTCTTGGATGCCAAAACTACTCGGACTGCACATGGACTTATACTCTTCTTGATCAGCCCTTGATCCAACAACTCTTGTACTTGCCTTGCTACTTCCTTATTCTAATCTAGGGTTAGCTTGTAGGCTACTTTGTTAGGTAGAGAAGCATCAGGAACAAAGTCAATTTGATGACTTATTTCTCTTCTTGGAGGTTCCATCACTTACTATGTCTCTGAATTCTTCTAACATTTGCTACACTTCCAATGGTAAATCTGTCTACACCTTCTTGTCCTCCTCCTTTGGTTTCACCATAATAGCACATCTTATGGTCTCCTCATCCTATAGTGCATGTAAGAACTCTTTACCACTACTAAGCAACACACTAGCTATCTTAGAAATTCCTTCTTCATTCTCTATTAAGGACTGAATTTTGAAAGTCCTCCCATCCTTTTTGAAAGCAATGGAGTTTTCCTCTCCATAATAGACCATCTTTCTATCAAACTGACAGGGTCTTCCCAATAGAAGATGGCATGCATCCATGGGTAAGATATCACAAAGAATTATGTCTTTATAGCCTCCAATAGAAAACTCTACCCATGTCTACTCATTAACTAGCACACTTTGTTCCTAGTTCAACCAAGTTACCTTGTAGGGGTTTGCATGTGGAATCTTTGTGAGTTTCAGCTTCTTTGTTGCTTCCTCTACTATGATGTTATCTTTAGACCTTGAATCCACAATAACCTTGCATACTTTGCCTTGTATCTTGCACCTGACTCTAAAAAGATCCATTCTTTGCTTTGGTTCACCTTGATTAGGCTGCCTTATAAGCAACCTCCTGAACATAAGGTTCTCCCCCATTTCTAATTCCAATTTTCTGACCTCATTAGTGCACAAGCTATTGTTGTCCTCTTGGGTATAGGCTACCCTCTTCTCATTATGTGAGGCTGATGGTTTGTAAGGACACCTATAGGTAGGTTGTACAAGCTATCCACACTGATAGCACTTCATAGTGGCAAAGTAGGAGCTGCTCCTTCCTATTCCTCTTCCTCTGCTTCCTTGAGAACCTCTTCCTCTACCATAAGATCCTCTTTCACTACCTTCTAAACTTTTTTCTAAGAGTCTTCTCTCACCTTGGTTTCTTGACTCACCACCTCTACTTGAACCTCCTCTTTGACCCCCTCTAGAGTCTCTACCTCTTCCTCTGTTCTTGGAATTAGGTTCTTGCTTTCTCCTCTATTTGTCTTCAAGTTTTTGTGCCATATGCTGACAACCTAGTAAGGTGGTAGGAGTGAACAAACTCATCTCTTCTGCTATGCTCCATTTCAAGCCACTGAGATACCTTGCTAATTTAATGCTTTCATCTTCTTAGATCCTGGATCTCAAACTCAACATGTGGAACTCTTCAGTATAGGTACCTACATCCATCTCCTTCTATCTAAGGGTCAATCTTTTCTTATGCTTCTATATTTCATAATCAGCTGGTAGGTATGCTTCCCTGACTTTGTTGACCATAGCTTTCCAATTAGAGATTGGATTCTTTCCCTCTTTCTGTCTTTCACCCTGCAAGTAGTTCCACCAGGTTAGTGCTTGTCCTCTCAACCTAGATTTGGCCACCTTGACCTTCTATGCTTTTGAGATCTCTTCACATTCAAAGTGATTCTCCATGCCTTCAATCCACTACATCACAAGCTCAGTATCCATCCTGCTAGTCAGTAATGGGACACCTTCAAGTGCCTTGCCTGTGATAGCCTTTAGAGCTTTGCTAAACTGCTCATCTTGTGTTGGAGGATCAGGTGTGGGTACATCATCATCAAGAGTCTTCTCTTTTCCTTTAGCATCCTAATCCTCCATTTTCACATTCACCTTATCTGCTTTTTCTTGGATATCATCCAAAAGTTGCTCCATCTGTAACAATCTTTCTTGCAGGAGTCTATTAGCTTCCTCCTAATCTTCTACTTTCTTTCCAAGCTCTACATTGGTCACCATTTTCTATTTTTGAGATGATCCACTTGATTCTTTTGGTGGTTGAAACATCCACCCTTCACTTCCCAAGCCTTAAGAGGCTCTGATACCAATCTGATGGGATAAGCTAGGATAGACAAGCTTGTCTATGATCCTGATCCTCAACTAGGATCTCAGTGTTCCTCAACACCAATGTAAGTCTATAGGCTTTGTTATCCTATAAAGGACCTCCCCTGACCTACCTAACCTTCCCACCAAGTTTCACACTCCCAATCATTCACCTTCTTGATTTGTATTCTAGCAATTATACTCTCACATAGGCTAAAAAGGGTCTTTTTGGCTTCTAGCTTCTTTCTGAGCTCCAACAGTGTAAGTGAAGAGTTCCTATGTCCTTTTTTGGCTAATAACACCTTCTCAAAGCATTAACAAGGTTTTGGAAGCACCTAATTTAGGGGTTCCTTTGCAAACTAGGGCTACAAGGAAGTGCCAATTAAGCCTCCTCCCAGATTTGTAGGACCTGCCACACCTTCCCTGTATAGAATTAAAATTACTGGCCTTAAAGAAAACTTCTACTATTTCCCCATACTCATAATTTTGAGGTCTTGGGCTCTCAAATGGTCGTACAACATATTTGGCAAAAATGAGGGTTTTGAGGGTTTTGGTGGCTCTCCAAGGTTCTGGTCTTCCACAGTGCCCTTCCACTCCTTTCCAAACCTCCTTCTTCACCATATAGGACCTTCATAAATCCATTTTGACACCCTCAAAAGGGCATGTCTTGACTCTTCTCCTGCTACCTGCTGGAGCTCCTGTATTGCTGCTGGAACCTAGCCGGGTTATACTAAACTCGCCTAGAGCATTGTCAAGCCATGGCTTGTCTTGCTCTCTTGGGCTCCTGCAGTTGCATACAAGTACATGAGGGTCTTTACTCTCATAATCCAAGGTTCCATGGACATCCCATAGTGGATTAGAAAGCTACAAGCCTATGCTTTCATTCTTCTCCAAACAGGCAAAGAATGGGCTGAAACAAGAAACTTAAACAAAACTAAAAAAACTTTTAATGAAAAGGAAACTATGAACACTCAAATGGACATATACACATACAAAAAACCATCCATAAATTGATTCACACAAATCTTATTGTATTCACAAAGTTTCAGTCATTCAAAGGTGACTGTTACACACATTTCTTCACTAGTCTGCCTCTCTGTACTGTAGCTTCTCAAATCTTTCAACCAACCCATACATTAGGGTTATAAAAGCATTAAATATTCTTGCCTTTTTGTAAGTGTTAGGTCTTTAGGGTCTGTTATGTATCTTATTTAAGGTAACCATTGTATGGTGAAAATGTGACCACACTTCTATGAATCATTACATGCAAGGGAACTCAAGAATGAGGCCTCACAAATCGATCCATAGCTCCCTAGGCATGGAGTGCGAGGGTTTTAAGAATGCTCTCAGCTAGAGCTATTTAGCCAATAACCTTGCTAGTAAACCATGCAATGGGAGATTCAATGAAGATAAGGGCAAGAATGCCAATATCCCTAAGAATCAAATGAAATGCAATGCAATGCAAGCTAGCTAAGAATGAAGATGCAAGCTAAGCTATGGAAATGAAAGTACAATGCAAGCTAAGCTATGAAAATGAAAGATGCAAGAAATGAAATCTAACTATGAAGCAAGAAAGCCATGATGATGCAAGAATGAAGACAAGAAGATAGAGTGTTGATGAAGATCCAAGATGAATGCCAACAATGCTCCAAATCTTCAAACCCTAGATGCAAGAATATCTCCAAAAGCTCCAAGATGACCTAGAAAACCTGTAGCATAACAATAACATAAAAATTGTGTGTGCAAATGAGGAAGAGAGCTCTCCTTTTATATGGAATGAAAAAGGAATGGGCCATGGAGATTAAGAGGCAAAAGACTTAATCAACGATGGAGAAAAAAAGAAGCTTGATCCTTGTGCACAAATATCCTCCAATAAGAAAATTAGAAGCATTTACTTTATGTTGAGCATTTAATTTATGTCCATGTGAGACAAAAAGTACTTTTCTTTTATTTTTTATTTTATTTTTCTTTATAAATAAGAATTAAATGCTTTATTTGTGCAACATAGGATAAGAAGAAAAGGTGGGATTTTTATTTATTAAAAGGGGAGGAAATATTCCTTTTAAATAAATAAAAACTTAGGATAAAATGGTTAGCCCATAGAAAATAATCGAATAAATGATAGCACAAGGATTTGATCAAGAATAAGCAATTTATGATTTAGCAAAAGGGGCTAATAGTCTAGGTGACCATTTTTAGGTGTATACATTTTGCCCCTCTTTGACTAATGTGTGATCGATCTGGGAACACATGTAGTCAAAGAATAGATCAGCCAAGAAGGCAAGCAGACAACCAAGAAAGCAAGCAATAGCAATTTTGACATATGTGAGATTGATTTGGGATCACATGCAGTCAAAGAATAAAATAGCCAAGAAGGCAAGCAAGAGCAAAGAAGGCAAGAAGATAGTGATCTGACTCCAAAGAATGAAGTACAGAGAGATAGAAAATCCTGCATGGTCAGCCTGGTAGCGACAGTACTGAACACTTAGGAAAGAGATAGCTAATAAGATATGATGTGTCTGCCCCCTCGGGATCGAAAGCGAAATCAAGTAGAGGGAATGCAGAAGCAAGAGCAACATGATCAAATCACTAGAAATCATAATCGAAGATGAAAGATAATAGAATAACCATCAACCAATGAAGGGATGCCCCACACATGGGACACGGGGCACGAACCTATCGGTCCCTCAACCCGTAAATTCCATAGAGGGGGGAATTGGAACTTGGGATTTGAATGAAAGACTAGAAGGTTGAAAGAGATGGAGATGAAGAGGTTATGATGCCCCAGCGAAGATCAAAGGATCAGGCCTCAAAAGGTCAGCCAACTGTGCGGAAAAAGGAGAAAGGGTCAAGGTGAATGTGGATTTCAGTTTGGATCCCGAAATGAAGAGAAAATGATGTGAGATGAAAGACAAGAAAGTGAAAGACATGATCGGGAAGAAGCGAAAGGTGAGCGCAGCTGATTAACAAGTCCATGAAAAATGAAAGGAGAGCTCTCTCCATATGCAAGATGCAAAACTAAACTAACATAAACCTAAGAAATGCAAGCTACATGAAAAGTGGTTTACTTGCAAGGTTACAAAGCCAATAGACATCTAATATTCATCATCGAGCATTATTGGTAGCGTCGCAAGATCATACAATACACACTAGCATAACTATGTGAATATGAATATGATCTTTATCAGATAGGAATGTGGAAATCTCACCTAGGCATCAAAGACATGTAGGTCAAGATGACTAGCACAGTGAGATTACCTAAGTTTAATATAGCAAGATTATACTCGCATCGAGGTACAAGGAAAGTCAAGATGGCTACAAGTATGCACTTGCACAAAAATAGTCAAGGATAATACCCTATCAATCCACAGTGTCAAGTAAGACCAGCATAAATGCTCATGACAGTTAGGATCAACAAAATATACCCACAAGCAGAAAAAGCAATAAAACATGTTCTCATACCCTCAGTCTTCTAGCTATGCATCATCGAAAACTTCTCAGGGAGAGACCACTCAGCAAAGAAATCATCATAGACAGCATGCAAAGAAATAAATTCAAACAAATCTCAGCAAGTCAAGTGCGTGTGTGTAGGTCATAGAGTCAAACTTTGAGTATTGCATCTGCAAATGAGAAATATCGCATCATACTAGACTGCAGGTAGGACATCTGATAAGTGTTGAGAAACACTCGATGCAAGGGTAGTGTTGAAAAACACCATTGGGGTGGTGTTGAAAAACACCATTGGAACCAAGTTTCCCAAGAAACCCAGACGTACAAAGAGACCCAAGATAAGCTTAAAGCAACATATGCCCCCTAGACTAAGACAAGAATCAATTCCAGGCTAGGAGAGGCAAAGCGAGAAGTGGAGCGAAAGAACACCACGCAAGACTGATAGACATAGGTGCAGAGGGTCTCAAGCAGTGCCTGTTTCCAGGTTTTCACCACTTGATAGATTTTTTCAGGACTTTTTTATAATTTTTTTGTATTTTTGCTACCAAGGCGCCTGTTTCTAGGTTTTCACCAAGGCACTTTTTCTTCTTTTTTTTTGAATTTTTTGAATTTTTTGATTTTTTTGGTGAGACATCAAAGCGCCTATTGCTAGGTTTTCACTAGGATGCTCATTTTTTCAGTACTTTATATGCTTTTTAGGTTTTTTTCAGCATCATATATGATTTTTTTTGTAATTTTTTCAAGATCATAAAGTATATACAAGGAATGCCCCAGACAGGAACGGGCATTAAAGATCTGCTTCCTTTGATGTAGAGAACTGATAGGCCCCAGGCCCAAATGCTACAGCTGTGATGATAGGAGGTCTCAACCAGTTCGACCAATAATAACCAGCCCTAAGCAATGTCTGAGTTAGTGGAGGATCATTAGAATGTGATCCACATATGCCATCGTGGATTTCAGCTAGTACTTTTTCTGACTCCTCTATTTCTAGACACCTAAGGAGAGTTCCATCTAGACCCTTCCTATACAAGCCACCAGAGACAAAGGCAAAGTGTAAGGGATGGCGAAAAGAATGGCATGGAGGAGTATGAGGTGGAAGACATGGAAAGATGGTAGGATTGTAAGATTTGTGAGCAGGATAGCGTAATTCATCCACCAGGAACTTGAAGCGAGATTTATACTTTTTCATTTGTAAGATGGATATCAAAGTAACCAAGGCATTAGCAACTCTTTTCTCAGCTTTAGGAATGGGCTGAAGTATAACAGTTATGAGATCATCCTTGAAGTAATGCACCATTTGTTTGTAGAGAATCAGCTTCTCGTCTTTTATTTTGGAGTCATTATTTTTGAGAAAATTTTTATCTTTACTTTTCTTAGGTTTGGATACCGCTACAATGTGGTTTTCACCATCCGACCATTGCTCTTTTCTTTTGACTTGATGACTGTGATGCTTGATTTCTGATTCAATCTTTTTTGTTGCTAGTTCACTGGTGGAAGAAGTAACAGGTGTTGATGCGAGATGAAATGGAGTGACTGGTTCAATAGCATTTATGTGAGGGATGTCATCTCTGGTAACAAGAGAGGTTGAGCCTATAGGGTAGGCTCCAAAAGTAGCTAGATCTAGATTCATCATAGGAGGACCAACGTAGTCCACTAAGGCAATACGGGGAACAAACTCATCAGATCCAACACAAGACTCATCAACTACGTCAGGTGGGTTACGAGAAATATGAACTACATCAACATCCATATCTGTCATGGAAGAATCTTCTGGAAGAGGCTTAATATGCTGAGAAGTAGAAACACTCATGTCGTTATGTGATAGATCACCTCTTTGTAGCAGTCGCTCAATGTTGCGACGTTGTCTATCATAGTGCAATGATTCTTTAGGAACATAGGTTCTAGACATAGAAGACTCAGCAATATCATCAGTAGGCATACATGCTTCCCCCCAAAGAAGTGAAGTAGAAGGAAGATCATCTCCCATGTGAGCCATAGTGTGTAGTGGTGACTCATCTGTATCTGTGTCTGAATTACTGAGCATGGGAGTATTTCTGGAATCTTCTCTATAGATCCATTCTTGAATAGCTTGTTCTTCTCTTTCTTCTTCTAAAGGAATGGATGAAGGAATGAAAGTATCAAAGATCACCATAGCAGAAGTGGAAGGCTTCATTGTATCAAAAGGTTTCCCATATGACCTAGGAGAAACAGGTATAGAAGCAAATGAATCTAGCGTATATTCACCCATACCAAGGCTCATCATCTTAAGTGATTTCTCAGCAGCAACTAGAGACATACTAGGATCAATAGAAGGTTCATTATGAGGAACAAATTTTTCAGTAGCAGCCAAAGCATTAATAGCAATAGTATGGTCTCCAGGAATCACAACTTCAGTGCCATTGTATGGAAATTTGACACACTGATGAAAAGTGGAAGGAACAGCCTGCATGTCATGGATCCAAGGATGACCCAAAAGAATGTTATATGCGAGTGGGATGTCCAATACTTGGAAGCTAATATCTTTCATGACAGGGCCCACTCGGACAGGCAGCGTGACAAGACCTTTGGAAGATCTTTCCACTTCATCATAAGCTTTTATAGTAATCTTCTTCTTGGAATCCACAGCCAATTCTGACAAACCCAATTGTTGTATGACATTGAAAGAAACAATATTTAACCCTGCACCATTGTCTATCAGGACTCGGTGGACTCGGGTATTGTAGACTAGAACTTCAATGTGTAAAGCTAGATTATGTGGGTGAGCAATAGATATGTCATCTTCTATAGAAAAGGAGAGAGATAGCAGAGATGAAATGTGGTTGACCATAGCCTGAAATTGATCTGGATCAATGTCATTGGGAACACGTGTTGTATGTAGAGCCTCATCAAGAATCTCTCTATGCGAAGAGGATAACCGAAGCAACTCAAGAATAGATATCTGTGCTGGTGTCTTTTGCAAATGTTGGACAAGATCATAGCTAGGGGTGGCTAAAGGACCCACTTGTTTGGAAGGAAAAGCTTGCATGGGATCTTGCGCAGTTTTAAGGACAATCTTGGCTTGCCCCCTAGTAACAGCATTCAGTGTCTCACTTCGGGAAGATGAACTACCACGTGTTTGCAAGACTAACTTTGGCTTACCATGATTGGTGTTATTATCATCTTGAGACCTCATCATTAGAACACTCTCAACGGGCTCTACCATGTTAATCACAAGCTTATTAGAAGGATACGTGTAATTGATCTTTGCATCATGATTCTTCTTATGTGTTTGAGAGGTTTCCCCCTTATCATGCTTAGGTAGAGGATCTTTGAAAGCTGTGTGATCAGAATTTTTAGTTAAGCCATCAGTGGAGATTGTGCCGTTCTCAATAAGATCCTGAATATCATCCTTAAGCCTAAAACAATTGTCTGTCGGATGTCCCTTGTTTTTGTGATAATGACAATAAGAATCCTCTCGCCACCAATCAGGCTTATCTAGTGGATCCCAGTTACTAGGTTTATCAGGAAGTGTAAGATATCCATTATCAACCAAAGTCTTAAGGATCACATCATAAGGTTCTGCCAATTTGGTATAGACTCGCTTTCGAAATGACTTCTTAGGCTTATCTGCATACTGAGGTTTAGGAGCACTGCAAGTGTTGGCAGCTTCTTGTTGTTTTGCTGCATAGATAGCATTGGAGAGATTGAAAGCAGGCTCTTTAACTTTAGGAGCGTCAACAACCCCATCATTAACAACATACTTGTTCTTATTCCAAGGTTTGTTCTTGTCCTTGCCATTGCCTTTAACATCTTTATTAATAACAATATCCCTTTTCTTATAGCTACATCCTCAATTCAATATGCACTTTCAACCATGTCATTGAAAGAAGGGAATAGTTGTTTCCTTAGATCATAATATAGCTCAGGCACCAGAGTGTTGACAAAAATGTCAATCTTTTCTCTCTCGGGTAGTTGACGAGGATATCGAGAATACAATGACCTCCAACATTGTAAGTAAGTTGCAAATGGCTCACCTTGATGTTGTGTTAGATTACCAAGATCTATCACGGTGACAGGTTGTTGGATGTTGTATGAATAGTGTTGTGTGAAGCGCATAACTAACTCATCAAAAGTCTTCAAAGGAGGTGTCAAATTTGCAAACCATTCTAAAGCTTGTCCTCTTAAGCTTCGAGGGAATAATCATAGAAGATATGTGTCTTCATGAAGAAAGTCCATACTAAGAGCATAAAAGTGACGTACATGATCATGGGGATCACCATTTCCATCATACTTGTCATATTTGGGAACCTCAATATCCCTAGGAAATGGGACCATGTATAGATTTTTATCAAAAGGAAGAGCACAAATTGATTCTACAAAAGAGACCTTTGGAGGCTCTCTTTCTATTGCCATTTGGGTAAGGCGTTGATTTGTCCAACGCAGTTCTTCCTGAAGGACTTCCAATTCAGTTGGTACTCTTTGTTGGACAATTTGTCTAACATCATAGCTAGGAGGAAGCTTGTATCCTCTAGAAGTCATATATTGAAAATATTGATCGCCATTACGCTCTAAAAGCTTATGCATCATTCATTGGGAGACCACATCTTGTTCAAATCTCATAAGATCCTCACTAGAAATCTCATCATCTTCCTCTGCCTCATGTAGAGAGGGAGGAGGTCTAGGAGGTGAAGAAGGCACACCAAAAGTAGGTCTTAGAGGAAATCTTCGTGGCGTGTTGTTTCCATTTTTTCCATTGGTAAAAAGAGGTCTATGCTCATGATTACTAGTCTCAAGTTGCTCATGAAATGTCCCTCTATAAGCCATGCGCCTAGTAGCATCCATTCTTTGTTGATTGTGTTCTTTGTCTAAGCGTGCTTGGTTATCCTTGTGCTTAAAGTGTGCTTGCAACTGTTGAAATTTTTCTTGTTCAGTCAAAGTGAGTGAGACACTGTCTGTGTTTTTGGGGGTCTTGAATGCAGAAAAGAGGAAACCTCCTTTGTACCACGGAGTAGCCTTAGAATCCTTAGATTGGTCAGAACTAGAACTGTCGTTGCTAGCGGGCGCTCGTGAGTGTCTAGTTGGAGAAGGTAACTATGTATAATTAAACGGAGGGTGATTCTCCTACTCAAATTGAGATCGAGTTGTAACCGGCATGAAAAGAGATGTTGGTTGACTAATAGAATGAGACAAAGTTTCTCAAATATGAGATAAGCAAAGCTAATAAAGATCACTTGTCAAAGTAGAACAATAGAGAGATGGCTCGTCAAAAGTGCTCAAGCACTTACAACAATCAATTGACTAAAGCTGAGCAGTGAGCAAGAAGCTCAATAAGCAAGTAGCTAGAGAGGTAACCGTGATGTGACAAGTGATCAAGAGTAGCATTCGTTAAGCTCAAATCCAATAATTTTAGCTCATTTGTTTCAGTCTAGAACAAATCTAAGCATGTAGATAACAAACTAGCTTCAGATAAGAACAGAAAAGGACACTCTATGACAAGTTAAAATGCAAGTTTAGCAGCTCCGGATTGCAACAATGATAGGACAACAGAAATGACCCAGGCGATAGTTCTTAGGCAAACAGGGTGATACTTCACCTTAAGCCAGATGATAGTTTCCAGTAAGTGGGGTGACACTTTTGCAGAGTCGTACGACTCTATGACCAACGAACATAAAAATATCAGTTTGAAGTGTTTTAAAAGATCAAGTAAGTATATCAATAGATTTTTATCATGGATCAAGCACATAAGATAGCAATCAAGGAGTTCAAGCAAGCAGTTGTCTTCAAACAATGAGCAAGGGGCAAAGCAACCTTGCACATGAACAAGAATAGTGACTTAGTATTTCTACTCCTTAAAGATTCTACTTGTGTATGTTCTTCAAATGTTTTAGCAGGCACATAGAACACAACAACACCTTAGCAAGCTATCTACAAGGATACACATGGCTTTCTAAGAGGAGTCCTCGATATACACAAGGTACGTGAGGCCCAAATCTATAGAAGAGAAGAATCCAAAATCACACAGCTGGGGGGAGACGGTAACCCAAATCTCCTCCTTCACTTCTCAAAGGTATAAAGTTCTTTGAGGCTTAGCCAAGAGTGATATCAAACTCAATTCCCAAGAGAGGTGTCTTTCGATTCACCTCCCGCTATTTATACTCCGCCAGAACATAGGAGTTAAGGTCGTCCCTTGAGGTGGTGTGTCCCTAAGCAGGCCTTCTAGAAATAACAACTAAGTAATTCACTATCAAAAGTATTTAGAGCACTAGAGGTGGTACATTTAACCCTTCAAGTAAGCATGAGATGAGTCCAAAAAAGTGGAACATTTAACTCCTCACACAAACTCAAAGTGAGTCCACACCGTAGAAAACAAGTGAGTTCCAAAAAGCACAAAAGGGTTGCCAAGTGGAGCACTTAACGCTTCTTTCCTATTGACCCCTCCCCTTTAATATGGTGCTGGGATTGCAACCACAGGGTGGAAACGAGGGGCCGGTAGATTAGCGAGTCCAATAACCCAAGATAGCAATCTAGATCAATCACAAGTACTCTCCAATATTTAACTTTCCAAGCAAATATAGAGTGAGTCCACAAGGTGGTGCATTTAACTCTCTATATAAACAAGGAATGAATCCATGCCCCCAATCACTTAATGAGATATTTGATATTGGAACCAAGAATTACTTAAGGTTTAAACACAAGCATTCACTTACACAAACTTGTATGAAAGAAAATCTATGTTCATTCATTTCCCATTAAGAGCATCAATTGAAATGTGTTCTATGAAAGCATGTAAACACTCAAGTCAAACACATGAGAGGTTCAATTTTAATCCCAAAATCTAAATGTTGTAGAGATATAACAAACTACCTCAAGTCCAATGCAACGCGCTTAGTATATTTTAAGCATTTTCCATGAAAGCAAGAGCACCTTCAAATGAACAAGACAAGAGAACAAGCAAACAAGATATGCAATATATATCCAATTTATGCAAACCCTAAGGTTAGATCTGAAAATCAATTGTTAGGAGAAATGATAACCAGCAAATAATCCAAATGATAACTCATATCATGCAATGAACAATGAAAAATAAGTGCATACCCATCACAAAATTTTATTTTTTTTGCATTTGACCTAGTCAACAAGATCTAATTTTTACCACATGAATTCAGACCCTAAACTCAAAATGAAGAAAAAATACCTCTATCAAAAAATAGAGAGCTTTCCAAAAATATAAAAATTTTAGAAAAATCTCTTCATTTGTGCCCTAGAGAGCCATTTTACTAAAACAGACCAGATTTTATAAATCAACCAAATGAGCTATGATATGATTTCTAAATTAAAAATATAGTGAATTGAACCCCTATAGAATTTGAAGAAATTTCCAGAAATATAAAAATTTCCAAAAAATATTTTGATTTGCGCCAAAAATTGATTTTTTATGAAAAATAAAGAAAAAATCATAAAAAATACAAATTACCTCTAAAAATTCTAAAAATGTTTTTGGAGCTTCTCTGATATGTCTCCAACCTACAAAAACATTTTCAGACCAAAACACCAAGCCGTTTGGGAGATATGGTCAAATCTTTCAAATCTAGGGTTTTTTTCATCTCCAAACAAATTTGCACAAGGGTTAGCTCCAAAAATAATCAAAACCAGCATGCAAGAGGTGGGTTGCCCCACGGTGGGTGCCAAAAATGTATGATGAAAATGTGACCACACTTCTATGAATCATTACATGCAAGGGAACTCAAGAATGAGGCATCACAAATCGATCCATAGCTTCCTAGGCATGGAGTGCGAGGGTTTTAAGAATGCTCTCAGCTAGAGCTATTTAGCCAATAACCTTGCTAGTAAACCATGCAATGGGAGATTCAATAAAAAAAAGGGAAAGAATGCCAATGTCCCTAAGAATCAAATGAAATGCAATGCAATGCAAGCTAGCTAAGAATGAAGATGCAAGCTAAGCTATGGAAATGAAAGTACAATGCAAGCTAAGCTATGAAAATGAAAGATGCAAGAAATGAAATCTAACTATGAAGCAAGAAAGCCATGATGATGCAAGAATGAAGACAAGAAGATAGAGTTTTGATGGAGATCCAAGATGAATGCCAACAATGCTCCAAATCTTCAAACCCTAGATGCAAGAATATCTCCAAAAGCTCCAAGATGACCTAGAAAACCTGTAGCATAACAATAACATAAAAATTGTGTGTGCAAATGAGGAAGAGAGCTCTCCTTTTATATGGAATGAAAAAGGAATGGGCCATGGAGATTAAGAGGCAAAAGACTTAATCAACGATGGAGAAAAAAAGAAGCTTGATCCTTGTGCACAAATATCCTCCAATAAGAAAATTAGAAGCATTTACTTTATGTTGAGCATTTAATTTATGTCCATGTGAGACAAAAAGTACTTTTCTTTTATTTTTTATTTTATTTTTATTTATAAATAAGAATTAAATGCTTTATTTGTGCAACATAGGATAAGAAGAAAAGGTGGGCTTTTTATTTATTAAAAGGGGAGGAAATATTCCTTTTAAATAAATAAAAACTTAGGATAAAATGGTTAGCCCATAGAAAATAATCGAATAAATGATAGCACAAAGATTTGATCAAGAATAAGCAATTTATGATTTAGCAAAAGGGGCTAATAGTCTAGGTGACCATTTTTAGGTGTATACAACCATTACAAAGCAAGAAATTGCTTAGCAACTTTTAAAAAGTTGCTTGCAACTTTTTAGCAACTTTAGTTGCTTGAACAACTTTTGCTCTCACATACAAATAGACCATTATGAGGCCTTCCAAATCACTCATATGCATCACATGACCACTAATCACTAACTCCTATACCACCATTCAATAAAAATCCCAAAAACCCCAAATTGACACTTTGCTTGAGTTAATGGGCAAAGCAAACTTAAGAAGACTAGCAGACCTCTAGGACTAACTCATAGCCTAGACACAACCAAAAATTGAGTCAAACACCATAATGACTCTTATTTAATTACATGATAAGACACACCAAAATATGAAGGTGAGGGCCCTCATAGAGGTTCTCCTACACCAAAAGGCGTCATGGGAACTCCCTAGGTGTCCTAACGCGTGATAAGGCGTACTAGGACCCCTAGGAAGTCCCCAAGACCCCTTTTGACACATTTGAACACTAAAGTGTGTCCGAAGGGGTCCTAAGACCCCTTAAGACACACTTGAGCATTCCAATGTGTCAAAAGGGGTCCTAAGACCCCTTAAGACACAATTGAGTGTTCAAATGTGTCAAAACGGGTCATGGGGACTCCCTAGGGGTCCTAACATGTGATAAGGTGTAGTAGGACCCCTAGGGAGTCCCCATGACCCCTTTTGACACATTTGAATGATGAAGTGTGTCTGAAGGGATCCCTCACGACCCCTTTTGACACATTTGAATGCTCAAGTGTGTCTTAAGAGGTCTTAGGACCCCTTAAGACACACTTGAGCATTCAAATGTGTCAAAAGGGGTCATGGGGACTCCCTAGGGGTCCTAATGCATGATAAGGCATACTAGGACCCCTAGGAAGTCCCCATGACCCATTTTGACACATTTCAATGCTCAAGTGTGTCCGAAGGGTTCCTAATGATGGATCTCTAAAATTTTGCAAATTTCAGAGTGCCAAATGTCATGCCAAAAGGAGAAATCTTTTACGATCTGTCCAGACAAGCAGACACTGCTACAGAGTGCTACTTGGCCAAGGGAAGTCGAACAACTTGCAAGATAGTTTCTACATGATCCATACAAAGTTGTTGATTTCCTGGTAGACTTGGAAAATGACGGACTTCTTGATAACAATTCAGATGAGGCAAAAGGCATTACTGAAAGTATTATTAACATTGAGTCCAAAAGTTCGGATCAAGTAAATTTTGTCTGTGCTATTCTAGAATAAAATGCAAAAGAGGAAAATGTGGTGAACAATACAGAAGCACCTACTATTATTATAAATGATTTTCATACATCCAATATTCTAGACCTTTCTGTTGTACAGAAGCAAAGTATACAAAATATAGAGAATGATTGGAAAACTGTTAGGCATGAAGAAAGTGATCAGTATTATTATTGGAACATTAGAACTGGAGAAACCACATGGGTGATCCCTTCTACATTAGTTCAAGAAGTTGCAACGGTTCCTGAAGACAAAGACTCATTGAAGCTAGAAAGCTCACAAGATATTTATGTGGGATGTAATGGAGACAGTACAGAAGAAGAACCTGGTGTTCCTGGTGTTTAGGAGAAACCAATTTCTAGTTCAATATGTGTACAGGCCCCAGATATTTTTAGATCCAAATTCCACAAACTTGACCAGCATCCTCATGGCTTGTAGAAGCCTATCTTGAAACAGGATCGAGGTCTCCATTGAAGCTTAAAAGGATTTAGAAACTTGCAAACTAAAATATTGGCAATGTCATATTGGATATGTACACAAATGTGGAGGTGTAGACCTGGCACGTGGACTGCAGCATCTACCGAGCCTGTGCAAGAATGGGAGCTTTAAAACAGTAACACCTCAAAGAGACGTCGTCACGTGAAATGCAATGATTACAACTTCAAATTAAGTACAGACTTCCATCAAAGTAGAGAAATGGCACATGACTGTGATTGCAAGATATTTAGGAGATGGAATCATTGAAAATGTGTTATAAACTGGGTGTAAAAACACACTCCAAATTCTCTGCCAACAAAAAGACACTTGGCAATTACAATTCTTGGAAGTGGGAATCAATCTCGTTGAAGAGACTGCAAGGAGTAATGGCACAGGAGGTGATCAAGCGTGATTGAAACAAAGAAGTATGGAAATGGAGAGGCGGCTTAAGTATGTGGCTTTGACTCAAGCTAAACATTTTTGTTTTTGTCACACAGCAGGTGGGCAACAGATGGCACCACTACATTTCTTAGCAGATATTTCACAAGGTTTGGTGTGCAAAACAATATGCTATGAAAGTAAAACTAATTCGCCTGGTTCAATGACATCTTTCGAATATTAATGTTATAAAGGAAATCATTAATAGTATACGCGTTGATGGATTCTACGAGATGGTAGAAATAATCATTAATGATTCAGATTAAAGAGTGATTATTTAGCATTAAAATAAATGTAATTTATTATTGAAGAGAAATGACTTTTGAGATTGAAAAGTCATATTCCCTCATTATTAAGATATAAATAAGGGGAAGTATTTTCGACAAAGGGGATACAGACATTCGAAGATAGAAACATTTTTATATATTTGTATGGAGGGATAAGGAGCATAACATGATTTTGTAAATTTCAATTTATTTTATTTTAATAATAAAATAAAACATCCTTTGTTATTTATTAAAGGCATAGAGAATTAAACTATTGATGAACCGTCCTTTATAATTATTATTTTTGAATATTATGTGCAATTTAAATATCGGATAAGTGGATACAGTCAGATAGCATCCTAAACTCACGCTGAAGTAATTTAGGATTGCATAAATATTTGATTTGTCGCGTCTTGATTATTGAATTGATTAGCAATATAAATGCTTTGAACATTATAAAGTTGTACGTAAACCTTCATTGAAGTTGACTCTATTGCCCGTATAAGCAGAGGCACTGGTCTTATTATTATTGAAATATTGGGTTTATATATGAAGTTAGAAAATTTATCAAATCCTTCCTACAAACCTTATTAATCATTACACAACATTTTAATTCAAACATTCAGCATTCAACTTTATTTTGATCGAGTTCAAGGATTTTACCAACCGAGGAACTCACCAGCTTAAAATTCGCTATAGAAGAGCTTCAAACTAGTTGATCAAGTTTGAAGTAAAGGTTTACCCACCTAGGTGTAACAAAGCCTAAAGTGTAGGGGAGTTTGAAGTATTCTCATTCGTTGGCCAAAATTAATTTGGAATTCTAGTGGAGAGTTGGCAGGCTCTAGGATTTCCAATCTCCGATTTTGGAAACCAACACCTAAGACCCCTTAAGACACATTTGAGCATTCCAATGTGTCAAAACGCATCCTAAGACCCCTTAAGACACACTTGAGCATTCAAATGTGTCAAAAGGGGTCATGGGGACTCCCTAGGGCTCATAACACATGATAAGATGTACTAGGACCCCTAGGAAGTCCCCAAGACCCCTTTTGACACATTTAAATGCTCAAGTGTGTTCGAAGGGGTCCTAAACCCTTTAAGACATACTTGAGCATTCCAATGTGTCAAAATGGGTCCTAAGAACCCTTAAGATACACTTGAGCATTCAAATATGTCAAAAGGGGTCATGGGGACTCCCTAGGGGTCCTAACACATGATAAGGCATAGTAGGAGCCCTAGGGAGTCCCCATGATCCTTTTGGACACATTTGAACACTCAAGTGTGTCTAAAGGGGTCCTAAGACCCCTAAAGACACATTTGAATGCTCAAGTGTTTTTGAAGGGGTCCTAAGATCCTTGAAGACACACTTGAGTGTTCAAATGTGTCAAAAGGGGTCATGGGGACTCCCTAGGGATCCTAACACGTGATAAGACATACTAGGATCCCTAGGAATTGCCCATGACCCCTTTTGACACATTGCAATTCTCAAGTGTGTTCGAAGGGGTCCTAAGACCCCTTAAGACACATTTGAGCATTCTAATGTGTTAAAAGTAGTCCTAAGACCCCTTAAGACACACTTGAGCATTCAAATATGTCAAAAGAGGTCATGGGGACTCCCTAGGGGTCATAATGCATGATAAGGCATACTAGGACCCCTAGGGAAGTCCCCAAGACCCCTTTTGACACATTTGAATGCTCAAGTGTGTCTAAAGGGGTCCTAAGACCCCTTAAGACACACTTCAGCATACCAATGTGTCAAAAGGGGTCCTAAGACCCCTTAAGACATGCTTCAGTGTTCAAATGTTTCAAAAGGGGTCTTGGGGACTTCCTAGGGGTCCTAGTATGCCTTATCATGCATTAGGACCCCAAGGGAGTCCCCATGACCCCTTTTGACACATTTGAATGCTCAAGTGTGTTCGAGACACATTTGAGCATTCAAATGTGTCAAAAGGGGTCATGGGGACTCCCTAGGGGTCCTAACACATGATAAGGCATACTAGAACCCCTAAAAACTCCCCAAGACCCCTTTTGAGACATTTGAATGCTCAAGTGTGTCCGAAGGGGTCCTAAGACCCCTTAAGACACACTTGAGCATTCCAATGTGTCAAAAGGGGTCCTAGGACCCCTTAAGACACACTTGAGTGTTCAAATGTGTCAAAAGGGGTAATGCAGATGCCTTAGGGGTCCTAACACATGAAATTATTCTTGTATTTCAAGTGTGTTCGAAGGGGTTCTAAGATCCCTTAAGACACACTTGAGCATTCAAATGTGTCAAAAGGGGTCATGGGGACTCCCTAGGGGTCCTTACACATGATAAGGCATACTAGGACCCCTAGCGAGTCCCCATGACCCCTTTTGACAAATTTGAACACTCAAGTGTGTCCAAAGGGGTCCTAAGACCCCTTAAGACACACTTGGGTGTTCCAATGTGTCAAAAGGGGTCCTAAGAACTCTGAAGACACACTTGAGCATTCAAATGTCTCAAAAGGGGTCATGGGGACTCCCTAAGGGTCTTAACATGTGATAAGGTGTACTAGGACCCCTAGTGAGTCCTCGTGACCCCTTTTGACACATTTGAATGCTCAAGTGTGTCTTAAGAGGTCTTAGGACCCCTTAAGACATACTTGAGCATTCAAATGTGTCAAAAGGGGTCATGGGGACTCCCTAGGGGTCCTAACGCATGATAAGGCATACTAGGACCCCTAGGGAGCCCCCATGACCCCTTTTGACACATTTGAATTCTCAACTATGTCTGAAGGGGTCCTAAGACCCCTTAGAACACACTTGAGCATTCCAATGTCTCAAAAGGGGTCATGGGGACTCCGTAGGGATCCTAGTACACCTTATCACACGTTATGACCCCTAGGGAGTCCCCATGACCCCTTTTGAGACATTTGAATGCTCAAGTGTGTCTTAAGGGGTCTTCTTAAGACACACTTGAGCATTCAAATGTCTCAAAAGGGGTCATGGGGACTCCCTAGGGGTCCTAATGTGTGATAAGGCATACTAGGACCCCTAGGAAGTCCCCAAGACCCCTTTTGACACATTTGAATGTTCAAGTGTGTCCGAAGGGGTCCTAAGACCCCTTAAGACACACCTAAGCATTCCAATGTCTCAAAAGGGGTGTTGGGGACTTCCTAAGGGTCCTAGTATGCCTTATCAGGTGTTAGGACCCCTATGGAGTCCCCATGACCCCTTTTGACACATTTGAATGCTCAAGTGTCTCTTAAGGGGTCTTATGACCTCTTAAGACACACTTGAGCATTCAAATGTGTCAAAAGGGATCATGGGGACTCCATAGGGGTCCTAATGTGTGATAAGGCGTACTAGGACCCCTGGGAAGTCCCCAAGACCCCTTTTGACAGATTTGAACACTCAAGTGTGTTTGAAGGGGTCTTAAGACCCCTTAAGACACACTTGAGTGTTCCAATGTGTCAAAAGGGGTCCTAAGACCCCTTAAGACACACTTGAGGATTCAAATGTGTCAAAAGGGGTCTTGCGGACTTACTAGAGGTCCTAGTACACCTTATCATGCATTAGGACCCCTAGGGAGTCCCCATGACCCCTTTTGACACATTTGAATGCTCAAGTGTGTCTTAAGGGGTCTTATGACCCCTTAAGACACACTTGAGCATTCAAATGTGTCAAAAGGGGTCATAGGGACTCCCTAGGGTCCTAATGCATGATAAGGTGTACTAGGACCCCTAGGGAGTCCCCATGACCCATTTTGACACATTTGAACACTCAAGTGTGTCTGAAGGGGTCCTTAGACCCATTAAGACACACTTGAGCATTAAAATGGCTCAAAAGGGGTCATGGGGACTCCCTAGGGGTCCTAATGTGTGATAAGGCATACTAAGACCCCTAGGAAGTCCCCAAGACCCCTTTTGACACATTTGAATGCTCAAGTGTGTTCGAAGGGGTCCTAAGACCCCTTAAGACACACTTGAGCATTCCAATGTGTCAAAAGGGGTCCTAAGACCCCTTAAGACACACTTGAGCATTAAAATGTGTCAAAAGGGGTCTTGGGGACTCCCTAGGGGTCCTAGTACACCTTATCAGGTTTTAGGACCCCTAGGGAGTCCCCATGACCCATTTTGACACATTTGAACACTCAAGTGTGTCTGAAGGGGTCATAAGACCCCTTAAGACACACTTGAGCATTCAAATGTGTCAAAAGGGGTCATGGGGAATCCCTAGGGGCCCTAACACATGATAAGGTGTACTAGGACCCCTAGGGAGTCCCCATGACCCCTTTTGACACATTTGAACACTCAAGTGTGTTTGAAGGGGTCCTGAGACCCCTTAAAACACACTTGAGCATTCAAATGTGTCAAAAGGGGTCATGGGGACTCCCTAGGGGTCCTAACGTGTGATAAGGCATACTAGGACCCCTAAGAAGTCCCCAAGATCCCTTTTGACACATTTGAACACTCAAGTGTGTTTGAAGGGGTCCTAAGACCCCTTAAGACACACTTGAGCATTCCAATGTGTCAAAAGGGGTCGTAAGACCCCTTAAGACACACTTGAGTGTTCAAATGTGTCAAAAGGGGTCATGGGGACTCGCTAGAGGTCCTAACATGTGATAAGGTGTAGTAGGACCCCTAGGGAGTCCCCATGACCCCTTTTGAAACATTTGAATGCTCAAGTGTGTCCGAAGGGGTCCTTAGACCCCTTAAGACACACTTGAGTGTTCAAATGTGTCAAAAGGGGTCATGGGGATTCCCTAGGTGTCCTAACACATGATAAGGCATACTAGGACCCCTAGGAAGTTCCCATGACCCTTTTTGACACATTTCAATGCTCAAGTGTGTCCGAAGGGGTCCTAAGACCCCTTAAGACACATTTGAGCATTCCAATGTGTCAAAAGGGGTCTTAAGACTGCTTAAGACACACTTGAGCATTAAAATGTGTCAAAAGCAGTCATGGGGACTCCCTAGGGGTCATAACATGTGATAAGGCATACTAGGACCCCTAGGAAGTCCCCAAGACCCCTTTTGACACATTTGAATGCTCAAGTGTGTCTGAAGGGGTCCTAATACCCCTTAAGACACACTCGAGCATTCCAATATGTCAAAAGGGGTCCTAAGACCCCTTAAGACACACTTGAGCATTCAAATGTGTTAAAAGGGGTCATGGGGACTCCCTAGGGGTCCTAACATGTGATAAGGTATAGTAGGACCCCTAGGGAGTCCCCATGACCCCTTTTGACACATTTGAATTCTCAAGTGTGTCTTAAGGTGACCCTTTTTGACACATTTGAATGCTCAACTGTGTCTTAAGGGGTCCTAAGACCCCTTAAGACACACTTGACCATTCAAATGTGTCAAAAGGGGTCATGGGGACTCCCTTGGGGTCCTAACATGTGATAAGGCATACTAGGACCCCTAGGGAGCCCCCATGACCCCTTTTGACACATTAGAATGCTCAAGTGTGTCCAAAGGGGTCCTAAGACCCCTTAAGACACACTTGAGCATTCAAATGTGTCAAAAGGGGTCATGGGGACTCCTTAGGGGTCCTAACACATGATAAGGCATAGTAGGACCCCTAGGGAGTCCCCATGACCCCTTTTGACACATTTGAATGCTCAAGTGTGTCTGAAGGGGTGCTAGGTCCCCTTAAGACACACTTGAGAAATCCAATGTGTCAAAAGGGGTCATTCCAGATTATTTAGTGCTTCTAGTGAATCCAAATTTAGTTCTTATAAAGATGAGATGTTAGTGAATGACTTCTTGATAATACTACTCTTCCACCAAATCTATATTTCAATCCTTTTGTGGATCTACAGGCTCAATCGTGATCCCATGGGATTGGCCAAGAGAAAAATGTGATTGTATATCAACTGATTACAAAATGTTCAATTGAGGAGAAAATATTGCAATGATCAACAAGAAAATTGACTATGGAAAATCTAGTTATGAATTCTGTTAAGAATGAAACTATTAAGGAATTGCATGAATCACAAACCATGAAAATAACCTTCTGCAACAAAGAACATTCAAGCTATAGAATTTATTAACTCTAAATTTAAATATCTTATCAGCATTCATGGAAGAGATTTCATTAGCATCCATGGAAGAAATTTCGTTAACTTCAGACAAAATCATCTAAAAAAATTCATTAACTTTAGGTGAAATCATTTAAGATGGACCAAAACAAAATCTTATTACTCAGAAATGACAGAGAAAGAAAATGAGATAAACCAAATTTATCAAATTGTTGCAATCTGCAGCTTCTCTCCGAGCGCAAAATGACAATCCATGGAGCCAAAATTATGGTGAAAATTAAATTCTTTGAGTAAGTCATTCAGAAATGCATAGAATATTGTAATGCATGATAATTTATAGAGAATTTATGATGGACTATGTTGTGCAAAAGCCCACAATCCCTGCCATATATCAGAGTACTGATGAGAAGCAATGGCCAAAGTCTGAGACAGAGGTGGCACTGACATTGAAGCGGCAAGACATTCTTCATAATATCGAGGTAGCACCATCAAAACAATGTTAGGAATGAATGCAAAGTATTTTGGTAGTCATTCTGTAGCAGTTGTTGTTGCATTCATGACTTGGATTGTCATTGATGTCAACACGGTGATATTCTGGATATTAGGAGGAAAGTAGGTATAGTTTTGTTTTGCACACATGTTGTATTGTAGATTGGCTTTTGTGTAGTTGATGGTATGTTCTTTGGTGTGTTATTAACCTATGGTTAACAGTGCAAAAATAAATTCATTCATTTGTGAGAGTTATGAGCATGTTGGTGAAAGCAGTGTTTAGACAGTGTTTTTGTGAAGCGATGTTTGGAAATCAGAGGATATCTCTTAGCTGGGATGGAATCTCATTTTGCACAGTTAAAGAGATGTTGGAGACTCATTAATGATGACATGGTTCATAGCAAAAACTTTGAGGATATGTTTGGAGAAAGTTACAGTATCTGGAAGCTGACAGTTTTATGTGAATTCTCTGTGTAGCGTGTAGAATTTATTATTTTGTAATTGAGGACCGACTCATTTGTAATTATTTGAGTTTGGTATATAAGAAGGAATTTTTTCCTTATTTTAATGTGTACTATGAAGATTGTGATGTGAATATATGCATGAAGTGAAGAAAAGAGCTAATTCAGTGATGAAGGAAGACTTGTGAGTACAGAGATCTGGAATTGTGATCTTGTGTAGCAGAGAGTGCAGTTTTGGTATAGTGTGAAGGAGGTAATATATTTCATATTATTCTATTGAATAATTCTAAGATCTTTTGGACAGTGGGTTCAGAGATCTTGCCTTGAAGCTGTTTGGGCAATGGGTCCTTTTGTCTTCCATAAACTCTTAACTAGGTTAGAATCTTTTAACAAGGATTCAAAATCTCCTAACAGAGATTTATATGTACTGAATGTATTTCATAAAACTCCTAACAGGGTCCATCCTCTAGTTATGAATTCTATTAAGAATGAAACTATTAAGGAATTGCATTAATCACAAACCATGAAAATAACCTTCTGCAACAAAGAACATTCAAGCTATAGAATTTATTAACTCTAAATTTAAATATCTTATTAGCATTCATGGAAGAGATTTCATTAGCATCCATGGAAGAAATTTCATTAACTTCAGACAAAATCATCTAAAAAAATTCATTAACTTTAGGTGAAATCATTTAAGATGGACAAAAACAAAATCTTATTACTCAGAAATGACAGAGAAAGAAAATGAGATAAACCAAATTTATCAAATTCTTGCAATCCGCAGCTTCTCTCCGAGCACAAAATGACAATCCATGGAGCCAAAATTATGGTGAAAATTAAATTCTTTGAGTAAGTCATTCAAAAACGCGTAGAATATTGTAATGCATGATAATTTATAGAGAATTTATGATGGACTATGTTGTGCAAAAGCCCACAATCCCTACCATATCTCAGAGTACTGATGAGAAGCAATGGCGAAAGTCTGAGACAGAGGTGGCGTTGACATTGAAGCGGCAAGACATTCTTCATAATATCAAGGTAGCACCATCGAAATAGTGTTAGGAATGAATGCAAAGTATTTTGGTAGTCATTCTATAGCAGTTGTTGTTGCATTCATGACTTGGATTGTCATTGATGTCAACACAGTGATATTCTGGATATTAGGAGGAAAGTAGGTACAGTTTTGTTTTGAACACATGTTGTATTGCAGATTGGCTTTTGTGTAGTTGATGGTATGTTCTTTGGTGTGTTATTAACCTATGGTTAACAGTGCAAAAAGAAATTCATTCATTTGTGAGAGTTATGAGCATGTTGGTGAAAGCAGTGTTTAGACAATGTTTTTGTGAAGCGATGTTTGAAAATTTGAGGATATCTCTTAGCTGGGATGGAATCTCATTTTGCACAGTTAAAGGGATGTTGGAGACTCATTAATGATGACATGGTTCATAGCACAAACTTTGAGGATATGTTTGGAGAAAGTTACAGTATCTGGAAGCTGACAGTTTTATGTGAATTCTCTGTGTAGCGTGTAGAATTTATTATTTTGTAATTGAGGACCGACTCATTTGTAATTATTTGAGTTTGGTATATAAGAAGGAATTTTTTCCTTATTGTAATGTGTACTATGAATATTGTGATGTGAATATATGCATGAAGTGAAGAAAAGAGCTAATTCAGTGATGAAGGAAGACTTGTGAGTACAGAGATCTGGAATTGTGATCTTGTGTAGCAGAGAGTGTAGTTTTGGTATAGTGTGAAGGAGGTAATATATTTCATATTATTCTATTGAATAATTTTAAGATCTTTTGGACAGTGGGTTCAGAGATCTTGCCTTGAAGCTGTTTGGGCAGTGGGTCCTTTTGTCTTCCATAAACTCTTAACTAGGTTAGAATCTTTTAACAGGGATTCAAAATCTCCTAACAGGGATTTATATGCACTGAATGTATTTCATAAAACTCCTAACAGGGTCCATCCTCTAACAAGGAACTTTCATATTAGTGCATCATTCTGTGGGCATCATTCCCACCAGGGTTTACTCTTTTCAAGAGGTTCCCTAGTCAACATATCTTGTGTTATTGTGCAATTGTGTATGGTTATCTTTCTATGGTTGATCAATACATTACTTATATTGTTTAAAGTTTTTGAATGGTTAAATTATCTGATAACTGATTCACCCCCCCCCCTCTCTTAGTTATCTTGGGGATCTTTACTTTCTAACAATTGGTATCAGAGCAGCGGGTCCTTGAAAGAAAAGTTTAACAACTTAAGGAGATCCATGGCGAATTTCAAAAAATAAAGCCCTAAGTTTGATGGAGTAAATTTTGACAACTAGAAAGAAAAGATAAAGACACATCTATTGTGTTTAGGACCAAGTTATTGGTTGATTACAAAGAATGAGAAGACTATCATTGAGGAAGACAATCTAGAGGCAGGAACTAAAGATGAACTAGATCTATTCATGTGTAACATACTTGCAAGAGAAGCACTTTTGTCAGCACTATGGGAGAATGAATATAGTCAGGTAAGATGTTTGAAAACATCTCATGTAATTTGGAAAGCTTTACATTCTACTTTTGAAGGTGATGAACATGCAAAGAAGGCTAGATTACATAATTGGATTTGTGCATTTGAAGATATTAGAATGATGGAAGATGAATCTATTAGAAGCTATATTGGTAGGATGTCTCAGATTGTAACAGGAATAAAGTCTTATGGAGGTGATAAGACAGAGAATGAAGTGATATGGAAAATTCTGAGAACTTTGACACCAGTATTTAAGCAGACAACACAGATGATTGAACAAGTGATACCTTGTACATCAAACTTTTCAAGAGAGACTCTTCTTGGAAGATTAGAAATAGCAGAGATGAACTTGAGATTATTAGGAGAGCTACTTAGAATGGAAATAGCATTCAGTGCTCTTAACATTAGACGTACAAGAAGTACTAGTGTGAATGGAGATTATGCTAGCAATAGCAGATTTGAGGAAGATAAGAAGATTGAAGAAGGTATTACATTACTTGTAAAAAGAGAACCAGATGGTAAGAAAATCTTTAAATGTTGGACTTGTCAAGAATATGGTAATTTTGCATCTAAATATCCTAAAAGAGTTAAGAAGTATAGAAGCAACTTTAAACCTAGGAGATCTAAAGAATGTTATTATGCAAATGATGAAGATCTTGAAGTAGGAATTGAAAAACATTTAAGTGACAGTGATAATGATAACTTTGAGGAAATAGGATTTGTAGCAATTAAAGAAGAAATTTTTGAATCTGATAAAAGGGAAGAAAAAGTATTAGTTTCACAAGTTGAAAAGAAATCTGATTGGATTATAGATAGTGGTTGTTCACATCATATGACTGGAGATAAAAGAAAGTTTGTTAAGTTAGATAATTATGATGGAGGAATTGTTAGGGTTGGTAACAACGCACCTTGTTTGATTAAGGGTAGAGGATCTATTACTCTTGATGGAAAGACTAACACTGATAATGTTTACTTTGTTGATGGACTAAGACATAATCTACTAAGCATTGGACAATTGGCTGATAAGGGTTATCAAGTTTGGTTTTCTGAGAAAAATTGTGTGATAAAAGATAATGATGGAAATTTGATTGGAAAAGGATCCAGAACCAAAGGTAATGTATTTTAGTTGAATCCTACTAAGATGACATGTTTGATAACTAGGATTGATGATAGTTGGTTATGGCATAAAAGGTTTTGTCATATAAACATTGATAATATTGTCAAGGTGAGCACTACACTTGCGGTAAGAGATTTACCTAGAATTATGAAACCTACTAACATGATTTGCAAAGAATGTATGATGGCAAAGCAGAAAAGGAGTTCATTTCCCAACAAGAAGTTCACATCGATAGAGAAGCTGGAGATTGTTCATACAGACTTGAGTGGTCCTACTAGGACTAGAGGATTCTATGGAGAAAGGTATTTTATGATTCTTGTTGATGATTTTACAAGAATGATGTGGATTGCATTTTTGAAAGAAAAATCTGAAGCATTTGATAAATTTAAGATCATGAAAAGCAAAATTGAGAATGAATCTGGAATGAAGATTAAGTGTCTAAGATCTGATAGAGGTGGTGAATTTACATCTAGAGAGTTTAACACCTTTTGTGAAATAAATGGTATTAAGAGACAACTTTCAGCCCCTAGAACACCAAAACAAAATGGTATTAAAGAAAGAAGGAACAGGTCAATAACTGAAGCAACAAGAGCTATGTTGTTTGAAAATGATTTGGCTAAGACTTTTTGGAGAGAAACAGTGAACACAGCAGTATACACTATGAACAGAGTACAAATCAGAGCAAATACAAACAAGACACCTTATGAATTATGGTTTGGACATACACCCTCAGTTAAGTATTTTAGAATTTTTGGAAGTAAATGTTATATAAAAAGAGATGATGATATAGGAAAGTTTGATCCTAGAAGTGATGAAGGAATATTTCTTGGATATTCTTTAAAAAGCAAAGCATATAGATGTTATAACAAGAGAACTAAGACTATTGTTGAAAGTGCAAATGTAAAAGTTGATGAGAATTTTAAAATTCAGGAAAGAATGCTTGATTATGAATCTGATGGAGAAGCACAACCTCAGCCTAACATTGAAAATGCAGAATTATTTTTTGAAACTAACAGTGATTTGCTGAATGAAAGTCATACTGAAGAAAATAGAGAAGAAAACAGAGAAGAAAATAGAGAAGAAAATAAAGAAGAATCTACAGTCGGAACAAGATCAGTAAATATGACACCTAACAGGTATACTTCAAGACATCACCCTATTGAGAAAGTTATTGGAAGTTTAGATAGAGGAGTTTTGACTCAAAATAAGGTACATTTATGTTTGATTTCTCAAATTGAACCTAAGACTACTAATGAAGCTTGTGAAGATGAACATTGGATTAATGCTATGAAAGAAGAACTAGATCAGATTGAAAAAAACAAGACATGGGAATTGGTCTCTAGACCTGAAGACAAGAATCTGATTGGAACAAAGTGGGTATTCAGAAACAAGATGAATGAACAAGGAGAAGTGATAAGAAACAAAGCAAGATTGGTATGTAAAGGATATTCACAACAAGAAGGAATTGACTATGAAGAAACTTTCGTACCTGTGGCCAGACTTGAAGCAGTGAGAATGTTTCTAGCATATGCAACTTACAAGAAATTCAAAGTGTATCAGATGGATGTGAAGTCAGCATTTTTGAATGGTGAATTGGAAGAAGAAGTCTACATTGAGTAGCCTAAAGGTTTTCCTTTGACACAAGGAGATATGGTATGTAAGTTAAAGAAAGCTTTATATGGATTAAAACAAGCACCTAGAACCTGGTATGCAAGATTGGATAAGTATTTATTGAAATTGGGATTTATAAAAGGAACAGCAGATAGTAACTTATACACAAAAGAAATTGAGAATGGTTTGTTGGTTATAGTTATATTTGTTGATGATATTATCTTTGGAGGAGAAGATGAAGCTAGTGACAAATTTGCAGATGAAATGAAGACTGAATTTGAGATGAGCATGATTGGAGAAATGAAATATTTTTTGGGATTACAGATAACACAAAGCAAGGAAGGTATATTTGTAAGTCAGACTAAGTATTTGAATGACTTATTAAAAATATTTGGAATGGAAGATTCTAAACTTGTTGGAACACCTATGGTAACCGGACATAAGTTATCTAGCAAAGATGAGACACCAGCAGTTGAGCAAAAAAAGTACAGATCTATGATTGGAGGATTGTAGTACTTGACACATACAAGACCTGATATAGCACATTCAGTGGGGATTGTAGCAAGATTTCAAGCAGAACCTAGAGAATCACATTATGCAGCAGTAAAAAGGATACTAAGATATCTGAAAGGAAAAATGGATTATGGATTATGGTATGAGAATTCTGATGATTTTACTTTATGTGCCTATACTGATGCAGATTGGGGAGGCAGCATTGATGACAAGAAAAGAACCAGTGGTGGAGCCTTTTTTCTTGGAGGAAAATTGGTCTCTTGGCTAAGTAAGAAGTAGAATTGTACTTCATAAAGCATAGCAAAAGCAGAATATGTTGCAGCAGCAAATAATTGTAATCAGATTATTTGGATGAAGCAGATGTTGAAAGATATTGGAATAAAGTTTGATGAGCCTATTGTTATACATTGTGATAACACCAGTATAGTGAGTATGTCAAAAAATCCTATTTTAAATTCTAAGACTAAACATATTGAGATCAAATATCATGTTGTAAGAGAGAAAGTTGCAAAAAAAGAAGTACGATTGGAGTACATAAGTACAAAGGAGCAGATAGCAGATATATTTACAAAGCCTTTACCTAAGGATACATTTGTGTATCTAAGAGGTATGCTTGGGGTTATGCCCCAACCTATTTTTGAGAATTGATGCAGATGATTGCATCTGTCCAGTGGTATATGAGCCCTATCTTTCTTCTGGATTGGATGTTGGAACTTCCTCTATGGGGGCGTTTATGAGCTGAGTCATGAGGACTCTTGTTATTGTATTTTTCTGAAAAGTGTCTTTTGACATTAAGTTGTTGTTGACTTAGTGATGTAATTTCTATCATTGATGTCAATGGGGGAGAGATATACATGAAAAACATTGTGGATTGTATGAGAGAGCTGAATAGGAAAACGAAGCAAGATTTGATTTGATATTTTGCAGTGATGTTGCAGTATTGGATTTTTGGAACATTGGATGTTTTTCATCTATGTTTCCATCAATGCCAATGAGGGGGATTGTTAGGAATGAATGCAAAGAATTTTGGCAGTCATTCTGTAGCATTCATGACTTGGATTGTCATTGATGTCAACACAGTGATATTCTGGATATTAGCAGGTAAGCAGGTACAGTTTTGTTTTGCACACATGTTGTATTGTAGATTGGATTTTGCGTAGTTGATGGTATGTTCTTTGGTTTTTTATTAACCTATGGTTAATAGCGCAAAAATAAATTCATTCATTTGTGAGAGTTATGAGCATGTTGGTGAAAGCAGTGTTTAGACAGTGTTTCTGTGAAGCGATGTTCAGAAATCGGAGGATATCTCTTAGCTGGGATGGAATCTCATTTTGCATAGTTAAATGGATGTTGGAGACTCATTAATGATGATGTGGTTCATAGCACAAACTTTGAGGATATGTTTGGAGAAAGTTACAGTATCTGGAAGCCGACAGTTTTATGTGAATTCTCTGTGTAGCGTGTAGAATTTATTATTTTGTAATTGAGGACCGACTCATTTGTAATTATTTGATTTTGGTATATAAGAAGGAATATTTTCCTTATTTTAATGTGTACTATAAAGATTGTGATGCGAATATATGCATGAAGTGAAGAAAAGAGCTAATTCAATGATGAAGGAAGACTTGTGAGTATAGAGATCTGGAATTGTGATCTTGTGTAGCAGAGAGTGCAATTTTGGCATAGTGTGAAGGAGGTAATATATTTCATATTATTCTATTGAATAATTCTAAGATCTTTTGGACAGTGGGTTCAGAGATCTTGCCTTGAAGCTGTTTGGGCAGTGGGTCCTTCTGTCTTCCATAAACTCTTAACTGGGTTAGAATCTTTTAACAGGGATTCAAAATCTCCTAACAGGGATTTATATGTACTGAATGTATTTCATAAGACTCCTAACAGGGTCCATCCTCTAACAAGAAACTTTCATATTAGTGCATCATTCTGTGGGCATCATTCCTACTGGGGTTTACTCTTTTCAAGAGGTTCCCTAGTCAACATATCTTGTGTTATTGTGCAATTGTGTATGGTTATCTTTCTATGGTTGATCAGTACATTACTTATATTGTTTAAAGTTGTTGAATGGTTAAATTATCTGATAACTGATTCACCCCCCCCCCCTCTTAGTTATCTTGGGGATCTTTACTTTCTAACAAACGGCAAGGCTTTCCTCATAATATCGTGCCGCCGCTAATCTCTTCTTTAAATTTATTAATGTGGTCGGTTCTATGGCACTTGCATAATTTCCAGTATAGCTGCTCATTTTACCAAACCCTTCCCCACTCTCCATAATCTTCGACCGGTTCAAAGATCCATCTGGTTGTTCTTGTTTAACCTCCCAATGACTCTGTTGAGTTGTCAAATTATCAACAGGCATGGTACAATTGTCTGGTTCAACCAGAATCTATTTTTGATATTAATATATAATTAAATAATATTTAATGTAAAATGTATATTATATATAATATATAATATATATATATATATATATAATATAGTTTTTAATATTAATATATATTAAATAATATTTAATGTAAAATGTATATTATATAATATTTAATATATAATTGATATTATAAATATTTAATATATCTAATAAATAGTTTTTTATATATTAGATAATATATAAAAATTCTATATATTAAAAATTCTGAAATGGGAGGGAGAAAGTGGAGGGAAGGGAAAGTGAAAATTAAAAATTTTGTCGTCATTTTCAGGTACCCAAAAATATCGGGTACCCAATTAGGCTCGGTATTGCCTTGTGCACCAAACCTACATGGTCAACTATTGAAATGTCTCAAATACGTGTTTTTCCCCTGTTTCTCTGATTTTCAGACTTCGACAATGTAGCTGACGACTTTTTTTTCACCCGAATTTGATAAAATAAAAAGGGTATTTTAAGGATATTATTAGCTTTCTATCGATATAATTTCTGTCAAATTTTGAATTCAATAAGTAATTATTAGTTATTTTCTAATTGAGCTACCTCTAAAGTGTTGATTTATATACTAATTGAAAAATGACTATAACTTTCAAACGGTATAACATCTTTGAAATCCAAAAAATGTGTCACATTCTATGCTTTGCCTCCTATAAGAAAAAAATAATTGAATTCTGTAAAGTTTTGAATGAGTTAAGGTGGTCAGACACGAAAATTTTTTTATTCTAAAAATGTTGTAGCAGAAAATTCATAATTAATTTTTTTTTGGAATAAAATTACAAAAAAATATGCATCACATCCGGGCATGAGTCTACTACTTATATATTAAATCTTATAAAAAAATATTATCATTTGATCATGATTAAGGTGGTCAGACATACACCTACTTCTTATTTTTTTCCTAAAATTTTTGTACTATTGTATTGAAATCTATACTTTTCACCAATTATATTAATTTTTTTTTAGAAAAGGCCTAGTATTTTAGAAACTACATTCAATTTCCTACAAATTCTATTCTTACAACTTTTTGGTACTAGGTTGATAGTTAGTTCAAATTTTCACGTCAAGTTGACTAACCTTGATTTGTTGATTTTTCATTACCACTTTTGGGCATAGTTTGGCCCCTCATGATCTTGCACATACCCTGTATGGAGATTTGGTCATTTGGTTGACATTATACATTGGTTTTGGCCCGCTCAATAAGTTAAAGGGAGTAGCCTTTAAGTTGTGGGCTTCCACAACTCAATCATTCACAAGATTTTTATTGTTGTTTTTTAACCATAGTCTTGGTTTATCATTGTGATTATTGGCTCCTTTATTATTTTTATAATTAGATAAGTTATTATTGTTATTAGTGTTGGTATAGGGTTTATTATCTTTGAATAACTTGATTTCCCCTCTCTTAACCAACACTTCTTCAATTTTGATCCCATTTTCAATGATCTTTTCAAAAGTGGGGGGCCATTGAAGTTAGAGCGTATAGTTCATCTCCACATTTAGATTATTCATAAATATTACCATCCTTTCTTTTTCGGGTATGCTTCGTGGATATCGTGCAAAGGCTATTCTCCACCTTTGGAGAAACCTTAGAAAGGACTCACCATCTCGTTGTTTAGTGTCGCAAAGATTAAGCAAGGCAATTTCATACTCAATGTTGTAAGAATAGTGAGTCACAAATTTGGAGGCTAATTCCTCAAATGTCTTTATCCCTTGTGGAAGTTTTGAGAACCATTCCATGGCTTGGCCTCCTAAACTTGTCAAAAAAAGCCTCATTAGATAGGTCGTTTCGTGCATGAATTTGATACTTAGAGCACAAAACTCTCTAATGTGGTCTTGTGGGTCTGATTTACCCATATATTTTTTCTATTTGGGGAAGACCATGTTAATTGGGAAGGGTTCCATAACCAAGCTCTTATCAAAAGGAAATGGACACAAGGCCTTGATGGAAAATGGCTTAGGTTCGACGACCTTCTTCATTAAGTCGATTTGTGCTTGAAACATTTTTAATTGTTTATACATTGGACCTATTGGATTTTCATATTCCTTATCTTTCTTAAGTTGGTCAACATCGTAATCATGTGGAAGTTTTACCCCTGCTTGGGCTAAATTAAGGAAATATGTTTCCCTATCTCTTTTTATAAGTTTGTCCATAACTTCAAGCAATTCAATGTCTTGAGCTGCCCTATTGGCTTTGTATTCAAGTGTTTCTTTAGGCCCTTGATTGGTGTGGTTAATGTTTCCTTGGTTTTCATCATTTCTTCCATGAATGTAATCGTGAAATGCGGATTTTCTATCCATTGGATCAATTCTCTTTTCAAATTTTTTTGGGAGACTATCCCCTTGGTTGTGATTTATGAAATATTTTTGAGATTCAAATTCACGGACCTCTTTTGAAATGCAAGTGTCATCTTCTTGTAAAGATAATTTGAGTCTATGAGATCGTGTAAAAACTGACATTCAACAAAGGTTTGATCTAGAATTGTTTTTCCCAAACTCGGTATTATTTTTTTTATGAAGATATTTAAAATTATAAGATGATTTTTAAAAATGGATATCTCTTACTTTTTATACATATTCTTCAAACAAAGCAATCACAAATACACTTGTTTCTTTTTAACCCTCTACACATAGTGTTTGAATTTTTAAGGACGTTATCACGGGTTTTTGCACAAAAAGTAACTCCAAGAAATCTACCTAATTGACAAGTTGGTTCATAAACATGGCTTTACAAGGTAGGCTTAGCTAATTTAATAAGTTATTTAATCAAGATTCCATTCAAAATGGATATTAAGTTTCATCCCCCAAAACTAGAAGGCTTCCCACCACCGGTATATCAGAGTTTTGCGCAATCTCGAAGGACTACTCGAGGAAGTTCGAAATCTTAATATCCTTTTGTCACACACGCCATTAAGGATGCATGCATTTCATTTTATATTGGGTTGGATTTTTGTGGCAAATGAAAATGTATCCCACTTTGGGTTGTCCCTCTCACTGGCCTCGTTAAGGAAAATCTCAAGAAGCGAGCCCACTAAAGATCTAGCATATTCATGAGTAAAGCAATAAAATGGATTTAAGAGATAGGTTTTGGGAATTTGATTCACCAAAAGGTGAAGAGCATATCCCTATCTATTCTTATTTCCCAAGCACTATTAACAATGTTCAATTTCCAAAACCCACTAACTAATGGGGTTGTTTGATTTAGTGCTTAATTTTATCCTTTATGCTATTTTACTTACTAGATTTTAGCAAAATCGCAAGGCCACAATTTAAAGAAAATTTGACCAAGTTTAGGCTTACCTTCAATCGAAGCTAGAAAAGGCTAGGGGCATTTTTTATGATTTTTCCATGATTTGGACTCACCTAGTGGTGATCATTCCTTCCTTTTTGTCTCTCCTCCTACAAGTTAGTCAACACAAACAAGTAAAATAAAGAAAACAAGAATAAAATTAAAATCTAAGCCTTATTTATCAAATTTTATACAAATTGATTAATGCAAGTAAATCCAATTTAATGAGGAAATTTTTGACTTGTAGGCTTCTGCAATTTTCAAATAATGATCATATACCTCAGTTTCTTGTTGTGAATTTTCCAAAACCAGCTTGATGTTGTTTATGTTATCCTTTTTGTTTTGTTTAGCCAATGCTTTTCCTTCACTGTTAAATCTAGTCTCTAGATTTTTCACTCTTTTATGACTAGTCATCATGCAAACACAGACAAATCATTTTCTGAAAGTTAGATTCTAAAAATTTGCAATTTAACTGAAAGCACAACAGAACTAATTGAAAGTGCTACTAAATTAATTAAAAGCATTGTTAAAACTTTTAAATGCGATGCAGGAAAAAACTTGAAAGCATTGAAATAGAGATTAAACACACTATTTTAATCAGCAAAGGTGCATAGAGGAAACATCAAACATGTTGCAAAATAATTCAAACATGCATCGAAGTCAGGGCACATGCGTTGAAAGAAGGATAGACAAGAAGACAGAAGGATTAAACATGCTAAAATCCTGTGCAAAGGTGCATAACTTTTCTGTAGAAGTGTTGATTTAGACCTTGTACGCACTGCAGGAATAGGTGTACACACTACAAAAATTGGTAAATGTGCTAAAAAATCTACAAAACACAAAACAAAACAAAGATATACAAGAAAAATTCAATTTCTCCAATTTTAAAATTAGTGAAGCCTAAAGCCCCACGGTGGATGCCATTTTGTGTACTATATTAAGTACCTTCATAAGGTTAGTATTGTCAATAACTCAAAATAACAACTAAGTTACCATAAATAGTAATCTAATTAAACAAATTAAATGATAATTGAGCACTCTATGGCTCTCTAATTAGGTTTGCTAATGCAAAGCTCTCAACAAGCTTCCATTAGTGATAGTCCTAATATGAGAAATAATGATAAACAAGCTAAAAGATTAATTCCAAAAGAAATTATGCCTATTTAGCTCTAGATTTTCCTTTCTAGCTTAAAATTGCAAGAGGTTTGATGCTATTCAAATATTTGTGGATGATAATTGCTTCAATTATGCCTTGCTTTTATAGATTTTGGCAAGGGTATAGGGTAGAGTTGATTTGATCATGGTTTGATTAGGGTTAAGTCTATGGTTCCACCTTTAGAGACCATTTAAATATTTTGTCCTCAAAGCTTGGGACAAGAGGACAAAATGGGTGGACAAGATTCTTTCTCCTTATGTGTGATGGAGATTCAATGTGAGCTTGATCCATGTGAGCTTGGTTCTCAAATCCTATTGGTTGATGCATTTTCCTCCCATTTGGTGGTTGAGGGAAAATTAGGATTTATTAATTGAATTTATTTAATATGTTTAGCCATGTGTACCCCTTAAATGGGTTGATTTGATTTAAATGAACTATGCAATTAATTAGATTAATTGCATAATTAATTGATTTATCATGATTTATTTGATTTAATTGATTTTATGGATTTTGATTTTCAATTAAATTTGGATTATGGTTTGACTGCAATTTTTCTTTGACTTTAGCTTGATTTGATTTAATTTCCTTGATTTTGCCTTGATTTCTCACTTAATTGATCTTGTCCATTTTCAGGTGATTACAGAGATCTACCCCTGTTGTGAGGTAAACTACCTAATCTAAATGCCACACTATTAGAGACAAGGCCTTCATAAAATTGTGATTTGATAAGGTATTTATCATATTTATTAATTAATTCTATAGATTTCAATTGGTCTAGGTTAATATCTATACATCTAGTAGCATTTTGAGATCATAAGAAAATGTCCATTTTTCCTCTAGCCCAACAAAACCTCCTGATTCATCTCCTAATTTGAATAGTATTTGTGAGTGCATCAATTCATCATGTAGGTTTATGAATCTAATCCATTTTGACATTTTTTTGAATCTATGTTGACTAGGGTTAAAATTAGGTTGTCAGTCAATGAATTTAAAATTATAGCCTTGATAGAAAAACATAATCCCCAGTTAACATATCAGACTCTAGGGTTTCCTTTCTACAATCAATATACACAACATTATTAGGGAGAATGGTAATACTTACTTGGCTTGTGTATGCTTATTCCCACCAACTAGCAATGTTTTCAATAGGTTGTTCGCTCTTGTACCATTTGGCAAAAAGACCATATTTCCTACAATGTTCCCTCAAACGCTTGGTATAACTATTCTTCATGATCACCAAACTAGGTTCCTTTCCATAGTCTATGGCTTTAGGGTATGCAACTTCTACCTTATTCTGCCAAATGTGTTCCCTAGGCATAAAATACCTATTGCTTTGCTTTTCTTTGTGGCTAAAATCATATGAGGAATTATGGCTCCCTATATTTCCATGAGACTTGGAAATTGCTTTATCATGGAATTGAGTCTTCTTAACTGGGGTAGATTTTATAGAACCCTTCACACCAGCTCAGAGTGGAAGAAATTTGTTCAGAGCAAAGAAGCGTGGGGACTCATACCAGGTATTTTCTTTTGGATAAGATAAGGATGGATTCCTTCTTCCTAATGCCACCTGGTTGGCTCTGAGGTGAATTTTGGGGTTCTAGTAGTGATTGGTATCACCCACATTTGTGAGACCTTATTTTCAAATTAATAATTATCCCATCTACCCTTTGATGCCCATACTTTCTATATCCTCCTACTTTTTTTATTTTTTACAATCTACCATCCCTAATCATGTGAAGGGGGAGCCCTACCCCTATGAAAAAAACCCTATATTTTGGTTCATATTCACATTTTTTGTTCGTAAGCATAAAAGAGCACTGTTGTTTGTATTGATTTTTATTTAAACTATAAAATACTTAATGTTCAAATAGGTCTACACACTAATCACTTTTTAAAAATATAATCAAAATAAGAAATCAAATCAAATCAAATATAATGAAATATTAAGGATGAAAATATTATTTTATTATAACAATTTATTATTTTAAATTATTGATAATTTAAGGTAATTATATTTTGTAATAGGAGATTTGATTTTTCCCTAAAAGAATACTGAAAATATCTAAAGCACAAAAAGATTAATTTTCCTTGCACACATGTTTTTCCACACAGAACACCTCCATTCTCAAATTTTTGTTCAGTAATAATAAGAAGTTTTGATATTGCTATTAGGATTCAACTGTATAGTGTTTTTAGTCAAACTCATTGACCCATGTTTTATGAGTAGTGTTTCACAAGAACTCATCTCTCTTGAGAATGAATGGAAAACTTAGCACTCATTACATCTAGGTGATGATCACAAAGGTGAATCATTGAGACTTCTCAAGAGGTCACCCATCCTAGTGTAATCACCAAAAAATGGTCTAGTAAACCTTGAGCTCCACTCTAACATTAAACATTAAAAATATTAGACTTTATCTTATGCTTAATCAATCTTGAATATTGATTCAATCTCTTATTTCTTGATCAAATCACCACTTTAATCATTTATTTAATGATATCCTAAAGTTTAACCACTTTATCCTAAGTTTTGTTTAATTAAAAGAATGTGTCCCCTTTTAATTAAATAAAATCCACTTTATCCTATGTGTGCACATGAAAAAGGAATTTCCTAATTAAAAGAGAGAGAGAGAGGTGGAATCTCTTTTTCCTCTTAATCTCCACCACTCATTTCTACCTAACCATTCTCAACCACTTGATTTTCCTCTTGAGAATATTATTCCCTAAAATAAAAATAGGGATTATTCTCCACCCTTGGAATTTTCCTCTTAATCTTTACAATCCATTCATTTCTAAATTCTTTAAAAGGAGACTCTCTCCTCATTCTTGGTTAGTTAGTCAATCAATCAATAATCTTGATCTTGCATCTTAGACATACTACTCATTCATGCTAGTGTTATGCTATCATTTTGCTTACTTGCATCTTGCATTCTAGCTTAGCATTTCCTTATTGCACTTAGCTTAAATCACATAGCTTAACTAGGAGATATTGTAACCTTGATAGATTAGCTTTGTTTTCTTGTTCTTTCATTTGCATTCTAGCTTAGATCTTGCATCTCATTTAGATATTTCATGCTTCCATCTTCATTTTGAATCTTCCATTCTATGATGTACCTTGCAAGAGTTCCTTATTAAGGTTCATTGGAGGGCCATAATCCATAATCCTTACATTATTGCATGTCATAGATTGGAAGCTATAATTCATCTCTTGGGATATCCTCTTCTATGGATTATCTCAAGAACAATGGTTTATAAAAGTGTGTCACCTTTTGATCACACATTTTTGGTGCCCACCGTGGGGCTAGATATGCTCTTCTAGTTCCATTTCTTGCATTTTCATATTTCTATTGTCTCAGGTTCGTCATTTTTGTTTTCTAGCCCATAAATTTATATGACATTCCAACATATACCTATGCGATATTTCTTAATACTGTCGGGCAACATTTCATACTTTCTAGAATATCACTCTGTCATATAGAGAATATCTTATTCCTTCAGGAGAAGTGTCACATGACTTCTTTAAGGTCTATTGCATCATTTTGAAATATCATCTGGTTTGTTGAGAACTATCATATGATTTTCCTGGCAGACTGTGAAGTTTTGCCCAAATTTATTTTTTGTCACAGTCTAGTTTTTTGGCAGACTTTGCTTGCATTTTTGGACTTTTTGGTTTTCTAATAGAATCTAACAAGCTATTTTATAGGGCTATTAATCTTGTTTGCATGCTATTTTATGTCCTAACTTGTGATTTTGTAGGAATAGCTTGTCAAAGAAATTTCAATGCAAAAACTACTAACTTGTGGTTTTGTAGGTTGCCTTAGGAGATACAAATAAACATTATGCTTGCATAGACTTGATTTTCTAGGCACCTAGCTTAATTAGTGTTCTTTTGGTAAATTAAAAAGTGTTTGATGTGTTTGGGAGACACTATGGAGTAGGAGAGTATGCTCTTTTCCTTATGGAAAATTAGAAATCTAGACCTCTATTAGTTATCCATTTACTTTATTACATTTATCTTTAGACGACCTACAAAAATAGTAATCTTTTGGGGATGACCCAAGTGGGGAACAAGTGAACATGACTGCTCCACCCCACTATAAAAAAATGCTTCCTTCAATCCAAAGAGAGGGAAGACATGGCTATTTCTACTTCTAATTATTCTTCAAGTGTAGGGCCTAGTTGCCTAAATCTTCCTAAGCGATACTACATTTGACTAGGCACTTGTTTACAAGACAAGTACATTCAACTTGTATAGAAATGAGAGGTCTAAATATTTCTTGCAATACTATGAATTTTGGCTGCTTTTAGGGCTATAGACCTTAATTCCTCTTGTGGAACTATAGGGGGTAGTTGTGAATAAAGACCCTTATTAAGAACCTAGGATTTAGAGGCTGACCATTTTGGCTGTGTGACTTCCTTTGTGCAAGGATTGATCCAAGTAGACTACCCAAATCACCCAAAGACACTCACCATATGTATTCCCTTGGATGCTAAAGCTTGAATATGGCAATGTCAAAAGACGTGTGATTAGAGCATTTTTCTCTTCCATTTGATCCATAACTTGCATAGTCCTAGGAAAAGCCACTCAACCACCTAACAGTGGGGCCAATAATATCAAGTTGTGGGAAAAGATTGAAGCACTACCCTCTTGACCTTAGGTATATCTTTCTTGATGTGTATTCAATTTGTACAAGATGAATGGAAATTATTTGAACATACACATTTCGGTTCTATTCATGGAGTTTTCCTTTGAGACCTCACAAATGCTTATATCATGCAAGGTTGCTTTGTCCCTTACTTGATTGTTTTAAGACTACTCTATGTGTCACAATTTATTTGGAAACATTAAACTATTGTGAAACCTGTTGTTACACATTGTCACTCTACCAAATTAGTCAAGACAGCTGATCGAAATGAAGATTTTAAGCCAAAACTAATCTTTCACTATTTTCTGATTAAATGTCATCTACCTTTAGTGAGAAATATCACATGACACTTTAAAGTGTCACCTACAGTTTAGAGAAGTGTCACACCATAGTACTGGGGTATATCACCCCACCTATATGCAATATATCACACTATCCTAAAGTGGCACCCTAATTCACTGGGGTATGTGATATAAAATTTGTGTTTTGTCTAAGCGTCGCATGGTTATTTGAGGTCTATCATCTAGATTCTGATCCAAGTGGGCTTGGTCCAAATTTTCTCTTAGCTGGTTTAAGAACCTTACATTTGACTCCTTTGTTGATCCCTATAGTTTTTTTGTCTATCAGTGTCTTGCACTTAGTTATTTTCTAGGCAATGTTGGTCGGTCATCACTGTGATCGAGTCATCATGTATAGGCTGAGTCATGTATTGTACATTTACTGAGCAGTAGTCATTGCTGAGTAAATCAGTGGTCACCAAGTACTTTTGTATTAGCCAAGTTAGTTTTTGTCGAGTTATGTAAAGAAGACTATGCCGAGTGCCAGAGTATAGAGAATAGTAAATGCTAAGTGCCAGAGACATCCAATGTCGAGCAAGCCAGAATTGACATATGTGTTTGTTATGGCACAAAAACTTAGGTAAACTATTTTGGCCGACATCTAAATTTTTTTTATTGTTTATTGAGAAAATCATAGAAGTTCTTACGCTTATATTTTGTAATCATTAATCCCTATGTATTGTATGGAAATAATCAGAATTAAGGAAAGGTTAAGCGATAAAATGAGATAATATAGATCATAGATCTTAAATCTTGGAGGAAGTCAATTGTCTATATAAGATGAGATCTTGACCCTAAAATGTAATATGTATGAGAGGATTATGAATGAAAGGATATAGAACTAAGAGAATATCTTCAACCAGTGAAGTATTCTAATAGAGTTCAGTGACCAAGCAGAATAGAGTCAAGCAGTAAAGAGTAGAACGAAGATATAATTGATAGATAATTTTGATCAATGCAAATTTGACCTATTTGGAACAAGAATAGACATCCAAACATTAGTGAACATGAATCTAACAACATATTCCTAAGCTTAAACATAAAAATGAATGCAAAGACACTCAGATAGAAGTGAAACAGGAACACCTTGTCACCGTTTGATTTGTTCTTGCTTTAGGAATGTGGGTGTGCTCTTGAATCACATGGATCATATCCCTAATGATGATTAGGGGGGATTGGGATAATTCAAGGACCATGGATACTCTATATTAGCATAGAATCAGGTATAGAAGACCTGATTTTCCCCTAGAGCCCAAGGAGCCAAAATGGAGCTAGGATGCAGATTAAACTACATGATGCTTATGCTAAGATTGATTTTAACCAAATAGACATGTGATATGATGCTATATGCTATGGAAAAAAATGAAATAAACTATGTTCAATCCATTATTCTAAGCTAAGATGCATTAGAAAGCTTGAAAGATTAATGAAATCTAACAATTAGGATTGATTATGCTAAGTCTAGATGTAAATGGGCACGATAACAATGCATTGAAGATAAAAACTAAGCTAATACTTTGCTCTTGGAAGGAGGAGTATTTATAGGATTTCCTAAGGGCTTGGATTAGGATGAAGACTCAGGGTCAGAGTTAGGGTTTGGGGTAGAGTTTGAGGTAAGGTTGGGGGTATGGTAAGGTTTACCTTGGGTTAGGGTTGCTCACACATGTGTGAGCAATGCTAGGGAAGTGTGCAAAGGGAACAAGTTTGGAAGAAGAGACGTGGGTCTCTTTATGAGGTTATAAGAAGCCTTAAAGAGTATGTAAGAGGCTTTAATGACTGTGTAAGGCTTAGTAAGGGAAGGGTTTGACCAAAAGTCAATGAGACTTGGATTAGCTTAGGAAATGTAGGAAAAATGTCCTAAATGGGTTTAGGAAAGGTTTAGGGAAGTTTAGGGATGATTGGAAGGGTTTAGAAAAGGATAGAAGATTCTAGGGTTTTGAGGCTTTAAATAAATATAAAATTTATTTAGGGAATATGACATCATTTATTGAATATTGATTCAATAAAGAGAGAAAAATCACTTAAAATTGATTTAAATGCTTTGGGGAGGGATCTTTTAATTAAAGATGTTTAATTAAAATAAAGGGATTTAGTGGCATAAAAATATATTAATTAATTAATTAGTAAATGATGATGTCATTAGGGGTTTTCAGAAAAATAAAAATTCTTTTATTTTCTAAAGGATTTTAGGTCTCTACATTTTTCCCCTCTTTGATGCGATGCCATAGGTGGCGTGGCATCAAAGATAAGAAAATAAGATGCCCCAAGCTAGAAATTAGAGGAATAAGGGGTTGTTCCCCCTCGAGAAAATAACACAAAGGGGAAACGTTGTGGAATTTTCTCAAAAAGAACACAGAAGGGAAGGGAAAGGATGAAGGAAGAAGGGAGGATAAATAACCAAACTTCCAAGAGCAAAGATGCATGAATGCAATATGATGGTGAGATGTAGGATGCATCTATATGCAAGATGCAAGATTAATCTATATGATGTTGGATGGGGGATTTTAGGGAGCTCCATGCTTTGGATATTTTTGAGAGCACAACCTAGTTTGATGTAGTAATGCTAGAGACCTACCAAGGTTACGAAAGAACACAAGGCCTTGTCACCAGCGTTGCATAGGACTGACGCTAAAAAGATATTCAGGGTTTCCCCAATATCACACATGAAACCCGAGAAGGAGGCATGATATAAATGATGCTGGAGAAGCCACAAACACATGACTAACTCATAGGAAGAAGTAAAAGATCAAAAGACCTTGGCCTAGATTTTCCTCATTCGTAGCACACCATGATATAAAGGATCATGGGAACTTTGTGGAGAGGACAACGAGAAGTTGTAAAATATTAACAAGATCCAAAGGACAAAATCCAAGACCAAAATGATAACTCCAAAAGACATCCTTTGCCAAGGAGAGAGATTGATTTGATTGATGGTGGGAAGATTGGTCTGGATGTGTGGAAGGGTGCATCGACATGGACCTAGTGTGATTGGTGGAAGACTAGGTCTGATAGGAAGGATACATCTAAGTGGACCCATGATTAGGCTTAGGTCAGACAATATAGAAGTATACATATGTACGAACTTGATGATTGCTGAGAGAATGAGTGTTGTTGTTCGCTCACAAATGATGAGTCAAGGAATAATCATTGCAATCAAGAATAGTCAACAATTGATGTTGTTGAAGTGCAATGTTGGATGGGACAAGATTGTTGATCAAATTCTACTACAATACTGACAAGGATTATGTACATCAAGACACGATGATATGTACAAAGGACGGGGAGATATTTACTAGATAGCTCAAAAGATAAGCAAAGATCCAAAGGACCAAATGAAATAACAAGTATCTCACAAAACCTTCTGCCATAGATAGGATTATTGGGGATGATTCATTGGATCGATGGTGGGAAGATTTGGTCTGAACATGAGGAAGGATACATCATCACAGACCTAGTGTGATTGGTGGAAGATTGTGAAGCATTGGGGATGAGTTGCTCCTTCCTAATGTAGGATCAGAGGATAGGAATGGATTATCAACCTAAGATAGACTGATGATCTTTGGAATGACTATATTCTCATCAATGTAGGCCAATCTCTTGATCGAGATGATGAGGCTAACAAGGACAAGTAAGGATTCCCTAGACAATTCTCTGTAAAAGGGTAGTGCTGGGATGATTCTGATAAACTCAAAGGATTGGCTAGAAGTGGATGATGGATGATTGGACAATGATTCCTATGACAAGAGATAGGTAAGATTCTTGAACCTCAAAAAGGACCAAGAGATGATTGTTGAAGTGTTGAGCTAGATTAGGTCACGACGACTAAAGGGTTGACTGAATCAAAAGGATGGTACCTAAAGACACACTACAAAGATATGCAAGATGATTCCCTAGTTGGGATGGAAAGCCAAGATGGACCGATGGTAGATAGGCTTGATGGATGATGTGTCCTAAAATAACATAGATTTGGGAAGGACACATCCCAACAATGATAATTGGATTAAGATCAAGGCTTTCTACAAGACTAAGGATATGATTGGATGGATTGGCTTGATCTGGGATGTTGGATAGCTAGAAGATGTGGATAGGATTGGGAGATGTTGGAAGATTTTCTAGGAATGTTTGGATATGGATGGAATGGTATTGGATTGCATAGGGGTAGCCTATAGCTAGATACCAATGACAAGGGAAGATACCAAGTGATGGAAAGATGGAGGAAATGCTTTAGGGATTGATGTTGGAGGGAAATGCTTGGGATTTGGATGGAGGAACTATTGGGAGATTTGGATGGAGGAAGATTTGGATTTGGATGGAAGAACTGCTTAGGAGATTTAGATGGAGGAATATTTAGATTTGGTTGGAGGATGAATGCTTGAGAAGATTTGGATGGCAGATTTTCTTGAGGATTGGATAGAGGAATGCTTTGGGATGGGGAGATTTGGATAGCAGATTTTCTTGAGGATTGAAAAGAGCAAACACTGAGGGATTTGGATTGGAGGAACTGTTGAGGGATTTTGGATTGGAGGAAGATATGGATTTGGAAGATGGAAATATGTATGAAAGATAGTCTCCAAGGAATAAGATGCCCCCTACTTAGGATAATTCATGTATTGAGAGGCATTAGGATGGGGTATGATTGGATGGAAGATATGTCGATAAGAGGATGAGGAAGATGGATGGATGGATGGATAGAGGATAGGTGTCTGATAAATGTAATGGATGCCAAAAAGGTGTACAAAAGCATGTATACCTAGTGGTCTATGTTTTGTTATCAAGATCTGAAGGAGGATGGAGGTGAGAGACAAATGGGGTAGAGGAGATGCTAGATAAGAGAGTGATAGAAGGGAATGGCCCCCAATTGTAGAAAGTAACTGGGGTGACCTACGCATGATACCTATTTGATAGGTTTTCATCATGGTACTTGTCCAAGGTGTTTGAATTGCCAAGTTTTCATGATTGGATGAATTTTTTTCTCTTTTCTTTTCTTTTTTGATATTTTTCTCTATTTTTTCCAATTTTTATGGATTTTCTGATTTGCTGCTGACTTCTTCATTGATCTTGTGATTTGTTGTTGACATTTTTGCTGACTTTGATTTTTTGTTGACTTTCTTCACTGATCTTCTAATTTGTATGGATGTTGGTATAGCTTTATTAGGATGGAGGAATTATGCAAAAGGCATGGATGGGATGGGGGAGATGGGAGATATGGTGGTAGAAAGTGTTTGGATGGAAGGATGGGAATTGATCATGATAGGGGGATGTTGTTAGGACCAACATTGTCACATGTTGTGAGGTCAGTGGATGAATTGAATGGGATGCAGAAGAGAGATACAGATGTGATGGAGGATTTGTGATAGGAGATCTTGGGATATAGGGACCCAAAATAGATTTAGGAGATGGAGGAGTGGAATGAACAGCTGGTGGATTAGCAACCTTGGATGCCATCATGGATATTTCTATTAGATGTGTTGCATCTTTTTTCTTTGGGATCCACATCATTTTTTCTTTTGCTTTGGTGGACCTTTGTGGCCATTGGATTGCATTGAATTTTTCTTTTGCTTTGATGGGCCTTTGTGGCCATTGGAATGCATTGGATTACTTGATTGTATTTTGCTTTACTTAATCATGTTATTTATACTAGACATGGAAATCTTTGGAATTTTGTGGATATTTCCCTTTATGCATTCCTAAGGTGGCATCCAAAGTGTGAGGAGCATTGGAAGGAATATGGGGAGCTGTGCGGGATGGAGGAAATATGGATGGAGAGATTAAAGGAGATTGGTAGATTGGAGATATGGGAACGTGCCTTTGTTGATCCTAATTAGGAGTGTATGGATTTTGGATGAAGGATTGAATGGGATAAGATGGGGGATGATATTTTTGGATGTAAGGGCCCAAAATGGATTTGGTATGTGGAGGATATGCAATGGTAGATTTTGGGACATAGGGACCCAAAATGGATTTGGAGGATGAAGGAGGAATGTGATAGGTTGTCCTCGGTTGCAATGATGGAGGAGGAGGAATTATGTTGTATGCTTTGGAAGGAAGATGGGAAGATGAAATGGTGGTTTTGGATGTGTGCTTAAATTTAGCTTTAGTTGTGCCATCATTTCTGGAGGAAGTTCCCTCTTTAGATGTGTGACCAATTCCGCATGATTTTGGATGTTTCTTATCCTAAACGGGCTCTAGATTTTCTTGTTCATGAGAACCTAGGCCTTTACCTTGATAATTCCATTTCTTGAGCATTTTATCCAAGCAAGGATATTTCTAACTTGGGGAATAAGATAAACTCCCAATATCTAGTGTTGTGGTGGGAGATATGGAACTGATTTCTTCTACTTCAAGTCGACTGCCATTAATAAATGTAAGTGGACCAAGGGTATAGAGTGATGGTAGTGGGATAGTGTGGACTAGAAGATCTTCAAGAGGAGAGGATGGGATGATGGTATTTTTACTGAGATTGGAGGATGGTGATGGATTTTGAGATAGAGGAATTGGGATTGTAGGATCTTGGATTTGAGGAATTGGAATGATAAGCTCTTGGATTGGGGGTGATGGAAGTAATAGAACATGTGATAGAGGAAGTGAAGGATTTGGATCTTAATTTTCTTCTATGTGTACTTCAACATGATTTTGGACAAGATCTTGACATGATGGGATTGGTGTTGATAGTGTGTTGGGGGATGTATGGATGGATTCTTCAGATGGAGTGGATAGAAGGATGGGAGATTCTACAATTGTGATGGCAGGAAGAAGGGAAAACTCATGAGGCTCATCGGATATGCCTTGGATGATGCTAGGAGGGGGATATGTTGATGGGATTTGGATGGAGTCAATGTATGGGAATGAATCAATGGTGATAAGAGATGGAAGATGATCAATAAGTGGGATGTATGGAAAATAGATAATAGATGGGAGAGGTTGATGGGCCTCATTAATGATGTCTTCACATGAAGGATTTAGATGGCTTAGATCTTCAGCTTTAGGAGAGGGATTTTTTTTTGGCTTCCTTTTGAAACTCCTTGGAGAATTTTGTGATGGAGGAGGATTGGAAAGCAGAGGAGATGGAGAGATAAGATAGTCCTCACATGAGGATGGGGTGGAAGATGGTGAGCCTTCTTGAGGGGATGATGGTGTAGATGAGGAGTTGGAAGATGGTGGGATTAGATAGTTCACATAGGTAGGTTTTGAGGAAGCTTGTGAACTTGATGGACTTTTAGGTGAGGTAGGGGTGATGGGTTGAGATATGGGATATGAAGTGGATTAAGGGATGCATTCTTTTTGTGAAAGGGGATTTGCAACAATGTAGGCTAGAATGGAAGATGCTAGATTTGAATAGGATATAGCTGATGATGAATCTAGATAGGATGGGAGATTAGGGTAATGGGTTGGAAGATTAGGATTTTGGTTTTGAAACTATGTTGGAGGATAAGTAGATGGAGGATTAGGATAGGGGATCGGAAGACTAGGATTTTGGATTTGAAACTATGCTGGAGGATGAGTGGATAGAGGATTTGGATAAGTGATTGGAAGACTAGTATTTTGGATTGGAGCATTATTTGGAGGATGAAGAGATGGAGGTTTTGGATAAGGGAAGTAGAATTCAAAGTGTTTCTATGGGAAGATGGTGATTGGGATATGACCATAGTAGGAGATGGAGGTATGAAGGATGCATATGGAGGATATGTAGGCTTAAGATAGGAAGAAGTTGTGGATGGATAGGAAAATGGATTTCCCTTGCCAAGGACATGAAAGGGAGTTCTAGTGGATATGCATGAAGGCGCGATAGGATAGTTTCAAGGAATGATTGGATATTGGAAGGTTCTTGGAGAAAGCTTGCTAAGATTTTCAAAGTACTTATTGTGATCTAGAAGGCTTTCATCATCATTGGGATAAGATGGAGTGGGAGAAAAGAAGTGACAACCAAACTCATTGTAATATATTTGAGACATGTTGACTTGTGCAAGATGGATTGGAAGACTAAGGCTTTGGATTAGGTTTGGTCTTGGCTTAAGATATGAGGAAAGACTAACTCTAGAGGAAGACATAAAGGAGATGGGGGATGACCAAGATGACTCTGCTAACCTAGGATAGGGAGACAAGATTGGATACAAGGTGATTGGAAGACCATGATTTGGGAGACTAGGATGACAAGATTTTAAAAGTTTGGATGACCTTTTGATTTTGATTTGATATGGAAAAAGGATTTAATGTATAGTACTCTTTGCTTTTGTGTTTGTTCAACATATGTTTTGCACTAAGTTTGAAACTTCAAAAAATACATCAAGTAGAACTACCTAGAAGAATAGATAGTATCAAATTCTTTGTCCATAGCTTGATACCCTAAAAGAGGGATACATATGGTGAGTGTCTTAAGGTGATCTGGGAAGCCACTTGGATCGATCCTTGCAGAAAGATTTGGATACCTTCAAGAGTAGATCGGGTAGCTTCTGATTTTAACAAGTTTTTAGTTGTGTCGTGGAGTCCTCCCAATTGGTTTGTATGTGTGTGACTCACTTAAGAGCCTATTTGACCATGCCAAAATAGTAGGGATATTCACCTACCTCGGGCTACCATCAATATGTATCGCCCTTGCTTGAGGGGATAAAGTGAGAGTTTGATCAACGGTTTATTTCTATACCAGTCGAGGAGGGTACCAGTTTGAAGTCATTCTCCAAAGAGGAAGTGATTTTCTCTTTGGATAGGCTTTGCTAGAAGTAAAACAAGTGAACTTTTTTGAGTCCAAGTGTTTTACGTCACTTAGATTTAAGAGGATTTTACAGAATTTGAAACTCGTAAATGCACATCAAGAAGAGTTATTTTCCCAATTTAATCTTAAGTGATTTTGAACTGAATGCTTGCAAACACGTGATTAAGTTTTGATTTTTTCATTTCTTTGAAATCTTTTGAAAGATTTATGCAAGAATTTTACCTTTGCATTCAAGATTGAGTGTTGGTTTTAGGATCGTGATTTTTGAGCTTTTGGAAAGAAACTAAAAAAATTTTCTTGTAATATAGGACATTCAAGATTTGTGTTTTTTTTATTTAAAGAAACATGAATTTTTTATTTGAACTTTGATTTCTTTAGAGGCATTCAAGATTTGTACTCTAGAATTTAGTTTTATGCCCAAAAAGAGGTGTTTCTAGATAGTTTGATGCATGAAAATTGGAAAGAATTCAAGATTTTGCAACATGAATTTTTTTTTAACCAAGAAAAAATCATTTAGGATGATTTAGGAATATTTAGGAATGATTAGGATCATTTAGGAACCCTTTAGGAAAGATTTTGTAGATTTTCCTCCTAGATTGAGTAGAACTTTGAAAGAACTTTGAATTTTGAAAAATGAAGTTCATTTTAGCTTTGATTGATGCATGGATTTTGATTTAGGAAAATTTGGGATTCATTAGATTTTATTATGAACCAATTAAATTTGGAATGCAAATTTGAGGTTCTTTTTATGCACCAAAAAGACAAGGTGTTCCTACTTTGCATGAATGCATTCTAAAAGCCCTAGATTTGCATGATTGAAGTTCCTTTTAGACAACTGAAAGACCTTAGGGATGATTTTTATTTCTTTAGGACCAAATAGGAAGGTTTTAAGCTAATTAGGAACCAAATAGGAAATATTTGCAGATTTGTTAGTTTTTTCGGCATTCAAGAGTGATTTGAAGTTCATTTTAAGCCTAAAAACAAGTTGGTTTGATTCCTAAACACACCAAATGATTGATTAGCCTTAATTATTTAAGGTTTGAGTGATTTTTATTCCTTATAATGTACCTACAGCAAAAAGTGTTAGAAACTTTGAAATAAGCAATCAAGAGGGTCTCTAAAACCCCTAGAAACCCAAAAATCCAACTTTGCCTTGGCCTAAAGCCTTGCAAGACCCCCCTGTTTCCCATATGAGTAAATAGGGTAGTTTATTCTGATGCCCTTACTTTTACAAGTGATGGGTAGGGCTAGTACGATTGAGGATGGAATCTGGCACGAGAAAAAAGGGCCAGTGGGCCAAAAACAAGCCAAAAAGGCCTAGAAAGTTCCCATACAAGTGGTGGGTGGTCGTAGTACAAGCCAAGTTCCTTTCTTATACAATAAAGTACCCTAAGGATTTTACTCATATAATTATTCACCTATAACAATATGATTTTGTTGAATAAGTGAGTTTTTTTTCTTGGAAAACCCTAAAAAATATAGTTTATGAGGCATGTAGGGTCCCACCGAGCATGCCAAAATGTGATCAATGCAAATTTGACCTGTTAAAAATAGGCGTAGACATTAAAACATTAGTGAACATGAATCTAACAACATATTCCTAATCTTAAATAGAAAAATAAATGCAAAAACACTCAGATAGAACTGAAACGGGAGCACCCTGTCGCCGTTTGATTTGTTCTTGCTTTAGGAATGTGGGTGTGCTCTCAAATCACATGGATCATATCCATAATGATGATTGGGGGGGATTGGGATCATTCAATGACCATGGATACTATATATTGGCATAGAATCAAGTATAGAAGATCTGATTTTCCCCTAGAGCCCAAGGAGCCAAAATGGAGCTAGGATGCAGATTAAACTACATGATGATTATGCTAAGAATGATTTTAGCCTAATAGAGATGTTATATGATGCTATATTCTATTAAAAATAATGAAATAAACTATGTTCAATCCATTATTCTAAGCTAAGATGTGTTAGAAAGCTTGAAAGATGAATGAAATCTAACAATTAGGATTGCCTATGCTAAATCTAGAATTAAATGGGCATGATAAAAATGTATTGAAGATAAAAACTAAGCTAATACTTTTCTCTTGGAAGGAGGAGTATTTATAGGATTTACTAAGGGCTTGGGTTAGGAAGAAGACTTAGGGTCAGATTCAGGGTTTGGGGTAGAGTTTGAGGTAAGGTTTGGGGTATGGTAAGGTTTACCTTGGGTTAGGGTTGCTCACACATGTGTGAGAAACACTAGGGAAGTGTGCAAAGGGAACAAGTGTGGAAGAATACATGGGTCTCTTTATGATGTTGTAAGAAGCCTTAAAGAGTGTGTAAGAGGCTTTAATGAGTGTGTAAGGCTCATTAAGGGAAGGTTTTGACCAAAAGTCAATGAGACTTGGATTAGCTTAGGAAATGTAGGAAACACATCCTAAATGGGTTTAGGAAAGGTTTAGGGAAGTTTAGGAAGGATTGGAAGGGTTTAGAAAAGGATAGAAGATTCTAGGGTTTTGAGGCTTTAAATAAATATAAAATTTATTTAGGGAATGTGACATCATTTATTGAATATTGATTCAATAAAGAGAGGAAAATCACTTAAAATTGATTTAAATGCTTTTGGGGGGGATCTTTTAATTAAAGGTGTTTAATTAAAATAAAGGGATTTAATGGCATAAAAATTAACACATCCTAAATAGGTTTAGGAAAGGTTTAGGGAAGTTTAGGAAGGATTGGAAGGGTTTATAAAAGGCTAGAAGATTCTAGGGTTTTGAGGCTTTAAATAAATATAAATTTTATTTAGGGAATGTGACATCATTTATTGAATATTGATTCAATAAAGAGGAAAATCACTTTAAATTGATTTAAATGCTTTGGGAGGGATCTTTTAATTAAATATGTTTAATTAAAATAAAGGGATTTAATGGCATAAAAATATATTAATTAATTAATTAGTAAATGATGATGTCATCAGGGGTTTTCAGAAAAATAAAAATTCTTTTATTTTCTAAAGTAGTTTTAGGTGTCTACAATAAGATCAAATCAATATTGGAAGGAGAAGATCTGTACTCAGTAAATACAGTTTATACTGAAGGATCAGGTATTGAGACATTCTAACAGGTGTATCAGCTTTAATATCTTAATAGAGTGGTTTTAACCGACCTTAGTTAATCTCTTAACCGAGTGCTTACTTAGTTGTAAGTAATAAATCATTTTGCAAGGTATATTTTATAAATCTTATATCTCTTAACAGGGAAGACCTCTCATAAGGTAGATCATATTTTGTGATCAAAATTTATAGGCCTAACAGGAAAACTTTATACTAGAGTAGTAAAGATTTGTGGGTGTCATCCCACCCTAGTTTTACCTTTCAAGGGTTTCTAGGTAATCAAAATCAAGGTGTTATGAGTATTTTCATGAATGATGTTTAGTTTATTAGTTTCATTACATTGATGAAGTTTATGATAATGCTATGCAATTTTTCAATAATGTTAAAATGGTTCAATAGGTGATATTTGATTCACCCCCCCTCTCAGTATCACATTTCCCAAATAGATTTCCAAAAATTGGTATCAAAGCTTAGGTCTCTTATAGAAGTCTAACCACTTGTGAGGTAAAGATCTTGAGATGGAGGTTTATAAGTTGGGAAAAATCATAGAGAATCAGAAGATTGACATTCAGCTTGCATTGCAACAACTTGAAGCAACCAGAGGAGAACTGAAGAAATCTTTAAGTAGAAGAAGAGATATTGATATTCAACATAATGAAACACTATATCAAGAAGAAGATACTATTGGACTATTTGACAATGGGAACTCTACAGGAAGTGACAAAGCCATAAAAGAACTCCTGGAGAAAAACAACATACTGAATGGAAACATCAGAGATCTGAAAAGAGAACAAGAAATTTAGAGACTCTATGAAATAGTTGATCAGAAAAAGAAAGTAGAAGAAGAAAAGACAATGGAAGAAGAAGATAAAATACAAATATCAATGAGACTTGATGAAAAGAAAAATGACATGCAAAGGATGACTAACAATCATCTAGACATGGTAAATCAACTATTACTGGTTAATCAGGGATTAAGCAGGAAAGAGATGGAAATCACCAATCTGAGATTAGAAAATAATCAACTAAAGAATGGACTGAGAACTAAAAAGGAAGTCAATGGAAGGATGAACAAGCCTAATGAAGCTGCAAGATATTTTGAAGAGTTGTTAAGGTCACCTAGAAGATCTAGTGATACATCTAGACTTGGTTATAATGAGCAATCATCATCCACTGAAGAAGGAGAATCATCAAAAAGTGGAGATAAAAGGAATGTTAAACCAAAGCAAAACAAGCCCACATGTCATCATTGTGGAAAGCTAGGACACACAACTAATGTCTATAGAAGAAAACATGGTAAGTCTGAACCTAAACCTAAATTTAATGGGTTCTATTTTAACTGCAAGAAACATGGACATCAAGCACAAGAATGCAAGACAAAGGTCAATAATTCACCTATCTCACCAAAGTTTCAAGGACATTATTTCAACTATCAAAAGTATGGACATAGAGCATTTGAATGTAGATCTAAACCTAAATGGTCATCAAATCAATAGAACAAGTCACCAAAGAAGGGTAACACATACAACTGGGATTACAACACTTGGTACAATTGTCATTACTATGGAAAATATGGGCACATTGGAGCAAATTTTTTGAAGACTCACTTTAGAGGAAAATCCAAGAGTTGGATGAATGGAAGTATGGTGTGCTACAAATGCAATAAGATAGGACATTTGAATAAAGATTGCAAATCACCCATATTGAGTAGTGATCTAAACAAGAATGAAGAAATCATTGAAAAAATGAGAAATTAGATGAACAAAACATGGAAGAAGAAAGAAGAGGGAAGCACTAGTGAAGCAAGTGCGCTTGAGGTCACCCAATCTGATGGATTAGGTGATCACACTACTTTAAACTAAGAAAAGAAGGTATGTTTGGAACTGTGTTTTACAATGTTTTATCTTATATCAGTTTCTAACATATGTTGAGAAAAGTCCATATCTACATGAATAAAGATGCATTAGGACAGATTTGAGAAAAAGAGAACAATTCATATTTGATGTCGAGCATTAGTATTTTAGTCTGAAATGACCAAGTTATCAATGTATGTCGAGAACCTATGATAGCCGAGATGTGATGTACACTGAGCTGTAACTGAATGGTTGTGTCGACTGAGCTTGTGTTAGCCAAGTTTAACATGAGATTGTTGAGATAGTTGTATCTCATCTAGAATGTGTACAGAACATTTAAGAAGCCCTAATCCAACTGTTTGAAGTCTATAATGAGGGAATTTATCATTCATTTCATTTCACCAGAGAATTGAAATTTCTTTGAGAAATTCATAGTGTGTGTAACCAGTGTGATTAAGAGCTTTAGAGTGATTTCAAAAATCTTCACAGCGTGTCGTCAGTAAATCATCTGAAGAACACTTGTGCAAAGGTACTTTACCGAGTAAAATATTTATGATAATATTTTTGTTGAGATAAATGGCATCATCATCATCATCATCATAACAAGGAAATGAGGTTTTTAATGTTCAATTGGTAAGGAATGAGGTGTGTAGGCCACATAAGTTTCAAGTCGTCCCAAAGAGTGCAATCATGGGAGATCTTAGTGGAGCCCTGTCATCGATCCCTAAGAATGTATTAATGATAAATGACATCCGATCGTGCTACATGTGTAAAATTGGAGAGATTGGAGACTATAAACTCAGGAAAGCATACGAAAAAATGTGCAGTAATGGGGTGTTGAAGCCAAAACACCAGAAGGTTGCCAAGAAAGGGTTAGTTCATGCCCTTGAATTTCCAAAAAAATTCAAGGTGGATTGGATTATAGTTGTACTGAGTAGATTACATGACATGCAAATTTGGATAGAGGATGGACCAGTTCAAATCATAAAAGACATGATTCACCGAGTAACTGGATACCCTAAACTCTGAGGTAAGAAAACAATGAGATGTCAAAGCAAGGAGGAGATTTAGGCAAATACTCAGGCAGTATGGAATAAGCATGGAATAACAATCTCTACAATCACTGATCTAGAGATTGAGTTTGCAGTGAGGGTAATTGCTCACAAATTCTATCAGTCTAGTTGGTTGGACAATGTCCCATGCATGGTAGTGGACCAGGCTTGGGAAATCATCAAGAAGGATCATACCTATGACCTTGCCAAGCTCCAACTGACTCAACTTGTCAAGAACCTTACTTCTATATGGAAAGAAAATAATTCTATGTGTAAGTTTGGTTCCTTACTTATTTGTCTATTCTTATATATTTGAAAAAGTTTTCCTACTGTTGGTGGAGTAGTCTGGGATAAGAATAGGCCAATCACGGTTCAAATTAATGATTTTATTAGTCATATAGGAGAGAATTTTGAGGGTGTAATGGAAAACTACTTTGTGGAATTCAAGAAGAAAATGAGGAAGATAAGTAGGATTAATGTATCCTTTATTGAGAAGTACAAATAGGATATTTGTTTCTTAGTAGATACTAAATTCACATATGCTCAAGTTGTTATACCAAGGGTATCATGGCTAATACCATAACCTTATGAGGTTAATATTGATGAGACCACAATAGCAATCACAACCTTGTTAGCTAAGGAAGTTGATAAGAAGGCTACCTATTTTTGAACTTATGAGGAGGCTAAGGTTAAAATAACCATGGGATTAAAATATGCTACCATGGAAAGGAAGAGGAAAAAGATAGTAAAGAACCTAGAGAAAATGATAGGAGAGAGAAAGAGAGAGGTGGATGAACCTCTAGAACTGACACAAGGTTTAGGAGAAGACAAACTGAGTGAATCTAGTGAGAGTGAAGAAGAGGAGAAGGTAGTGGTGAATAAAGGCAAAAAGGAAGTAATTGTCGAGCCTATGAATAAGAAAATACAAAAACCTAAGGCTATCTCCTCACCTATTCTTAGGCCAAGAACAAGGGCAGCCTCTATAGTTGTAGTTGTTGAGCCACAAAAGAAAACCCCTACATCAGGGAAAAGGAAAATTGTTCAGCCTAGGGTAGTGTCAAGCCAGATAAAGAAGAAGCCTAGGAGGAAACTAATTTTGGAGAAAGATGATGAGGAAACAGAGAGTGATGAAGAAATAAAGAAGAAGTCACCAGTATAGAGAAAAAAATTACTGTGGATGAAATATGCCACAACATCAAGAGCTCTATTGGTTTAGCATGATTCAATCAAGTAAGATTTGAGAAGACGAGCATAGAGAACAAAGAAAAAATTGAGGATGCTATGCTGGAAATGCTTTGTACATTCAAGATCATACCACTTCAAATGGAAAATTTGATTCCCAATGAGCTATATCAGAGGATTGCACAAAAGTGGGAATTTTCCCTTGCGACCGAGAAGAAGATAAGGGAAAGTTCATTAACTCAAGTCTCACCAAACCTTCCCATTGCAAGAATTCAACAAATAAGTGAGCAGTACAGGAATAGATTTGTTCCTAAGCTCAGGGCATACTCTATCCTTCAACACAAGGTTGGTGATGTTGTGCAGAAAAATCTTAGGACTTGGAAAATTATTTTGGTTTATTAGTTGATAAAAGTGCATCACAGGAAGCTAGCACATCTAAGGGTGTTGAGATAGATGATAAAGAAGATGTGAATGAACCACATATTTATGAGGAAGAATCTCCCAAGCAAGTGAAATGTCAAAAGTTTTCTACAATAACTATTGTTGACATCACTAAGGATACCCCAGTGAAGACTCAGGTATTGACCAAGGAGGAAATACAAGTCGAGGTAGAAAAGGATACATCCTTGTTGGGTAGTAACACTGTGCTATTACAAGTCATGGACTATCCACAAATTGAGGACACATCAACTATCAACAATACCCTTACCAGTTTCAAAGTTGTTACAGTTGACATGCTAGCCGGTCATAGCACTACTGAGGAATAGGACCAGTCAACAACTATACTTTAGTCTACATCTATCAAGGAGACATAGAAAGAAAAAGTAGATCAGTCTGCACTAGTGATTATAAATCTTCATGTGGAGGATAAGGGAAAAGAAGAGAAGGAGACAAAAAAAGTAATTTGTGTTCAAGAGCCTAAAGGACAATAAGTAATAAAATCTCTTGTATAGATGTTGAGTAGGACTACACCGAAGAAGAAGGCATAGAAATAGAAGGTGAAATCACCAACACCACAAGTAACACTCGACGAAGATATTGTGATTCTAAAATGGGACACAGATAAATTATCATATGAATAGATGCAGATATTGCAAGATTTACTGAAGAAGAAAAGTAGAAAGGAATAATTGAGAAGGGAACATCAGCAAAAGCAAGTTCTTGATGAGATAAAAGGTATATTTATTGATGCTTTTGACATGACTGATGTTAATGACTCTGACCCCATACTAGAACAACTTGTCCACATAGTCAAGAAAGTGACAAATGAAGAAAGTGAAGCAAATGATAAGTTGTCGCAGTGGTCAAAAAGAAAATTTGAGACAAAGTTACTGAATAATGTCTCTGCTGAGATAGCAGTAAAGTAGGTAGCACTTTCTACCCAAATATCTGATTCAGAAGAAGTTGTACTCAATGCACAATCTTTGTACAAGAAATTGTGTGATGTTGAAATATTTACAAAGGATAATCAGGAGCTTGTAGACAAGCTACATCTAGGGATAAAATCTGCAAGTCATTCATTAAGTTTGGATGCAAGTTCCATCTCTCTACACTATACCAAGCTTCTACATGCACAAGGAAGAATAGCCGAGTTAATGGCTAATGATGGTAAAATAAGAGCTCGCCTACTCTCTATTCAAACAATGTTGACACCTCATCTAGAGGCCATACAAAGAGATATAGCTAAGGCAAAGGAATTGTAGACACGCAAAATTGGATAAGTGCTTTTCACAATGCAATAAATCAATAAATGGCTCAAAAATCAATAAAATGCATTAAATCATCAAAAGGGATCAAAAATCAATAAAATGCATTAAATCATCAAAATGGATCAAAAATCAATAAAATGGACATAATTAAATAAAGTTGAGCAAAATCAATTAAAACAAAGGAATTATTAAATAATGATGATAAATGATTAAATTGAAGCTTAAAAGGGCCAAAAACACTATATTATTGATTTTAATCAATTAATTGTATAGTTGTTTTAATCAAAAAATCAAAATGAACCTATTACCCTTGCATGGCTAAATTTAATTAATTAATTGAATTAAATGTTCCTAATTTCTTTCAACAAAGTGATGAACCAATAAAAATTGAGGACAAAAAGACATAAATCACTCAAACATTTAAATTGTCCAGAGATTTGAAACCATTTAAAGGCTTGTCCCCTCATTTGTCCCCCCATTTATGGACAATGCAAATTTTTTGACTCAACCAAGGGATAACCATGATTACTTCACTCCACCCCCTACCCTTGGACATTTACTATAAATATGAGGCATTTTGGAGAGTATTTCCATCTTGGAATTTCATTTGCAAAGCATTGTTATTATAGGCATTTGAATAGCATTCTAAGAGCAATTTGAGCATTTTAGAGCAATTATCATTGTAGTTTGTCAATTTGAGGTAGATTAAGCATGGAATCATTATAGAAGCATTGTAAAAGCATAATAGCAGCATAATTTCTCATTTTAGAAGTGTCAATAGTGAGGATTTAAGCTGAGAGCTTCATTTACCACTTCTTTCTAGAGAACCATGGGATAATATAGATTATAGTTTCATTTTAAAGTAGATTTGCATTGTATTTAGTTTAAATTGATGATATTAGATCTTAATTCCATGAAGGTGTTAAACTCACACACACAAATGGCTCCCACCATGGGGCCTTGGGCCTCATTTTATCTTTTATCATCATTTTCATCTTCATTTGCATGCTTGTTTTGTATATTTTTCGTGTTTATTTTGCAGAAAATAGATAAAGTCACGCCTATGGAGGATTCAAACACGCCTGCAAATAGTTTTCTGTGGCCTAACAGCTCTAAACTACCATCGATAAACTAGAGACTCATGCTTAAGCTCATAAAGCATTCATCCTTTGCTTCATAAAGTCATGCCTATGACTCAGGGAGTATCACCTAACTTTTATTTGCTATCGCTTAAGTTTACACTTTGCTTCGCATGTTATAGTTTCAGTCACACTTTGGAAAGAAATATTATCGCTTACTGTTGTTAACATGTCGCTTAGCATGAATTATTTTGTGCAATTTTAAGTTCTATTTACGCATCTGGATAAAATATTCACGCCTGCGAAACTTTGAGTAACACTTGAGCCGCTGCAAAGTGACGCTCGCTATTGTCAAAGTTACGCTTGTCAGCAGTTTGTTCACGCCTATTAGCTAGAAAATGTCGCTTGATGTCTGTTGTCTATATTTGTTGTTAATTTGATTAAATCACTCATCTAACTCTCTATTTTGGTGTTTTAACAGTAAATGAATAGGCATCCAAAAGTCCAGAAGCCAGAAACTTGATTTAATCAAGAAGAGAAGGTGCTTGCTAAAAAGATCAAAAGGGAGAATCAAGCACATATCAAAGTTGTCCTTGAATCAACACAAGAAGAAGACAATCAGGTATACCAAAGATACCTTGCTGTGATTGAAGCTTATAAATAGAAATATGTCTCTTTAAATTGGATTTTTAGTCCTTAATATCAAGTTTTTGCATGGAAATTTGTAATTAGAGTGCTCAAATTCATTGCATAAAAGCTTGGCTTTGTCAATTCAATTTTAGTTTCCCCTCACTTTGATTGTTAGTGTTGACTAACTTGCTGGAGTATAAGCACATGGAAAGGAGCTATTGCCAAGGTGAGTAAAAAAATGACAAAACACTCTAAAAAATGCCCCTAGCTTTATGCTAGCTACAAGGAGAGGTATTTCTCTATTCAAGCTTGCACTTGATTAGATTGTGGCATTCCTTTTAAACATAGCTTAATTAAAAATAGGAAATGAACCAAACACTTCTATTTCTAAGAATCTCTATGTAATGAGATTGAAAAAGAACCTTATTGCCTGAAGTGTTTGAGGAACTAAAGGGAAAGTTAGGGATATGCTCTTCACCTTTTAGGTGAACCAAATTCCCAAACACTTAACCTTAATTCCATTTTCCTACTTTCCATGAACATGTTATTTAAAATAGAGATTTAGTGGGCTCACCTCCCGATTTTGCCTTAACGAGGCCAATGAGAGGGACAACCCAAAGTGGAATACACTCGCTTTTTCCATGAGAATCTGACCCACTCTAAAATGAAAAGCATATATCCTTAATGGAGTGCATGACAAACGGATTTTGATTTTTCAACCTTCCTCTAGTAGTCTTAACGGATTGTGCAAAATCATACTTCGGTGTGTGTGGGAAGCCTCCTTGGAGGATTGAGAGATTGAAGTCTATTTGAACGGAATATTTATTAAAACTTGGTTAAAATAGAAAAGCCACCTTTTTAGAGCCATGTTTACAAGCCAATTTGACTTTAGGTAGGTTGTTTGGAATCTATTCTTGTGCTATACTTGTGAAAACATTTGAGAATATACACATTAGATTGTTTTTAGAGACATTGATGTGTGTGTTGCATTTGTTTTTAATTTTAAAACAAGAAATTTTCAAAAAAATTTGATCTCAAACATTTAAAAAATTCAAAATTTTACAACCTAGTCAGAGAAGTGTCGTCTAGGAACAAAACAATCACACCTATTAGAGGTTTAGTCATGCCTGTGACTAGTGTAAAAATGTGTAGATAGAGAAAAGTCATGCTCAAAACATTTTTAAACACACCTGTGTAAACTAGAAACTCACCTATCAATAGGAAAGTGTCACCTGTACATCTACAGAGTGCCACCTTACAACAAACCAGTACACACGTATAAAACTTTCAGTCACACCTACACTTGGTTCAGTGACGCCCAGAAATCTAAAAGGGCAAACAAAGAGTACTTACAGGGTGGGTCAAAAAAATTTAAGAACATATTCAAGTACCCTTTTCCGTGTTCTTACTGCTTAGGCTTTCAGTTTGGTCAAAAATCTTGTTCTACATATTTTTTTAAATTTTCCAAAGGATTAGACCCCAGGTAGTATTTACTCTTATTCTCCAAGGTTCATGTCGGCTTTTACTAGATCCTACTACATTAAGCAAACCTTGCAAGCTAATGAAACTTACTTAAGACAAGAACTCCCTTACCCAGGAGACGAGTCTACTACTCCTAGAGTACCCCAAAAATTGCCCGAACAAGAAGTAGAAGACAACATGATGTATTATGGTGGTTTGGGAAGTAAAGATAATAGTGGTATTGACCTCACTAACCAAGGAAATGCCAATAATGGAGGCATTGACATAAATAACCAAGACAATACCAATAATGGAGGAGCAAATCAAAATGCTCAAGGTATAGACAACACTCGCACTAGAACTAACACCGAAGCAACGACAGAAGATGCCACGGATGAAAAGGTTAGTGAGGCTATCCAATGTCCCTATTTTCAAAAGCTCATGGAAAAGACATTGGATAGAGATAGAGAAAAGTACTTCCTGGACTTAGCACAAAAAGGCCTCAAGCTTCCCTATGACTACGATGTTAATCAACTCAAACTACCAGAAGTTGAGGAGAGTACCTTAGATATCATGAATAAGTAGTTCAAGATTTTTCAAATGCAATTGGATACTATTAAACAAAGTGGAGCTCCCAAGCCTTTCTCCATCGAAGCATTGTGTCCATTCCCATTTGATAAAAGCTTGGTCATAGTGCCATTCCCAATCAATGTGGTGTTCCCTAAATATGACAAATATGAGGGAACGTCAGATCCCCAAGACCACTTACGTGAGTTTTGTGCATTGAGATTAGAGTTCATGCATGATACAACATATTTAATGAGACTATTCCCACGAAGCTTAGGAGGCATGGCTATGGAGTGGTTTTCTAAGTTACCCTCCAGCATTAAGACCTTTGAAGAGTTAGCTTCAAAATTCATGGCCCATTACTCATATAATATCAAGCATGAGGTCATGATGATAACATTATGCAACACTAAACAAAAGGATGGAGAGGCATTCCTCACTTTTCTACAAAGATGGAGGACAATTTTTGCAAGATATCCTAGGAGTGTGCCTGAAAAAGAGAAGATGGATATCTTCATAAACAGTTTAAGCAATGAGTTGAACTACCAATTACGAATGCAATGTCCCAAGACCTTCCAATATTTAATTGAAAATGGAGTCACAACGAAGGAGGTGTTGGTCAAAAGTGGAGAATTAAAATTGTATAAAGATAATAAGAATAACTCCAACAACAATAACTCCAACAATGGAAACAATCGGAAGAATAATTGGTTCAATAATAATAGTCGGTATAAGAACAACAATAAGGGAATTGTTAATGATGGTGTGGTGGAGTCCAGCAACTTGAAGGTGGTTCCATTTTCTCTTTCAAGGACACCTAATTAGGTGAATAATGCCAATCAAACATCCAATGCACCTTCCAATAACAACAATGCCAATAAGGGCAACCAAGGAAATAATGCAAGAAATAACAAATTTGATAAATATTTGGTGCCCACTCCTCAAAGGAACTTCACACCCTTGGGTGAACCCCTCGAAAGGGCATTAAAGACTCTCATGGCTAATAATGTCATTACTTTACCCAACATTCAGCCTTATGAGCCAAATAACAAGCCTATTTGGTGGAGTGCCAATAGCCATTGTGAGTACCATAGAATTCGAGGGCACACAACAAATGAATGTCTGCAACTAAAGAATGTAGTGCAAGACTTAATTGATAATGGCACAATCACCATTGATGGACCTCAAAACAATGAAGATCATACAACATTCAAACAACCTTTCTACAAACATGATAAAGGGGAGTCATCTAATGTTAAGAAATAAAGCACCAATAATCTTAACTTTGCACCACCTTATGATAACATTGTGAATGCTATAATAATTAATGAACAGCCACAAAAAGAGGCATCAAATGTCATTACAAGAGGGAAAAATTCTAGAATGACTCTACAAGGAGTTTCTCCTAAAGTTATTAACACTCCATAGTCAAACATCATGGTCAAGCAACCTTCTACAGCAGCAAAACATTATAGCTTGGTTGATCAGTTGCAAAGAACTCCAGTGCAAATCTCTATCTTAGAATTGTTGAAGTTATCCTCAAATCATAAGGATATTTTGGAAAAAGCTCTAATAGAGACAAATTTTCCTACTAACTTAGAAGAAGAAAAGTTCCAAAATATGGTAGGTCATCTTGTGGCACCTCATTGTCTCTCATTTTCTGACCAAGATGACATGTCTATAACCCATCCTCAAAATCTACCATTGCATATAGAGGTCCTCATAGAAAGGCATAGAGTCCAAAGAGCCCTCATTGATGGAGGAGCTAGCCTTAATAATTGTACATTAAGTCTTGTCAAATCCTTAGGGTTGTCTGAGTCTTGCATTGACCCTACAAAAAAAATCACCATTAAAGCTTATGATGAAGCTAAAAGGGCCTCTAAAGGCATGATCGTATTGCCCATACAAGTGGGACCCATCAAGAAGGACACCAATTGCCAAGTATTGGACATGAAGTTAACTTATAATATTTTGTTGGGGAGACCATGGATTCATGAGATGCAAGCAGTCCCATCCACGTACCACCAATGCATCAAATTTTCATACATGGGTGAATAAATCATGGTTGGAGGGGACTCAAACCCATTCCAATATTGTAATGCACTCAAACCCCTTCATGAGTTATATATTCCACATAACCAGGAAGGAATCATTCAAAGAGTCACCATTGAAGATACCAAAATGGATGATCCAGTCATAACATTAAAAGCTACTCAAAACCCTCCTCAAGCTAGCTCAACGACATCAACTAAGGGAAAGGAAAAGATGAGCTATGAGGGTCCAATTATTAATGAGGGTTCATATCAAACTCCCAAATCAAAGATAGTACCCTATAAACCTACTAGAGAAGAAAAAGATGAAGCTAAAAAGGAAAATTACAAGAAAATGGATAAGATGATGGAGGCATTTGACAAACAGTGCAAAATTAGTTCAAAAGGAGTAGGGGAATACTTTGTTTCCCTATTTGACATGCCCACATCTCCAAGGACACATGGAAAACCATCAAAAGGATCTTTGCCTCACAAGTACAATTCTTACTTCCTAAGAGAAAGTGATACAATAGCATTTGACAAGGAGGAAAATGAAGTACTTCAATGGCTCTATCATGATGAAGAAGATACCGCAAACACTCCCATGGAATGAATTCAGCATGTTAATATACGAACCAAGCAATATGGGAAAGGTTTTGAGATTATGCAAAAGATGGGATACAAGAGAAGAGGACCCTTAGGCCAAAGGAATAGAGGGTTACTAGAACCCATTGAACCTACTTGGAGGGAAAAACAAGAAAAATCTAGAGTAGGCTACCAATACAAAGGCGAAAGCTCAAGCCCAATGCAAGATTTTTATCCTCAAATAAATGCCTTAGAATTTGATGGAGATAGTGATGACTCCTGAGATTATGAGTGGGATACCCTATAGGATGAATCATGTCAAGATAAGGAGGTGATTGCAATACATACTTATGCAAAAATCTCAAGGCAAGAAGCTCCAATCAATGATCAACCTAATATCCAAGATATTAACATAGGGCATGCACCTACCAATCAAGCATGGATAGAGACATTTTGGATGCCTATGGAGGAGGGAGATTCAAATGTTAGGTTTAATCCGCTCGTGGCTTTTCCCGTGTTGTTTCCTGTAGAAGTTGAAGAGGACTCAAGTGAAGGGGATTTTGACCCTTCTTCCATGGACCATCTCAAGGAAGCTCACATCATAGATCTAAACGATACAATGTATGAACCCTCAAATGAAGTCATGTCCATAAACCCTATTGATGACATTTTACCCAATGAATCCTTACTTTTGATGCATCCAGACCTCATTGATTGGGACCAAACTGAGCCAAATGACTTACTTTACTTTCCAAATGACCAAGCAATGAGCCAATACCTTAATGCAGTTGAACCCTCTTTCACCAATGAATTTGATATGAACATGATGAGAACAACAAGGGTCCATTCTCTTAGTCAAAATAAAAAAATGAAAAAAAATAAGAAAATGAAAAGTTATAGTGCTGAAAACCACTATGTGGCACCACTAGAACCAAAAAAAATGAAAATAAAAGACATTTCCTTTGGTGAAAACCCAACTGTGGCACCAAAGGAAGAGAGATTGGATACCTTGCCCAAACACAAGGAAGAAAGGTCACCTATTCTTATAGAACTGATAGAAAAGGTCAACATTGGGATAGAATTGGATCCAAAATTTATACACTTGGTAGCATCACTTACACCTCTAGAAAGAGAGGACTTCATCAAAGTTTTCCAAGAGCAACAAGTAAACTTTGCATGGTCATATGTCGACATGCTTGGATTGGATCCTGATTTCATAATGCATCATTTGAATGTTAGACTTGGGGTTAAACCTGTGAAGCAAAAGCTATAAAAAATGCACCCACATGTGGCTCTCCTAGTGAAGGTAGAATTGGAAAAATTGTTAAAGGTTGGATTTATAAGGGCAATAGCATATGGTGAATGGATTTCTAACATTGTACCAGTCACTAAGCATGATAAATCTATTTGGGTGTGTATGGATTTTAGAGACTTGAATCTTGCATGCCCTAAGGATGATTTCCCACTTCCGAGCATAGATGCCATAGTGGATTTGACAGCTGGTCACTCCATGTACTCATTAATGGATGGTTTTAGTGGTTACAACCAGATCAAAATTGCACTTGAAGACCAAGAAAAGACAGCTTTTACTTGCCCTTGGGGCACTTTTTGTTGGAATGTCATGCCCTTTGGTCTTAAAAATGTTGGAGCCACCTATCAAAGGGCCATGAAAACTATCTTCCACGACATGATGCACACCTTTTTAGAGGATTATGTGGATGATATACTAGCAAATTCTCACAAAAGAGAAGAACACTTGCAAATTCTAAAGAAGATATTCATCCGGTTGGAACAATTCAAGGTTAGATTAAACCCAAAGAAATGTGCCTTTGGTGTCCAATCCGGCAAGCTATTAGGCTATATGGTTTCTGCTAAAGGAATTGAAGTGGACCCAGAGAAAGTACAAGCCATCATAGACATGGAGATACCTAAGAACATCAGCCAAATGAGATCCTTACAAGGCAAAATGCAATCCATAAGAAGGTTTATTTCTCAATTGGCTGAAAAGTGTCATTCCTTCACTAGATTGCTACATAAGGGTACTATATTCATGTGGGATGAGGAATGTGATCAAGCCTTCACATTATTGAAGACCTATTTGATAAATCCACCTATTCTCATGCCACCAATTAAGGGAAAAACATTGCTCCTATACATATCCGCTACTGAAATATCACTAGGAGTGCTTTTGGTGCAAGAAGATGAACAAGGAAAGGAAAGAGTTATCTACTATTTGAGTAGGACTTTGATCAAATATGAGCTTAATTACACATTTATGGAAAGGGATTGCCTAGCAGTGGTGTTTGCATCTCAAAAGTTGAGACATTATATGTTGATGCATAAGGTCAAGCTAATTGCCAAAATTGATCCTCTCAAGTACTTGTTAAGTAAAACTGCCTTAACAGGTAGGATAGCTAAGTGGGTTATGATATTGAGTGAATTTGACATTGATTATGTCAATAGAAAGGCAATAAAAGGGAAAGTGATAGCGGATCATTTAGATGAGAATCCCATGACTTCTACACAAACTATTCAAGTGGAATTTCCGAATTCCGCCATTGTCAACATAGAAGCAAAAACATGGAAGTTATTCTTTGATGGCTCTTATACTCAAGGAGGTTCCGGTGCCGGCATACTATTGGTCACTCCTTAAGGTTACACCATTCCAAAGTCCTACAAGCTTATGTTTTCATGCACAAATAATATAGCAAAATATGAGGCATTAGTCATAGGCATTAGAATGGCCTTAGAGTGGAACATAACGGAGCTACAAGTTTATGGAGATTCTCAACTCATCATCAATCAAGTCAACAATGAATATAACACCAAAGATGAAAAGTTGCTGCCATATAAGACTATGATTGATGGATGGAAGAAATACTTTGCTTTGATCACTTTTGAGCAGATTCCTAGAGAGAAAAATAGAGCAGCTGATGCCATGGCCACCTTGGCTTCCTTGTTACAAAAACTAGATCAAAATGAGAATTATGAGTTCTTGGTGGAAGAGTTGGTGAAACCGGCATTCAACCTTCCCAAAACCCAAATTGTTGCCCTATTACATGGACATGACTCCCCTTGGTACAAACCTATATACACATATCTCAAAGACCAAGTGCTACCCTTAGACCAAACCCGAGCTCAAAAACACAATTTCATACACCAATCAGCCCGTTATCTAATCCTTTCAGAAACATTGTATCGTAAGGGTCTTGATGGGACATTACTTAGATGTCTAGAGGAAGAAAAGTCTAAGTTATCTTTACATGAGGTTCATGACAACATTTGTGGGTCACACTCAAGTGGTCTAAACCTAGCTAAGAAAATCCTTCACTTAGGGTATTTCTGGAAGACATTAGAAAAGGATGCTTGCCATTTTGTGAAGACATGTAGTAAATGTAAATATCATGGTGACATGATACATGCACCGACATAAGAATTACACCCATTTTTTACACCATGGCCTTTCTACCAATGGGGGTTTGATCTAATTGGCGTCATTTACCCACCTTCTTCAAATGGGCACAAATACATCATAACCACAATGGAATATTTCATGAAGTGGGTTGAAGCGGTTCCTTTGATAATGGCAACGGGTAAACAAATTTCCATGTTTATCTTGAATCACATCATTTATCGATATGGCATTCCACATGCCATAATAATAGATAATGGAAAATAATTTAAAAACAAGGATGTGGATGAACTTTGTGCAACATTTCATATCACACACCATTCCTCATCGATCTACTACCCTCAAGGAAATGGGCAAGTTGAAGCCACGAATAAGAATATCTTGAAAATCTTGAAGAGGTTGGTTAATAAATCAAGAAGGGATTGGCATGTGCAAATTAATCCAGCATTGTGGGCCTATAGAACTAGCATAAGAACACCTATGGGAGCCATGTCTTTCTCATTATTCTATGGGGCCGAAGTAGTTCTACCATTAGAGGTTGAAATACCATCTCTACAAGTGTCATTACAAGGATTGATCACAGATGAAGACTATAGAGTCGCTAGACTTCAACAATTGGAGTTACTTGAAGAACATCAAACACAAGCTTATGAGCACCTGAAAGTGTATCAAAATAGGATCTTGAGAAACTATAATAAACATATCAAACTAAGGGTCTTTCAGGTAGGAGACTTAGTGTTGTGAGAGAACCCAAAGAATCAGGTTGAAAGAGAGAAGAAAGGAAAATGGGAAGCTAATTAGCTTGGCCCATTCATCATAGTATCTTCCTTTGGCACAGACACCTATAAGTTATCAGATTGTGAAGGAGAGGAACTCCAAGAACCCATCAATAGTATTCATCTCAAAAGGTTCTACACATAAGTCAGACAAAAGAGTATCAGATGAGAGAGCATCATATTTATTGTACATAGTTCAAAAGAGATTTTGCAAATACCAAAAACATTGAAAAACATAAAAGATCAAAAACATTCAAAAAAGATATTGTCTTGGTGAAAACCTAGCAAATAGGCACCTTGATGATAAAAAAGAGAAAAAAGAAGAGAAAAAAAATGAAAAAAAGAAAAAATACAAAAAAAATTGAAAAAAAGAAAAAAAGTGCCTTGGTGAAAACCTAGTTAATAGGCACCTTGGTAGCAAAAAAAGGAAAAAAGCTTTAAAAAAATTAAAAAATTAAAAAAAAAAGAGCTTGGTCTATCCAAAGGGTGAAAACTTGGTAAACAAGCGCCTTTTGTTCCCTTAAGTTTGTCTTTCCTAGTCACATGTGTACATATTGCATTTTCAACATCCCATTTGTAAACCTTCATTGCATCCGTCATTTGTACATAGTCATAATAAAGTTTTTCAGTCACATTATTGCATTGCCTACAGCCCTAAGTTGTCAAATGATCGCATTTATCACTTGGGGGCAGGAAAGGATTGGAATTTTGGTACCATATGGATTCAATAAGTGCTACAATCAGTCACATCAGAGAGAGATTCATCAGAATTTTAGAGAGCAATTTTTGTGAACCTTTGATGGTTATCATTGTTCACCACCCAAGTATTTGATCCTGCAACTTTTTCTGTAAGCCTTCATTGACTTTATTATTCGGGATTAAAAATTGACAAAACATCTTAAAGATCAGAATTCTTGGAAATACATTTTGAAAATCATGAAACATGGCAAAACACTTAAAGCTTTCTTTTGATAAATTTTTAGTAAATTGACTTTTTATCACCTCTTTTAGCTAATCGATGATGTTTCGACTAGATTGGCCATGATAAAGACGTGATATTTTCTTACCTTTGAGTGAATATTTTGAGGAAGATTCATCCACTTATGAGAATTCATCTAACGGCATGGTCATCAAAGAACCATCAAGGACTATCTCATAAGAGGAAGGATTAACCTTTTCTTGTTTACGCAAATGGATCCCTTGGCTATTTAGATCTTCCATATCTTAATACCAAAAATCCACTTGCAACATTGAATCCATTGACACCGGTATTCAGACTCCCATAGTTTGGTCGTCCAACTAGTGAGGGTTGTACCAGTTTCAAAATGAGTTTACCAAATAGTAATAAAAAGTGGTATTCATATCATCATGATGTGGTCAGTGATGATTGTACTAGCTTTTCAGTCCCGAAAATGCTCAATGATGAAAATTTATCCTCAAGGTATTTTTTTTTTGCTAAAAGCTGGTGACACTTAGGTGGCATTATCATGTTTAGATTAATTGCATTGCATTATCATGGAAATTTAATTGCATTTATTTATGGTTAATTTCCAAGGACAAAAGGGGGACACATCAATAAAACTTTTTTTGTTTCAAACATCAAAGAAATGGGGGGAGATTACATTCAAACATTCATTATAATCCTTGATTTTTAAAATTAAAAAAAAAACAACACATGTGAGATTATCTTTGCATTCATGCATAGCATTAATCATTAATCATTACTCATATATCAAAAAGAAATGAAAAGAAATCATGTTCCATACATCATGCATTCATAAAAATAGGAGTTAGCATTGCATACATCTAAATACTCGAAAATAAAAAACATAGGAACATACATATGCATTTCCATAAAACATTTTGCATCCATACATTGACAAACCAGAAAAGCATCTCATCAAAATCCATACATTATTGCACTCATTTATGTATATCATAAAATAAGATAACTGTATCCATAGCATAAATCATAAATGCATAACACATCACATAGTTGCATAAAAGATAATCTCATAAATCAACTCATCAAGAGGATCCAAGGAGTATATCATCATATATCATCAAAAAAGTGTTCATCAATGATCCATCAAATCAGTACATCAAGTATCAAGGTACAATATCATCAAAAGGGGTACATCAAATGTGTTGATTATTCAAATAACATGAAGTATGGAATAGAGGTCATCAATGATGGATGAATCTGTCAACAGACAATCATGATCCTATGGCACCTGGATCTCTACCATCTGGTGGAGGAGGAGGAACCTGAGAAGTACTCACTCTATCCTACCTCGGCACTACCACGGCTAACACAAACTATTGTAATAAGGAAGCAACCTAATCCAATCACCCTACAACAGTGGACATATCTGTCCTCAATATCTACATATCTTGGGATAATGAATCAATGCGACCATCCTATCCACCTTGTCCATGATCATGTGGTTGAGGGCCTGGTGGAAGCATCTGTGGAGCCTGATCCTGAGGAGCACCATCATCCTATTGATCATCATCTTGCTATGCCAAAGCTACTCATTGTAGTTGCACTAATGGATCTAAACTACCAGGAATCTATCTATCAACATCAACATGAGCCTGTCTCTGAGCTCTCTGATGTCTATGAACTCTATCCTGCCTAACTACTACTCTAGGATGAACCGTTGGGCCTGCATCAACCTGTATATCTCTGACATCACCCCGATCATGTCCATCACCATGAGGATCTCTACATCCTCATCCTCTCCTATGTCTATCACTACCACCAACGGCATGACCAACATCATGTCATCCAGTAATAGGCTCTTCTAGATCGGTAAATCAAGGAAACATGTTTTGAGCCCACCAATCTGCATACTCATGTGACATCCTAGCATTTGCAATACCTGTTAGTATCTCCCATCTGCACACAGTCATGCTAGCAATCTGATCTAAGGCAAATTGGTAGTCAATGCAAGGACCCCACATAGATATCTCTGCCTGTACTCGAGCGTATAGGGCATTGCCCTGAGGCATAACCTGTATCCTACCATACTATCTCAAAACTTTGCCAAAATAGAAGCACTCAATAGTAGTGGTAGTGCACCCAATCATCCAACGAGGGGCAAACATATAAGATAACTCATCCTCATCCTCTCTCCATCGATCACAACTAATGTAGGGACACCACTGAACCTGATCAATATCATCTAGCTGTTGGTGCCAATAGTCCAGATGACCCAAATGATGCTGAGTAACCATGCCTGTATGTAGAAAAGCAAAAGGATAACCACGGGGCCATCTCCTATTAGAAATAGGCCTAGTAATGGGAAGATGCTCCCATATCCATAACTAAAGAACAATAGCACCAGCTGACAATGATGCACTCGCCTGATAAACCACCTTGTGTAGATCATGATATAGCTGGGCTAAGATGCAAGAACCCTAATCAAACCATCGAGGATGTGCAAGCAAGTCCTCTAGTATCCTTCCCCAACCAATAGAAAAACTATGACCATGGCAGTCAGGAAGAAGTAAACCACTGATCAGAGCACCAAGGACGGCTGGTAACCTCAAAAAAGAAGCAAACTATGGCCATGTGATAGTATCCCCATCACCTATAGTGTTGTCCCTGAACACTCATCGGCAGAGAGTAGAATCATAAACAGAGTCGTAGTAGACCAACTCTCCTCTACAAGGAATCTGTAACAATCGATACACATCCTCTGGCATGATCATCATCTCTCCATATGGTAAATGAAAGGTGTTGTGGTCAAAGTGCCATCACTCCGCCACTGTAGTTAGTAACCCATGGTTCAGCTGAAACCATGGGAGATCAAGTAAAAAGCTCAAATTGCATCACTCAATAACGTGATACTCAGCAGCTGTGAGTGACTGACCTAAATCAATAACCCAAGATGCAACTGAATGGATGTATAAAGTAGGAAAGTGAGCCTGTTGGAAAAACAATAAGGGAATCATATCAGTATGTCATATCAAGGAATTATCTCAAGTCAATCTTGTCACAAGTATCAAAGTAATCACACCCATAACCATTTGTTCATGTCTCTGTATCCTGAGAATGAACTAAGTAGTATCAAAATCATATTGGTTTTCACACTGATTGATTTATCCTATCAATAACTATCCTATCTGGATTGACCAATCATATTTCATGATATTACTATTCTGATATCCTAAACTAATCATTTTGTTAAAAAGCAACATACCTAATGTAATCATTTCAATCAGTCCTCAAAAGTTATCAAATTTGGCATTAAAAGCAATCCGGTATACGTGCAAAAATTTTCAAAATTCACCAGGCATGATTTTCATCATGCGAGGTGACAATATATCTTAGGCGATAACCAAAATAGGTTAAGCGACATTATTATGGTGTTAGGTGACAGTTTACTTGCTAAGAGACAGTGAATCATGTAACGCGATAGCATAGCCTAGCCTAGGTGACATCAAATTTGTTAGGGTTCATATACGCGATAACCTAAATGAAAAGGGGCATTTTAACATAGCCTTAGGCGTGAGTATTTTGCTAACAGCTGAGAGTGGAAATTTCCTAGGTGGTAGTAAAACACATGGATGTGACAGAGGATAGCGCAGAGGTGCCAGTAAATTAGTCTACGCGGCATTACAAAACTTCTAGGCGACATTTTACATATTCAACGCAACGATGAAACAAGGAAATTGCCATAAATGCTAATAAATGCACCATAAATGTAAAGACAGAGTTGGGAATGACTTACCAGAGGTCCATACTTAGGCGGCCTCGCATATCTCTAGCACCTCTCGAATCTATGCTCCCAAATCGACACAACCATCTCGAAATTCACCAAAGGATCAGAGCAAAATTACCAAGGATGAAAGTAAAAATGAATAGTAAAACAAGGTTTATCAACCTATTTAAGGTGTTTTGACCTAATTTTGGAGGTGAAAATAAAGGTGAACCTAAATTGAGTAATCAAAACAAACTGGGGCATATTCTTCAAATCATGGCATATAATCAACTATTCAGAAATGAAAACATATTCTAAATCAATCATCATAAATCTTTTTCAAATCAAGAAATTAATATGTTTTAATTTCTGAGGGGGCATCAGGGTATTAAATTGAAGTAGCAATCAAACATCATGGAATCAGTGGGGCATCAAAAAAAATTTTATCAGAGACAGCAATCATATCACATCATATCAGAGGCAGCAATCAATCAATATCAGTGGCATAGCAGTGAATTAGTGAGCAGGACTTCAAGGAATCTTTGAATCAATGTTCTTCATACATCAATTCAAAGAGGGGCATTTGTAGACACACAAAATTGGATAAGTGCTTTTCACAATGCAATAAATCAATAAATGGCTCAAAAATCAATAAAATGCATTAAATCATCAAAAGGGATCAAAAATCAATAAAATGCATTAAATCATCAAAATGGATCAAAAATCAATAAAAGGGACATAATTAAATAAAGTTGAGCAAAATCAATTAAAACAAAGGAATTATTAAATAATGATGATAAATGATTAAATTGAAGCTTAAAAGGGCCAAAAACACTATATTATTGATTTTAATCAATTAATTGTATAGTTGTTTTAATCAAAAAATCAAAATGAACCTATTACCCTTGCATGGCTAAATTTAATTAATTAATTGAATTAAATGTTCCTAATTTCTTTCAACAAAGTGATGAACCAATAAAAATTGAGGACAAAAAGACATAAATCACTCAAACATTTAAATTGTCCAGAGATTTGAAACCATTTAAAGGCTTGTCCCCTCATTTGTCCCCCCATTTATGGACAATGCAAAGTTTTTGACTCAACCAAGGGATAACCATGATTACTTCACTCCACCCCCTACCCTTGGACATTTACTATAAATATGAGGCATTTTGGAGAGTATTTCCATCTTGGAATTTCATTTGCAAAGCATTGTTATTATAGGCATTTGAATAGCATTCTAAGAGCAATTTGAGCATTTTAGAGCAATTATCATTGTAGTTTGTCAATTTGAGGTAGATTAAGCATGGAATCATTATAGAAGCATTGTAAAAGCATAATATAAGCATAATTTCTCATTTTAGAAGTGTCACTAGTGAGGATTTAAGCTGAGAGCTTCATTTACCACTTCTTTCTAGAGAACCATGGGATAATATAGATTATAGTTTCATTTTAAAGTAGATTTGCATTGTATTTAGTTTAAATTGATGCTATTAGATCTTAATTCCATGAAGGTGTTAAACTCACACACACAAGAATTAGTACAGAAAGATCCTCATCTTTCTATTGTCGAGAGCTTAGTTGATCTAGCTGTCAAGCTAGAAGTAAAATTAGAAGCTTTGAAGATTGCCACATCTGATTGGGACTTTGCATTGCACATGGTTATGATGCTTCACAAACCATTTCTAGAGAAATATTACAATCTCACTACTGATGCAGGGGCATTCTTGGGTCCTCGGTGAATCTACATGGTGGTGTGTTATTATGGTTCTGTGTTACTCGGTTGCAGCTTTAACCAGTGGTCTCAATTATTGAAGGAAGCCCGGTCACTGAAGCAACTTGGTGAAACCTCTTGTGCTCAGTGGAATTGGTACTCGACGATGCCTATGTTTCTCGGTGATGCTTGGCATGGTCAATTGTTTCACTGGTGCTCGGTTGTTTCTCTCTAGCGCTCGATAGTTTTAGTTTACCTACTGGAGTTCTTGGTGATTTGGTTGGCTAACTTGGTGCATTTATTGTTGGTATCTTTTGTTGTATTCTCCTATGTAGATCTTGTGGCCGACATGGAGAATTAAATAATTGTAAGGCTATTTGAGAGCTAACTATTGTTGCATTTATTATTTGTTTGTTTTAGAAGCTGACTTGGCTTAGGAGTTAATTATTTCTTCCAGTCATCTTGTGGCTAAAGATTAGTATTTAAGGAGTGTTTGGAGAGATGTTTAAGGGGAGGTAGTAGTTTGGGGAAGTAGATTAGTATATCTAATAATCTTGGATCCTACGAGATATTGAAGATCAGATTTTTATCTGATAATTTGTAATAGAAGAGCTAGTGGTTGTTTGCTTGGAGACAAGGAGATCGCTTGGAGGCTTGCGAGCTCAAGTTCAAATCTGCCTTAGGGTTTCCATAAGTTGCTGAGTTATTTTAGAGCTGGACTAGCTAGGAGGTTGCAAAATTACTTTTGTAATTGATTTTAATTGGCCCTAACCCAAAAGGCCTTACAGTCAGGCATGTTAATGAAAATCTGATTTAAAGCATATCTTGTTGTGTTATTTTGATGTGGGTGTTTTGCTACCTATTTGGACTAACCTTAATTGGATTCTCCTTACTTGAACTATGTCAGGTGGTATCAGAGTTGAGTTGATCTTGTTCTTGAGTGAAGGTTGACCTAGAAAAGGTGGATCTTGAGAAGTTGATCTTGTTGGCGAAGAGATTGTATGATCTGAGTTTCAGATCCATGGCACTAAACTTTTGGAATCTTGACCTAGTTGTTCATGCAAGGTGGCAGGCTGATCTGACTTGCATATAACTTGGAGATTGTCACAAGGTGGTCGGTGTAGGGTTTGTTGTAGAGGTTTTTTTTTTTCTTATCTTTGAGGATGCCTTCGAGAAGATTGGACCCTAGAGTAATTGTAGATCTCTGTGATACTATGGAATCTAGGATTACAAAGAAGGTTAAATCTAATTTTAGATCGGAGATGGAATTAATGAAAAATGACATGATGGCTGAAATCTTAAGAGTTATGACTGGTGTACCTCAGAATCTTGGTACTGAGGATGGTTTTGAGGAAGTTGTTGAAGACTTTGAAGCTGTTGGATCTAGTGGTGATGATAGAGCCGATTGGAGGGATAGATCTGGCAAAGACAGAACTAGTTGGTTGCAGAGATCTGGAGCTCGGTTAAGTACTAGTTACCAAATGGAAGTTTCTAATTTCTCTAGTACTTTGAAATCTAAGAATCTGATTAATTGGATTGGTGAATTAGAAGACTTATTTGAGCTTGAATAAATTGAAGATCCTCTTAGGGTGAGGTTGGCATAGACTAAGTTGAAAGGACATGTTGCTCTTTGGTGGAAGCAATTACAAAGAGATAGAGAAGATGAAGGTGAAATGAAGATCAATCGGTGGAGGTTGATGGTAACTAAATTGAAAGCTAAGTTCATACCTATTGACTATGAGCTTGACTTGTTTAAGAAGTTGCAAAATTAGAAGCAAAAATATTTGACTATTGAAGATTATACCAAGGAGTTCTACAAACTTAATATTTGGTCTGGACACAGAGAACCTGGTAAGGAAAAGGTAGCTCGGTATGTAAATGGTTTAAGATTCAATATTTAGGATGAGATTGGTATGCTGAAGATTGATTCTATTGAAGATGCTTATCAGTATGCTCTGAGGGAAGAAGATAAGTTGAAAAGGAAACAACATGGTAATCCTCGAGGGAAGGAAAATATTGATCACTCGGTGAAGGATAAACTGACTGCAGAGGATGAACAAAAATCTGTAGAACCGAAGAAAAAGATAGTTAGAGTTATCTTTAAAGGTACTTGTTATAATTATGGTGAAGAAGGACATTGTTCTTTTGAGTGTACACAAAAGAAGCTTGGTGACTGATGGACTACTATGGTAAATGAGAATAATCAGAATGAACTTGAATCTGAGAACTTGCTGGTTCAACAAACATTTCTCGGTGCAAAGGTAGAACCTTGTCAGAGGAAAAACTTGTTTAGGACTTAGTGCAAGTATAGAGGTAAACTTTGTGATGTTATTATTGATAGTGGTAGTATTGATAACCTTCTTGCTGAGGACATGGTTTAAGAGCTTGGTTTGAAGAGAATGAATCATCCTTATCCTTATAGTATTGGATGGTTACAAGATGATCATTCTTTGGAAGTAAGGGAACAATGCTTTATTGATGTTCAAATTTGCCAATATAAGGTTCTTGTATTGTGTGATATTGTGGAGATGAATAGTTGTCATATATTGTTCAGTAGAGCTTGGCAATATGATTGCAGAGCTATGTATGATTGTGTGAAGAATGTGTTTACTGTTGAGAAGGATGACAAGAAGTTTTCCCTGATGCCTTTGTTGGATACAACACTCGGTAGGAGGAGTCTGAGTATTGGTAGCTGAGTTGAGTTATCAGATCTTGAAGGTATGGATGATCAATATGGAGAACATACTTGTATGTTATCAAGGAAAGACTTGAAAAGACAAAGGAAACAAAAGTGGAAGAGTATGCAAGCTGAAAAGTTGGAGGACTTGTATGTGAAGAACCAGTTTATGGTTTATTTGATAAATCTTGAAAGATGTTCTTCCAGCATATGATAACATCTTTTCAAACCTAGGGTGTCTTAGGCAGGGTCATTCTTGGGTCCTCAATGAATCTGCATGGTGGTGTGTTATTTTGGTTCTATGTAACTCGATTGTAGCTTTAACCGGTGGCCTCGATTATTGAAGGAAGCTCAATTGCTGAAGGAACTTGGTGAAACTCTTGTGCTCGGTGGAATTGGTACTCGGCGATGCCTATGTTTCTTGGTGATGCCTCATGTGGTCATTTGTTTCACTGGTGCTCAATTGTTTCTCTCTGGAACTCAGTAGTTCTGGTTTACCGACTGGAGTTCTTGGTGATTTGGTTGGCCAACTTGGTGCATTTATTGTTGGTTTCTTTTGTTGTATTCTCCTATGTAGATCTTGTGTCTGACATGGATAATTAAATAATTGTAAGGCTATTTGAGAGCTAACTATTGTTGCATTTAATATTTGTTTATTTTAGAAGCCAACTTGGCTTAGGAGTTAATTGTTTCTTCCAGCTGACTTGTGGCTGAAGATTAGTATTTAAGGAGTGTTTGAAGAGATGTTTAAGGGGAGGCAGTAGTTTGGGGAAGCAGATCAGTATATTTGATAATCTTGGATCTTGTGAGATCTTGAAGATCATATTGTTATATGATAGTTTGTAATAGCAGAGCTAGTTGTTGTTTGCTTGGAGACAAGGAGACTGCTTGGAGGCTTGTGAGCTCAAGTTCAGATCTTCCTTAGGGTTTCCATCAATTACTAAGTTGTTTCTGAGCTAGACTATCTAGGAGGTTTTAGAATTACTTTTGTAATTGATTGTAATTGGCTCTAACCCAGAAGGCCTTACAGTCAGGCATGTTAATCAAAATCTAATTTAAAGCATATCTTGTTGTGTTATTCCACTATGGGTGTTTTTCTGCCTATTTGGACTATCCTTAATTAGATTCTCCTTACTTGAACTATGTCACCTACCAACGAAGAACTTAAAATGACAAAAACAAGGGGGAAATAATACAATGACATGTTAAGTCACAAAGGGAGGTAACAAAATCAGAGAGCAAAAGAAGAACCGAATGGTATGACATACTCAGTTTTGTATATGTATATGTATTAGAGTGTATGTCATGTAAAGAAGTCTTATATGTACAAAATGTAAATTTGTTTTGTTTTGTAAGACCAAGTTAAGTTTTAGGGGGAGTATTATGTATACTTTTGTTAGTACTAAAGTACTCTTGTAAATGTAATGTAAATGTCATGACAAAGTGTTTTTTCCACTAATGTCAAAGGGAGAGATTATTGATCCCTATAGTTTTATTGTCTATTAGTGTCTTACACTTAGTCATTTTCTAGGAAATGTTGGTCGGTCATCACTGCAACCGAGTCATCATGTATAGGCTGAGTCATGTATTGTACATTTATTGAGCAGTAGTCACTGTCGAGTAAATCAGTGGTCACCAAGTACTTTTGCATTAACTGAGTCAGTTTTTGCTAAGTTATGTAAAGAAGACTATGTCAAGTGCCAGAGTTTAGAGAGCAGTAAATGTCGAGTGCTAGAGACATCCAATACCGAGCAAGCTAGAATTGACAAATGTGTTTGTTATGGCACAAACACTTAGGTAAACCATTTTGGCTGACATCTAAATTTTGTTTACTATTTATTGAGAAATCACAGAGCTGATTATGCTTATATTTTTTAATCATTAATCCCTATGTATTGTATGGAACCAATCAGAACTAGGGAAAGGTTAAGGGGCAAAATGAGATAATCTAGATCGTAGATCCTAAATCTTGGACGAAGTCAATTGTCTATATAAGATGAGATCTGGACCCTAAAATGTAATATGTATGAGAGGAGTATGAATGAAAGAATATAAAACTAAGAGAATATCTTCAACCAGTGAAGTATTCTAATAGAGTTCAGTGACCGAGCAGAATAGAGTCAAGCAGTGAAGAGTAGAACAAAGATATACTTGATAGATAAGATCAAATCAATACTAGAAGGAGAAGATCTGTAATCAACAAATACAGTGCATACCAAAGGATCAGGTATTGAGACATTCTAACATGTGTATCATCTTTAATCTCTTAAGAGAGTGGTTTTAACCAGCCTTAGTAATCTCTTAACCATGTGCTTACTTAGTTGTAAGTTATAAATCCTTTTGCAAGGTAGATTGCATAAATCTTATAGCTCTTAACAGGGCAGACCTCTCATAGGGTAGATCATATTTTGTGATCAAATTTTGTAGCCCTAACAGGCAAACTTTATACTATAGTAGTAAATATTTTTGGGTGTCATCCCCACCCCAATTTTACCTTTCAAGGGTTTTTGGGTAATCAAAATCAAGGTGTTATGAGTATTTTCATGAATGATGTTTAGTTTATTAGTTTCATTACATTGATGAAGTTTATGATAATGCTATGCAAGTTTTTAGTAATGTTAAAATGGTTCAATAGGTGATATCTGATTCAACCCCCCCTCTCATTATCACATTTCCCAAATAGATTTCCAACATGCTTTTGGTCTCTTAATCTAAAAATTGGCAGAATTTAAGTTGTTTTTAGCTAAAATAGATTACTTAGATACCTTGGTTATATTCTTGACTAGTAGAGTTGTTCACTTGTCTAAATTTCTCTTGGCTATCTCATCTTATCTTGGCTTTATCTTTGAATTGATACGCAATTGTATCTTACCCGCAGCTTAGGCACTTCGTGACAAATCATCTTAATATCTCTCTTTCTCTTTTTCTTTGCTTTTTGGATAAGTGAACACTTCACTTTTCTAGGATAGACATCAAGTTGTCTTGTGTCATCTTAGTCATCTCTCTACACTCTTATTCATGCCAATAAAAACTAGATACCAAATTAATTAAGGGAAGAAACCAACAATCAACTTTGGTGAATTACCATTTCCCAGTAGGCATCAGCGTCATCACGACAAAGACCCTCAAGTTATCTTTGACAAGGAAGAGGAAAATACATAAATTTGGTTTGATCCATTTGGAAGTACTTTTGATAGAACTTGTGAGACACCTATTGCCTCATCGAAATCTAAAAATAGTCTATCTTTCACCATGTCTAGAGAAGAACATAACAAAAGATTCAATGACCTTTGCGATAAAAATTAGAGATTAAGATGAATTGAATTGGAAAGAAAAGTATGCATGGAAGAACAAATAGCCAAATTGGCTCAATAATTTAACAAAAATTTCTATAATGAAAATAATGGGAATGGTGGAAATAATTCACCATGAAGATCCCCTCCAAGATCTCGACGCAATGGATATGATTCACCTTCGAGATCTTCACATTCTAGAACAAAAAATGGTAACAATACAGAGTAGGAAATTACTGAATAAGAGCTCCTAAGTTTTCAACAAGATGATCTTTACCAAAATCTTATGTTGAAAACATTAGAACAAAATGGTGATCAATACATTTTACACCTAGCTTCTAGAGGATTCAAGCTTCCACATGACTTTGATGTTGAGGGATTAATTCAGAAAAGGGAACCCTCAACTTTAGAAATTGTCATGAAGGAAATACAGAATTTGAAAAGTGAAATGTCAAGCTTAAGAAATGAAACAAAGAAGCCTAAATAATCATTTTCTATGGAATCTATATGTGAATTACATTTTGACAAGAATCTATATATGATTCCTTTCCCGAGGGATATTGAGATCCCTACGTTTAACAAATACGATGATAATGAAGATCCACATGATCATGTCAGATAGTTTTATGCTCTAAGTATGTATTTCATGCATGATGCCACTTATCTTATGTGACTCTTCCCTGGGAGTCTAAGTTGCCAAGCCATGGAATGGTTCATAAAGATTACACTGACAGTCTCAACCAATGCTGAGAAGGGAGGGGTGAATCAACACCTATAAAAATTTATCCTAATTTATCTAATGAAGTATACTTAACTGTAAGCTAAATAGATTCAAGCATAAAATATTATCAAGCAAACAATCACACAATGACACCAGATTTATCACATAGAAAACCAATTTGGGTGAAAAGTACAGTGTGAGGAGACCTCACAAATTCTGCACTCCTTTGAAGTGCACCTTATTAGGAGCCTTCCTTGTTAAAGGATTACAACACACTATTAGATGTGACTCAGTCAAGGGATTTGTTACAATAAGGCCAATTAGTGCCTGCCTTGTTAGAGGACTTAGAACACCTTACAAGATGTCATCCAATTAAGGGATTTGATACAAGGGACCTATTAGATTCCACCCAAATACTAGGATTTTACTATTGTAATTGCTATAAAATAATAGAAAGATTAACCTTTTATAAATGGCTTTCATAGCCTGATAAGATCTTTGTTTATGCTCAACTAAGAAGCATCACCGGTCACCGCAGGTGTGTTTCTCTTCTACTCTTGTGCTTCTCTACACACTCTCCTCTTTCTTCTTCTCCTTGCTATTTACCCTAGCTTCTTTAAGTGTACAGGTTCACTCTTTTCTTTGGTAGAATGAAGGAAAATCATATTCTCAATAGGCAGAAGAATGTATAGATTTCTTGCCCTAATTTCACCTCTCATGCATGACCTAACTTAAGATCCCTTTTGGATACATCACTCAGTGGATTATTAGTTCACTGAGGAAACATCTGATGCATGCTCTTGCTTTATCCGCTTTATGAAGAAAATAATAGATGTGTTTCAAGCACCTTTCCTTCACAAGAGATAACTCCATGTTTTTAAAGCCATAGATTTCAGCTTTAAAACCTTCCAACGTGCCTCAAACTAATCACCATGGTAACTCAAAGTCTTCCAAATTTAGTGCAGTAAATCCTAGTCAAAGAGTTGGTTGAAACAAATAGTTGACTCTGACTTCCTTGGTTCATCGTAACATACTAAAGTCTTTTCTTGATCGGTTGAGATCCTTATGTTGTGAACAAGTAAGAGCTTTAACCAGTCATTGTTCCTTCCTTTGCTTACCAGTTGTTTATTGTCACTGGTTGTGTTGTTGACATCGGTTTGCACATTTTCTTCCTTTGTGCTTATTGACACCGGTTGTATTTTGGTCCTTGGTTGACGGTTGAATTCTCCTTTCCTTGATTGAATACATTACTCAGTTGTTGAGACTTTTTGTAGTGACCGGTTTCTTTTGATTACAATCTTTTCTTTCTTGCATACGATCACTGGTTTCCATCAGTTGCCAAACCAGCCTCTTGTCAAATAGATCTCCTTAGATCTTTGGACCTTAGATTGAGATGACAAAGCATCTCTTTTCTCTTTTCTCTTTTTCCAATCAATGACAATACTTAATTGCCATGTACCGATAGCAGGCTTACCGATTACCATCTCTTGATGCCAACAATCTCACCCTTTGGCATTGATGGTAAAACCTTGATGGGAAATCATATCACCTATCTTGTGTGCAACCATCTCTGTGTTATTGCTACTATCGGTCATCTACCAGTTTATTTGACAAACTCTCCCCCTTTTGACAATAATACCAAAGGCTAGTAAAAAAATACTTCCTTTATCTAATCTTCTCCCCCTACAAGTAGCAGTACTTTTCATTAGTCCAAAAAAGATGAGGTGGAACCCTCTATTGAAGCATAATGAACTGATGATCCCCTTTGGTAGTTTACTTATGATCAGGGAGGGGTATAAACCCTAGTTTACCTCTGAGATACTCAAAAGTAATCTTTGATAATAGCTTTGTGAAGATATCAACAATATGTTCTTTGGTGGGAACACACTCCAATCTTACCTCTTTATCTTGTACTAGCTCTCTCAAGTAATGATACTTGATGGAAATGTGCATTATCCTAGAGTGAATGACAAGGTTTTTGGATATGTTGATTGCACTGGTGCTATCACAGTAGATTACAATCAGTTCAGGTATTTGTTCCTAGATTCTTTCCAAAATTTGTTTGATCTAGATCACCTGTGTGAAGTTGATTGCAGCAGCAACATATTTAGCTTCTATAGTTGACTATGAAATGCAGTTCTATTTCTTACTTGTCCAAGATACAATCCTCCCACCGAGAAATAATGTGCCTCCGCTTGTGCTCTTTTTGTCATCAATGTTGCCAGCCCAGTCTGCATCAATGTAAACCTTTACTTCGAAGCCTCCCTTCTGAGGAAACCACAAGCCATACTCCTTAGTACCCTTTAGGTATCTAAAAATTCTCTTTACTATTATCAGATGTATCTCTTCAGGGTTAGCTGAGAATCTTGCCACTATGCCAACTACATGTGCAATGTCTGGTCTACTATGAACAACATACTATAATTTTCCTATCATGGACCGATACATTGTTTCATTTACTTCTTTTGCATCATCCTCCTTTGATAACTCTAGATTAGTTATCATTGGATTTCCAAGTGGTTTAGATTCTTCAAGTCCAAAAGTCTTAAGAATTTCTTTTATATACTTGGACTGAGAGATAAAAATACCTTCTTTTAGTTGATGGACTTGTAGTCCAATGAAGAATTTTATGGCACCTATCATAGACATCTCAAATTCTTTCTTCATTTCTTGAGCAAAGGCTTTTCTCATCCTGTCATCTCCTCCAAAGATGATATCATCCAAAAATATCTCAGCAATTAGATTTCCATCTTTTCTGGTCTTGAGATACATGTTTCTGTTGTCCCTAGTTCTTTTGAATCCTATGGTCATAAGGTATTAATTCAACCTCTCATACCAAGCCCTTAGAGCTTGCTTAAGCCCATAAAGAGCCTTTTTCAGCTTACATACTATACCACCTTTGTGTGAAAATGTGAAGCCTTCTAGTTGTTCAATGTAGACTTCCTCCTCTAGTATTCCATTCAAGAATGTAGACTTGACATCCATCTAGTATACTTTAAATTTCTTGTGAGTAGCATAGGCAAGAAGAATTCTCACTCCTTCCAATCTAGCCACTGGTGCAAAATTTTCTCCATAGTCCAGTCCAGCTTCTTGGGCATACCCTTTGTAGACCAGTCTTGCCTTATTTCTTATTACTTTCCCTTCTTCATTCAGCTTGTTCCTATAGACCCACTTGGTCCCAATGACATTCTTGTCTTGTGGTCTTTGCACAAGCACCCATGTGTCATTCTTCTAAATTTTCTCAATTTCTTCCTGCATGGCCTTGACCCAATTTTCATCATCTAGAGCTTCCCTGGTGGATTTGGGCTCTATACAAGAGAAAAAATAGATATTATCTTTGGCCTTTTTCCTGGTCAAGATATTTTCATGTTTGTAACCAACTATATTGTTATTAGAGTGATATGTGACATACCTTGGGAGAACTAGTCACTATTCCCGGTCAGGTTCTTTCGGTTGAGCAATTTCTTCATCATGGTTCTAAATAGCTTCTTGTTCACCATCCTGTGTTGACTTGTTAGCTTCAGATACATTCTCCTACTCCAGATGTTTGTTCATATATTATTCTCTTTCATCTTTGGTTGTTGCTTCATTGAACTCAAAAACATTTCCTTCATTTTGACCTTCCAGACTATCATAATCATTATGACTAGTCTTCTTAATCTATTCTGAAGATTCATCAAATTTTACATTGATGCTTTCAATTATTTTACATGTTCTCCTATATAGACATCTATAGGCTTTGTTTTTGGTAGAGTAACCCAATAATGTTCCTTCATCACTCTTGGGATCAAACTTCCTAGAGTACATATCTCTTTTGATGTAACATTTACTACCAAAGATTTTGAAGCAACCTACACTAGGGGTATGATTGAACCATAGTTCATAGGGGGTCTTATCAGTTCCCTTTCTTACTTGAACTCAATTGAGTGTGTAGACAGAAGTGCTAATGGCTTCTCTCCATAAGTGATGAGGAAGATCCTTCTAAATCAACAGGGTTCTTGCATAGTCAATCAGCGTCCTGTTTCTTCTTTATGCTACTCCATTTTGCTGAGGAGTCCTTGGTGCAAATAGCTGCCTCTTTATGCCATGTTCCTCATAGTAGTGAGTGAACTCTTGAGAAGTGTATTCTCCTCCTCTGTCTGATCTCAGACACTTCAAGCTTTTATCAATCTCCTTTTCCACTCTAGCCTTGTAGATTTTAAACATGAGAAAAGCCTCTAATTTCTCTCTAAGAAAGAATGTCCACATCATTCTTGAGAAGTCATCTACAAAGAGTGTGAAGTATCAGTCTCTGTAATATCTCTTTCTCTTCATCAGTCCACACAAATCTATGTGCACAAGATCTAGAACATTTTCAGCAGAGAAGGATTTACTGTTGAAACTTGTTCCTGTCAATTTTCCTAACTGACAATCTTTAGAAACACCTTTTATGGGTTTTGTAAGCTCAAGGAGTCCTCTAACCAATTTTTTTTTGCTCACCTTGACAATACTATCAAAGTTTATGTGGTAGAGTCTCTTATGCCATAACTAACTATTGTCTTCTTTGGATATAAGACATATTTTGCTTGATTCTCCTTTGACTGAGGCTATGAGACAAGCTCCTTCCATTGAGTCTAGGTAGAATAGATTACCTTTTCTCTATCCATCGGTTGCAACATGAGTTCCAAATGGATTCATGACTGTACAGGAACCTTTTCCAAATTCCAATAGGAATCCTTTGTTTTTCAATTGTGCAACACTCATTAAATTGTACTTGAGTCCTTCAACCCAGTACACATCTTCACAGACATCATTGTTGCAAAGTGCAATAGAACCTTTACCTTTGATGGTACAGGGAGCATTATTTCCAAAGGTTATTGATCCACTATCATTGAGCTCCAAGTTTATAAACTTGTTCTTATCACCGGTCATGTGGTGAGTGCATCCACTATCACTGATCCAATCATCATACTGATGAGATCTTGAGATAAGTGTCATTTCACTTACCACTAGGCTCTCCTCTTTTATTACAACAAATGCAATTTTTGGATCCTTAGAGTCTTCAAATTCATTATTTGTGACTCCTTCCTCTACAAGATAGCATTCCTTCTTTGCTTTGCTCTTGAACCAGTCTCTCTTATCTTTATTATCATTATCAGGACATCTTGCAGCAATATGTCCTATCTTGCTGCAAGAGAAGAATTTCAAAGGAAGCTTTCCTTTGTACTTCCCTTTCCCTCTAGGGAATCTCCTAGCAATGAGTGCTTAAAAATCATCTTGCTCCATCTTTTCTGAGAGCAGATTCTCAACAAGATTACCAATCTTATCGGTAGAGCAGTTACCGGTTTCTCTTCCCTTTTTGGTGGAAGAGATGTTGACAGAAGACTTAAAATCTACTTCCTGAATGGGTAATCTATTATCAAAATTACTTAATTCAAATGCAGTCAACTTACCGATTAGGGAGTCTAGAGTGACTTGATCTATAGTCACCAATCTGAGCTCTTAAATAGTAGAGATCTTGATGGCATATTGAGGTCTGAGCATTCTTAGTATTTTTCTAACCACCTCCTCTTCACTAAGCTTACCTCTAGTGCTTTTGATGGAGTTGATCACTTCTTTGATTCATTTGTTGTATTGTTTAATTTCTTCTCCCTCATTCATCCTTGTGTCATTGTACTTTACTTTGAGGCTTTCAACCTTGGCTCTTTGAACATTTGGGTCCCCTCCACATACCTGTTGCAACTTAGCCCACATCTTTTGAGAAGAATCTAGGTGCTCAATCTCAGCATAGACATGATTAGGTAGTGTGTTGGTTATCATGTCCATAGCAGTCATCTAATCAGTTTTGATCTTCATTTCATCAGGTGTCAGAGTGCCAGTGGGTTCATTGTAATAAGTGGTAACATGGGTCTAGTATTGATCTCTGGTGGTCTTCATGTACAACTTCATTATGTTGCACCATAGAGTAAAGTTTTCCTTTGAAAACTTCAGTCCTTCCTTTCTCATCATCTTGACTTTTTATTTATGTGGTTAAGTGGTAAAGAAAATAAAATTGGCTTTGATACCAATTGACAGTCCCAATCGGTGCTGAGAGGGGAGGGGTGAATCAACACCTATAAAAATTTCTCCTAATTTATCTGATGAAGTATACTTAACTGTAAGCTAAATAGATTCAAGCATAAAATAGTATCAAGAAAACAATCATATGGTGACACCAGATTTATCACGTGGAAACCCAATTTGGGTGAAAACCACAGTATGAGGAGGCCTCACAAATTATGTACTCTTCTGAAGTATGCCTTGTTAGGAGCCTTCCCTATTAAAGGATTACAACACATTATTAGATGTGACTCAGTCAAGGGATTTGTTACAATAAAGTTGGTTAGTGCCTACCTTGTTAGAGGACTTAGAACACCTTACCAGATGTCACCTGGTTAAGGGATTTGATTCAAGGGACCTATTAGAGTCCACCCAAATACTGGGATTTAACTATTGTAATTGCTAGAAAATAATAGAAAGATTGACCTTTTACAAATGGATTTGCATAGCCTGATAAGATATATGTTTATGCTCAACTAAGAAGCATCATCGGTCACCACAGGTGCATTTCTCTTCTATTGTTGCACTTCTTTGCACACTCTTCTCTTTTCTATTTACCCTAGCTTCTTTAAGCGTACAGGTTCACTCTTTTCTTCTACAGAATGAAGTAAACTCATATTCTCAATAGGCAAAAGAATATATAGATTTATTGCCCTAATTTCACCTCTCATGCATGACCTAACTTCATATCCCTTTCAGATACATCACTCGGTGGAGTATTAGTTCACTGAGGAAACATCTGCTGCATTCTCTTGCTTTATCCGCTTTATGAAGAAAATAATAGATGTGTGTCAAGCACCTTTCCTTCACAAGAGATAACACCATGTATTTAAAGCCATATATTTTAGCTTTAAAACATTCCAATGTGCCTCAAACTGATCACCGTGTTAACTCAAAGTCTTCTGGAATTAGTGCAGTAAATCCTAGTCAAAGAGTTAGTTGAAACAGATAGTTGACTCTGACTTCCCTAGTTCATCATATCATACCAATTTTTTTTCCTGATCGCTTGAGATCCTCATGTTGTGAACATGTAAGAGCTTTAACCTGTCACTGTTCCTTCCTTTTCTTATTGGTTGCTCGTTGTCACCGGTTTATATTGTTGACACCAATTTGCACCTTTTCTTCCTCTGTGCTTATTGACACCGGTTGTATCTTGGTCCTCGATTGACAATTGAATTCTCCTTTCCTTGACTGAATACATTACTTAGTTGTTGAGACTTTTCATAGTGACCAATTTCTTTTGATTACGGTCTTTTCTTTCTTGCATAGGGTCACCAATTTCCACCGGTTGCCAAACCAGCCTCTTATCAAATAGATCTCCTTAGATCTTTGGACCTTAGATTGAGATGACAAAGCATTTCTTTTCTCTTTTCTCTTTTTCCAATCAATGACAATACTTAATTGCCATGTACCGGTATCAGGCTTACTAGTTACCATCTCTTGATGCCAACATACACCTCCACTTAAGTCTTTTGAAGAACTTGTGCAAAGATTCATACAACAATATTCTTACAATAATCAACATCCAGAGACTATGCTTGACTTATGCAATATCAACAAAAATCAAGGTGAACCCTTTGTCACATTCTTGCACAGATGGAGAAAGTTGCACTCAAGATATCCATGACAACTTCCTAAAAATGAAAAGATTGACATCTTTGTCAATAATCTTATTCCTAAATTGCACTATGACCTTAGAAAGCAAGTTTTCTTCACTTTTAATGATATGATCAAGAGTTCCTTTTTCATATAATATATCTTGGTCAAAAAAGGTGAAATCACTTTGAATAAAGATAAATCTAATGCCAACAATGGGTACAACAAAGATAAGAGAAAACCCTGGAACAAGAATAAGCATATGGTTAACGATGGTGTTGTTGATGAAACTAAGTCTAAGAAGCCCATCTTTAACTTGGTCAGTGCTATCTTAATGACTCAACAACAAGAGGCTACAAAATCTAATGACTCTAATAAGACTAGACTTCCATGGGCACCTAAGCCTAAAAGATATTTTACACTTTTGGGAGATTCATATGATGTGATACTTAAGACACTATTCTCCAACAAGATTATCACATTGATAGAATTTACTAAGCCTTATGAACTTGAGGTAAAACCCAAATGGTGGAATGATAATCATTACTACGAATATCATAAGAACAAAGGACATAAGACTGACAATTGCATAATGCTAAAGCATGTTATCCAGGACCTTATTGAGAATGGAAAATTTGGAGTAGATGGTCTTGTCAAGAATTCTAATCACAAAGCTTTTAAAGAACCACTCCCTAAGTATGGTAAAGGGGAGGCATCAACATCTAAGAAGGAAGAAGGGGCTAAGATCAATTATACCTACACGAACAATGATAATGTCATCAACATGCTTGAACCAATGAATGAAAGTATTAATATGGTGAGAGATAATGGACCCAACTATGATTTTCATTTTGATGAGGTTCCTAAGGTCATCTTGAGGAGGGTTAATTATTCCATGCAACCTCACCATTCTAATGAGTCTAATCACATGATAATGCTTAGGGGTGTTGATTCTTCTTCACCTAAGGAAAGTCTTAACGTTGTTACCAAAAGTAAACCTAAAGTCATGCTCAAAGGTTTGAACTCTTCAAAATAAGAAAATCCTAAGCAATTGACTTCTTCTAAGCAAAACACTACTTCTAATAAGTCTATCTACAATCTATTAGATCAACTCCAAAAAACTCCAGCTTAGATTTAAATATTTGACTTAATAGAACTATCACCAATGCGTGGGGAAATATTAAAGAAGGCCTTGCAAATAGTTAGTGTCCCTAAGAACATTAACATTGATCAATTCTAGAATATGGTTAACTATATCATTGCCTTACATTACCTTTCCTTTTCAGAGGAAGATGATTGTTAAAAATGATAAAGAACAAATAGGAAATTGTTTAATCCAAGAGCAAGGAGTTAGGAAACAATACCATGAATTTGCACAATAACTAGGAGCATACACCAACAAGGTAAAGAGGAGACAAGAATTTGAAAGGGGAAAGCTAAGAAAACCCCTTGTGAATTATGAATGAGGCATGAAAATCCTAAAGAGAGAGAGAGAATATGAGCACTTAGCTCAATAGAATATGATAGAACTATGAAAGAGAGAAATTGAGAGAGTTGTGAGAAAAGCTTGATAAGTGTGTGGAGAAATATCTCTATATGTAGAGATAAGTGAAGGAGTTCAAAAAGTAACTCCCATGTGCATGTAAGCCACATTCATAAGTGTGTGAGCCACTTGTGCTATTTCCTCTTAAGGAGGAATCTAGGAATAAAAGGAAATTACAAATAAATATTATGTCCTCACACATGGAAAAGAGGACAAGTGTTCATGTAGGGATTCTATAGGAATCTCCTACTTACATAATAAATAAACTAAACTAAACTACCTTGGTTTATAATATATTCACCAAGGAAAGATTATACTTCTAACATCCCCCTTTAATCTTTACTTGGGGAAATGAGCTTGATGGGTATGAGACCCAAATAATTACAGTAATCTGCAACATGTTCATGGTTGTGAGGCACTTTCTTTGGTAAAACTGAACTTCTTATGTAGCATGGTGAGAGAAAAATCTGAATGCTTTAAAGATGTGGATTCACATTGTTGTTGGTCTAAGTTGTCAAAAGGAGTGTCTTCATAATCTACATCATTATAACCTGAATCTAGAAAACAAGTACTTCTAGTGGATTGCCCACCTAGATTTGAATTAGTAAATGTATAATCTGAATAATAACTTTCAGAATTTAATAGAAATTTTGCATCATTATCAGAATCAGAATCAAAGGTATTATAACAAGAATTTGAGTCAAAGGTATCAAAACTAGAATTTGAATCAAAGGAATGAAAATGAGAATTTGAATGATAAACAGCATTTGAATTATAACCAGAATTTGAATGATAACCAAAATTTAAATTAAAAGCAAAATTAGAATCTTCTTTCATAGTAGGATCATCATAATTCATGTTAGGATCAAAAACATAACTTGAATCATCATCAAAAGGGTCATTTGAATCATCAGAATTATAAGCAGGATTTGCAACATCAAAAACATAATTTGAAACAATAGAATCATCTTTCATAATATTATCAACATTTTCCTTAGAATCAAAAGCAGAATTTAAATCTTCAAAATCAAAATAATAGAAATCATTATCAAAAGCATGTATGTCAGTTCTAGCATCATCTTTAGGATTAGAATCAAAACTACTTTGAATATCATCATTTGCATTAGTTTCATCAAAATTTTCAAAAAGATTAGGATGCATATTTTCTACACAAACAGTAGGATTAGGAAAAGGAATAATGGATAGGTCATGAGAAGCAGTTTTATGCAAGGAAGGTAAGGTCACATCTAGGAAAGTGGATATAATGTCATTTTCTTTATCAAGTATTTCATCAAAGGATACATAGGGAGCATTATGTAATTTACCATTTGGAACAAACACATCTCTAAAACCTTCAACTTTGCAACTGTCATTATTAGCCAATTGAATTGGAATGTTAGATGTATCAGGTTCAATAATCCATTAGACATAACATGTTGAGATGCATTATGCTCAATAATCCATTTAGGTGCTTTAAAATAGGTAGTAAAAGCAGAACGAGATTGATTTCCATTAGAGTAATTTTGAGAATTTGGTTGATCATTTTTCTATTTCTTAAAACAATTATGAATTAAATGACCATTTTTACCACAATAAGTGCAATAAGGCCTATTTGAAGGGTTATTATTATTGTTATTATTATTATTATTAGATCTTTGATGATTTTGATTATAGTTGGAATTGTTTGATCTCTGATTATTTTGATTGTTATTTGAATTATTACTAGCTCTATTATTATGAGTTTGGGAAACATAAGCATATTCATGAGATTTCAATATACCAAATTGAATTAGTTTAGCCTCCTCTTGACGCAACATAGTTTGGAAAATAGCATAAGTTAATTGAGTTGCTAAAGAAGGAATAGCTAACTGAGAATAGATATTTGTAATAAATTGCTGAAACTGCCTAGGTAAACATTTACGAATTATAATATGAATTATCCTCAAATCAGAAAGAGGAACTTGTAATCCAGTGAGTAAATTTTTAATTGAATCAAACTTGAGCAAGAAATCATCAATAGAATTAAAATCTGTATACCTGAGGTCTTCAAGTTGGTCTTGAAGCTGTATTTTACAGGTCTCATCTGCACTGTCATAGGTGTTTTTCAAGATGTCCCAAGCTTGATGGGCTTCTGTACAAGATGAGATAAGGACATATAGTTTAGGACTTAAGGATATGCCAATTAAACCAAGGGCTTCATCATTCTTAGCTTGCCAAGCATCTTGGTCAGCTTGAGAAGCAGTGGTAGTGGGTTTAATGCTGGCATTAGTGGCAACATCTAACAGATGGCGGAATCTGAATATCCAGGTCATATGATTTTTCTAGGCATGATAGTTGGTGCTAGTTAGTTTGATTTCAGGCAGTAGGGTAGACATGTTGGGGACAGGAATAGAGCAGAAAGGACAGGGAAGTTGGAAGAGAAAACACTCGAACAGAATAGAAACAACAAGTTAAGCTAACATAAGTTGCATGCAAAGAAAAAATAAAAATGAAAACACAATAAACCTGCAAGGAAACGTTAGATAATACTAAAAAATGAACCTGCAAGAACGTTAGCCAAAGCTGGTAAGAAAAAATAAAAGATTGAATCTAAAAACTTTAATACAAAACTTGAGTTTAAAAAAGGAATTGAATCTAATTAAAAATAATAAAAGAACTAAATCTAAATCTAATTGAATCTAAAATAAAAAAACTAAATCTATTGGTTTCTGTAGCACAGAAGTTCCTGTAGCACACCAACTTCCTGTAGCAAAACCTGCAAACTAGATGAAATGTATAGATCCCTACGGAACAGAGGTTCCTGAAGCAGAAATGGATCCTGTAGCGAAAAGTAAGGTGGCTGAGGTTTGAATAAACAAACCATGCAACGTTACAAAAATAAAATCACTTTCAATAACAGAGTATAATCGAATAATATGCTTTGAACTATTGTCGATGCTCCTTTTTAATACTCCACTTAGGGTTTGGTACGCGGTTTGCAGGAAAAAAATGGGTGAAGAATGATAAAAAAAGCTCACGCAAGGGCGGATAGGAAAGGAAATTAAAAGGATTTGAAAGAAAATGCTCGGATAAAAAAATGATAAAAAATGTTGACTGCGAGGGGAAGGTGACAGAAAGAAATGAAAAATAGAACGCTACCTAAAAAATGCGCGGGCTCCCAGAAAAAGAAGAATGAAGGAAAAAAATGCCGAAAAGAATAACGGCGGGCGAGAAGAAACCGTGGAGACGGGTGGGATAAAACACAGGCAAGGGAGGTCACGACTCCCACTCTAACAAAAAGAAAGAATGCGGGTGGGAAGCAGCAGAAGCTAGAGAACAGGGCTGAACGCCAAAACGCTGCAGGAAGATGCCAAACACAAGCGAAACAAACCAGAGAAAAAGCAAAAAAAAACCCACGAACCAAAGATTTAAGCAAAAAATGCTGTGCACAGAGGATAACTAAGAATTATTGGAGCGCATGCAAAGAACAACGAATGGAATAATGAAATCACAACCCAAAAAACATGCATAAAACATACATGAGCGGGCTCAAAAAAGAAATTGCTAGAAAAAAAAGGAAACGGCGACAGAAAAAATGGTTATTGCAAATTGGAAAAAGGAAAGATTACTAACTATTAAAAGAAAGTGCGGTAGGAAGTGAAACGGATACTGACGCACTGACCAAAAGATATTAGATAAACCAATAATAAAAGATGTGACAGGAAGATGAAATAGATACTGTCGCTCTGAAAAAAAGATTATTGTTTACTAAATAAAGTCAAACAAAATTTGAAAGCAACGGATACCAACCCACATGTAATGAATAATGATAGAGTTAGGTTAGTAAGTAACAAAATAAAGATATTCTAAAATATTTTTCACCACCAAACTAGAATGCAAGAATTGAAATTAAAGAGATTAATTGAAAAATAGGTTTTGGCGGTAAACCATCCAAAACTTAAAAAATGAATTTTCTCTCTTAAACAGATTTATATAAAAAATTTAGAGAACTCTCTCAAGAGTCTCCGATTTGGAGTGCTCCAAGATATGGTATGTCCTTCACCTGTACACTCAAAAAAGGATTAAACCAACCTACTCTGATACCATGTTAAAAATGATAAAGAACAAATAGGAAATTGTTTAATCCAAGAGCAAGGAGTTAGGAAACAATACCATGAATTTGCACAATAACTAGGAGCATACACCAACAAGGTAAAGAGGAGACAAGAATTTGAAAGGGGAAAGCTAAGAAAACCCCTTGTGAATTATGAATGAGGCATGAAAATCCTAAAGAGAGAGAGAGAATATGAGCACTTAGCTCAATAGAATATGATAGAACTATGAAAGAGAGAAATTGAGAGAGTTGTGAGAAAAGCTTGATAAGTGTGTGGAGAAATATCTCTATATGTAGAGATAAGTGAAGGAGTTCAAAAAGTAACTCCCATGTGCATGTAAGCCACATTCATAAGTGTGTGAGCCACTTGTGCTATTTCCTCTTAAGGAGGAATCTAGGAATAAAAGGAAATTACAAATAAATATTATGTCCTCACACATGGAAAAGAGGACAAGTGTTCATGTAGGGATTCTATAGGAATCTCCTACTTACATAATAAATAAACTAAACTAAACTACCTTGGTTTATAATATATTCACCAAGGAAAGATTATACTTCTAACAATGATAAATCCTGAAGCCATCCACACAATCTTACCTTGCACATTGAGATTCAAATCTATCGAACCTGAGTCAAATGTGTGTTAATAGATAATGGCGTTGGACTGAATATTTGTTCTTTCAATGTAATCAAGCAGTTGGGATTATCAAAATTTTCCATTGATTTAAGGAAAAAGATCACTATCAAGGCTTATGATGAAGTTGAGACGTCCTCTAAGGGACTAATTGTGCTACCCATTTGGGTTGGCCCAATTGAAAAAGAGGTGATGTTCCAAGTCCTTGATATTTCCCTCACCTATAACATACTAATAGGGAAACCTTAGATTCATGTCATGTAAGCGGTTCCCTCTACTTATCACCCATGCATAAAATTCCCTTTCAACGAGACTGAGATCTCTATTCCAGGAGATAATTCCATGTCTATTAATGCTCTTACTACTGAGTCCTTAGTACCAAACAATAGAGCTACCGAGGAAAGTAAGACCACTCTTGCTGATTCTAAGAGAAAATTAAAAATCTTGAACCTTGGAAAAGGAGAATAATGACTTGACTCCATTTCTACACTTCTAGTCTCACCCTGCTCTTATGAGAACCTTCAGAAGATAACAAAATGTTGCCTTCTGTGATGACATGTTATGGTACTTTTGTTTAGTCCTCAGTACCCTTAGAAGATGAGAGAGAAGAATAATCCATTAGATAATGGATCTATAGAGGAAAAGAACCTGAAGAGGTCATAGTTAATGCTATAGTGTCTCCTGAGAAATATGGAAAAGGATATGAATTCTTAGCTAAAATGGTTTATCCTGATCACTGTCCTTTAAGTGATAAGAAACACACTCTTTTCAATCCTATGAGTCATAATAATGGGAGAAAATCTAAAAATAAAACTAAATTAGGGTTTTTCAATATGCAACCAGTTTTTGACCCATCTCCTGAAAACAGTGAATTTGAAGAAGAACCTTTGTCTAGTCCTATTTTTTATCAAGATGAAACAACTTTTTTCCTTCTAATTCTATCCTTTGTAATGAAGAAGGACCCTCACTTAAAAAAGATAATGATATTTGTTAGAATTTTAATCTTTCCTTGTGTTAGCACCTGCAAAAAAAATTATGTGGCTATAAGTTTTCTCTGGTCTCTGCATGTGTTTTCCCTGTCTCTGCATGTGTTTTCCCTACCTCTAGCCTTAAAACCCTAGGTCTCATTTCATATTTCTAGTCGTTAGAAGGGAAAACCCTAATTTATCTTGGCCATGTTCTAATTCTTCATTACCTTTTTCGGGCCACTTAAGTTTCCATGTGAGCACGTGACTATTTCCCTCTTGGTGTTCACTGAATCTCTTAACAGTGTTTCATGTCTCTTTATCATTCAGCAATTTAGTGAATACAGTCAGTCACTTGTTCTCCAGGTCTTCCGGTGGTTAGCACTTTTATTCGGCAATTGGGAAAATTCTTTGGTCGTGAGATCTCTTGTTCCTGGCAGTTAAGTCCCAAACTTTCTGCGACCTAGCGTGGCGGTTTATCTTTTCTTCAGTCGCTAGTTCGTGTGACGGCGAGCCCGTTGTCTCAGTCTATCTTTAATCCTATGGTGGGTGCATGATCTCATGGAATCTTAGTGGCCTATGAGATCATATGATGGTCGTCAGATCTTCCAGGTAATACAACATTTCTCAGTGGGTCCACTGCCAGATGTGCATGAATGGTGGCTTTTCATTAGTTGTGCTAGATGGTGAGTTAGATAATTCAGCGAGGCCTGACATTCAGCAAACTTAAGATCCAATGGCTAGCATAAAAGTTCATGGAATATTATTCCTTTATTAGATCATGTGCCAACCGTTGATTTGGTATCAGACCATAAGGGAAGGTAATGGGCCCGCTCTGTGTAATGTGGTAGTTTGTGATTCGACGGAGTGGCTGATGCGGCAGGGTGGGACCAAGTTTTTATGGCATTGGCTTAGATTCAAGATCTACAACTGGTGTATGATCGCATGGAATCTTTCCAAGCTATGAGATCATATGACAGTCGTTCGATTCTCCAGATAGAAGGTCAAAAGGTTTCATGGCAGTGAATTTCTTCAGTCGCGTGATCGTAGGAAAATATTGTTGTTAAAGAGATAACTGTGCAATCACAAGACTACTGTCACCAGATCACTAAGAATGAATAAGGTTAAGGGAGATGTCTACGCGATCTCATGATTAAAGACAAAATTGAGCCCGAGAAAAGTAGGAGATCTGATGGTCGTGATATAAAGTTGATCCAGATTTGAATGCTGACCGTCGATATGTTGTCTAGCGCCATAATGTAGCTGTTATTTTTCATATTCAAATCTTTTCAGGGTTTTCTCTATAGGGTTTGTAACAGTAAGCCGTATAAGACAAAGAGTTGCTCAAATTTGATTTTCCCAGATAGTTGCAGTTATAAATTGATGAGGAAGGCATGGGTTGTCGTGTAGATCTAATTTTTCTTTGCTGGGGTGCTATGTCATTTTAAATTTAAAGGACTATTATTTGACATAGGTGGCTAGGGTTTTGATTGATGTTAGAGGTCTCCATGTTATGTACACACAAGATCTGTAGGGTGGCTCTAGCATTAAATTTGTTTTGCTTGTAACAAGAAATTGGTTGGATTTGTAAATGCAATAAGCTTGGAATATGAAACTAAATATTTGTACATCATATTTGATCTGATTCTCCCAGTTTCTAGGCTTTTCTATAGTCTTTTATTTCTTGTTGTACCTGGTTGTTGTAGACATATTTTTGCCCTAAATGATCCATAGCTTGTTGCAATCCTTGTTCCTATAAAAGGATTTTCAAGATCATTTAGAAGGGTTCAAGTTCTAGTTTTCTTCTGTGAGCTAGTTCCATGAAGGGTCCTTTTCCTATAGATATTTTCCTTCTTCTCTGCATATAGGGTGTTCCCTCTTTCCTTTCTAGTTTTGAGAATAGAATATAGTTGTAACAGTTTGTCTTATGTAGAAGAATTCAATATATTTGTACTATTATTAGACTGTCTCCATTTGAATCCTGAACTTGTTGATTATAGCATCAAGGGTGTTTAATCTTTCTATTTGCATTTCCTATGTGTCTGTAATAGAGTTGTCTTTGCAGAGATAACTAGGTTCAAGATTAGTTTTTAGATGTGTATGAGCTGGGGTATCAAGGGTATTTCATGCTTGTCTTTTAGTGGATGTTGATTAATGTATTGCTTGTTTATAGGTCTCTTCTAAGGGGAGGGTTAAAATCCTTTGAATAGGTGATAGCACATCTAGGTACACAGGTGGATTGTTGAAGTGAGGTCTGATTAATGGTGTATGATTGATGTAAGGCATCAACATATTAGAATGTATTATCTTCTTATTTCATAGCTCTTTGTTGCAGTGTTGTATTTGACTCTGTTGCCCATTGGATAAGGCACTAGTCTATGAGAGACTTAGGGTATCTCAAGGGTCCTTTCAACCCAACATTAATCATTCAAATGAATTATCTTCCCTTTCATGTTGGAAGTAGTAGTAGGAGGTCCATTCTAGTTTTCAGACTCATTCCATGCAAGCAGGTTATTACATAAGGCTTGATTTCATTGGGTACAAGATACCTAAAGGAGTCTGGAAACTATTCCACAATAATCTATCTGTAGGCCTTTTGTTTATCAAGAAGAGTCATGAGTGTGTAGATAAGGCAATACCTGCCTGAGTGATGTGTAGCTCAAAGAAGGAGGATGCTCTTTGTCCTCATCAATTGGCCATTTTTCCCTGTCAGACTTTGGAGTGGAGACTAACTAGTTTATCAATCATAGTGTAAACCTGACACTGTGTGGGAACAAGTTTAAAATCCAACAAAATGGCGACTCTGCTGGAGAAAAAGTAAAAGACAGCAAGTTTATTTACTTGGTTGGATCTTCCCAGAGTCTTGGTTGAAAGATTACAGAGTCAAATAAACAAAACACATTTGTAAAATATTCTCACTACATGCTGAGTGGTGACTCTAAGTTCTCTGTTTGATCAGTGCAGTCCCTAATAAACAGTGAGGCCTGGTAAAGTTTTGGTTGATTGGAAGAAGACACAAAGAAAAGTGCAATATTTTCCTCTTCGAGGAGGTGGCAACTCTACAAAGAAAAGAACCTGATGGAGCTACATGGTCAGCTCTAGATCTACCCTGCCTTCTAGTCAACAAGCTAAGTTCTTAGTGTGGAACTTCCAGGTATTTTGGTTTTCATATGTCTTCTTTCTATGAAAATTAGTTATAAGAGAATGCATCCCTATCAAGTGTTTAGCACTATTGTATAAAGGGATAAGTAGTAGTGGGTAGTTCCTCATGGAGGAATACAGGCCCTTTTGTTTTGATGGCATTGAAGGTGCCCCTAATGAGTTCTCTACTGAGGTTGGGAAGTGCTTGCCTAGATTCATGGCTGATGGATCTATTTCGGCAAGCCAGCATATATATGATGTCATGGGTCTTTTTGGTGAAATGGATGAAGATGTTGCTATGAGACTGCTTGTGCAGACATTTACTGATGGTGCAAGGAATTGGTTCCTGTCCTTGCCTTCATGTTCAATCCCTTCTTGGGATGTATTGAGAGCAATGTTTATAGAACATTTTGATGAGTTTTCTGCTCTCAAGAAGGAAATTGTAGAGAAAAAACTTGAGATTTGGCAGTTAGAGGAGGACAAGAGGTTGCAAAGACTGGTGGTTTCTTATGTTGATCATGGGGAAGCCAGTGATTCTGATGATGATTCTCATTATGCAAAGAGTATTGACTATGAAGTTGATATTGAGGTCAGTGCATATGAGAGTGCTGAAGATAAATCTAAGGTTGGCAATATTTCCTTTTTGTTTGCAGATTTTTCTTCTATTCAACATGAGAAGGTAGCTTTCTTGTCCCAGTGTGATGATGTTTTGTGTGAAGGGAAGAGTATTGGATATGATGCAGATGATGATTCCTATAATGATTGTTTCACACAAGATGATCTAAGGCCAGAGATGTCCATTCTTGTCTTGGATAGGGATGATGTTTGCATCAATAAGGGTGAAGCTGAGGAAGATGAAGACAAGGCCCAAAGTCCATTGAGCAGTCAAAAGATTTCAGCACTCTTGGCTGAAGAGTTCCAAAGGTATGCACATGTTCTAGACCTTGATTTGCAGCTCCCCTTTGACATAGTCTTTGACACTAATAATGAGGCTAGTGTTCAAAGTGATCAATGTGATCCATGTGTACCAGAGATCCCCTCCTGTAGTGACTTTGCAGAAGAAGAGGTTGAAGGAAATGGTAGTGTGTTTTCCTGTCATAGAGATTGCAATGTTGAAAAAATTTCTTGTTCACATCCTTTTCCTTCTTTTGCTAGATATGATAGTGATGGTGACAGTGTTGAGGACTTTGTCTTCAATAATTGGGACAGAAACTCTTTTGATAAAAACAATGATGCAGATCAGTTGTCCCACTGTCACAATATTTGTGAAAGAGACCTTCACTTGGTTCATGATCTAGTTTATGAAGACATCATAGAGGAACCAAGTTGCTCACTAGCTGAGGCAATGCTTGAAGGTAAATCAGAGGATCCAAGTCCTTATCAGCTAGGTAATTTTGTAGTAATGCATGATGATCAATATGCTTTATTTTATGATGCATTACTGGATCAATTTCTTGTTTCCAGTCATCAGGAAGAAATAAATGATGACCCATACTTCTTGGAGTATGAATGTAATGGTTTTGGTTGGAAGAACATGGGTAGTGATCAGTACAATTTCATTTTTCAGCCCATGGTTATTCACATATGTTGTTCATTGAATGGTCAAGATAATTTCAGGTGTTTGGTCACATATGTGGATGAAAATCAGATTTTTGACTCTAGAGGGTCACTGATTTTCTTTTGGTGGCTTGGGGCCACCAAGTAAAGAATTATTATTGTAAATATTTGTAAATATTTTCCCTTTCTATTATGTGTTTCCCTTCCTATTTTCCTAGTTCGGTTGCTAGTTTTTGAGGTCCCAGTTTTGTCCAGTGGGTGGTCTGCTTCACCCAATGATTCTGAATCCTTGCCATGCCTACAAGAGGCATACATCCCTAGATAGAGCCACTGTTAACACCTGCAAAAAAATTTATGTGGCTATAAGTTTTCTCTAATCTCTGCATGTGTTTTCCCTGCCTCTAGCCTTAAAACCCTAGGTCTCATTTCATATTTCTAGCTGTTAGAAGGGAAAACCCTAATTTATCTTGGCCCTGTTCTAATTCTTCATTACCTTTTTCAGGCCACTTAAGTTTCCCTATGAGCACGTGACTATTTCCCTCTTGGTGTTCACTGAATCTCTTAACATTGTTTCATGTCTCTTTATCATTCAGCAATTTAGCGAATACAGTCAATCGCTTGTTCTCTAGGTCTTCCGGTGGTTAGCACTTTTATTCGGCGATTGGGTGAATGCTTTGGTCACAAGATCTCTTGTTCCTAGTAGTTAAGTCCCAAACTTTCTGTGACCTAGTGTGGTGGTTTATCTTTTCTTCAGTCACTAGTTCGTGTGACGGCAGGCCCAGCGTCTCAATCTATCTTTAATCCTACGGCGGGCGCATGATCTCATGGAATCTTAGTGGCCTATGAGATCATACGACGGCCATCAGATCTTCCAAGTAATATGGTGTTTCTCAGTGGGTCCACTGCCAGATGTGCACGAATGGCATCTTTTCATTGGTCGTGCTAGATGGTGAGTCAGATGATTCAACAGGGCCCGACATTCAGTAGACTTAAGATCCAACAGCTGGTGTAAAAGTGCATGGAATATTCTTCCTCTATCAGATCATGCACCAGCTATTGATTTGGTATCAGACCATAAGGGAAGGTAATGGGCTTGCTCTGTGCAATGTAGCAGTTTGTGATTCGATGAAGTGGCTGATGTGGCAAGGTGGGACCAAGTTTTTATGGCATTGGCTCAGATTCAAGATCTACGACTGGCGTATGATCGCATGGAATCTTTCCAAGCTATGCGATCATATGACAACCGTCTAATTCTCCAGATAGAAGGTCAAAAGGTTTCATGGTAGTGAATTTCTTTAGTCGCGTGATCGTAGGAAAATATTGTTGTTAAAGAGATAACTGCGCGATCACGAGACTACTATTGCCAGATCGCTAAGAATGAATAAGGTTAAGGGAGATGTCTGCGTGATCTCGTGACTAAAGACAAAATTGAGCCTAGGAAAAGTAGGAGATCTGATGATCGTGATATAAAGTTGATCCAGATTTGAATGCTGACCATCGATATGTTGTCTGGCACCATAATGTAGTTGTTATTTTTCATATTCAAATCTTTTCAGGGTTTTCTCTGTAGGGTTTGTAATAGTAAGTTGTATAAGACAAAGAGTTGCTCAGATTTGATTTTCCTGAATAGTTGCAGTTAGAAATTGATGAGGAAGGCATTAGTTGTCATGTAGATCTAATTTTGCTTTCCTGGGGTGCTATGCCATTTTAAATGTAAAGGACTATTATTTGACACAGGCGGCTAGGGTTTTGATTGATGTCAGAGGTCTCCATGTTATGTACACGCAAGATCTGTAGGGTGGCTCTAGCATTAAATTTTTTTTGCTTGTAACAAGAAAGTGGTTGGATTTGTAAATGCAGTAAGCCTGGAATATGAAACTAAATATTTGTACATCATATTTGATCCGATTCTCCCGGGTTTCTAGGCTTTTCTATAGTCTTTTATTTCTTGTTGTACCTGGTTGTTGTAGACATATTTTTGCCCTAAATGATCCGTAGCTTGTTGCAATCCTTGTTCCTATAAAAGGATTTTCAAGATCATTTAGAAGGGTTCGAGTTCCAGTTTTCTTCTGTGAGCTAGTTCCATGAAGGGTCCTTTTCCTATAGATATTTTCCTTCTTCTCTGCATATAGGGTGTTCCCTCTTTCCTTTCTGATTTTGAGAATAGAATATAGTTGTAACAGTTTGTCTTATGTAGAAGAATTCAATATATTTATACTATTATTAGACTATCTCCATTTGAATCCTGAACTTGTTGATTATAGCATCAAGGGTGTTTAATCTTTCTATTTGAATTTCCTATGTGTCTGTAATAGAGTTGCCTTCGCAGAGATAACTGAGTTCAAGATTAGTTTTTAGAGGTGTATGAGCTAGGGTATCAAGGGTATTTCATGCTTGTCTTTTAGTGGATGTTGATTAATGTATTACTTGTTTATAGGTCTCTTCTAAGGGGAGGGTTAAAATCCTTTGAATAGGTGATAGCACATCTAGGTACACAGGTGGATTGTTGAAGTGAGGTCTGATTAATGGTGTATGATTGATGTAAGGCATCAGCATATTAGAATGTATTGTCTTCTTGTTTCATAGCTCTCTATTGCAGTGTTGTATTTGACTCTGTTGCCCATTGGATAAGGCACTAGTTTATGAGAGACTTAGGGTATCTCAGGGGTCCTTTCAACCCAACATTAATCATTCAAATGAAGTATCTTCCCTTTCATGTTGGTAGTAGTAGTAGGAGGTCCATTCTAGTTTTCAGAATCATTCCATGCAAGCAGATTATTGCATAAGGCTTGATTTCATTGGGGTACATGATACCTAAAGGAGTCTGGAAACTATTCCACAATAATCTATCTATAGGCCTTTTGTTTATCAAGAAGAGTCATGAGTGTGTAGATAAGGGAATACCCACCTAAGTGATGTGGAGCTCAAAGAAGGAGGATGCTCTTTGTCCTCATCAATTGGCCATTTTTCCCTGTCAGACTTTGGAGTGGAGACTAACCAATTTGTCAATCATAGTGTAAACCTGACACTATGTGGGAACAAGTTTAAAAGACAACACCTTGGTTAAATATGTAAGGATAAACCAAGGTATCCTATTGTATTCATCCTCTAGTCCAAGTGGGAGGACATGTCATATTTGTAATTCCTTTATTAAGGAAAATAGATATTCCTCCTTATGAGGAATCCTACACTTGTCTCACACACTAGTGAAATGTGGCATACACAGAAATGGGAGTTATAATGTAACTCTTTTCTCACATCTCTATTAAGAGATGGCTCTCCTTCTCTCTTCATATGAGATTCTTCTTCTTCTTGAACATTGTATGAGCTAAGCTCTCACTCTATCTCTATCTCTATTATTCTTAGGCTTTTTTGCCACATTCATTATATCACGGGGGTTTTTTTATGCTTTTCCCCCTTCAAAATATTATCTCCTTGTTGCCTTGTGCTTTGGTGAATGCTCCTAGTTTTGTGATTATTCATGGTAAATCTTCTTTTCCTTTCTCATTGATTAAACAATTTCCTAACTCTCTATATTTTGTTATTATTTTAACATGGTATCAGAGTAGGTTGGTTTAATCCATTATTGAGTGTACAGGGGAAGGAGCTACCATATTTTGGAGCACTCCAATATCAGAGACTCTTGAGAGAGTTTATTGCTAGTATATATTTTTTTGACTAATTTGATTAAGAGAGAAAATTCAAAAAAAAATTTGGGTTTGCCTGGTTTACCGCCAAACTCGGTTTATCTATTGGATACATTATTGATTTATTTTGTGCAGGTTTGGATAGATTATTGATAAAGAAATTAATGCAAAATTAAATATATCAAAATCCTAATTTAATATTATAATATTTTTAATATTATAATATTAAAAGCTTTTAAAGATTTAAAATTTTTTCTTTTATCCTTGTTTCTAGTTTCTATTTTCAGTTGCTGCATGTATAGGATCTAGTTTCTATTTTCGGTTGTTGCATGTATAGAATCTTTTTCAATTTGCAATGATTAGAAATTAGAATCTATAATTTCTTCCTTGCATTTCTTTTATCATTACTTGCATGCATTTTTTTCTCTCTTGCAGCAGAAGCATTTTTTTTCATAGTTCAAGCTTCCTTATTGTCCTAAAATGCAAGCCTCTTAAATTACAGTGGTTAATATCCATGTCCCTTCTATCGTCGAACAAATCTTAAATTGCCAACTATTGATGTTGGCCTCATTTTAACTTATCATAGTTTGTTGTAGTTATATTTTTTTGATCGCTTCTTGTTTGATATTGGAATTGCTGGTTATAATTCCTAGGATTTCTGTCAATCTTTTTATTGGCTTGGTTGGCTTGGTCTTGTGTGATCTTCCTGGACTAACCCAAGGAAAATAAAGATCAATCATTATAGGTGTGTGTGCCTTTTGGGTTTCAAAGCTAGCATTGAGCACTTTATTGCTAGAATTTTTTTTTTGATCTCTTATCGGTTGCATGCTGGTTGTGTAATAATGAAGATAGTTGAAGGTTTTGAACTTTCAGAACCTTTTTTTTCCTTTATGTTCATCTTTGTTTTTGTATTTTCTTTTTTTCCTGCGTAATCTCCACCGTGATATTGTCTTGGTTTGAATCTTTTTATTGAGGCGGCCTCAAGTTTGCATCACTTTGTGTGTTGTTTATGTGATATTTTCTGCGAGATCTGCCGAATAATGTAAATCTGGGAGGTGTGGCCGCCGCCTTTCACTCAGATGCACATGTTGACACCGCTGAAATGTTGGTGGCCTAGTAGTAGAATAGGCTCAAACACCTTATAGCACAGGATCTCTGGCTCAACCATCTTCATCAGACACCTTTAAGTAACCCTCATTTTGGTAGTCGCTAAAATCCCTTCTCCCCTCACCAAATTTAAGCTCATAACTCACTCGATCTCTCAAGCTTGGATTTGCATATTTATATTTGCCCAGCGTGTCTTCTCCTATCAGAACATTTCCATTTAGGGTCGAGGTGATCCTCCACCTCCATCTCACTCCATTCACTGCCTTTCCTGACACTTTTCCATCCCTGTCGTCACCTCTGAATCTCCATCTGGCACCCACAGTTACTCTTCTGAGATCGACCTATTTTTTGTGCTATTTATTAAGTTATTATTTGTGCTATGTTGTATTATTTTGTTATTATTTATGACCTATTGTTTATTATATGTGATCTGTTGTTTATTCTTGATTGTTTTTGTGCTCTATTTTATTTGTGATCTACTATTTATTGTTCTGTTGCATGCATCTTTGTTTTATCATAATCTTCTATCACTACCAATATTCGTTAATCACTTCAAAATTAATTTTTTGATTGTATCACTGGGAGCTTAGATTTGTATATGTCTTCTATGCTGGACTGAGTTATTATCGTAGCATCAAACTCTGGTATTTTTACTTACTTTTATTCATTGGAACATGCATGAATCGATAATTGATGTACAATCTTTCTTCTAATTTTGTGCCCTCACTTTTATTAATTGTACTTTCTTCGTATCGGCTTATCCTAACATTTCTTTGCAGGGGTCTCACCTTGAATATTAACATTTCCTTTCAGTTCATTTAGTCTTATTTAGAGTTTTTTTTTTGCTTTACATTTTATATACAGATTATATTATAATTCTAACTCATATTTCTCTTATGGTCTATTCTCTATGTAGCAGTTGTAAGAGAACATTTTTTTCATACTGAGATATTTACATTGCTAGTGTATATATTTTATGTTCAATTTCCATTGTAATTTTTGTTTCATCATGTCTACATCAATGCTGAAATTTAAACTCACTAGTTCCAATTATACTGTTTGGAGGCCACACATGTCTGATTTTCTAAAATCTCAAAACCTTTTGGATATTGTGTCTTCACCAAATTTGAAACCAACATCCACCACTCCTCAAGCTGACCAGGATGCCTGGCAGTTGAAAGATGAGGAAGCATTTGGTCTAATTGGATTCTCATTAAATCTATATTTATATCATCTTATCTCAGATTGTACTGCGGCTCATCAGGCTTGGCATGTCTTGGAGAACACATTTCAAACTTACGAGAAACTTGTTCCCCTTATTAATCAAGCAAATCAAAACTCTACACCGCACTCTGACATTATGTATCTTTTAAATGATTTTCCTATTTGGGATGACCCATGTGATGATGTTTGTTTTGGGGATGATCCCCTTGCTTCCTATTTTCCTCATAGAGATAACATGTTACAGGTTGATGATGTCTCTTATACTTATTCTACTTTAGAACAAGAAGATGCAATTATTAATACGTTTATCAATGTCACCTTTCCCTTATGTATTACAGGAGATTATGTTCCTATTTTCTCCAAAGTAGATCATAAATTTCATGACACTTAAATGGTTATTATGGAGGACCAACCTCCTTCCCTAAACTCTAATCTTCTTGATGATATTATTGATGGTGATTGTCCTATTTCTATTCTTTATTATTTATCTAGTAATGAATCCATTTGGTTTACAAAACCTCTTTATGCTGAAATTACATTTGATGATTCACATTCTACTAGTTCAATTTTAGGAGGAAATCCCAATAATGGGAGATCCCCTCATGGTTCTTGTTTTTTTGTAGATTCAGGTGATCTTTCTTGGACAAGTAACAATGAACAATCTCAAAGTTTACTTAAATATTTGGGCCTATATCCACAAACACCTACACTCTTGCATTACGAAAATCAAAGGAATCCTATTTTAAGATCCAAGCATTTATCATTGCACCATCACCTCATATCAACACAAACTGAAGAAAAACAAGTTTTCCTCCTCTACTACAAGAAGGGAAATCTAGTTGCAGATTTCTGTAATACCCCAAGTAAAGATTAAAGGGGGGTGTTAAGATTTAAATATTTCCTTGGTTAAATATGTAAGGATAAACCAAGGTATCCTATTATATTCATCCTCTAGTCCAAGTGGGAGGACATGTCATATTTGTAATTCCTTTATTAAGGAAAATAGATATTCCTCCTTATGAGGAATCCTACACTTGTCTCACACACTAGTGAAATGTGGCATACACAGAAATGAGAGTTACAATGTAACTCCTTTCTCACATCTCTATTAAGAGATGGCTCTCCTTCTCTCTTCATATGAGATTCTTCTTCTTCTTGAACATTGTATGAGCTAAGCTCTCACTCTATCTCTATCTCTATTATTCTTAGGTTTTTTTGCCACATTCATTATATCATGGGGGTTTTTTTATGCTCTTCCCCCTTTAAAATATTGTCTCCTTGTTGCCTTGTGCTTTGGTGAATGCTCCTAGTTTTGTGATTATTCATGGTAAATCTTCTTTTCCTTGCTCGTTGATTAAAAAATTTCCTAACTCTCTATATTTTGTTTTTATTTTAACAATATTTCTACATCCCACCATAATGAAGAATCAGAAGTTGAGGATCCTAAATAAGGATCGTATCCGCAAAAACATGGCACAACTATTATAGAGAGATAAGGATGTTGAATCACAAGGACCTAAATGGGATTCTCTCTTAGTTGATCCATACCTATACTAACCAAACCAATGTGGTAGACAAGTCACACACAGGGCTTGGTGAGTCGAACTTACATACTACTCTCGTTGATCAAGTTGACAATGCTAGGAATCAGATCAATCTAGGTAATTTTGAATGAGACCTTATAAGCTTGGAATACCTTGTCCCTCAAGATGATTCCACCCATATTAATTATTTGGATCCCATCCCTTCCATCCCACTCACATATCCTGACCTTATTGATTCGTCACAACAAAACCTACAACTTGCACTACCTACCTTCCAAAATGAATATAAAATTGCCTGCTACCTTAATGTCATTGAACCTATGGTTTCTTCCACTAGTGAACCAACAACAAATATGACTGAGACAAATATCAGGTACCTTAGTCACAAAATAAAAAGAAAAAAGAAAAAGAAAAAGTGTTATGATGGTGAAAACCACTTTGTGGCGGTGTCAAAACCAAAAAAAGTAAAAAAAAGATGTATCTGAGGGTGAAAACCTCTTTGAGACACCCAAAGATTAGGTACTTGGTAGCCTGCCCATTTATTTTCAAGAAATATCTTCAGTCTTAATAAAACCCACACAAGTTGTAAATCTCAGAACAATTGAAGCACCTCAGCTTATACATCTAGCTCAGTCCTTATTAGTAGATGAGAAACAACAATTCACTAAATTTTTCAGAGAAAAGAAGATAAAATTTTCTTGGACATATTCAGACATGTCAGGGCTTGACACTAATCTTATTATGCATCATTTATCCATAGATCCTAGTATCAAACTAGTAAAACAAAAGTTGCAAAAAATGCATCCACGTATAGCTCTTTTGGTTAAAGCAGAATTGGAAAAACTCTTAAATGTAGGATTCATAAGGGTTATTGACAATGTTGAATGAATATCTAATATTTTTCATATTTCTAAACATGACAAGTCCATTCGTGTATGCACATATTTATGATATCTTAATAAAGCATGCCCAAAGGATGACTTTCCACTTCCTAACATAGACATGATAGTAGATATGATTGCGGGCTATGAAATCTACTCTCTTATGGATGGTTTCTCAGGATATAATCAGATCAAGATAGTTCCTTAAGATCAAGAAAAGACTACCTTTACATGTGCATGGAGAACCTTCTGCTAGAACGCCATGCCATTTGGACTTAAAAAAGTAGGAGCAACTTATAAAAAAGCTATGACTACAATCTTTCATGACATGATGCATAAAAACATGGAAGATTACGTGGATGATACCTTGGCTAATTATAAAAAGAGGAATACACATACTGCATATTTGAGCTTGATATTTGATATAATGGATCAATTTTAGCTCAAATTAGATCCAAATAAATGTTCTTTTGGCATCACCTCAAGAAAACTACTTGGGTATATCATTTCAAAGAAAGGAATTGAGGTTGACCCTGAAAAAGTCCAAGCAATAATAGAAATGACACCTCCTAGGAACATAAGTCAACTAAGGAGTCTACAAGGATGTCTTCAATCTATCAAGCTATTCATATCTCAGCTTGTTGATAGAGCTCAAACTTTTAACAAAAATCTACACAAGGGAGATACATGTACATGGAATGAATAATGTGAAAAGAGTTTCTTACAAATCAAGGAATATCTGGATAAACCTCCAATTTTAATGCCTCCTATACCAAGGAAACCTCTCATTTTGTATATCTCAACTACAACTACATCTTTGGGGTCATTACAAGCACAAAAATATGAAAATGGAATTAGAAAGAGCCATATACTATATTAGCAGAGCATTGGTTGCCTATGAGATCAATTATGATAATATTGAGAAAGCTTGTCTTGCAGTGGTGTTTACATCTCAAAAACTCAAACACTACATGCTAGCACATACTACGCATCTTGTCACAAAAATTGATCCCATGAAGTATTTGCTAAATAAAGCTACTCTTACTGGTCAATTGGCTAAATTGATGATGATTCTTTCTGAATTTGATATTGAATATGTCGATTGTAAAGTTATAAAAGAACAAGTGATCATTGATCAACTAGCTAAATTTCCTATACTAGATGATACCCCTATACAGATTGACTTTCCTAATGCTTCCATCATGTATGTGACTGAACACACCTAAAAAATGTTCTTTGATGGATCTCACATGTAAAATGGTGCTAGAGATGGAATTCTATTTATCTCACCTCATGGATATACCATTCCTAAGTCCTATAAATTGTTGTTTCCCTACACAAACAATGTAGTTGGATATGAGGCTTTGAAAAATGGATTCAAACTAGCTATTAAATGGAGGATTGTTGAGCTACATATCTTTGGAGACTCCCAGCTTTTCATCAATCATATTAATAATGACTATCAGACAAAAGATAAAAAATTGATTCCCTATAAGAAGATGATTGATGATCTAAAAAGCTACTTCTCTTTTGTCACATTTGAGCAGATTCCTAGAGCTGAAAATAGGGTGGATGATGTTATGGCCACCTTAGCTTCTATCTTACAGTTGGAAGAACATGAATCAACATTTCAATTCTTGGTGGAAGAACTACCCTACCCTGCCTATGACTCTCCTAACAACCATGTGATTTGCACTATCACTGGTCATGATTCCTCTCGCTATGCCAAAATCTACTCTTACCTACATGACCAAATCATTCCTAACAACTTAACCCACAATGAGAAACAAAAAATCATTTGCAACGCTTCTCGTTATACCATCATCTCTGATGACTTGTTTAGGAAGGTCTTAGATGGAACACTTCTTAGGTGCTTAGAGAAAGATGAGTCTGAACGTGCATTAGTTGAAGTCCATGATGGTGTATATGGGTCTCACTCTAATGGTCTTGTGTTAGCTTTGAAACTACTAAGGGTTGGTTAGTATTTTCCTACTATGCAGACAAATGATGTGTGTTATGCCAAATCTTGCAAGAAATGTCAGATACATGGGAACCTGATTCATGTTCCAGGAAAGAACTTATCCCTTCAATTACACATTGACCTTTTCAACAATGTTCTTTTAACCTAGTAGGATAGATTCACCCAAATTCATCTAGTGGACACACATTCATCATTACTGAAACAAAATACTTTACAAAATGGGTTGAGGTTGTCCCTCTTTCAGTTGCTATAGGAAAACAAGTGTCCTTATTCACACTCAATCACATCATTTGTCACTACACTAAACCTTTCTCCATAGTTACCGATAACAGAGGACAGATAAAAAATAAGGATCTCAAATAGTTGTGTAAGAAATTAAATATCAAACAACATTGGTCCTCAATCTCCTACCCTCAAGGTAAGGTTGAAGCTTCTAGCAAGACACTACTAAAAATCTTATACAGGACAGTCAATAAGACAGGATGAGATTGGCACTTACAGATTAATCATGTTTTATGGGCTTATAGAACTAGCATTTGCACACCTACTAGAGCTATGCCCTTTGCACTTGTTTATGGATCTGAAGTTGTCCTACCTCTTTAAGTTGAGATACATTCCTTAAGAGTTTCATTAAGAGGCCTTATCACTGATGATGACTACAGAATCATGCATATACAAGAGTTAGAAATTTTAGATGAACGAAGAAAAGTTGCATTTGATCATATGTGAGTCTATCAAAAAAGGATGTCAGAGATTTATAAAAAATAGGTTCATTCTAGAGAGTTTCAGGTTGGAGACCTCGTCTTAAGAGAGAATCCCAAGAATCAATAAAATAGAGCACAAAAAGGAAAATTTGAACCTAACTAGTTGGGTCCCTATGCAATCTCTATTATCTTTGGATCTTATGCTTATCATCTTTTTACACCTGAGGGAGAACAGCTCCTTGAACCTATCAACATCCTTCATCTAAAGAAGTTCTACGCATGATGCTATAGAAGCTTTGTACATATCTTAATGTCCTAAAAAAATCCTTTAAAATGATATATGATCTTGAAAAAATCCTAAAAATTGTAAAAAGTCCTAAAAAAATTATCTTCTTAGTGAAAACTTGGAAAACAGGTGCTTTGATGCATCAATAAAAAAAAAATATTAAAAAAATACACAAAAAAAGCAAAAAATCAAAAAATCAAAAAATTAGAAAAAGAAAAAATTGTGCCTTGGTGAAAACCTAGAAATAGGCGCCTTGGTAGTAAAAATAACTAAATCTTCCAAGTGGTGAAAACCTAGAAACAAGCACTACTTGAGGCCCATGCACTTATATCTATCAACCTATCACTTTGCGCTTTGAACCCTTTCGACTCCCATTTTCTTTATCTCCTTAGTCTGGAATTGATCTTTGTCTAGGGCTAGGGGGCATGAACTGTACCCTTCTTTGGTGCACGATGGTGTCTCTTAGTAACTCATACCAATGTTTCTCAACACTACCCTAAAACAGTGTTTCTAAACACTTCCTTTGACATGAGTGTTTCTTAACACTTATCAGATATCCTACATTGAGTCAATGCTTCATATGTAGTCTAGGATTGTGCGATATTTCTCACTTACAGGCATGATTCCTAGCGAGTCAATGATTATATTTTCTTTTCACCCCACTCTTAAACTGAAATAACTGAGATATGTTATGACTTATTTTCTTTTTGTGCTGATTGATTGATGATTTTTACTAAATGTTCCCTCCTTAGTCTCTCCATGATGTTTTGACTAGAGGAGTGGGGGCATGGGGCATATTTTATTTAATTTCTATCTATGGGTATCACTCTAATGATCCTAGGTGTCTCTTGCTTTGTTTCCTTGGACACTGGAGAGATTTAGAGATATATCCTTGACTGTTACATTATGTTTGCTTATGCAAGACCGTACTCATGGCTATCTTGGCACTTATGCCTTGATACTGGTATAATCATGCAATATTAACTTGGAAACTATTTTTAGACAATCTTGACACTTATGTCTCGATGCTTACATGTGTTTCCTACATTCTATTTGATATAGATCATATTCATATCTTCATAGTTGTGTTCGCACTAGTGATGGTTGTATGATCTTACGATGTCTCTTAATAAGGCTAGATGATAAAAACAAGGACCTATTAACCCTTACAAATCACACTTTGCATTTTCATGGGAGCTTGCATTTCTTAGGTGCATTCTTAATTGTATTCAAGTTTGGAGAGAGTCTCCTTTATCATTATTGGATGGTCAATCAGCTACACTTGATCATGTATCTCCTATCTTCTATCTTGATCATGTATTTTTCATCTCTTTGATATTTCGCTCTTTTGCCCTTTCTTGTCATCACAAGGGGTTAATCACATCATCATATCTAAATCTATCCAAAAGATCATGCTTCAAATCATGAAGTACATCACTAACACACACAAAGATATATATATATATATATATATATATATATATATATATATATATATATATATATATATATATATATATATATATATATATATATATATATATATATATATATATATATATATATATATCAGACCATAAGGAATCTATAACTATGAGAGCATCACATTACAAGTAATAAAACAAAAATACATGAGTACAAAATGAGAACATCGTATGATACAAGTGCAGAAAGTAAAGATACATCCATAACCATAAAGAAAATGAGACAAGTATATCACACAATGACAAAATTTGGTATCTCATATATATGATGGATCATGTCTGAGTACAATAAATGAGATCAAAATCTCAAGTCAAAATGAGAAGCCCTAATACAATCTATGACTGACTTCCTCCCTCCTGCATATGTGGAGCTGGAGGAGGAGCCTAGGCTCTATCTAGTGTCTGTACAACACCCTCTGATTTGCTTATGCTCTGTGAATAATCTATAATCCTCTACCATGTAGGAATCATGGCTATGTAAGAAACATAATAATAGGTTGCTCTGGCCCCATGACGTTGTGCCTCCTGCTTGGCCTAGTCTTGCTCTTATCTGAGCTCATGTATCCTAGCTCTATTGTCAACCTGCTATTGGTCCTGCATGATAATGGTGATATGTGCCTATTGTAACTTTGCCTCTAGTGCTTTCATTCTTTGTGTCAACCCATCATCGACTGGTTCCCTCTACTCCTGCATTGTAGGTATCTCATCTGCCCTTCTCCCTCGTGGTCTCCTAACCAGGTTCTCCTCAAGCTCATCTATGTCAATAGCCTCTACCATCCCCCATGACCTAGATCTAGTAGGTTGAATGCTAGAAGGATCACTACTACTGGACCCACTAGCACCACCTCCTCTCCTCCCTCCTTCCCCATCACCACCCTCATCGCTTATGTCCCTGCCACCTCTGAATCTCAAGTTTGTCAACATTGAAAATCTGGGGAAGGGGTGATCATGGATACATCTCCTATACTTGAGAGTAGTCCCTACATTTGTGATCCTCAGAAGTAGGTCAAGCACTATCCTCTAAATTTGTTGTGTCTCTTGCACATAGATGTCATATTGCAGCATGGGCCCCCATCCAAGGTCCTCCTCATCTCTGTATTGGGCGTAGTCAATAGTCTCTATGCTGACACCCTGTGCCCTGCCAAACTGACATCATACCCTGTTGATGACAAACCACTCGACTATGCCTACATGTCTACCTAATAATGGCCTACTATAAAATATGAATGCCAACTCCTCCCTGGCCTCGACCCACTACTCACACTCAATGTAAGAACACCATGTAAAAGAATGAAGATCATTGAGGTGTCAACACTAGTATGGTGTGTCTCCAACATGGGTCTACTGAATAAACCTTGAATACTTGTAAATGTAGGGTCGCCATCTCTGTCTAGGTTATACCCTAGGGTCAGTCATGACGATATGCTCCTACACCCACACCTATGTTATGATGGCCCCTATCGACCAACTCTTCCCCTCCCTATAGACAATATTGTGAAGCTCATGATAAATACCTACTAGGAGAGAGGGTCACCATGCCATTAGTTAGGGTCGAGATAATATATCCATGACTAGTATTCCCTAGCTGTAGTGGAAGCCTCTTTGACTCCTGTTAATACCTAAGATGTGATCGATTAAAGAGTAGAGGATGCAAGCCATAAGATAATAAATGTTGTAACTATCCATCGTGTACTCCCATAGGATGACTCAGTCCAGGATGGTGAAATTTGCAAAAATAGTTTGCATGGTCGCAATCCCATCAATAGGTGACTAATCAAAATATATCTACAAGATTAATTTCAATATTAGTATCAAGATTAATGACAATAAAGCATAACATATGAATTAATCAAGAATCTACAATCATCAAAGAATACTTACCGCCTCTCCATGATAGGGGATGCATAAAATATGATGCACACCCTGTAGTGTCACTACCACCTCTCCAGTAGGTAAATGAAATGTATTATGCTCCAAATGAAACCACTCAGCTAGCACAGTCAATAACCCATGGTGTACCCAAATATGGGGCATATGAAGCAACTCTTTGAGTCCCATGGACTCCTATATACCCCTCTCATCAACAACTAATTAGGGCATAAGGCAAAGACCCATTGGGTGTGGAGTCCTAATGGTTAAATCTGGAAATTGACATTGGATCACAAACACAAGCATAAACACATCAAAATACATCACAGATATATTAAAAAGTGATTAAAAGCATTAGTAAAGCATCAACATAAGATCTATGTACTTTCAGTCAAGTTGTAAAGTAGTCATAAATATGCAAAAAACAAAACAATTTTTCACAGTCCAGATTAATTTTGTATGATACTTCTTATTATACCAGTGCAACATTTCAAGGCAGTGCGATATTTCCCACCATTTTGCACGACCAATGGGTCCTACTGGTGCGATACTTCATACAAAGTTGGTGCAACATTTGAACTTTGTGCGAAATGTCGTGTGGGCTTTCTCAGTAAAGTCGTGCGATGTTCTAAAATTCAATACGAAATTATTCAAAAAACTACTAAAAAATTTGCAAAAAAGGTAATAAATGCACCAAAATGGGAAAAGTTTTTGATGACTTACTGCTTGTGGGTACCCCTAAGGTTAGTTGTGCAACTGACTCAGCTTGAATTAGTGCTACTCGACTGGAACTCGCTTGTCTTCCATCAAAAGCTCTAAACTCGCTCTGGAATCACTAGAAAACAAAAGACACAAATGATTTGGAAATGACCCTTTAGGCCCCTTATATAGTATTTTGACCTAATTTTTTAAAGTCTCAAATTTCTACAAAAATTGCACTCTTACCTAATTTCAACGTTCTAGATCCATTTTTGGGATCGAAATCAAAATTTGGCTTCATCTTAACTATCAAAATTGCATTTTGAAATTATTTCCTCCTATGTGCGGTTGACTGGCCCTTTGAAGCTAATCTTTTGAACCTTTTGAGGCAATGATCATTTATCTATCTTCCTTCATCATTTTATCATCCCTTCTTCTGATTTTGATCTAACATTAGTGTTATATATTTCTAGTCAATCTCATTCAAACAAGGGCAAATTCTCACCACCTGGTAGTCAAACTTGGTCTTATGTGCTTAATCGATCATCTAGAACCTTATCTTATCTTGATTTGATCAAATCTATCTCATTTCTGCATCTCCTCTACCTTATTTTGATTTTGATCCCGAGGGGGCAAGAATAATCTATCATTTATCTCTTAAATTGCAATCTTATCTATCTTCGCTAGTTCTTGTTCCATCAAGTTCGGGATTAGCTTCTTTTTTGTGCTTCGTTCAATCAAGTTTGGAGTGAGATCTATCTTATCAACCTTTTCTAGTTCTCATTCGATCAGGTTCGGGATTAGTTACCTCTCTATGATTTGTTTGATCAGGTTAGGAGTTAGATCTCTTTCAACTATCTTAATATCTATTATTTGACTCAATGTGTTCCCAAATCACTCACATATTAGTCAAAGAGGGGTAAATGTAATCACCCAAAAATGGTCTAGTAAACCTTGAGCTCCACTCTAACATTAAATATTAAAAATAGTAGACTTTATCTTATGCTTAATCAATCTTGTGTATTGATTCAATCTCTTATTTCTTGATCAAATCACCACTTTAATCATTTATTTGATGATATCCTAAAGTTTGACCACTTTATTCTAAGCTTTGTTTAATTAAAAGAACATTTCCCCTTTTAATTAAATAAAATCCACTTTATCCTAAGCTTTGTTTAATTAAAAGAACATGTTCCTTTTTAATTAAATAAAATCCACTTTATCACGTGTGCACATGAAAAAGGAATTTCCTACTTTGAAAAAAAAGAGAGAAAAAGGCAAAAGTGGAATCTTTTTTGCCTCTTAATCTCCACTACTCATTTCTACCTAACCTCAACCACTTGATTTTGCCTCTTGAGAATCTTGTGCCCTAAAGTCAAAATAGAGATTATTCTCCACCCTTGGATTTTGCCTCTTAATCTTGATTGTCCATTCATTTCTAAATTCTTTAAAATGAGACACTCTCCTCATTCTTGGTTAGTTAGTCAATCAATCAATAATCTTGATCTTGCATCTTAGACATACTACTCTTTCATGCTAGTGTTATGTTATCATTTTTATTACTTGCATCTTGCATTTTAGCTTAGCATTTTCTTATTGCAATTAGCTTAAATCACATAGCTTAACTAGGAGGTACTGTAAGCTTGATAGATTAACCTCAATAAGAAACCATTTTTGTACCTTGCAAGGGTTCATTATTGAGGTTCATTTGAGATTCATCATCCATAATGCTTACATTCTTGCACATCATAGATAGGAAGCTATAAGCCGCCTCTTGGGATATCCTCTTCCGTGGATTCTCTCAAGAACAATGGTTTATAGAAGTGTGTCATCTTTTGATCACACACCCAATACTACTCTAGATTGAGCACGCTTAACTACAAATTTTCCTCCATGGTTAAGCCCACTCTACTTGAAACCTCATTTGCAAAACCTTCAACAATTATTGTGCCTTATGGAGCATTCATTAGAAATCCCCTTGAGCTCACCAATTTCTAAGTAGCAAATATTTTCCATAGCAAGTTAAATTATGATATTGCTATCATGATTTAACTGTGTAGTTTTTTAAGTCAAATTCATTGACCCATGTTATATGAGTAGGGTAAAAGCACAATAAGTTGTCACCTTTTTACAAAAGAAAAGGCTAACAACACCAAAATTGAAAAACTTCAAGGGTATAAAATTCACATTTATGTTGAGAATTTGGAGATGATGTAAACTAATGAAATGTGTGAAATGGGATGAATTGTATGCCTATAATTTTTAAAAATTAATTTGATAAAAAATTAATATGTTTTTTTAATTTTTTAGGTCCATTTTTCATATCCTGAAAAATACTACGAATCAAAGAGTTTACTTCTTGTCAAATCATTATAAGTAAAACATTGTTTGTGATGAGCTACAACTAATTGAATACCTGAATGAACTGAAGAATCAGTGATTAGAGATTACCGAGGACTAAAATGATATGTACGATGATTAAATCAATCAATATGTTTTCATTGATGTCAACTAGTCTTGACAGTACTTATCATGTTAGTTACAAACATCTGAACATCTGTGGAAGGAAGAAAAGATGAAGAACTAAGATATCTACATGAAGAAAAGGATGGATATGATAGATAAGGATAAGGAAAACATTGGGTAACTTATTGATGAGTCTATGGATTTATATTGTTGACTTGAGCATGTTACATTAATCTATTATGAAGTAGAGAACTGAAATTGAACATGTCAATATGGTCAATAATTGAAGATTTTTGTATACACTGAGCCAGTGCAATGTATACCGACTGACAATATTAATCGAGCTAGTTTAACTAGTTATCACCAACGCATTTCTATACTGACCGAGTATGGATGAAAACATTAAATGCAAAGAACAACCGACTAAATTTGATGACTTGGAAATTGTTATGATTACGAGATTAAGGATGAAGTTTTTTATGAGATCCACAACTGACAAAATTGGGAAAAGATCAAAAGGATGAGATTGAAATGTGTTAATGACACACCTATCGATGAAGGTTTAAGAGGCAAAATGGATGAAGGAGATTAAGCGGCAAAATCTAATGGCTAATATGAAAATGGTTTACTTGTCTATATAAGAGATACGAGTTTCATCATTGAAATACGCCAAAGGAAGAAGACTACAAAGAATTCACGTGAAGACTTCATGCATGCCTGATCAAACTGGTTATTGAAGAACCTAGACTATAGAGTTAACCAAGCGTCAGAGAATCATTTATCGAGTGAAAGTAAGTTGAAGAATATTGATGAAGTGAATTTGATTATTGATCAGAGGATTTGTATGGGCTTAGCATAGATCTGAATATCTACAATTGAGTTGTATTTGAATTGGATCATACTGTATCAGTTTAACCATTGATTCAGAAAATCTCTTAACCGAGTGGACTTAACAGTCTTATATTCTGCCCTATGTCATTCAGAGAATGTACATTGTTATCTTGTTGACCCCATAGTGAATGTTGGTCAAAAGTTAACTGTTAGTGTTAAATCCTCTAACTAGGTCACATTTGACAGTGTGTTTTGTAACCTTTAACAGGGTTGGCTCTTCACCGAGCTCACTTCAGAAGAGTGAATTATTTTGGGTTACCGGTCCTAGGTGGTTTTTCCCTTAATAGGGTTTCCACATTAAATCATTGTGTTATGTGTTATTTGTGATGATTGTTTTGTTATCATACTTTACATACTACATAATTGATTTGGTCAGTAATCACAGTTAGATAATTACTGGTAATCGATAAAGTGAATAGACAGATTGATATTTTATGTTACCGAGCTGCATAATTTGTTGGAATTATTTGATAAGGTACATCTTTGTATTTGGGATTGTAGGATAACTGATCTAACTGATTCACCCCCCCCCCCCCCCCCCTTCTCAATTATTCTAATAGTTTGTTCCTCCAATTTCAGAATATATTTTAGATGACATGTATATCTAGTGTAGGAAAAAAGAAAGAAGTGTTTTCGATCTATATTTTGCCCGTTATAAGTATTCAAAGTCAAACTTACTTGAAATCAATAGTTTTTGTCTCCCATCACTTTTCCCCTATCAAAACTATACCAAAAACCAAATAAATTACATATTATTGAAGAGGACTCTCTTCTCTAGTGTTGCATATGATTATTTTATTTTTTAATTGATTTAGTATTTTTCTATATTTTTTGAATTAACGTCTTCAAGTTTAATATACCTACATGTAGTTCTTAGCAAATTTGTTTAACATTTTCTAGTTGAAACAATATAAAATTTATATGTCTAGAATCATAGTTCTGAGATCTAGAAAATGGTACTTTTATTTTTTTGACATTTTCTATTTTGAGCAGGGAAAGGAACAACAAAAGTGCAAAGTTCTAGTTTTTTTTGTGTTTTTAGAGGTTTGGCTGCCAACATGGCATGCCACCTAGGTAGACTCGGCCGAGTACCCATAGCCCCTCAATGTGCAAATGAGGAGTTGGGGCTCTTTTGCACTATTTAAAATAACATTTGGACTCCATTGAGTCCTAATTGGCCAAGTACCACTCAGCCCAGTCAATGAGGCTAGGTAGGCACCATTCGATGTCATGTGATACCTACATGTACTTGGTTGTGTTGGACTCAGTCATGTATGGATCATCCGAGTCCAACTAAGTCATGTATGTCAAGTTAGCCTAAAAGGTGATAGATTATTGTGTGTTTACCCAGTAGCGGTTCACAAGAACCCATCTCTCATGAGAATGAATGGAACACTTAGCACTCATTGCATCTAGGTGATGCTCATAGAGGTGAACCACTAGGACTTCCTGGTAGGTCACCCATCCTAGTAATACTCCAGCTTGAGCACTTTTAACTACAAATTTTCCTCCATGGTTAAGCCCAATCTTCTTGTAACCCCATTTGCAAAATCTTTAGCAAGTGTTATGCCTTATGAACCATTCATTAGAAAGCCCCTTGATCTCACCAAATGATAAATAGGAGATACTTTCCACAAAAAGTCAAATTATGATATTGCTATCAAGATTCAACTGTGAAGTTTTTTTATTCAAACTCATTAACCCATGTTTCATGAGTAGTGGGCTTAGCCATGGAGGAAACTTCATAGTTAAACATGCTTGAGATGGAGTAGTATTGGGATGGGTGACCTCTTGGGAATTCTTGGTACTTCACCTCTGTGAGCATCACCTAGATGCAAGTAGCGCTAGGTGTTCCATTCATTCTGATAGCAATATCATAATTTGACATGTTGTGGAAAATATCTCCTACTTATCAAATGATTGGAAGTGTTCAATGAAATGAGGAGCCCTATAATTATTTATTATAATAATTATATATATACATACATTATATTATAATGCTCACATTAAAATTTCATGTTGCATGAAGAGTGAATTGTAACGAGGAAAAGTTTGTGGAAAACCCTTACAATATATACTACAAATTCATTTTTCAATATTACCAATAATTTCATTTTAATTAGATAAAAATGAAAACTAAGATGAACTAAGAAGTAGTTATGATAATTCACAAAATAATAATAATATAGATGGTGTTGTTGAATTGCTTGTTGATGGCGTATAAGATTTTATATCCAAAGATGAAGCCTTTGTGGATGTAGAAATTAACATGAAATGCCTAATTTCACTGCTAGATGACAATTTCAAAGAAGTAGGCAGAATCGACAACAAGTGTAGGTAGTGTGTATTAATCTTTATTGATAATGTGAACATAAAATTTAATACGTCAATTATTGTATACAATAAAAATATTAAATTTAAAAAATTTAGAATATAAAATAATTTTGCAACCAATTCAATTAACTTTAAAATTGAAAATTTAATATATTCGAAATAAAATATTGTATAAAAACTCTTTTAATATAAATATAAATTAGCAAACATAACATCTTCAAATTTCTAAAATAACAAATAAATAATCATCTTTTATATTAATTAAATAAATATAAAAAATTAAAATAACAATGATAATATCTTTAAATATTTAAAATAATAAATAAAAAATCATCTTTAATCAATTTCATTAGCTTTAAACTTGAAAATCTAATATATTTAAAATAATATTATAAAAGCCCTTTTAATATAAATAAAAAATAGATAAAATTATATCTTCAAATTTCTAAAATTAAAAATTAAAAATCATCTTTCAATTTTTTAAAATAATAATTTTTATTTTTTTTATTAATTAAGAAACTATAAAAATTACAAATAAAATAAATTTTAAATGGGACAAAATAAATCACAAATAGAGATAATGCCAAAAAAAGAAAAAGTGGAAAATAAAATAAATAAGAAGATAATATCTAATCTAAAAGCATGATTGGAAGAAAAAAAAGACAACCAACAAGGCTGACAATTTTCTCGGAGAAATAAATTTTGAGTGAGCAAAACTCTCACAAATAGCCTATCGGCTAAATATTATAAATATGTGTGTCTCACTTATTTGAACATGCCTTTTCTAAGAAGAGCAAATCAAATTATAAATTAGTTATGTACTTCTTCCCCAAACTAATATATATTATTTGTGTTTGTCTTAATTACTATATGATAAAAACTTCAATTATTGGTTGAATAAATCTTATAGTCATATCATCATATCTAACCTTTCTTACTGTCTTCTTTATATGACACAAATAACACTAGCAATCACATGGTTTTGTGCATGCAACCACAAGCCGACAGGAAATTTTTTTTTTTTTTCAGAAAGTGAGATGGTTTGCAATATAAGAAAATCAAAAAATTATACATAATAATTCATATTTCTTTAGAAATTTTATATCCAAGAAAGAGGGATACAATGAATATAAATCTTTGGGACGACTCCTACAATAGGAGCTAACTTTGTTTTGCATTAAATTTCATGATTATTTTGCTTTTATAAATGAATAATCGCAATCAAAAGAATCCACATACTTGAAAATTATTGTGTTATTTTCCAAATTCTTTTCAATATTGTTTACTACAATTCATAAATAAATATATTTTAAAGAAAGTAAAAACCTAAAAAAATTACGTATATAATATAACCATACATAACTATCAAAATTCTCATTTAATTCAAGAAAGAGAATTTTTAAAAAATCTCAAAGCAAAACTTTCCACAAACTAATTTACTTCTAACATCTGTAAATAACCATTTAAGTTGAGGTGCTTATAACAAAATTGAAAGAGACCAGAGCAAGTGACTTACCTCAGGACATAGTTACTCAAAAAGAAAAAATGCTTGAAAATGCTTCTCTACAAAGAACAATGCATACAGAAATAGGAAGTCAATAAGGCCCAAATATTTATCTTCCTCAATGGCCTCAATCACATCACATGTGCAACCCAAAAAGTAAAAAACATGTTGTTTCCATTTTCCATGGTTTGTAGATTTGTTGGAGCATTTTGTTGGGCTATTTCCAATTTTGAGCAAATGGACTTCTAAATTGCTAATTTTTTTAAGTTGCTGATTTTATTCTTTTTCTCTTTTTGCATTATTGTACAATTGAAAAAAGGAAGTCAGTTAGAGAGGTTGACAATTTTCTAGGGGAAAATTTATTTTTTGGGGAGTAAAGCTCCCACAAATAGCCTATTTGCTAAATTAATAAAATTATTGGCTATAGTCTCTCTCTATATATATATATTAATATGGTTATTAGTATTATAATATATTTATAAGATATATAATTTTGACAATGAAATTTAGATTTCTCGTTTAATAGATGTATATATCTATTGAGCAGGTTGAGAATTTGGAAAAAAATGAAAGAGTTTAGGATCTAATAGAAGATCAGTGCTTAAAAATTAGAAATTACAAGTATAAAAATCTTCTTTTCTATTATATTTTTTTATTATATGTGTTTCATATTTCAAAAAATTAAATTGACGATATCTAGATTGATTTGTGTTTTTTATTTTTTTATTTTTTGATCATGTTCTTGTTAGTTCCTGTTTGAGAGTCACCATATTTTAAATTTTTGAACAATTCTTTTAGTCGGTACCACATCTTCAAGAGCATGTTTGAAGTCCAGGTTTTCCTTAGTCATGTCTATCTGTCATTTTTTTCTTTTTGTCCTCAAAGTCAGTTGCATCTAAAAGGTTAAAATGCTTTCGTGTTTCTGAAAAGTCATGTTTCTTTCTGTACTTCTTTGTTATGAACCAATTTGAACCACTTTGAACTTTGTTCAAAGTAGTTCAAAGTAGTTCAAAGAAGTCATGCAACTAGCAAGTTGTTTTTGAAGGCAAACAAGTGCAAAAATAAAGCCTCTTAAACTCAAGTGAACCATGTTGAACTTAGTTCAAGTGGGTTCAAAAAGGTCCAAATTTGTTCATAGTGTTTCTCTGCAGTTTCAAGAATTCTCAGCGGTCAATGATGTTTTCCCGATCTTTAAAAATGTAAATTTACAACTTAGGCACATGTTAGAAAGACTTGAACCCGAATGAATAGCCAAGAACCATATTGAACAAAGTTCATTTCGGTTCAACAAAGAGCAAAGTGATTCTTTGAGCATCATGAAAAAATAGTTGTACAACAATCTCTAAATTGTGGATATCAAGGAAGATTTGTAATCAATGAGGTGACGTGGAGTGATGAGTTGGCAAGATCAAAGTAATCATGATTTTGCAAGGTTTTCAAAGTTTGTGTAATGGGCATTAATGAGTTGTTGCGTGGGAGTATCAAATCAACATCTTTTCCCTATGCACATGTGATTTTGCAATTAAGGCTTGAGATTTTGTATGCCTTGTTATTTAAGGAAGTTTTAATAAAATAGTTGAAAATAATTATATTTTTAAAAAGCGGAGCGACGGAGGTAAGATCATTTGAGCCCAAGGAATTGCTCAAGGTTTTTGTATTTGAAAGGTCCCAAGGAAAATCAAAGTAACAAATTTGTTCACTGCAAGCACAAGGTTGAACTTGCATCATTTTCTCCTACACCTCAGATAACTCAGCCCAGGACTAGATCTCAGAAGCAAGAGAAAATGACCAGAGTAGAAGCGATAATTGTGGACCTAGACAAGGAAGACGAGTAGAATATTGATCATCAGATTGAAGATGAAGATCAATTGAACATCAACCTTTTTGAGATAGAAGACTCAATCCTAGAAATCATGAACACCCCTATGAAATCACCTAAAAAGAAGGTTGTTCTTGATACTACACCAAAATGGCTAACGACATCGGTTAACAGAAAGTGCAACCTAGTGCCGATTTTAGTTCCTATTAAAGATATGGCACTAAGTAAATGTGCAAAGAAGAATCCAAGGGCTAAGAAGATGAAGACCACTGTGAGGGTGTTTGTGTATGCACCCTAAAATGGTCGCCTAGACTTTGGGCCCCCATTCAACAATTTATCAAATCTCTGAATCAATATTTTCAAAAATCATCTTTTTTTCAAATTAAATCAATTTCCTTGATCAAATCTTAGTTCCATCATTTATTCGATTATTTTCTATGGGCTAACCATTTTATCCTAAAGTCTTTATTTATTTAAAAGGAATTTCCTCCCCTTTTATTAAATAAAAAGCCCCCACTTTTCCTCTTATCCTAAGTTGCACAAATAAAGCATTATTCTTATTTTATAAAAAAGAAGAAAAGGTCTTTTTGTCTCATATGGGGCATAAAATTCAACTCTTATTTTCTCATTAGAGGATATTTGTGCACATGGATTGCTCCTCTTTCAAGCTCCACCCTTGATTAAATCTTTTGCCTCTTAATCTCCATGGTCCATTCCTTTTTAATTCCTTTAAAAGGAGAGCTCTTTTCTCATTCTTAGATCCCAACTTTTTATACTAATCTTATGCTGCAAGATTTCTTGGAGACTTTTGGAGCTTTAGAGATCATTATTGCATTCTAGTTTCATTCTTGCATTATAGCTTTCATGGCATCTAGCTTAGTTTCCTTTATGCTCTAGATTAGCTCACATAGCTTAATTAGTAAGGGTTTGTAATACTTTCATTTCCATAGCTTAGCTTGCATCTTCATTCTTAGCATAGTTGCATTGCATTTCCATTCTAGATTCTTGAAGATATTGGCATTCTTGCCCTTGTCTCTTTGAATCTCCTATTGTGTGGTTTACTAGCAAGGTTGCATGCTTCAATAGCTCTAGCTGAGAGCACCATCAACATCCTTGTGACTCCATGCCTAGGGAGCTCTAGGTCATTTTCTCAAGGTTTCCCATTCATGGATTCCCTTGGAAGTAATGACTTAGAGAAGTGCACTATTTAGTGTGTACATTTTTGGCACCCACCGTGGGGAAGAACACTCTTTTTTTGTCCTTTTTTTTATGCATTTCCGTCATTTTTTTGTCAATATTTGCTTGTTGTTTCAGTTCTCTAGTTTTTTCTGATAGAATTATCGTGTGACATTTTTCCAATATCGTACGATAGTTTTTTATATACCAGTGTGATATTTTACTAGTTAAAGTATCGCATGCTTTGGTAGGTTATGTCACACAGTTGTTTTGTTCTCTATCGCATGCAGGTATTAGGAACTATCACACATAGATAAAGTATCGCACCAGTACACAATGAAGTATCGCACGACTCTTCCTCTGACAAAAATATTGCACAGGCCTGGCAGTGAGCAATTTTTGTCATTTCTTTGCAAGATTTACTTGGTTTGATTCAGATTCTGATTTGTTGTGGTAGAACAGGGGTCTATTTGTAGATTTCATTTGGTTTTGATGTGCTAACCCTTGTAAGGCTAACAAGTTGTGCTTGTAGGGGCTCTCATTGCTTGATTATTTGCTTAAAAGAATGCATGTCAAAGCTTCAAATGCACAAGGGCTACTAACAGTTTTTGTAGGGCTGCCCAAAGCATAAAAACCAATCAAGTGCTTGTTTAATTGCTTTCATTTTGAGTGCGACATATACTAGTTGTTTCATTTATTAGGCACTTAATATCTTGTTGTAGGAATCTTTGGGTGGTAGGAGAAGTATGCTCTTCACCCTTGTGGTGAACCAGAAAATCTTGACCCATCTTTATATTTTGAAAGAAAGAGGGTAATTGAACCTTTTCTTGGTGTGTTTGGGAGAAATTTTTGAGCTATGAGATTATGCTCTTCACCCTTGAGGTGAAACAGAAATCCTGAAACTCAAAGATTGATCCACTCTTTATTTAGTTTTTAGAATCCTTTAGCGGGCCTGATCTTGAGCAATCAAGAGGAACGACCCAAGTGGGGACAAGCTTTTTGCCAGCTATTCCAACCCACTATAAACTCAAGGCTATCAAGGACACAAAACCTTGGTAGATGTAGTACTTGTCTTCGCTTGATGTGAGTACTTGTGGGATTGTGACCATGAAGAAAATGTTGAGCAAGAATGCTTAAGGTACTCTTTGTGTACTCTAAATAGTGCACTTCTCTAAGTCATTATATCCAAGGGAATCCATGAGAGGGAAACCTTGAGAAAGTGATCTAGAGCTCCCTAAGTATGGAGTGCAAGGGTATTTTAAGTTTGCTCTCAGCTAGAGCTATTAAGCCTATAACCTTGCTAGTAAACCATGCAATGGGAGATTCAATGAAGAAAAGGGCAAGAATGCCAATATCCACAAGAAATCTAAATGAGAATGCAATGCAATACTATGCTAGAATGAAGATGCAAGCTAAGTATTACAAATCCTTGCTAATTAAACTATGTGAGCTAATCTATAGCATAAAGGAAACTAGATTAAAAATGCAATGATAATGAAACTAAGCTATGATGCAAGAATAAAAATGAAATGATGATGCAATGTTTCAATATGAGAGATCTAAGAATATGATAGCTCCAAAATGCCAAGATTGAGAAGCTCCAAGACTCTAAGATGCTAAGATGCCAAGACTCCAAGAGGATGAATCATGCAAAAGATGGATTATTTGCAAGAGATGGAAAAGATGAGTGATTAAGAATGAGGAGAGAGCCTCCTTTTAAAGTATTTTAGAAATGAATGGACGGTCAAGATTAAGAGGCAAAAAAGAATTATCAAAGGTGGAAATTAAATCTTGGTTGATCCATGTGCTCAAGATTCTCAAGAGGCAAAATCAATGGACATGGTTAAGAGGCAAAAAAGATATGTGGAAGAGATTAAGAGGCAAAAAGATATGTGGAAGAGATTAAGAGGCAAAAAGATATTCCACTCACCTTGAAAAGTGTGCATTCATGTGAAGACAAAAAGTCTTTTTATTTTTATTTTTATTTTATTATTTATTTATTGTTTTTAGAAAAGTGGTTTCCATTAAAAATATTTTTTTATTTAATTAAAAGAGATTTTTAATTAAAAGGGAGCATGTTCTCTTAATTAAATAAGATTTTTATTTTTTTATTTTTTTCTCTTTTTATAAAATAAGAATAATGTTTTATTTGTGCAACTTAGGATAAGAGGAAAAGTGGGGGCTTTTTATTTATTAAAAGGGGAGGAAATATTCCTTTTAATAAATAAAGACTTAGGATAAAATGGTTAGCCCATAGAAAATAATCGAATAAATGATAGAACTAGGATTTGATCAAGAATAAGCAATTTATGATTTAGCAAATAGGGGCTAATAGTCTAGGTGACCATTTTTAGGTGTATACATTTTTCCCCTCTTTGACAAATGTGAGATCGGTTTGGGATCACATGTAGTCAAAGAATAGAAGTTTAAATGTGAGACCAATTTGGGATCATAAAATAACTTAGATCAGCCAAGAAGGCAAGAGATAGCCAAGAAAGCAAGCAGATAGTGATTTGACTCCAAAGAATGAAGTGCAAAGAGATAGCAAATCCTGCATGACCAGCCTGGTAGCGACAGTACTGAACACTTAGGAAAGAGATAGCCAATAAGATATGATGTGTCTACCCCCTCGGGATCAAAAGTGAAATCCAGGTAGAGGGAAAGCAGAAGCAAGAGAGACATGATCAAATCACTAGAAATTATAATTGAAGAAAGAGAACAGAATAACCATCAAGTAGTGAAGATATGCCCCACACATGGGACATGGGGCACGAACCTATCGGTCCCTCAACCCGTAAACACCATGGAGAGAGGAGTTGAACTTGGGATTTGAAAGTGAATGAAAGACTGGAAGTTTGAAAGAGATGAGGATGAAGAGGTGAAGAATGCCTCGGCAAAGATGGAAGGATCAAGCCTCAAAAGGTCAGCCGACTACATGGAAGAAGGAGAGAGATGATTTGGACGATCAAGGTGAACATGAATTTTAGTTTTGATCTTGAAATGAATAGAAAATGATGGGATATGAAAGACAAGAAGTGAAAGACGTGATTGGGAAGAAGTGAAAGAGGAGCGCAGTTGATTAACAAGTCCATGTAAGATGAAAAGGAGAGCTCTCTCCATATGCAAGATGCAAAACTAATCTAACATGAACCTAAGAATGCAAGCTACTATGAAAAGTGGTTTACTTGCAAGGTCACAATGCTAATAGACATCTAATATTCATCATTGAGTGTTATTGGTAGTGTCGCAAGATCATACAATACACACTAGCATAACTATGTGGATCTGAATATGATCTATATCAGATAAAAATGTGGAAATCCCACCTAGGCATCAAAGACATGTAGGTCCAGATGACTAATGTAGTGAGATCACCTAAGTTTGATATGGCAAGATTATGCTAGCATCAAGACACATGAAAAGTCAAGATAGCTATAAGCATGCAATTGCGAAATAGTCAAGGATAATACCTTGTAGGTCCATAGTGTCAAGTAAGACCAGCATAAATGCTCATGACAGTTAGGACCAACAAAATATACCCACAAGAAGAAAAAGCAATAAAACATGTTCTCATTCCCTCAGTCTTCTAGCTATGCATCATCGAAAATGATCATAGGGGGAGAACACTCAGCAAAGAAATCATCATAGACAACATGCAAAGAAATAAAGTCAAACAAATCTCAGCAAGTCAAGTGCGTGTGTGTAGGTCATAGAGTCAAACTTTGAGTATCGCATCTGCTAGTGAGAAATATTGCATCATACTAGACTGTAGGGTAGGACATCTGATAAGTGTTGAGAAACACTCGACGCAAGGGTAGTGTTGAAAAACACAGTTTGAACCAAGTTGCCCAAGAAACCCTGATGCAAAAAGAGACCCAAGATAAGCTCAAAACAATTGATGCCCCCTAGACTAAGATAAGAGTCAATTCCAGGCTAGGAGAGGCAAAGAGAAAAGTGGAGCGAAGGAGCACCATGCAAGACTGATAGACATAGGTGCAAGGGTCTCAAGCAGCACCTATTTCCAGGTTTTCACCACTTGATAGATTTATTGCAAATTTTTTCAGGACTTTTTATAATTTATTTTTTTTGTATTTTTGCTACCAAGGCGCCTGTTTCCAAGTTTTCACCAAGGCACTTTTTCAATTTTTTTTAATTTTTTAATTTTTTTGGTGAGACATCAAAGCACCTATTGCTAGGTTTTCACTAGGATGCTCATTTTTTCAGTACTTTTTATGCTTTTTAGGATTTTTTCAGCATCATATATGAATTTTTTTGGAGTTTTTCAGGATCAATAAAAATATGTACAAAGAATGCCCCAGATAGAAACAGGCATCAAGAATCTGCTTCCTCTGATGTAGAGAACTGATAGGCCCCAGGCCCAAATGCTGCAACTGTGACAATAGGAGGTCTCAACCAATTCAACCAATAATAACCAGCCCTAAGCAATGTCTAAGCTAGTGGAGGATCGTTAGAATGTGATCCACATATGCCATCATGGATTTCAGCTAGCACTTTTTCTGACTCTTCTATTTCTAGACACTTAAGGAGAGTTCCGTCTAGACCCTTCCTATACAAGTCACCAGAGACAAAGGCAAAGTGTAAGGGATGGTGGAAAGAATGGCGTGGTGGATTGTCAAGAAGAATATGAGGTGGAAGATATGAAAAGATGGTAGGATTGTAAGATTTGTGAGTGGGATAGCATAATTCATCCACTAGGAACTTGAAGCGAGATTTATGCCTTTTCATTCTTAAGATGGATGTTGAAGTAACCAAGGCATTAGAAACTTTGTTCTCAACTTTAAGAATGGGCTGAAGTATACCAGATATGAGATCATGCTTGAAGTAGTGCACCATTTTTTTGTAGAGAATCAGCTTGTCATCTTTTATTTGAGAATCATTATTTTTTAGTAGATTTTTATTTTTACTTTTCTGAGGTTTGGATACTACCACAATGTGGTTTTCACCATCCAAAAATTGCTCTTTTCTTTTGACTTGATGACTGTGATACTTGATTGTTGATTCAATCTTTTTTGTTGCTAGTTCACTGGTGGAAGAAGTAATAGGTGTTGATGCGAGATGAAATGAAGTGATTGGTTCAATAGAATTTATGTGAGGGGTGTCATCTCTGGTAACAAGAGAGGTTGAGTCTATAAGGTAGGCTCCAGAAGTAGCTAGATCTAGATTTGTCATAAAAGGACCAACGTAGTCGACTAAGGCAATACAGGGAACAAACTCATCAAACCTGACACAAGACTCATCAACTACATTGGGTGGGTTATGAGAGGTATGAACTACATCAACATCCATATCTATCATGGAAGAATCTTCTGGAAAAGGCTTAAGATGCCGAGAAGTAGAGATACTCATGTCATTAGGTGAGAGATCACCTCTTTGTAGCAGGCGTGCAATGTTGCGACGTTGTCTATCATAGTACAATGATTCTTTAGGCACATAGGTTCTAGACATAGAGGCCTCAGCTATATCATCAATAGATATACATTCTTCTCCCCATAGAAGTGAAGTAGAAGGAAGATCATCTCCCATTTGAGCCATAGTGTGTAGTGGTGACTCATCTGTATCTGTGTCTGAATTACTGAGCATGGGAATATTTCTGGAATCTTCTCTATAGATCCACTCTTGAATAGCTTGTTCTTCTCTTTCTACTTCTAAAGGAATGGATGAAGGAACAAAAGTATCAAAGATCACCATAGCAGAAGTGGAAGGCTTCATTTTATCAGAAGGTTTCCCATATGACCTAGGAGAAACAAGTATAGAAGCAAAGGAATCCAGCGTATATTCACCCATACCAAGGCTCATCATCTTAAGTGTTTTCTCAGCAGCAACTAGAGACGTACTAGCATCAACAGAAGGTTAATTGTGAGGAACAAATTTTTTAGTAGCAGCAAGAGCATTAATAGCAATAGTATGGTCTCCAGGAATCACAACTTCAGTACCATTGTACAGAAATTTGACGCACTGATGATAAGTGGAAGGAATAGCCTACATGTCATGGATCCAAGGACAACCCAAAAGAATGTTATATGCAAGTGGAATGTCCAATACTTGGAAGTTAATATCTTTTGTGATAGGGCCCACTCGGACAAGCAATGTGACAAGACCTTTGGAAGATATTTCCACTTCATCATAAGCTTTTATAGTAATCTTCTTCTTAGAATCCACAGCAAATTCTAACAAACCCAACTGTTGTATGACATTGAAAGAAACTATATTTAAGCCTGCACCATTGTCTATCAGGACTCGGCAGACTCGGGTATTGTAGACTAGAACTTCAATGTGTAAAGCTAGATTATGCGGGTGAGCAATAGATATGTCATCTTCTTTAGAAAAGGAGAGAGATAGCGGAGATGAAATGTGGTTGACCATAGCTTGAAATTGATTTGGATCAATGTCATTGGGAACACATGTTGTACATAGAGCCTCATCAAGAATCTCTCTATGTGAAGGGGATAACCAAAGCAACTCAAGGATAGATATCTGTGCTGGTGTCTTTTGCAAATGTTGGACAAGATCATAGCTAAGGGTGGTTGAAGGAGCCACTTGTTTGGAAGGAAAATCTTGCTTGGGATATTGCATAGTTTTAAGGACAATCTTGGCTTGCCCCCTAGTAACAGCATTGAGTGTCTCACTTCGGGAAGATGAACTACCATGTGTTTGCAAGACCAACTTTGGCTTACCATGTTTGGCTCTATTATCATCTTGAGACCTCATCATTAGAACACTCTCAACAAGCTCTACCATGTTAATCATAGGTGTATTAGAAGGATATGTGTAATTGATCTTTGCATCATGATTCTTCTTATGTGTTTGAGAGGTTTCCCCCTTATCATGCTTAGGTAGAGGATCTTTGAAAGCTGTGTGATCAAAATTTTTAGTTAAGCCATCAGTGGAGATTGTGCCATTCTCAATAAGATCCTAAATATCATCCTTAAGCTTAAAACAATTATCTGTCAGATGTCCCTTGTTTCTGTGATAATGACAATAAGAATCCACCAATCAGGCCTATTTATCAGATCCCAGTTACCAGGTTTATCAGGAAGCGTAAGATATCCATTATCAACCAAAGTCTTAAGGATCACATCATAAGGTTCTGCCAACTTGGTATAGACTCACTTTCGAAATGACTTCTTAGGCTTATCTACATATTGAGGTTTAGGAGCACTATGAGCATTGGCAGCTTCTTGTTGTTTTGCTGCATAGATAGCATTGGAGAGATTGAAAGCAGGCTCTTTAGCTTTAGGAGCATCAACAACCCCATCATTAACAACATACTTGTTTTTATTCCAAGGTTTGTTCTTGTCTTTGCCATTGCCTTTAGCATCTTTATTAATAACAATATCCCCTTTTCTTATAGCTACATCCTTAATTTGATATGCACTTTCAACCATGTCGTTGAAAGAAGAGAACAGTTGTTTCCTTAAATCATAATATAGCTCAGGCACAAGAGTGTTGACAAAAATGTCAATCTTTTCTCTCTCGGGTAACTGACGAAGATACCTAGAATACAATGACCTCCAACATTGTAAGTAAGTTGCAAATGGCTCACCTTGATGTTGTCTTAGATTACCAAGATCTATCACGGTGACAGGTTGTTGGATGTTTTAAGAATAATGCTGGGTAAATCACTGAGCCAACTCATCAAAATTCTTAAGAGGTGGTGTCAATTTCACAAACCATTCTAAAGCTTGGCCTCTTAAGCTTCGAGGGAATAATCGTAGAAGAAATGTGTCTTCATGAAGAAAGTCCATACTAAGAGCATAAAAGTGATGCACATGGTCTTGGGGATCACCATTTCCATCATACTTGTCATATTTGGGAACCTCAATATCCCTAGGAAACGGGACCATGTATAGACTCCTATCAAAAGGAAGAGCACAAATTGATTCTACAAAAGAGACCTTTGGAGGCTCTCTTTCTATTGCCATTTGGGTAAGGCGTTGATTTGTTTGACGTAGTTCTTCTTGAAGGACTTCCAATTTAGTTGGTACCTTTTGTTGGACAATTTGTCTAACATCATAGCCGGGAGGAAGCTTGTATCCTCTAGAAGTCATATATTGAAAATATTGATCGCCATTACGCTCTAAAAGCCTATGCATCATTCGTTGGAGACCACATCTTGTTCAAATCTCATAAGATCCTCACTAGAAATTTCATCATTAGCCTCTACCTCATGTTGAGAGGGAGGAGGCCTAGGAGGTGAAGAAGGCATACCAAAAGTGGGTCTTGGAGGAGATCTTGGTGGCATGTTGTTGCCATTATTGTCATTAAAAAGAGGTCGATGCTCAAAGTTACTAGTCTCAGGTTGCTCATAAGACATTCCTCTAGAAGCCATCCGCCTAGCAGCATCCATCCTTTGTTGATTGTGTTCTTTGTCTAAGCGCGCTTGGTTATCCTTACGCTCAAAGTGTTCTTGCAGGCGTTGAAATTTTTCTTGTTCAATCAAAGTGAGTGAGACACTATCTGTGTTTTTGGGGGTCTTGAATGCGGAAAAGAGGAAACCTCCTTTGTACCACGGGGTAGCCTTAGAATCTTCAGATTGGTTAGAACTAGAACTGTTGTTGCTAATGGGCACTCATGAGTGTCTAGTTGGAGAAGGTAACTATGTATAAGTGAATGGAGAGTGATTCTCCTGCTCAAATTGAGACCGAGTTGTAACTGGCATGAAAAGAGATGTTGGTTGACTAATAGAATGAGACAAAGTTTCTCAAATTTCAAATAAGCAAAGATAATAAAGATCACTTGTCAAAGTAGAACAATAGAGAGAGATGGCTTGTCAAAAGTGCTCAAGTACTTACAACAATCAATTGACTAAAGCCAAGTAGCGAGCAAGAAGCTCAATAAGCAAGTAGCTAGAGAGGTAACCGTGATGTGACAAGTGATCAAGAGTAGCATTCATTAAACTCAAATCCAATAGTTTTAACTCATTTGTTTCAGTCTATAACAAGTCTGAGCATGCAGATAACAAGCCAGCTTCAGATAAGAACAAGAAAAAGACACTCTACAGTAGGTTAAAATGCAAGTTTAGCAGCTCCGGATTGCAATAGCAACAAGATAGCAAAAAGGTTCTGGGTGACACTTTCTAGGAAAGCGGGGTGAACTGTCGCGTGACAATTCTTAGAACAGGACGCGACACTGTTCTAGGGTCGTACGACTCTATGACCAGTGAACATAAAAATCTTAGTTTTGAAGCATTTTAAAAGATCAAGTAAGTATATCAATAGATTTTTATCATTGATCAAGCACATAAGACAGCAATCAAGGAGTTCAAGCAAGCAATTGTCTTCAAACAATGAGCAAGGGGCAAAGCAACCTTACACATGAACAAGAATAGTGACTTAGAATTTCTACTCCTTAAAGATTCTACTTGTGTATGTTCTTGAAAATATTTTAGCAGGCACTTAAAACACAACAACATCCTATCAAGCTATCTACATGGATATACATAGCTTTGCTAAAGGGAGTCCTTGATATACGCAAGGTACATGAGGCCCAAATCTGTAGATGAGAAGAATCCAAAATCACATAGCTGGGGGGAGATGGTAACCCAAATCTCCTCCTTCACTTCTCAAAAGTATAAAGTTCTTTGAGGCTTAGCCAAGAGTGATATCAAACTCAATTCCCAAGAGAGGTGTCTTTCGATTCACCACCCGCTATTTATACTCTACTGAAACATAGGAGTTAAGGTCGTCCCTTGAGGTGGTGTGTCCCCAAGCAGGCCTTCTAAAAATAAAAAGTAAGTAATTCACTATCAAAAGTATTTAAAGCACTAAAGGTGGAACACTTAACTCTTCAAGTAAATGTGAAGTGAGTCCAAAAGTGGAACATTTAACTCTTCAAGTGAATGTGAAGTGAGTCCAAAAGTGGAACATTTAACTCTTCAAGTGAATGTGAAGTGAGTCCACAAGGTGGAACATTTAACTCCTCACACAAACTCAAAGTGAGTCCAAAAGTAGAACATTTAACTCCTCACACAAACTCAAAGTGAGTCCAAAAGTAGAACATTTAACTCCTCACAAAAACTCAAAGTGAGTCCACACCTTAGAAAACTAATGAGATCAAGAAAGCATAAAAGGGAGAACTTTGTAGAACACTTAACGCTCTTTTCAAGTAGACCCCTCCCCTATGTATGAATGCTGACCTTGCATCCAAAGGGTGGTAATGAGGGGCGATTAGAAATAAGCGAGTCCAACACCCAATTTACTAACAAGATCAATCAAAAGTACTCCAAAGTTGCTTATCAATACTACTCACAAATGAAAAAGGGTTAAACAATGGAATATTTAACTTTCCAAGCAAACATAGAGTGAATCCACAAAGTGGTGCATTTAACTCCCTATGTAAACAAGGAATGAATCCATGCCCTTAATCACTCAATGAGATATTTGATATTGGAACCAAGAATTACTTAAGGTTTAAACACAAGTATTCACTTACACAAACTTGTAAAAACAAATCTATGTTCTTTCATTTACCATTAAGAGCATCAATTGAAATGTGTTATATGAAAGCATGTAAACACTCAAGCCAAACACATGAGAGGTTCAATTTTAATCCCAAAATCTAAATGTTGTAGAGATGGAACAAAGTACCTCAAGCAATTTTAAACATTTTCCATGAAAGCAAGAGCACCTTCAAAACAACTTGTTAGACCAACAAGAGGTTAAGAAAACTAAGCCAAAATTAATCCAAAAAATTGAAGGAAATGAAAAAATGAAAGGACAAAGTTAAGCTACTCTGCGCCACAGTGGGCGCAAAAAATGTGTACTCTAAATAGTGCACTTCTCTAAGTCATTATATCCAAGGGAATCCATGAGAGGGAAACCTTGAGAAAGTGATCTAGAGCTCTCTAAGTATGGAGTGCAAGGGTATTTTAAGTTTGCTCTCAGCTAGAGCTATTAAGCCTATAACCTTGCTAGTAAACCATGCAATGGGAGATTCAATGAAGAAAAGGGCAAGAATGCCAATATTCACAAGAAATCTAAATGAGAATACAATGCAATACTATGCTAGAATGAAGATGCAAGCTAAGATAAGTATTACAAATCCTTGCTAATTAAACTATGTGAGCTAATCTATAGCATAAAGGAAACTAGATTAAAAATGCAATGATAATGAAACTAAACTATGATGCAAGAATAAAAATGAAATGATGATGCAATATTTCAATATGAGAGATCTAAGAATACCATAGCTCCAAAATGTCAAGATTGAGAAGCTCCAAGACTCCAAGATGCTAAGATGCCAAGACTCCAGGAGGATGAATCATGCAAAAGATGGATTATTTGCAAGAGATGGAAAAGATGAGTGATTAAGAATGAGGAGAGAGCCTCCTTTTAAAGGATTTTAGAAATGAATGGATGGTCAAGATTAAGAGGCAAAAAAGAATTATCAAAGGTGGAAATTAAATCTTGGTTGATCCATGTGCTCAAGATTCTCAAGAGGCAAAATTAATGGACATGGTTAAGAGGCAAAAAAGATATGTGGAAGAGATTAAGAGGCAAAAAGATATTCCACTCACCTTGAAAAGTGTGCATTCATGTGAAGACAAAAAGTCTTTTTATTTTTATTTTTATTTTATTATTTATTTATTATTTTTAGAAAAGTGGTTTCCATTAAAAAGATTTTTTTATTTAATTAAAAGAGATTTTTAATTAAAAGAGAGCATGTTCTCTTAATTAAATAAGATTTTTATTTTTTTATTTTTTTCTCTTTTTATAAAATAAGAATAATGTTTTATTTGTGCAACTTAGGATAAGAGGAAAAGTGGGGGCTTTTTATTTATTAAAAGGGGAGGAAATATTCCTTTTAATAAATAAAGACTTAGGATAAAATGGTTAGCCCATAGAAAATAATCGAATAAATGACAGAACTAGGATTTGATCAAGAATAAGCAATTTATGATTTAGCAAATAGGGGCTAATAGTCTAGGTGACCATTTTTAGGTGTATACACTCTTGTGGCCACGAGGTCCATTACTTTCCACAAGGTAAGGAGTCCCTTTAGGGAGCAAGAGGGGTATTACGAACGGAAGCCCTTACTAAGAACCATAGATAGAAGCCACCCTATTTTGCTGCTTAGCTTCTTGGTGCAAGGATTGATCCTAGTGGACTAACCCGGATCACGCCAAGATTACTCACCATCTATGTTCCTTTGGTTGTGTCATTGGCACTTCCATGACAAAGCTGATATCTATTGTGGGTAACCACTTTGTGTGAGGCAATGGAGCATCAAGTGTGGGCCAAGTTGTTAAGTATTGAGCCATTGTCTTTTTAGGCTAGTAAGTGCTTGAAGTGTTCTCACTGTGATCTACCCATGTAAACGTTCTCAAATATCAAATATCACGGTAGCATTCATAGGATTTTATTGCTTTGATATCACAATTGCTTGTCTTGGCAAGGTTTCTTTTGCCCTTGTGCAAGTGTTTTATGACATGTTTGATCCCCTACTATTTGCAAACTTGTTTGATTACTACTGTCACTGTGCTTGAAATAAAAAAATCCAACCTTCAAATTGAAATTTTGACCAAATTGCCCTTAAAACTGAGATTTTTAACACTCACTGGTCAAGAGTCGTACAATCCTTAAACTATATCGCACATTATTCTGAGATTTATCATGCGATAGTTCATTCCTGCAAAACTATCGCACTGCTTACCTGGAAAGTATCACACAAGCTGCCTGGAAACTATCGCATTACTTCCTGTGAAATATCGCTTGGTAAAAAATTATTGTACTGTTAGCTTGGAAACTGTTGCATAAAGTCTTTTTGTTGTCTGTCTGGTTTATGCAATTTTTAGTCTTTGCTTAGTCGACCAGATTTTAGTAGGTGACTTACTCTACTGCTGGAAACCTATTTGTACCTTAAGTTCCTATTTTTAGGCCCCTTGAATTAGTGTTCTCTGATTTTGCAAAGTAGTCTTGCTTGGCATCGATAAGTTAGGAATTATCCTTGTTGAAAAAGTACACCTTTAGATTCTTTGGTAACACACTTGGAGAGTTTCAGTACTCTTTTGTCCAAATCACTTCCATAAAAAAATCAATTTCAATTATATATTTGGTTAAATCCATCCTCTTGGTCCATATGTGTTAGGATACTCATCCTTTTATTATACACCTCTGTGGTAGTGTTGGTTTACACCTTTTGCAGCTTTCTATCTGACCATCTCTTTTTGGACAATTAAACACTTTTACTATCCTAGTTTGGTATTGATGTTTCATAGGGTCATCTTATCACCAAGGGTCTTTTTCTTTTGGGTCAGTTACGACAAGGTACCAAGTTAGTCAAGGAAAATGACCTCAAGTTGTCTTTGATCAGTTACCCTTAGTCCAAACTCATCAAAAGTGAAAGGGGAAGGAACCCATCTTTGATCAATCACCTAGGAGCGAGTCTAAAGCTTGGTTTGACCCAAAGAGAAATCCTAGTGAGTTGAGTACCTCTTTACCACCTTCTCAATCAGATATGGACATGAGCTACACCATGACTAGAAAGGAGAGAGAAGTGATGGATCAAAATCTTGATGAGATTTTCCAAAGACATAGAGATAACATGTTGTTTGGTGATGACAATCAACCCGAATCACCTCCCATTAACTCAAGATATTTAGACGCCCATCAAAGAGCTGAAAGACATTATGGGCGAGCTCACCAAGATGCACGATCATAACATGAAGACCAAAACAACCAATCTTGTGATGCTCATGTCAATGCAGCATTCACTAACGACTTGTTCAAACATTCAAGACCCAACTCTCTGCTCAAAACAACCTCAAGATATGCAAATGATAGGCTTAAAAGAATTGAGCGTGAAAAGAGAGCCTTTTTGGACGGACAAGCTACTAAAGAAGAAAGGTTTAGACACCTAGAGGTAGAGCAACAAGCCTTGTTAGAATTGAAAAGAAAAGAATTCCAAGAGGAACAAGATAGGCTTTTAGCCCAACAACTCAACGATCAATTCAACAATAGAGGTACCAACAGTGGAAATAACTCTCCACACTCTACTCCCTCAAGAACCCCAAGAAGTAGAAGGCAGTCAAGGACCCCTTCAAGATATCCTAGTCCTAGAGGAAGGAGGATTTCACAACATAGGAGATGAAAACCTCTTAGGAACTCGAGACAACCCTCCCAATGAGCTCATCATGGCTCTCAACATGGAGGAAGTAGTGCAAGTTTTAATGATCAAGATTTTATGAGAATGCAACAAGAGCCACTATTCCAACAATATGTGGAGAAGTATCTTGATCAAAACAAAGATAGGTTCCTAGAGAGCTTGATTAACAAGGGTGCCAGGGTCCCTTACAATTTTGATGTGGATAGAAGAATTAAGAAACAAGGACCCTCTCAAGAAGAGGAGATCAAGAAACTCAAACATATGATGGAAAAGGAGTTGGCACCTAAAATTTCCTTTTCACTTGATTCTATTTGTCCCAATCCTTTCGACATAAGTGTGGCTATGATAGATTTTCCTAGGAAAGTTGAAATCCCCCAATACGACAAGTATGACGGCAATGGTGACCCACATGATCATGTGCGTCAGTTCTACATCATGATTTTTGAGTTCCATCAAGATGACTCCTATCTTATGAGATTATTTCCAAGGAGTCTCAAGGGCCAAGCCATGGAGTGGTTTACCAACATAACCCCTCCCATCAAAACTTTCAAGGAACTTGTACACAGATTTGTTCAACATTTTGCATACAACTTGTCAAGATCAGTCACTATGTTAGACCTATCCAATTTGAAACAGAACCAAGGGGAATCCTTTGTTACCTTCTTGCAAAGGTGGAGATGATTGTGCTCCCGCTATTCTAGGACTATTCCTAAGCATGAAAGGATTGATATCATTATTAGTAATTTAGTGCCTAAAATGCGGTATGAGGTTCGAAAGATGGTCTTTGATTCCTTTGACACTATGATCAAAACCGCATGTCGAATTGAGGATGTCTTGAAAGAGCAAGGCATTTTGACCAAACATAGCAATAACAACAATGGTCAAAATACTAACAATTCTAATAAGGACAAAGGAAAACACTTGCACTAGAACAAGAATAAGCAAGTAGTCAATGATGGAGTTGTGGACTCTTCCCAACCCAAGGATCAAGGAGTTCTCCATTTGTCTAGTGCAGTCCAAGCTATGAAGCTTAACACATCCTCCAACCAACAAGAGCATAAACCAAAGTATCAAGAAAAGCCTAAAAAGGAGAGGTGACAGTTTTCTAAACTGGGTGACTCCTATGAGGATGTTTTCAAGATGCTTATTGCCAATAACCTTGCACAACCACAAGATCCAACAAATTTCCACATACCTGACATTAAGCCACATTGGTGGAATGAAAAAGCTTTCTGTAAATTCCACATTGGCATTGGACATGACATCGAACATTGCTGGAAACTTAAACACCTTATTCAGGATCTTATTGAAAGTGGCAAACCTCAGATTGATGGGTTGAATACCAATGCAGACCATAAGACATTCAAGGAGCCTTTGCCCAAATATGAAAAGGGGGAAACCTCTAAACCCAAGAATGGCAAGGCCAAAATCAACTATACCTACACAGGTGCAGAAAATGTGGTCAATATGCTTGAGATTGTCGAGGAAAGTGTCAACATGATGAGAGACAAATATCCTTATGGTTATGATGTGGGCTCTCCTCCTATATTTGATGAAGAACCTATGGTGGTGCTTAGGGGTCCTCACTCTCAAAGGTCATCCCAAGCTCTTAACATTGTCACCAGAAGCCAAAGTCAAGGTCCTGTGGTTATTAGAGGTCCTAGTTCCAACCAGTCCAGCAAACCCAAGCAAGTGACATCCAAGAATGTCACCACCAAGTCAGTAGTCAACCCTGAAATTAGCTATAATCTTGTTGACCAGTTACAAAGAACGCCAGCTCAAATCTCAATCTTTGAACTCTTGGAATTGTCCCCAACCTTGAGGATGCCTTGTGCACAGCCAATGTTCCTAACAACATAGATGTTGACCAATTCCAGAACATGGTTAACCACCTTGCCAGCCCTCATTACCTCACATTCTCATAAGAAGATGACAAAGCCTTGAGCCATCCGCCTAATCTTGCCCTTCATATCAAAGTCATGATCCACAAGACCCATGTCAGGAGTGTGTTGATTGATGGGGGTGTTGGGCTCAACATTTATTCCTTGAGTTTGTTGAAGATACTGGGTTATTCTGAGCAAGTTATTAATACCTGGAAGAAAATTACCATTAAAGCCTATGATGATGCAGAGAGAAGCTCCAAAGGCTTGGTCATCCTTCCTATCAGGATTGGCCCCATTGAAAATGAAATTTTGTTATAGATTATTGATGCTGGTCCTTTAGCATATAATATCCTACTTGGTAGACCGTGGATCCATGACATGCAAGCAGTGCCATCCACCTACCACCAATGTGTTAAGTTCCCCTATAATGGAGTAGAAGTTTGTATACTCGGGGATAGCACATTATCTGTTAATGCAATTTTAGCAGGGACTCATGTTCCTCTCAATAGGGAAACAAAGGATTTTGATGCAACTCTAGCACAATGCCAAAATAAGTTTAAGGCCATAGACCTTGGTATGGGGGGATATCAAATTGACTCCTTTACAAAACTGCTAGTCTCACCTAGGTCCTATGGTAAACCTTCACAAGAGATGCGTCATTCACCTTCAGCAATGACTCTATTTGGTACATTTGTAGAGTCCTCAGTGCCCATCCAAGATGAAAAAGAAGAGGTAGTTGTCAAGGACTAGATCTATAGAGAATACAAATACTTGCATAATGAGAACTTCTCTCCCTCTCCTAAGGTCTATGGAAGATGGTACATTCTTGTCAAAATTATGGGCTATCCAGGTCATGGTCCTCTCAGTGACAAATTAGATGCTAGAGTTGAACCACTCGATCATGCTCTTTTTGGACGCAAGTCTAAAAAAATGGTTGGCCTAGGTTTTGAAAGTCAGAACAAGAAAATTGCTCCTATCCTTGCTACGATGGATAGTGATGATGAATCAAACTACATACCCAATTTTCAAAATCAAAGATAGGTGTGAAGATTGGGTCCCTTCCACCAATCTCCTTTGGGGAGATTCAGATACTCCAGTTACCAATCCAACAGTTTCAAACCTAGAAGCAAAAGTATCCACTGTTGAAGATCATGTTGAGGATCCTATTCAAGAACATCAATACACAAATGGCATTCAAGAGGGTGTTACCCTTGGTGACAACACAACCTCTACCTCAAGGCCTAGAAAATATGCTTGGTGTAAACATCCCAGCCAGGATTCAGATACAGACTCACATGAGTATGAATGGGAATCTCTCTCTAATTATTCCACAGTTGACATGAACATTGATGTTGTCCATACATATGGTTCCCAACTTGAGGTAGCTAACGAGTCTAGTGTAGGATTAGAGGATTGGAATCCATGAGTCACTTTAGTGGACGATGTTTTGCTTGGTAGGATAAGTCCTGATTTGGGTACCTTAGAGGGATACTTGATGAACCCTAACTTTGCAATCACTAGAGATGATACCATTCGCATACACAACATCAAACCCATCATTGATCTACCCCTTGCCAATCCTCACCTAATTGATTGGTCACAACGCTATCAAGAGCCTCAGCTCCTAACTTTCCAAAATGACTATGAGATAGCATGTTACCTAAATGCCCTTGAACCAATAGTCTCTTCCACCAGTGAACCAACTACAAGCATGACAAAACCAGATATCAAGTACCTTAGTTGCAAAATGAAAAGAAAAGAAAAAAAGAATAAGAGTTATAATGGTGAAAACCACTGTGTGGCGGTGTCAGAACCTAAAAAAGTAAAAATAAAGGACGTATCTGAGGGTGAAAACCTCTTTGAGGCACCTAAGGATGAGGTACTTGATCATCTCCCAAGTTACTTTTAGGATAGGTCTTCAGTGCTTGTTGAGCCTACACAACTAGTTAATTTGAATACAGAAAAGGCTCCACAAATAGTGCATTTAGCTCAGTCTCTATCAATATAGGAAAAAGAAGCATATACCAAGTTCCTACAGACCAAGAAGATTAATTTTTCTTGGACTTACTCAGACATGCTAGGGTTGGACACTAATCTCATTATGCATCACTTGTCCATAGCTCTAGGTATAAAATTAGTAAAATAGAAGTTGAGGAAAATGCATCCTCACATAGCTCTTCTTGTCAAAGCTGAATTAGAAAAACTCCTCAGTGCAGGATTTATAAGAGCCATTGATTATGCCGAATGGATATCCAATATTGTACTAGTTTCAAAACATGACAAGTCCATTCGTGTCTGCACAGATTTTAGAGATCTTAATAAAGCATGCCCAAAGGATGATTTTCCACTTCCAAATATATACATGATAGTGGACATGACTGTAGGTTATGAGATCTATTCATTGATGGACGATTTTTCTAGGTATAATCAAATCAAGATAGCTCCTAAAGACCAAGAAAAGACTGCATTCACTTGCGCATGGGGAACCTATTGCTGGAATGTCATGCCATTTGGACTAAAAAATGTAGGAGCTACTTGCCAAAGGGCTATGACAACTATCTTCCATGACATGATGCATAATAATATGGAAGATTATGTGGATGATACCTTGGCAAAATCTAAAAAAAGGGATACACACCTAGGAAATTTGGAAGTCATTCTAGATCATATGGAATAGTTTCAATTGAGATTCAATCCCAAAAAGTGTGCATTTGGAGTCACCTGTAGAAAACTCCTAGGATTTATCATTTCAACTAAAGGCATAGAGGTGGACCCAGAGAAAGTTCAAGCAATATTGGATATGTCACCTCCCAAAACCATTAGCCAAATGAGGAGTCTCCAGGGATGCCTTCAATCTATATGGAGGTTTATTTCACAACTGGTTGATAGAGCTCAACCCTTTAATAAGACTTTACACAAAGGGGTTAAATGTGTCCAGAATGAAGATTGTCAGCAAAGCATGGACCAAATCAAGAAATACTTGGCCAATCCTCCAATCTTGATGCCTCCTATCCTAGGAAGACCACTCATATTGTATGTGTCAGTAACAAAATCTTCCCTGGGGACATTATTGGCTCAACTTGATGATATTGGAAAAGAAAGAGCTATATATTACATTAGTCGTACTCTTGTGTCATATGAGGTCAATTACACTAGTATTGAAAAATCTTCCCTTGCAGTGGTGTTTGCTTCCCAAAAGTTGTGACATTACATGCTTGCGCATATAATACACCTCATTGCAAAAATTGATCCTCTCAAATATTTGCTTGGTAAAGCTGCTCTCATAGGTAGACTTGCTAAGTGGATGATGATCTTATCAGAATTTGACATAGAGTATGTTGAACATAAGGCAATAAAAGGACAAGCCATTGCAAACCAATTGGCCGATTTTCCAATTCAAGAGAAAGCACCAATCCAAGTTGAATTTCTAGATGAGCACATAATGTACATGACTACAAGAACATGGAAGATGTTCTTTGATGGCTCTTTCATGCAAAATGGTTCAGGTGCTAGAGTATTATTTGTTTCTCCTCATGGGTACACAATTCCTAAGTCCTACAAACTATTGTTCCCACGTACAAATAACATTTCTGAGTATGAGGCCTTGACAAATGGACTAAAAATGGCTATAGAGTGGAGAATCACAGAGTTGCATATCTATGGGGATTCACAATTAATTGTCAACCAAGTTAATGAAGAATACCAAACCAAAGATGAAAAATTGGTACCCTATAAGAAAATGGTTGATTCATTGTGATGATATTTCACCTTTGTTACATTTCAACAAATCCCTAGAATAGAGAATAAAGCAGCTGATGCTATGGCTACATTGGCTTCACTTCTTTAGCTAGAACAACATGAGTCCATATTCAAATCCCTGGTGGAAGAGCTACGCTATCCTATTTATGACTCCCAAGAAAGCCAAGTTATTTGTACCCTTGTTGGCCATGAGTCATCCCGCTATGGTGCCATTTACTCATACCTTCATGATGGCATTATCCCTGAAACCTTCAACCATTTCAAATGAAGAAATTTAACTCGAAATGCCTCTCGCCACACCCTTATCTCTGGTGATCTGTATAGGAGGGGTTTAGATGGGACACTTCTTAGGTGTTTGGAAAAGGATGAGTCCAACCAAGCGTTAGCTGACATTCACGAGGGCATTTGTGGAGGACATTCCAATGGTCTTTCCATGGCCTAAAGGTTGCTTAGGGAAGGGTATTACTAGCCTACCATGTAGATAGATGTAGTAGCTTTTGCTAAATCATGTGAAAAGTGTCAGAAACATGGTAACCTGATACATGCTCCAGGCAGGGAGCTTATTCCTTCTATTTCTCATTGGCCATTTCAGTGCTGGGCCTTTGACCTTGTTGGGAAGATTCATCCCAACTCATCAGGTGGACACAAATTCATTATCACTACTACTGATTACTTTACCAAATGAGTAGAAGTTGTCCCACTTTCTGTTGCCTCAAGCAAGATAGTTTCTCTGTTTATTTTGAACCATATCATCTGTCGGTATGGAGTGCCATCTGAAATAATCACTAACAATAGGGGTCAGTTTAAAAATAAGGACCTTAAACATCTCTGCAAGAAATTCAAAATAGAACAGTATTGGTCCTCCATTTACTTCCCACAAGGAAATGGACAAGCAGAGGCTTCGAATAAGACCATTCTCAAAATTCTCCATAGAACAGTTCACAAGAATGGTAGAGATTGGCATCTACAGATAAATTCGGCCTTGTGGACCTATAGAACAAGTATTCATACTCCAACAGGGGCTACTCCTTTTGCCCTCACTTATGGTGCTGAAGTAGTGTTACCTTTAGAGGTGGAGATTCCTTCACTTAGAGTTTCCCTTAAAGGTTTAGTGACAGATGAAGATTATTGCACCATGAGGCTACAAGAACTAGAACTTCTAGATGAAAAGCGTAAAGAATCCTTTGATCACATGAGAGTCTACCAAAAGTGTATGTCCAAAGCATTCAACAAGAAGGTTCACCCTAGAGAATTTTAAGTGGGAGACCTTGTCCTACGAGAAAACCCTAAGAACCAACAACATAGAGAGCAAAAGGGGAAATTCAAACCTAATTGGCTTGGACCATACATCATTACTGCTACTTTTGGGATAGGTGCTTATTTACTATCTGATCCAAAGGGAGAACAGCTCTGTGATCCTATCAATGTTTTGCACCTAAAGAAGTTCTATCCATGATGCCTATTCTATCTGGGGGAATCCTTTGTACATATTTATTGATCCTAAAAAAATTCCAAAAAATATCATATATGATGCTGAAAAAATCCTAAAAAGCATATAAAGTCCTGAAAAAATACAAAAAAAATTAAAAAAATCAAAAAATATCCAAGTGGTGAAAACTTGGAAACATGCGCTACTTGAGGCCTTTGCACCCTTGTTTCTTAGCATGCATCCTCAACACTTAGCCTTTCTCCATCATGCCTTGACCTTGTTGCCTTGATTTGGAATTGGTCTTTATCTTTGTCTAGGGGGCATAATTTTGTTAATTTTAGTCTCTGGGATGCATTGGTCTTTAGGACATCTTGCAAACGGTGTTTTTCAACACCACCCAAATTGTGTTTCTCAACACTACCCTAGTGTCAAGTGTTTCTCAACATTTATCAGATGTCTTACCCATGGTCTAGCATGATATGATATTTTCTCACCAGCAAATGTGATACTCAAAGTTTGACTCTATGACCTACACACACACACTTAACCACTCGACTCGCTGAGACTTGTTTGACTTTATTTCTTTGTGTGTTGTCTCTGATGATTTCTTTGATGAGTGTTCTCTCCCTAATAGTTTTTGATGATGTCGAGCTAGAAGATTGGGGGCATGAGGACATGTTTTATTAATTTTTTTGCTCTGGGGTATATTTTGTTGGTCCTAACTGTCATTAGCATTTATGTTTGTTCCACTTGACATTGGGGTCTACAAGGTATTATCCTTGACTATTTTCGCAAGTGCATACTTATAGCCATCTTGAATTTCCTTGTGTCTCGATGCGAGTATAATCTTGCCATATTAAACTTAAGAAATCTCACTACACTAGTCATCTTGACTTATATGTCTTTGGTGCTTAGGTGGGATTCCCACATATCTATCTGATATAGATCATATTCAGATTCACATAGTCATACTAGTGTGCATTGTATGATCTTGCGACGCTACCAATAATGCTCGATGATGAATATTAGAGTCTAAAAGCTTTATGACCTTGCAAGTAAACCACTTTTCATAGTAGCTTGCATTTTTAGGTTCATGATTAGTTTAGTTTTGCATCTTGCATATGGAGAGAGCTCTCCTTTTCATCTTTCATGGACTTATCGATCAACTGCGCTCATCTTTCCCTTCTTCTCGATCATGTCTTTCTCTTCTTGTCTTTCATATCACATCCTTTTTACCTCTTTTATAGCATTTTGACTTTTTGACCAATTTTCAAAACACCTCAGAATTGCGCAAAAATTGCACCCCTAGCTAATTTCAATGTCCTGGATCCATTTTCAGGATCAAAATCAAAATATGAGTTAATCTTGATAGTCAAAATTGCATTTCAAACCTTTCACCCTCTTTTGCGCAATTGGCTAACCATTCGAGGTCTAATCCTTCGATCTTTATTGGGGCATCTTCATTTCTTCATCCCCATCTCTTTCAAACTTCTAGTCTTCTATTCATTTTCATTCGCTTCATCTCTTTGAGGTTTGACTTCATTTTTGCCCTATATCTTTCCCACTCAAACCTAGTCAAACTAGGGCATATCTCCACTACTTGATGGTTATCCTATCATCTTTCACCTTCGATTATGATCTTTTAGTGACTTGATCAAGTTTATCAATTTGTTGTTTCTCCTCTACCTGATTTTGATTTCGATTCTGAGGGGGCAGTACCTATCAACTTCAATCCTTGATTCAACTTATCAATCAGCCTTGCTTGAGATTCTTATCTCTTATTCGAGACATGATTATCACCTAGCTATATAGGTGTGTTGGTCTTGTCTTCCAGCTTATGCTTATACTTGTCTTGATGTGTTCCCATCCGTCAAACACACATCTGAGTTGTTTTGTGATCCCAAATCGATCTCACATTAGTCAAAGAGGGCCAAATGTATGCACCCTAAAATGGTCGCCTAGACTTTGGGCCCCCATTCAACAATTTATCAAATCCCTGAATCAATATTTTCAAAAATTAGCTTTTTTTCAAATTAAATCAATTTCCTTGATCAAATCTTAGTTCCATCATTTATTCGATTATTTTCTATGGGCTAACCATTTTATGCTAAAGTCTTTATTTATTTAAAAGGAATTTCCTCCCCTTTTATTAAATAAAAAATCCCCCACTTTTCCTCTTATCCTAAGTTGCACAAATAAAGCATTATTCTTATTTTATAAAAAGAAGAAAAGGCCTTTTTGTCTCATATGGGGCACAAAAGTCAACTCTTATTTTCTCATTGGAGGATATTTGTGCACATGGATTGCTCCTCTTTCAAGCTCCACCCTTGATTAAATTTTTTGCCTCTTAATCTCCATGGTCCATTCCTTTTTAATTCCTTTAAAAGGAGAGCTCTTTTCTCATTCTTAGATCCTAACTTTTTATACTAATCTTATGCTGTAGGATTTCTTGGAGACTTTTGGAGCTTTGAAGATCATTATTTCATTCTAGTTTCATTCTTGCATCATAGCTTTCATGGAATCTAGCTTAGTTTCCTTTATTCTCTATATTAGCTCACATAGCTTAATTAGCAAGGGTTTGTAATACTTTCATTTCCATAGCTTATCTTGCATCTTCATTCTTAGCATAGTTGCATTGCATTTCCATTCTAGATTCTTGAAGATATTGGCATTCTTGCCCTTGTCTCTTTGAATCTCTCATTGTGTGGTTTACTAGCAAGGTTGCATGCTTCAATAGCTCTAGCTGAGAGCACCATCAACATCCTTGTGACTCCATGTCTAGGGAGCTCTAGGTTGCTTTGTTAAGGTTTCCCATTCATGGATTTCCTTAGAAGTAATGACTTAGAGAAGTGCACTACACTATTTAGTGTGTACAGTTTGTAGATTCTAAGATTGGGAGGTGGGCTACTGAAGTAGCCACATATAAACCCAACGGATGAAGAACATGAACCTACAGCTGAAGACTTTAAAATAACTAAGTTGATTTGGGAGTCAGAGTAATAAGTTGTTTGCTTATTAATTGAATCATATTGATTTAATTATTAAGTCACTTATTATCTCTTTCTACTTAAGCTAAACTTTGGCATATAAAAATTAATTACTTTATCTTAATTATTTATGCAACCTAGGTTTCCTTTTAGGGATTTGATCTCCATTTTATAAGGATTGTTCTCCTTTGTTTTCATAGCAGATTGTAATACAAACCATTCATTATTAAATTGCAACTTTTTTTTTTGCCACATCAAGGAATGGATCCTCTCTTGTGGATCAATGCGTTCAAGCCTCTATAGCTTCTTGCTTCTCTCTCTCTTTCTATGATAAGTGTTTGCATGCAGGTGTTCTTGGGAGTTGTGGGTTGTTTTCTCATCAACTTGAACATGGTATCAAAGCTTTAGATCTATTTTCCCCTATCCTCTTCATGAGAGATTCAGTCATGTTGGTTTAAATCTATACATATTTAGAGGTTTTCTGTCAGATCTGGGGGACCTATTTTTCTGGTCATTATGAACTCAAATGAACCTCAACATTATGTTTAGAGCACCTCAGAACTCCTATTTTCATATAAAATTTATCCAATTTGAACAAAGTTGCATTTTGTGGCAATTTTTTTTTGTACTTAGGGTCATTCGACCCTAACACACATCCCAATGCAATCACTATTTTTGGAGCACTTTGGGCTCAAATGGACCTCACCCTTGATCTCACATCATCCAAGAACCCCTAAATCCATATAAAATTTGTCCAATTTGGACAACATTGGATTTTTTGCATTTTTTTTGCATACTAGGGTCATATGACCCTGGCACACAAACTAGGGTGTGTGCGGATTTTTTTTTAAATTCTTTTGGGTGACCCACATGTTACTTGGGCTCCACTTGGTAGTAGTTGCGATCACTACCCAACGATAAACTGTTGTTGGTGTTGCGGTCAATGTCAAGCAGGCTGTGGTGACTATCATGGTCACCATTGGCGGTGTCATGTGGTCACCCTTGGTAACCGTGAGGTGACCACCTGTCACCCATGACTAGCCGAAAGCCAAACCCATATGCAAAGTTGATGGTCATTTGAAGGACCAAGACCCAGCCGCCAAGCCCCTTGTTGCCTTGCCCTTGGTCATGTGGCAACCAGGGACCCAATTTTTTTTGGCCCCCAGACCTGATTGGTTTTTTTATGGTGACAAGAAGATGACTGCCAAATTTACCTCCGTAGTTTTTCTGATGTCAGCACTTCATCAACACTTTTAGACACCCTTTTGGGCCCTTCAGCATAGCTTGTGGTTTTTTTGCTCATAACTTGAGCATATGGTGTCAAAATCAAGCAAACAAGATATCATCGAAAAAGCTCTTTTCGAGATCTATCTAGATTTGGAGGTTTTGAATTTTTTTATTTCTCTTTTTTATGGTTTTTTTTTTCTATCAAAGCCAACATTTTATTTTCACACTCTGGAAGGCATATCTTGCACATCTGGACTCCATTTTTGGTAAACAATTTATTGTTGGAAAGATTATTATATGATATTTCTAGTGTTGTGAGTATTTTTTTCCAGATTCTTCTCCAGCTATATTTTGTTCATTTTTTTTGTATTTCTGCACTCTGGTGAATATCTTGGATGTTTCACGTCTTGAGATCTCTTCCTTTTGTGGACTGGCTCTTCTTTGGTTATTCTTTTGTTTCAACAACCTTTCGCTCTTCTTTGAGCAGTGTATACATCATTTTGTTAGAATTCTTTTATGCACACGCACTGAGATAAAGTGTCATTCTATTGCATGTATGGGATCTTGCACATGTTTGTGCTCTTTGTACTTGCACTCAATTATAAAGTGCCATGGGGGTTTGATGTTTTATCTTTGTTTGCCATCTACCTTTATCATGTGAGCATTCCTCTAATGACATTAGCCACATGTATCTCTATTTATGTTTGTACTCTCTCTCCACCTTTGATGTTCTTGGTTCTTCTTCATCATGCAGTTCATATTAGATGTCCTTTTTAGTGTACCTATCATTACTCCGTTGTTAGCATTATGGGGGGGTTTCTATTGTTGGTTCTTCTGCTTCCTTGGATTAATAGTGTGAGCTATGTATTCAGTATTTGATCCTATGTACCAGGTGGATACAGTGGTTGGGTACCTATGCATTTCAGTGAGATGACTCATTTACCATATGGACACTTTTTATTTCCTATTTTTGGAGGCACTCTTCCATCTTTGATTGATCAAATCTTCAGACTTTGGTGTTTTATGCCATTTGTATCTTTGAGTTCAAGTGTTTGCCTTTTGTTTGCCTCCTGATTCGAGTAGTGTCATTTGAGGGCACTCATGCAGATTACAGTATTATATAGCTATATATTTGACTTCAGTTGTTTGCCTCCTAATTCGAGTAGTGTCATTTGAGGGCACTCATGCAGATTACAATCTTCTTTACCTGTCATATTTCAGTGGAGGACCTTCAGATCATCAGTTACTTCTTGATAGAGTTTGTAGCTTCTTGCTTCAGTGATGTTCTACATGTTCATCTTGTTCCTATTTTCTAGAACATCCCTAGTTTTGGAGGCTTCTTCAGTCCTTTAGACTAGTCTTTGTCTCTTTTTGGAGTAGAGTTTTCACATGTGGTTTTCTCTATTTTCTCTACTTTTATAGAGACCCTCTTTTGTACTTGGGTACTTGATCATACCTTTTATTGCCAGGACCCAATTGTTTTCAGTCGTTCTTTCTAGGTTTTTAGCTTCTCCAAATTTTATCTTAAGGGGGGTGTTAGAGTAATAAGTTGTTTTCTTATAAATTGAGTCATATTGATTTAATTATTAAGGAACTTATTATCTCTTTCTACTTAAGCTAAAATTTTGTATATAATAATTAACTACGTTATTAATTATTATTGTGCAACCTAGGTTTCCTTTTAGGGTTTTGATCTCCTTTTATAAGGATTGAATCTCCTTTATTTTCATAACAGATTGTAATACAAACCATTCTTATTATTGAATTGAAACTTTTGTTTGTGCACATTAAGGAATGGATCCTCTCTCATGGATCAATGTGTTTAGGCCTCTATAGCTTCTTGCTTCTCTCTCTTTCTGTGATAGGTGTTTGCATGCAGGTGTTCTTGGGAGCTGTGTATTGTTATTTTCATCAACTTCAACATCATGAATCATGAAGCTAACAATCACCATTTCAAAGAGTCTACTCAGAAGATGTTACTTTGTTCATGGAAGGATAGAAAGACAAGAGAGAGTTGAAGCAAACTATCAAGGACATGACTGAGTTTAGAGATTCAATTTGTAATTTCAATTCACTGCTACTAGCTCAAACCCCATAGACATTTTACCCAACTTCCCCTGAGAGTAAAAAGTTATTGAAACTAGGTTCAACAAGGAAAATTTTAATCAGTGCCGCATATGAATGGATTGATGGAGTAATAAAAGGAGGTATCAAGTTCATCAAAGATTCATGAGTTGTATACCAATACATAAAAGGCCTCATCAATGAAATGCAAACTCAAGTGCAAGTATGGGAAAAGAGGAGCAAAAATGGGTCGTTGTAATGACTCATTTTTTAGAAATTGAAGGGTATGGATTCCCCAAATTCCACAATGAGAAGTATTTGAAATTATCAGATGAATCCCTCCTGTTCATTCTAAGAAGGAACAATTAGTTTTCAGATTGCAATACTCAAGACAGTTGTGTCTGAAGTAAAAAGATGGAAAATGGAGGCTAAGGAAATATAGGGGACCATAAACCAAAAACTACATATTTATCAACTCCTCCCATGTGCAACAACTCAATGGTGGAGAATAAGACTTGAATAATGCACTAAAGATATTTGAAAGCTCCATGAAGACAATCAAGGCAAGAGCGACCCCACACGCAATAAATTTCACTCATGTAGCACATATAGAAACACTACTATACCTTTATGATGACCAACTTCCTAAGCATGTTTTTAGGATCAAGTAATTAAAGTAGGAGAAGGAAGTGTGCAAGATGCAGATCCTCAATATGAAAGTGCCCAACTTTCTAACTGTTAAGGAATTCATGCAAGCATATAAAGAGCAGAAGACCACACGTGGAGCCACACAAGAAGGTGACTATGCAGCTGAAGATGAATCATGACCTATACATTTGATGTCTTATTTCTTATTTTAAAAAAATATGGGGATATGTGTCCTAAAGACATGCTTTTAGTTTTATAACTATCTAACTGAGAGGTCAGGTTTTCAGAAAGACCTCTCTGGTTATTACAAAAAGACTATATATATCTTAGGCTAAGATTGTTTAAGGGTTCAGAAAAATTAGGAAGATTATAAATTTTTTGGTTTTGAAAAGATTAGAGATAGATTTGATATTTGCTATTGCTCAAACTAAATATTTTTCTTTGTGATGCATTAATAGTTTTATAAATATATAGAAGTGGTTCAGATATGTGAGTTTGAATTGATTGAATGAATGTTCCTATGTGAATATTTTGATTCATCCCATATACCAATCTTTACAGTTTCATAATGAGTAGATATTAGTTACTTATTAGTTAATTTCATTTAATTATAGAATTGTCGTTGAATCTTTCATCACAGATGACTATGTTTTTCTATGTTTATGTTGTGAACTTGTGAAGTTCTTTCACACTCATCATCTAAGAATGATCTGAGTAGCCTTACATGCTTTTTGGTTAAAAGTGTTTGCATTTTTTAATTCATTGAACATCTTATAGGGAGCTGTACTTAAGAGAAAAATTATGAGGGAAGTGATTACAATACATTTACCCAACTATTGTTTATCTATTTGTTTCCTAGATAGGGTGATAGCATTCATTTTATAAGTAATACAAGGAAAGGAGACAAATTTGTTAACCAACAATTCTATAATTCATCATAAAAAATCTTGATGAAAAAATTAGACATATAATACAAAAATCAATTGTTTTATAATCTATCATTAGAAATCTTGATAAAAAAAATAAACACATAATAAAAAAACATCAACAGTTTATAAAAGTAGACTATTGACATCTCACGATGTAGAAGAATTCTTTATGAGCCAATAACTGATAATTTGATAAAGATACATACCCATTCAATGCTAGTCAACCAAGTTTCTTGGTGCCTCATGTGTTCCTGACCTACTTGACATGATTGGCATAGACGTCCTTCTACTGCACAAACTTTTCTTCTTATTTTCACACCAAACTTGGACATTTTTAAATAAATTATCTAGAAACAACCATTGAATAGTCCTATCCAGAAGTGGGTTCATAGTCTTTTGCAGATAGATTTTTACTTTTCACTGGTTTGCTTATCGAACCATGAAGATAATACAAAATGACTCTCCCCAAATATAAAGTTCAATTTATTTTGAAATATGAATGAAAAATTAAGGGTTAAGATCTAATTTGATTAGTAAGAGTTCCTTATAATACATTTCAGTAATATACATGCAAGCGACCCTCTCTTAAAAAAATCCCCACTTCCATCTCTTCACAAAATAACAATGGGCATGCTGGATCAATTGTTGCACATCTACACCATACAAACATTTTCTTTTGAAAGAAAGTGAGTAAAGGATTTTGATTTGGGTGAGATTATAGATATGATATCATGATTATTTAGCATTATAATACATTTCATTTTAAAAATTGAATATTGATAACTAAACCCACAACATCTTGATTTAATCATTGCATTATAGGAAGCCCACAAAAACTGAAAATGAGCAGTCCATGCTTACACATTTCAAATTTATAAATTAGGTAGGAACAAATTCTAATTGACATTCCCTATCCCCTAATTACTCACCCCTAGGAAACTCAAAGATGCATTTTTCCTTAACAAATCATTGGTGAAGGCATTGGAAAAAGAGCACATGCTATTTTAGAGATAAGGGAGGGATTGGACACAAAGAGGTCTCCTTTCACAATCAATAGTGAAAGTAATGCTAAAATGGGTCCCTTGATGCAGAGAAGATTAACTGTAACAACTGCCAACAAGTAATGCTTTATCACTTCTTATGGAAATTTCAAAGCACACACATGCTTTGCCTCCTCTATAAAATTTCATGGTATTGTGAAGAGGCATTGCAATAGAGTGGGCAACATAAATCTTAATGATTGTACAAGAATTAAAGAGTGAAATATTGAAAAGCTTCAATTGTATCACGTGTGCAACCAAAAAGGGGAAATAAAAAATTGTTATTTCCATTTTTTATGATTTGTAGATTTGTTGGAGTATTTTGCTCAACTATTTCCATTTTTTAACAAATGGACTTGTAAACTACTAAATTTATTGTACACTCAGAAAAAAGAAGTCAGTTAGAGAGGCTGATAATTTTTCGACAGAAAATTTATTTTTCAGGGAGCAAAGCTCCCACAAATAGCTTATCACTTAAATTATTTTCATTTTAAACTAAAAAATGTGTGAAACAATGAAATGTGTAAATGTATATATTCATGTAACTAATATACCTTTTTATATCTAATATACATTAAAAAATATAAATAATTTATTAGTTAAAAAATTACATTAATTAAGTTAATTTTTTTAAATAACTTATTCTTATTGATGCATTTTTATCCAATACTATTTTTATTTAATGATATATATATTATATATAAAAATATCTATAAAAAAAAAAAAATATAGTTCAATTAAAAATTATATATAACATACATACATACGTACATACGTACATACATACATACATACATACATACATACATATATAATAA